>CM073732.1:59716084-60916084 GCA_037113605.1 Calophaca sinica
ACAAAGACGTCGGACGTCGACATCAATGAACTTCAACAACAAGTCACCACCTCGACATTCGAGCTAGCGACTTGGGGGGCAACTGTTCCGGACTGGGCCGAGGCCCAATCCGCAGATCCAACGCTTCAGGTCCATATCCGCTCGCCTCTCCGCCTTCCCTCGATGCCACGTTTCCACTCGCCTCTCCGCCTTCCCTCAACGCGGCCGACCCAACGGTTCTCAGCATTAAAGGAATTTAATGCTGACTTCCGGGTTTCACGAACGATTACTCATCGAATGAGTCCTCAACTCATATTTAAAGAAGACCGCGTCGAACGGTCGAGGTAATGATTTTTCTACCACCTCTTCACTCACCTCGACACACACTGACTTGAGCGTCGGAGTGTTTGCAGGTACACCACCCAACACGCCGTCGTCATCCGTCGCGAGCACAACCGCACTGCTTCCCTCCGGTCATCCTCTGAAGTTCTGTCCAGAACAGCTATCAAGCCCTTAGTCCGTGGATAGCTAGTATGGAATCAGCCTTTATGTGCTCTATAGAAATTCTTTTATCCTTAATTCTTTATTTCAACAATGAACACCTTTATGTCAATAGACATTGTAAACTTCTTTATTGTTGTTAAAGTATGATATGACTGACTTATCTGTCACACTATAACTTAAGTGGTATTTTAATATCTTTTATTATATGCAATCTAGTGACATAGATATTTCAGTCGTATCATATAATTTGATGTCCATAATATTAACATCCCGAATATCAGAGTCAGAGTTCTTGATGATCTTTAATCTTTTAGATCTCTGATATGTGTGCATATAGACTTTTGTTCTCCTTAATGATCCTTATGTTTGCCTTTTGTAATAATTCAAAACTAGAATTGTTCAAGTATCTGTCACATGATCCCACGATGTACGTCGTTTCCTGATGCGTACAGATAAGATTATGTATCAGACTTCCCATAGCTAGAGCATAGGGAACTCCAAGTAATTGAGGTATACCCTGGTTTACTATTTTTCATGTCGAATTTATTTAAACCTTATCGATATAGCTCTTTTGTGATGACCCAAGGACACCTCAAAAGTGATCTCTATGTATCATGAATTCCTAATACAAAAGATACGTCTCCAAGATCCTTCATCTCTAAATTTTCGTTAGAGATTTCTTGGTTTCGCGCAACCAGCCTATATCGCTATTGACTACATAAAATATTATCGACATATAGTAGCAGTAATACAAAATTACTCACACTGACCTTGTAATACACACAGTCATCCATAGTACTCATCTCGAGACCAAATGAGACAATTACCTAATGAGGCTTTGTGGTATCACTAATGAGTCAACTTCTTTAGCTAATGGGTGGATTCCGTCAGTTCGCAAACCATCTTTGAGTCTATCAATACAAAGTATCTCGATTGCACCATATACATTTGTTTCATTAATGTTTCCATTAAGAAACACTATCTTGACATCCATCTTATGTAGCTCCAAAGTTATAATGAGCAATGACCGCTGTGATTGTCCGAAAAGAGTCTTTCAAAAAAAACCAAATAGAATGACTCTTTATAGTCAATCCTTTCTTTTATGGCTCCCGATGCTCTAGGTTTTGAGGATGTTGAGTTTGATCTTCATGAATAATTTCCTTAATTTGATTGGGAGGAAAACAATATGTCCTCACGAGGATTCAAATTTGCTACACTAGTAGCATCTGTATGAATTGGTTCAAGAATTAGAACAGCTTCTTCCTCACTCAATTTTGTTCTCTAATCTTGTCTCTCCCCCAAACTTAATATCCTCAAAGAACTTTGCAGTTCCCATCTCAAAATATTTCTTTAACTTGGGACCAAAATTTATACCTCTCTATCCTTTAGAAATTATAGATTTTCATGAGTTATAACTCAATTAACTCCAACAATATTTGAATTTAAAAGACAAGTAAAATCCATTGTTTACAAAATAAACCCAAAATCATCTTAATTTGTTCAAAGAGAAACAAAAAACCAAACTTTATCCCAAAAATTTATTCAACCAAATTGTCTTTTAATTTCAAATACAAGTCAGTGACAATAATCTAAAATGCCTAGAGTCTCAATCTTCACTGACTTTGCCAACTCCTATATGGATGCATCTTTCAGCGTCACTTGGCTCTTTGTTAGTTCAGACAACCTTAGTTATTTAATTTGAAACAGATCCTTAGCAGCTTCATCCTTAGTTTTCTTTATTTGCCCTTATTCTTTGGGGTATGCCAAATGAGCACTATTTTATTTTTCTCTTGCTTCACCATTTCTTTTCTTGCACACTTTATGAAATAATCTTATGAAAAAATATTTCTTCCTTTGACAGTTGTAAACTGACTTAATCTGATCGAATTGTGCAGGAAAGAATACCAATGCTAAATGTTTGAGCAAGTCGATAGACTGCTCAAGTTTTAGCGCCTTAAGTTTGAAGACAAGATTTGAATATTTTCATAATGTGCTCCTCATAATCCCTTACTTTCATACTTAATGAAAATTAAGCTCTCCAACAAGTGCTCATTTTCGCCTAATTGCCTTTTACAAGCACTTTTAATTTCAGCAAGGAAATTTACGACATAAATTATGTCATCGAAATTAACACCCCTTAAGGTCTATGAAATATTGTACTTTATGATCATCAGACTTATGCGGCTGGAGCGATCCTACTTTTCATACTTGATTCTCACTTCATAGATACCGAATTGAGTGAGAGAAAGTGGATTTCTCCATTCTTATGCTAAGTCTAGATCCAAAATTTTCTTTAATGTTTTGCCTTAAATCCTAAAACTCTAAATTAAACTTTTAAAGATTAAATTGAACTCAAAACAACAGATACACAAACTGTTGCAGTTCAAAGAGAACAAACGTACTAAAACATACTTATCAAAATACCCGATGCAACTTTAATACCAAGTCTTTGGACAGTGATATTAATCGCTGGTGGTATTTTGTTGTAATGATCAAACGCTGTCGATAAGTCCTGTCAAACAATGGTTGTCTTTGGATATTTCATTGCTCACATGGAGAAATTATCTTTATAATCGCCACATGTTTACCATCACAGGTGTGAATGCAACCTGGCCAAATATTAACCTTCCTTCGGGCCGGTTAATATTCGCATGGACACGCACCCACACAACATAAGTTGACACGTCAAATTAAAATAATTAATAAGACATGCTCAATTATTTTTTATCTGTAAATTAAAGACCCAAACGATACCAAGCGCACCATTAATCCCCAATCTTTGGATTGTAAGGACTAATTGCAAATGGTACTCTCAACGCAACAATCAAACGTTGGCGATAAGTCCAGTTAAGCAATGGTTGCCTTTGGGCATCCCAATTGCTCACATGGATAAATTGTCTTTATAATCACCACACATTTATCATCGCAGGCATGGAATTATGCGGCCAAATTGTGCCTTCCTTTGGGCCGACAACAACTCGCATGAATAACTCCATGCTACATCTTTGTAAATTTAATTGAACTAATCTACGCAACATAGGTTACTTTGGCAACATGTTGTTTCAATCAACCAATTAAAGATACAAGACAATTATTAATTAAAAAATGGAAGGGACTTAGTTTACATAAATTCCACACCTAGGTGTAGGAATATCCATAACTGTATGTTTACAACACTACACATCAGTCAAAAGACCATTTAGCAATCCTAAAGCGAGAGAAATATCTCACACATCACTGCCTAGTGGTATTGTTGGCTGCTCGATAGCTCAAATACGACAAGATGACGAACCGAGACCACCGCCCAGTGGCCTGCTGAAATCGGCACCATCGCCGAGTGGTGTCCTTCATTGCCCAACGGTTGGGAGGCGAAGTTCTAACTACGTGCGACATTTAGCATGTAAAACATACATAGCATACAAACATACATGCATACACTTCATACATCACATACATAAAGCATAAAAGTTATAGTGGTATGGTTATTGCCTCATAAACGGAAAAGAATTAAATAACTAATTATTACAATTCTCTGACCCACAAGCCAGTTGCTCCAACTGGCGTCCATATGACGTTGTCCTCTCTTTCGTCTTTCTTGATCATTTATAATATTTAAAAATAAAATAAAGAGAAAGTCACGATACACAAGCCGTATTTGAATTAAATCATGACACGCAAGTCGTATTTAAAATAAATAAAAAATACCAAAAAAATCTAAAGCCATAACCATACAACTTAAATTTGAATTATAATAATATCTCATGAATTATTGTTAAATTCAAAATCCAAATCTTAAAACATTATCACGGTAATAATTTTATTTGATTTAATCTCAATATAGACAAAAACATGAAATATGTAATAATCAAAGACAATCAAATCTTAATGTCACAATAAAGATGAACGTGAACACAAAAAAGGGGGGGTTGAATTGTGTTGAAAACTTTTCGCAAACTTAATGTTAAAAACACTTAGAATAAAAGTTTCTCAAAAACTGTTTGTTAATCGGACGGTGAAAATAAACCGGACGCTGAAAATCAGTTTGTGAAAACTTGTTTTTAACTCAACAAGATAGAAATGAATAGAAAGCAGTAAAGCAGGAGACACAGAAATTTATACTAGTTCACTACCAAACTGGTAGCTATGTCTAGTCCCTTCTGCTCCTCAAGGATTTTCCACTATAATCGACTGATTACTATTTCCCCAAGAGTTTTCTCTTGTCACAACTTGACAATACTCTCAACTTCTCAAAACGACTCAGTACAGTCGAGCCTTTGAGGATACAGCCTAAACTAGGCCAAAACAAACTTATACAAGTGAGTTGAAATACAGTTGAAAATAACTCTCACAGAGAGGATAAAAGATTAAGCTCAACTAAAGAAAAACTTTCTTAAAGAAATGGTAGGACGCTGAATTCAGTTCAGTAGTCCAGAGACTTGATTGCTCACAGAAGCAGTGTATGTTCTCAGCAGAATTTCAGCAAGCTTTTTCACAGAATGTTCTCTCTCTTATTTTCTTCAATGGATACCATGAGGTATATATAGGAGTTCCAAGGATATGACCGTTAGAGTAAAAATGGCTCCTAACCATTGACTAGAGTAAATTCAAAAATGCTGTCTCTATCTTGCTTTGCAGAGAATGTCCCAGTAGTCCATGTTACCGTTTTTCTTGTCTGTACGATTTTTGTCTTGTAGTTAAAGATTTCAACTTTGATATCTCGTACACCGATTTTAGCGCTCAAGATCAATTTTGAGATCCGTTCCAAAGACTTCTGAGAGGTAGAGCAGCAACGTGACTAACACGTGATTTGAAGTGAGGTTCAGACGCTCGCTCAGAGTTGGAAGTTCGGACGCTCGTTCAAAGTTGGAAGTTCGGACGCTTGTAGCAATTTGATAAGCATAGTGTATAAAGAGGAATTTCCAGACGCTCACTAGGATGAGCCGGATGCTGACACATAGAATGAATCCTTCTCTTGAGAATTACTTTCTTCTTGCTTGAGTGGCTTAGAATATACGTATTATTAGTATCTGCACACTTCAAGAAATGTTAGAACATAAATTGTTCTCTTGTGAATATTTTGTTATCATCAAAATTAATGAGGATCTAAACTTCTCAATCGTTTAGGTTCCAACAATCTCCCCCTTTTTGATGATGACAAACATCTAAGGTTGATGAACAATTTATTTTCAAAAAGACATTAAGGGTCTCCCCCTGAATTTAACAGTTTAGATATATAAGAACAATTCAGGTTTTAAGGTTATTGTTGATAAACAAATTCATTTAAGTGATTACGAAAGATTCGTAAATGTATCAGAGCAGATATTTAATACAGTGAGATCGGATACCAAATAGATTGATTTAATCAAAGTATATTTCATTGTACCAAATAAAATTTATTAAACAATATAAGAGCACTAGATCAAAGAATATTAGCGCATACAGATGCTATGTATGAAGTGCTATGCATGATACTTTAGTTCTAGTGTATCCATCGGACGGTGGATAATCAGATGGTGGATATTCGGATGGTGGATAATCAGATTCTCACGTGTTCATTATACCTTTCTTTCGTGTTCATCATACCTTTTCTTTTACTCCCCCTTTTGTCATCAGACAAAAAGAGTGTAAAAACACATCATAGTCAAAATACTACTTAGAAAAATTTGAATAAGAGACAGATAATAAGATAAAAAACAGTTATATATATATATATCAACCAAATAAAACATATTTTATATCACACACAAGAAAAAAAATATTTCAAGGGTTTTGAAGAGGTGGAGGTGGGATATTGAGACGTTCGTAGAGTAGCTTCAGTGCAGTTTCCAGCTGAGTAACTTTCAAGTTTGTAGCCTTCATTTCTTCAAATTCTGCTCTTGGAATGGTGACCATCTCAACTGCAGAAGTAGAAGTAGAAGGTCCAGCTTTTGGTACAGATGCAGACTTCATCTTCTGATGCTCTGCAAGCACCCAGTTGGTTAACTCCAGTCTCAAATCCTTCTTCTTTTGAGCTCTTAAGAAGAATCCATCATTTGGTATAACCCATTTGATGAAGTTTCCGAGTCTTCTTAGCTCAGATTCTGTCTGAAACTCCCACTGATGCTTGACATCTTCTGGATACAGCAAAATCATGAAGATGGTTTCTCTATGACGAACAACATCAGCTGTGTAAGAGTCAAATCTATCTCCAACGTCTTCTCCCCATAAGTTTCTGATAAAGACACTCAAAGCTTCATAAGTGAAGGAGAGTGCTTCATTTTCGGCCAGGTAAATTCTTCTCAGATTTTCCCTGTCATATTCTTCAAGCACAAGGGGGTCGAGACGTGGTAATAGGGCTTTGGCTTTCCACGATTCAGACCATTGACTCCACGTAAACCCAATATCGAAGAGTTTGGTCACAAAGAACCCATTGGTTATTGATCTTCATGCGGTCCAGTCCGATTCATCGAGCATCTGAACACATCATCGAAGTATCTTTGTTCAAGTTGATGTCGCAATTTGCCGATTTTCCCAACAAAGAGGAATAGTGGCCTTTTCAAAGATCGCAGCGGCGAGGAGCCGCTTCTCCATTCATCTTGCTTGAAGAAGTCGGGTAGAACCTTCGGCGTGATCCTCGTAAATCTTGGCAATAGGAAGCTGTGAGAAATCCTTAATATTGTACTTTGTAGGTGCCTTCTCATATTCCTTTAGCCCTATCTTCTTTGAAAGGTCGCTTCCCTGGAGCGGGTTCCTTCCTTTTCCCAGAATAGACCAAGGTAGCCACCTTTGTCTATCTGGTACTATCTTGACAGAGACAGATGATGGGTCTCGATATTGCCTTATAACTTCAAGCCTTTCTCGCTCAAGGCAATGTACCATGAAGGCGACTTCATCATCTGTTATCCACCTTCCACATTCTTCCAATGTGAGTGGTTCAGATCGAGGAAGGGATAGAGGAAGATCGACGAGAGAAGGGAATTGCCACCGCTCTGGTGGTCTCAACCTTCCTTTGAAGGACATTTGGATGAGGTCATCTCCATCCTTGAGGGTTGCACTTATAGGATTGGCAATCTCCAACTGGGCACTCAGTGAAGGTTTTTAAATGCCAGGTTGAGGGGCGGTTGTAGATCTTTGTTATATATCTCATACTTTACAAACCGAGGTTTGTATGAGATATTTTCTTTTCACCAAGCGTCTGTTGGTTTTATGGTAAGGGTAAGTAAGGTGGGAGTGGCTTTGGTGATCTTATAGGCTTTTGGTGAGTAGGGTTTGAATGGATTAATGGGAGGTGTTTTGAAAAGGAGGTTAAATGGATGAGAATGAAGCTTGGAAATGTATGTAGTGAGTGAAGTGTTTGGGAAAATTTGGGGTAGGTTAAGATTGAGTGTAGTGGATGATGGTTGGATAATGGGGTTTTCTCGTGTAAGGGTTTGATGTTGTGATGGTGAGCAAAGGATAGTGGTGGAGCAGAATAGTATCGGATGCAACAACAGATACAGATTCATCAGGAGAATTCAAGACCTTTGGTTCAGGTTCGATTACTGACCGATCTTTTGAGCTTATGCAGGGAGCGAGATCTTGAGGCGGATCTTTGAATGTCCTTCTTCAGAGTCCCGATCTTTGAGACTGGCTTCTCAGCTTCTGGTTTGCTCCTCTTCCTCAGAACCTGACTGATGGGAACGAGGTCCTCATCTTCTGGTTCCTCAACAGTAGGTGCAGGAGCCACCTTCTGTTTTGTTCTTCTGGTCTCTCTCGAAGGAGACTCAGCGTGTCTTTTCTCACCAGGCTTTGAGCTTCTAGTGGTTGTCTTTTTCGTTTCCTCTTCCTGTTGCTCAACTTTCACTTTCTTCATCATGGACCCAGTAAGCAATTTCATTCTTACTAGGTCATTGACTCAAAAGTGTCGGGAATCACAATGTTATCAAAGACCAAAATACTTTGCCTTTACTTGATGCCGTAAAGTGTCGACTTGTTTCTGACCAGATTCTTGTTCATCATTTTGGTGAGCAAGACACCATACGGAATGAACTTGTAGGTGTTCTTCTTGTCAGCAACACCTTTTCTTGAGTTGACAAGAGCATTGACCAGGTTATTGTAGATTAACCTTGGCAGGTTCACCTTGTTGCCCGCCATGAAGTGTCTCAGGATGAATTTCTGCTCATAGTTGACAATATCACTAGAGCCAGCCTTTAACAGGACGCTCTTGGTGATAATCTTATGAAGAACTCTGAAATGACTTTTCAGATTCTTGGCAGTAGGAGTTACACCAGATTCTTTCAGCTGCTGGTAGTTTTCAAACAGATCGTTGTTGACCTTCTCAATCCCATGGAATGCGTCAGCCCATTCCGAATAGAAGACGATGCCCTCACACGGACACCCAGTAACTTCAGAAATGTTTTTGATGGTAAGGACAAACTTGAATCCTTTCACTGTTCCTTCAATGATACCACCTTTGTGTAGCCGAACATTTCCCGGAATTCTTTAATCGCCGTCACGGAACCTCAACCGGGTTCGGAAGAAATCTTGTTCCCGACCCATTGCCTTGAACCCTTTGAAGAAGTCGAGCCGTAAAGTTTGAAGCTTTCCAAATCGACTCGATTTTCCATCAAGACTTTTCCTTGAGACATGGTGTTATAGATAGTCGTATATTCAAGTTGATACTCCAGCCATGAGTGCGATTGAGAAATGGAGGCGATGAAGGTTTTAGGGTTTAAGCACACACAGAGAGAGAGAGAGAGAGGAAAGAGAACGAGTACGTCTTTAGCGTAAAAACAGAGTGGAGCGAAAGAAGTGGAGTAGTGGGAAGGATATAGACAAGAGTACAAAGATTTTTCAAAAACCGCTACGTATTTCCACATGAAATTTAAATCAAAAGGAAAAGAAAATAAAAATTCGCTTTTCATTAAATGCGGACTCCAAATATAAAAGTAGAAAATTTTATCGAAGAACGTAAATAATCATGACTCAGTAGGTATGATGAGACGCTTGAGTCCGTAACACGTGTGACACGTGTGGGTGTGCTCGAACGCACGCAACTGACTTACCGGATGATGAGTTATGATGCGTATGACAAATAAGATGCAGATGCACATACATGCTTACGTCATATCAGATGCTGAAATATAGCTTATTGTCAGACGCTGAGATTAATCATTCTTTTATAAGATGAAAGTTTAAATTCCTTCTTATAAAATTGAATCTATCTTCAGCAAGGGGTTTTGTAAATATGTCAGCCCACTGATGATCAGTGTCTACAAATTTTATTTCTAAAATACCCTTCGAACATAGTCTCTTATAAAATGATGCTTAATCTCAATGTGCTTTGCTCTAGAATGCAATATTGGATTTTTGTCGGACATATGGCGGATGTATTATCACGTAAGATAGGAATGTTACTCTCTTTTATCAAGTAGTCTTCAAGTTGATACTTCATCCACGAAGTTGAGAAGCGCAACTTGTCTTTGAGATGTATTCAGCCTGTAGTTGAGAGTGCTATTGTACTTTGCCTTTGCTTGACCAAGACACAAGATTAGCTCCAAGGAATTGGTAGCCTCCACTTGTGCTTTTTCTTTCAATTCGATCTCCAAAGAAAGTCAGCATCACGAAACCTACTAATTGGTAATCTTTTGATTTCTTATAAAGCAAACCAAGATTAGTAGTTCCTTGTAAATATCTAAATATTCTTTTAACAAAGACTTATGTGTGATTCTCTAGGATCCGATTGAAACCTAGCACACAAAGTGCACGAACATAATATCAGGTCTTGAAGCCGTAAGATAAAGTAGAGATCCAATCATACCTCTGTATAGCTTCTGATCTACCTTCTTACCAATTTCATCTTTACTGAGAGAGCAGGTAGGATGCATAGGCGTGCTCATCGGCTTGCAATCCAGCATCTTGAATTTCTTCAATAATTCTTTGATGTATTTGCTTTGATGAATATAAATACCATCATTGCATTGCTTGATTTGTATTCCAAGGAAGAACTTCAATTCTCCCATCATGCTCATCTCAAATTCAGCCTGCATAAGCTTAGAAAATTCTTTGCAAAGGCTTTCATTAGTAGCTCCAAAAATAATATCATCAACATATATTTGGACAAGTATGAAATGCTTGTTTGAGGTTTTTCTGAAAAGAGTTGTGTCAACTAAACCTCTAGTAAATCCATTTTCCATTAAAAAGGAACTTAGTCTATCATACCATGCTCGGGAGCTTGCTTAAGACCATATAGTGCCTTTTTAAGTTTAAAAACATGTTCAGGAAATTCAATATCTTCAAAACCAGGAGGTTGTTTGACATAAACTTCTTCGATTATAAAGTCATTTAAAAGCACTTTTCACATCCATTTGATATAAAGTTATCTCATGATGTCTTTGCAAAAGAAAGTAAAATGCTAATTGCTTCTAATCTTGCAACAGTGCAAAAGTTTCAAATGAAATCAATACCTTCTTCTTGTGAGTAGCCTTGGGCAACTAACCTTGCTTTGTTTCTCACAACCTTACCGTCTTCATCAAGCTTATTTCTAAATACCCATTTAGTGCCAATAGCTTGCTTATCTTCTGGTAGAGTGGCTAGCTTCCAGGACATCATTTCTTTGGGCTGATTTAACTCATCTTGCATGGCTAGAATCCACCCTTCATCTTCCAAGGCTTGATCAATCGTCTTAGGTTCCATCTCAGAGAGAAGTGCGAAGTCAGCATGCTCCTTGAAAGAGGATCTGGTTCGTACTTTATCACCAGGTTCTCCTAAGATTTGATCTTTTGGATGATTGGTCTTGTACTTCCAGCTTTTTCTTGCTTCAGCTTCCGCTTGGGTAGAATTCTTCGTCTTGTCACCACCGGATGATGAAGATGTATTTTCACTGTCTGGCTTTTCACCGAGGTTTAAATCTGAAAATAACTCATCTAGCTCTGACATTGCAGTGTCAGGCTTCTTATCATCAAACTTGACATGAATGGACTCTCCAACTGTCAAAGTTTCTTTGTTGTATATTCTAAAAGCTTTAGATCTTTCGTAATATCCCAAAGATTCCTTTGTCGACTTTGGAATCAAACTTACCAAGTCGATCTTTAGTATTCAATATATAACAAATACAACCAAAAGAATGAAAGTAAGAAATGTTTGGTTTTCTTCCTTTCCACAATTCATATGAGTCTTATTCAAAATAGGTCTTATATAAATTCTATTTTGAATATAACAAGTCGTGTTCTTGCTTCTACCCAAAAATGTTTATAATATCGCCTTCATTGATCATGGTCCTGGCCATTTCCTGGAGGGACCTATTTTTCCTTTCTACAACACCATTTTGTTGAGGTGTTCTAGGAGAGGAGAAATTGTGGGAGATGCCGGTTTCTTCACAAAATTTTTGAAAGTTCTCATTGTCAAATTCTCCCCATGATCACTTCTAATAGAGGAAATGCAAATGCCTTTTTCATTTTGAACTGATTTGCGAAACAATAAATACCTTATAAGACTCATCCTTGTGGGCAAGGAATTTAACCCATGTCCATCTAGTAAAATCATCAACAATGACTAAACCGTATTTCTTTCCAGAAAAGAAATTTGTCCTTGTGGGACCAAAAGATCAAGATGTAAAAGTTCAAGTGGTCTAGAAGTTGAAACAATATTTTTTAAATGAAAGGAGGTTTTAACTTGTTTTCCTTTTTGACAAGCTTCACAAAGGGCATCAGATTTGTACTTAAGATTTGGTAAGCCTTTAACAAGATTGTGCTTGTTTAACTTTGAGATTAACCTCAAGTTGGCATGACCTAATCTTTTGTGCCAAATCCATTGCTCATCTTCAAAAGACATAAGACACTTGACATCTTGTTTTTGCAAGTTCAGAAAGATCAACTTTATAAATGTTTTGTTTCCTCTTTGTTGTAAAAAATATAGATCCATCATTTTTGCTTTTTACTGAACATCCATTTTCTGTAAAGACAACATTATAACCATTGTCACATAATTGACTTATGCTCAATAGATTATGTTTCAGTCCTTCAACATATAAAACATTATCAATAGAAGGAAGAGAGCCTTTACCTATCCGACCAATTCCAACTATTTTACCTTTCTGGTTTCCTCCGAAACCAACGAATCCAGCTTCTCTAGGTCTTAGTTCTTAGAACATATGCTTTTCTCCCGTCATGTGACGCGAGCATCCACTGTCTAAGTACCAGGACTGGTGTGTTGACTTTGTTGCTAAGCATGTCTGCAACATAGATTATTTTATCTTTAGGTACCCATATCTTTTTGGGTCCTTTCTTGTTAGTTCTAGAAGGAGGCTTATCCTTCTTAGTTTTAAAAACATTACATGCACTTTTCAAATGACCAGATTTATTACAGTAAGTACAATGTAAGCATTTACTATGGCTATGGGATTTATCGATGCGAATTATTTTCCAAAAGGGTTTCATCTGGTATATAGCCAAGACCATGAGTTGTCGTTTCTTGACACCCCGGATCATTGAAGCATGCTTGCTTGAGTTACACTCTCTGCAAGAAACTTTTGAAATGCTTGTTCGTAGTCATTTGATTTGCAAATAGGATTGCTTGTAACTACGTAACTCTTAGCTTGAGAGCTCTCGACTTCAGTTGCTTGCTAGCTTCCAGACATGGTTATCCACCAGGCACGCTGATTTTCAGCTTCTGGTTCTCTTTAATGAGTCTGAGTTTTTATTGCGTAAAGAATGAAAATCTTGTGATAGTTTTAAAAATTTCTTTTTCAAATTCTTGTACTCGATGAGAGAGTGGCGAGTCCTTAAGAAGATCATCAAAAGCAAGTTGAAGTTCGAGTAGGAGTCATATACTATTACCTCTTCAACATCTTCTTCTCGACTCAATGTCCGTGGTTCCGCCATGAGAGCAATGTGAGCTTCTTCTTTATCTTCCTCGAGAGGAGGATAAGTCAAGATCTTCCCATGTTGCCATGAGACCTTTCTTCTTTTTCTTGAAGGAGCTTCTTGTGGACTTCTCTTTAAGATTAGGACACTTTCGGATTTGAAATGTCCAAGGCTTCTTACATTCATAGCAAATGACTTGGGCTTTGTCGTTGGTCTCCTTCTTGTCGTTTTAATCTTTCTTCTGATACTTCCTTCTAAGTTTCTTTTCTTCCACATTTTACGGATCTTCTTAGATATGAACGCTAGCTCATCATCCGATCCATCGTAATCTCCTTCGACGCTTCATCGCTCGATTCTTCTTCTTCACCGCAAGGCTTTTGAAGTACTAGTTTTATGATGATTGACTTTTAGAGCAATAGACTTACTCTTCTTGGTAGGTTCTTCTTCATTTAGCTCAAGTTCATGAGCTTTCAACGAACTCATAAGATCTTCAAGTCGAAGAACATTTAGATCTTTTGCTTCTTGAATAGCAGTGACTTTGGGTCTCCACTGCTTAGTCAAGCTTCTTAAGATCTTTCTAACATGATCTGCAGTATAGCTTTTTCCAAGGGCTCAGAACCCATGAACTAGTGTTTGGAACCTTCCAAACATAGTTTCAATGTTCTCTCCATCTTCCATTTTAAATAGTTCATACTGGCGAACCATCATGCTAGCTTTTGTTTCTCTTACTTGGGCAGAGCCCTCATAAGACAAAACAAGAGAATCCCAGATTTCTTTGGCAGTATCAAACTTGCCACATTTGTCATATTCTCTTTCTGTCATAGCACAGATGAGAATAAATCTAGCCTTCTGGTTTGTTTGATATCTCTTTTTCTGATCATCAGACCAGTTTTCCCTAGGTATTGCAACACCAAGGGCATTAGCGGGAGAAATGTATCCGCCTTCAATTATATCCCACAAATCAAGATTTTGTGCCTCAATGAATGCTTTCATCTTATCTTTCCAGTAATCAAATTTTTCTCCATTGAATAGAGGAGGACGGTTCATATGACCACCTTCAGTAGATATGTTCACAATATAGAATCTTTTCTCTTGACACTGTTAAGTGCTCAACCAAGAGGCCGAGCTCTGGTACCAACTGAACGTGAACACAAGAAGGGGGGTTGAATTGTGTTGAAAACTTTTATAAACTTAATGTTAAAAACACTTAGAATAAAAGTTTCTCAAAAGCTGTTTGTTAATCGGACGGTGAAAATAAACCTGACGCTGAAAATCGATTTGTGAAAACTTGTTTTTAACTCAACAAGATAGAAATGAATAGAAAGCAAGAAAGCAGAGACACGTAAATTTATACTAGTTCACTACCAAACTGGTAGCTACGTCTAGTCCCTTCTGTTCCTCAAGGATTTTCCACTATAATCGGTGATTACAATTTCCTCAAGAGTATTCTCTTTGTCACAACTTGACAATACTCTCAACTTCTCAAAGCGACTCAAGATGGTCGAGCCTTTGAGGATACAAACCTAAACTAGGCCAAAACAAACTTATACAAGTGAGTTGAAATACGCTTGAAAATAACTCTCACAGAGAGGATAAAAGATTAAGCTCAACTAAAGAAAAACTTTCTTAAAGAAATGGTCGACGTCAATTCGATTCAAGAGTATGTTCTCAAGTGAAATTTCAGCAAGCTTTTTCACAGAATTGTTCTCTCTCTTATTTTCTTCAATGGATACCATGAGGTATATATAGGAGTTCCAAGGATATGACCGTTAGAGTAAAAATGGCTCCTAACCATTGACTAGAGTAAATTCAAAAATGATGTCTCTATCTTGCTTTGCAGAGAATGTCCCAGTAGTCCATGTTACCGTTTTTCTTGTCTATACGATTTTTGTCTTGTAGTTAAAGATTTCAACTTTGATATCTCGTACACCGATTTTAGCGCTCAAGATCAATTTTGAGATCCGTTCCAAAGACTTCTGAGAGGTAGAGCAGCAACGTGACTAACACGTGATTTGAAGTGAGGTTCAGACGCTCGCTCAGAGTTGGAAGTTCGGACGCTCGTTCAAAGTTGGAAGTTCGGACGCTTGTAGCAATTTGATAAGCATAGTGTATAAAGAGGAATTTCCAGACGCTCACTAGGATGAGCCGGATGCTGACACATAGAATGAATCCTTCTCTTGAGAATTACTTTCTTCTTGCTTGAGTGGCTTAGAATATACGTATTATTAGTATCTGCACACTTCAAGAAATGTTAGAACATAAATTGTTCTCTTGTGAATATTTTGTTATCATCAAAATTAATGAGGATCTAAACTTCTCAATCGTTTAGGTTCCAACAAAAGAGATATTCAACCAAGGATTTGTATGTCTTCTTTCACGATAACCAAAATCAATAATATATATATTAAATATTATTGAAGATTCACCGCAAATACACTTAACGTAAAAGCCTAGAAAATTGCAAAATCCTCATGCCACAAATCACATATAATATCTTAGTCAAATATTTTCGTCCAAATAAAATGTATAGAATCATAACTTTAATAATTTCCAAAACAAAATGGGAAAACTTTCTTGGTTGCCCTTTTATGCAATATATAATAAAACCAAATCTTTATTTGCCATTAAAAGCAATATTTAAAAAACTGTTCCGAATAAATTGATCCTCGATCAAAATGCTATGTAATATCAAAACTTAAAAAATTTAAAACCTTTCAAAAAGCTTCACGTCTCACCCTCATTTTTTTTTTTAATTTCAACCATCAAGTAATAACCCTTTTGAAAAGAACTGACAACATAAAATACTGACGTTCAAGATGGATTTCCTTATCGCTTACTATCGTTCTTTTCAATTAAAAAAATGCAATAATCCAAAATAAAGCTTTAGCAATTCTCCGTATAGATCAAAACCAACGTTTTACGTCCAACGAATTGCAAAATTCAATTCTTCCACTAATTTCCTTTTTTTTAAAGTTTCATATAAATTGGGAGAAAAGTTAAAACGCATCCAAGAGCAAAACTCAGCACAAAATAGAAACTATAATCCTAATAACACAATATAGAAGTCTTGTTGGAATTAATTCCTTATTAATAACAACAATAAGAACAATCATGCTCAAATCTTATAGAATAAATACTTTAGGCGGAAGCTATAAAGACATACAAGCATGCTCAACAAGAACAACATGTTCTCTACCCTTAGGATCTACGACATGTTGGATTATCAAGGATTAGAAGGATACCTGGATCCATAACAATCAATGACCTGAGGCGGAATACCAAAGAAATGATCACGAACAACCAACGAACAACTGAATCCATAGCAACGAACAACGAGCACGTTAGCAGTGGCTTTATGGTTCTTCCTCAACTGAATCTTCTTGAGCTCTCTCACGAGACTTTAGGTTCTCTTCAGATGGTGAGAAGAGAATGGATGACGGCGATTCGGTGTATTGGGGACTATAGCCTTCTTTATAGTGTGTTGAACCAAACAGGGTACTCATTATCCCCTTATTGGGCCACACTAACATCTACTCATCTAAGGCCCATATCAATTAAATTAGGTGTCCAATGAGCTTACCTTATACTAAATTATATGATGACATAATATATAGCTCCTTTATAATAAATAGCTAATATAATTATTAATGATATCAGCCCATATTAATTATTGGAATATAAAATTCCAACAAATTCATCATTTAATCGTTCTATATTTTGTTCTTGTATTAAAATTCTATTCTTAATTTCTTGCCAATTTTGTTCACTCAATGTTTCAGGACTTTGTATATATTCATTCAAAAGATCTATAAAGTCGTTCTAATTCTATTTCCTCAAGCCTTATTTGTTCTAGAATTAATTCTTTCTTATATTATCTTATTTCTTCCTGTGATATACCATATTCATCCATTACAGATACCAAAATAATTCATCAGAAAATCTCACAACATCAACTATTTCTACTATATACAATAATTCTTGTCCTACTAGCCATCCGTATCTTTCAATTATTTTTAATTTATTTCTTTGGGTAATTATAATCTCCAAATATATCTTAACTTTTCATAGAAAAATTTATCTATTCTATCTATATCATCTACATACAAAATTCCCATTGTCTGACTAACTTTCATAACTACGTGTAATTGTCTATTTATTATACTAAGTCTAACTGTATTCCTCATTTTTTATAACTCCGCAGGCTAGTTACCTGCTCTGATACCGAATATATCTGGGGTACATCCCAAAATAAATATTTAAAAATCCTAAAATTCTATAATTTCTAATTAAATAAATCCTAAAATTCCTAGTCATCATCTATAAACCAGTCTTCCATATCAAAATCTTCTAATTGCCCATCTAAATATATTTCTGGATAATTATCAGGTAATAGGAATTCTTCCTACCATAAAGCATCCATAATCTCATTATTATATACTATAGACTGTGCACATAATTTCTCATAATTTATACATATCATCCTCTTTATTTCTTTTGGCAAATCTAACTTCCATATACATCTTATTTTCTCATAAAAATCCATTTCTTTATCTTCAATCCTACTTGAATATATAATAGTAGATCTTTCATTAATTTTTACTTGTATCTCCATAATTCTATTATTTATAGAAAATATAGCAGTACTCATATTTTATTTTTTAGATATAATTCTAAATCCCTCACTTGATTTGCTAACTTATTTATTTCATTTTCTTCAATCCTAACCCTTTCTGGTTCTGAAAGCATAATTGGTCTTTCTATTTGTGTATTATATTTTTCTATCATATTTTTATAGTCTCTATTTTTTGTAGAATTAATATCAATATATTTTAATTGTAATTTCTCTGGTAGATCTTTTATATTATTTTTCTTAGGCATATATATCTTTCCTATATCCATAAATAATTCAGGTAAATTTATTCTATCATTATGTCTAAATTCTATACTATGATGAGAATTGCTAAGTGCAAAACTAACACATGAAGTAATCAAAAATACTTTTTCCCCTGGTCTCATTAAATCCTTTCTAGCAAATTTATATGTAAGAGTTAAAGTTCTTTCTAGAACTCTTATATTTGGGAAAACTTCAAATTTAATCTTTGAATATGCTAAATTAGCATCCATAATTCCTAAAATAGAATCATATTTATCTACAATTCTATCATCAATCAAAATAATTTTAATTGGTGAATTTGTTCCGTCAGCATAAGTTACTTTTAATAAAATCTGTAATGCTCCTATATGAACATATCCTATTTTTTTCTATGCTCCTTATTTCTAATTGTTCTCATAACGTTATTTATGTCTCTTGCAGTAGTTAACTGTAAACTTGTATTTTTTCTGTATCCTCAATATTAATAGTTTTTCTACAGCTGATTTTCCAAAATAAAGGATATTTTCTCTCTTATTAAAAACATTTATTACTGATTTTAATTTCTCCTTTTCTGTCGATCCTCTAATATTACATCCTTCAGGGAGATCTATAGTCCCTTTCTGTATTTCTCTAAATTTATCTTTGTTTAAAACTATAGTAAATGAATAATTTCCTGCTTCTTCATGGACTTCTAGAAGTTCTATATCTTTATATTTAGTTACTTCTAAATCCTTTGACATAGATGTCATATTTATTTAGAAACAATATAATTTTCTAATATAGATATTAAATGATTATTTATATAACTAGTAATATGATATTGCATATAATTGTTTGAATCTAAATTCAAACATATATTTTTCATAATTAGAGATGTGATTTCAAGTATACCTGAGTAGGAATCATGCTTTTGAAAATGCCCACTTTGCTTCCGCGTGATAGTTTATGATATTGTTGGTAATATATAAGGACTGTAAAGGAAATATTTCTAGAGTATATAGAGAAACTGAGTACTTTTATTGATATTTTACAGAGATATATGCATGTGTGTTATCACTCTCAAGGTAACGACTCAATTCCACTAGGAAAAGAGCACAGAATTCCTAAACGGAGAAGGAAGACGAAAGACTCTTCTAAAGAGACTTCTTGGAAAATTTTTCCTCTCCCCGAACCTCAGCATAAGAGGCTTTATTTATAGTTACAAAAGGAAAATACTACACACTGACTAAGGAAACTACTACATACTAACGTGGCACCATATTTTGTTTTTTATGGCATAAACAAGCCACGTGACCTATGCTATAAGGCTTACATTTATGAACTTACTTTTATGACATGTCCTTTCTTTTTTGTTTTTACATGGTTTACTTCTACCATGACTACATACTTGTCATCACATGGTTACTTCTTATGACTTCATTGCTTACGTCATTCTTCTATTATTGTTTCACATGACTCTTCCAAAAAAGCATTGTCAGCTAGTTCTGAAGATTCTCCCTTATCTTCATTTTTGTCTACATCTGGTCTTTCTTTTTCCTCAAAACATATTTCACATGCGTGATCTTGATAGACTTTAATAATTTCACACAGCTTTTTGTTGACAGCTGGCGTGTAGTTGATAAGTGGTCCCATCAGAGTTAAGAAAGGGGCTTCAAAATTGATAACCCTATCTAACTCTTGTTTCTTAATTGGACGCTTTATCTTCGATGTAATTATCGCATTTGGTCCTTTATAATTAACTTTCATAGGCGTATCTCCTCGAATTTTCTGAGTCTGCACAAATATATAAGACAACTATCATGCAATAATTGTTGTGTATTCTTCATCATTGTAAGGTGCTTTTGGAGGCTTATCCATATATATGGGAACATACCGTTGCTAATCCCCATGCTGATGAAATACTTTGCCGTCTGCATTGATTCAAACTCTGGGTAGCTTGAATGCATTTTCATGTATATTGGTCGATTCCTGGCAACTGTTTGTGTAACATCCCAATTTTTAGAAAAATTGTTGAAAGGTTTACGAAAAATTTTGACGTAGTTTCATCGCAAATTTCACTACCGGGTGAGTTTTTACCCGAAATTACACCCTAACGTGACCCGATTTCGATGAAATTCGGGATATTAGTGTTTTCCATTATTTGGGAGTTTTTAGAATTTATTTGGTAATTTTTAGGTGAAAGAAAATATTATAGAATATTTTCTAGCGTTTAAATCTCTAAACGACGGAGAAATTGGACGCGCTTCGAAAAATGACATTCATAGGAATGATGACATGGTAGAGAGGATTCTTAATATGTCATAATAATTTTTGGGTAAAAGAAAATATAATAGTATATTTTTTACTGTTAGATTAGTTATATATGTGAAAAACCTATCGCGCGACGTGATTGGTCGGTAAGAAAATATCGGAGATATTTAATCAAGTATAGGATCGATGACTAAGTGCTGACTAAGATTAGGATATGAACAAATGATTTCATCCCCTTTGGACCAATAAGATTGTGACACGTGGATAGTAGCCGTCGGACCATTAGAATTTTGACAAGTGGCACCATAGGGATTCGACACGTGGCACCAAAATTTTGAGACAAACGGAACCATAAGAAAGCGACACGTGTCCTTGAAATATGGCTATAAATACAAGGCCAAGGCTTTGGTTATTTTCATAAGTTGGATTTGTGAGAGAAATCTAGAGAGAGAAAGCAGGATCCTAGAGAGAGAAAGTGAGAGAAAAGTTTGGAATTTCTTCTTTCTTCTCCTTTCCTCTTCTCTTTTAGTGCGCCATCCTTGGTGAGGTTCTGGCATCGAGGGAATAGACTATTTAACTGTTATCATGGTTAGTTAAAGCGCCTAAGGTGAGGGCATCTTCCAATTTATTGCTTTATATGTGTCTATGTTTTGTGGGGATTGTAAGGGAAATTCTTACATAATGACTTTGGGCTTTTCGCCTTGTTTGTTGTGTGATTGATTGAATTGATTGGTTGGTTACATAATGCTTGTAGTATTATTACTTGTGTGGATCGTATTGATTAGCCTTATATGGCAACCTGTTTGGATTATATTGATCTTACTGCTTGATTGATTTTGGATTTGGATGTGGATTTTGGGTTATTGATCTGGAGGATTTTTCTAGTGTCTTATATTATTATGGAAAAGGTTTAGAAATTTTTTCGAAATTAAATCGAATAATGCGTGTCTAGGAAAGTTCTGACAAGGAAAGACTTGGTATTTAAGCATGTTCATCACCACCTCTTTTTCCTGGGAACTTACCTGGTGTACTATTTAGCGTACCTAGTGTCTCAATCAAAGGTTAGACTAGTGTTCAGCATTACGTTCCTAGTGTCTCGATCAAAGGTCCAGTCTAATGTTTCGCATTGCGTGCAAGGGTTTTGGCCTGGATTCTGGATTTTGGAACCAGTGCCAGTGTGTGTTCCGCATTAGCGTGCATAGTCTCGAATCTGAGAAAGAGCTAGTGTTCATAATGACGTGCCCTAAGTTTTAATCCAAGATTGAGCCTAGTACGTGAATTTACATTTGACCATATGAATGACTGTTTGATATACCATGATCTTATGTGTGTTTAGATATAACTTGTTAGTATAATATGATTTGTGTCTATGTTGTCTTTATTATATGATTATTTTCGAAAGATGACCCTTGCCCGTGGTTCTCCAATTTCAATAGATGCAACCCAGATGGTGAAGATTGCAGAGTGATCGAGAATATTGAGGAGCATTGCTGGGGAGGACTCAAGCCGAGTATTTTACCGTGTGTTTCTTTGTGCGGTATTTGTTAAACTTACTAGATAGTTCAGTAAGTGTCATAGTGTGCTGACCAGCTGTAGGAGAGATTTTGTATTCGCTGTATTTCATTGAGTTGTATTCGTTTTTTTTTTCAAAATACATTGATCGCCTCGAGCGACTTTTATAAATATTTCAGTTGCATGGTTGTTTATATGGTATTGTATTGTTACTTGAGCATCATGCTTTGAAAACGCTGTTATACTCTGATTGCTGTCTTGAAAAGAGATTTCGAAAAAAGAGAAAAATTTATTTAGATCCATAATTTTGAAAACCATGCAAGCAGTCTTTAAAAAGAATTATATTAGACATTGTAGCGCTCCTGAAACGGGGTATTACAGTTTGCTTGTAATACTTCACTGCTTCCTTTATCCCTGTTGGAAAAAATTGTAATTCTTGAAGGTCATTTGATAAATAGATGCATTCAATTAATCCAAACTGGAAATAATTGAACACTCAATTGGCTAGACATCCTGGAGTAATTACTGCTTTGACTCCATATTTGCCTCTATTCAAGACATAAAAATTGTATATTTTTGTTTCTTCGTTCTAATTGAATAATTCAGAAATTGACTTATTTTTTGTTGTTGAGAAAAACGAATTATTGCTTCGTGTTCCTCCCTTGTCATGATTGAAAGTAAATTAAGGCTTTGTTTATTTGGAACAAAGGTTCTGACATCCTTCATTAATCCTGTTTTGAGACTGTTATTTACTGATCTGAGGATCCGAGTCCAAGAGAACAGGTATTTGGGCGAAAACCAATATTTTTCTGACTTTTCTTTTTAAGGGCTTCCTTTCTATTAAATGCTTCCAATTCAACCTTTGCTTCCTCCAATGATGCATAGGACTCATGAATTATATTAGGAATTCCGTTTATATGAACCGCTGCTTTGTGTCAATCATCATAGATTCCTGGAATTGGGCCATTGAATACAACCCAACATTTCTTATGCTTCTTTTCTTTAGGCTCTTCTACTTCTTCTCCAAGTTGCAGGCTGAGTAATTGAAGATCTGCCTTTATTAATTCAAACTCTTGCTACTTTTGTTTTAATTGGGCTAGCTTTATTACTTTTTCTCTTCTCAACTGCTCTTGCTCCATTCTCTGCTTAAGATATCAGCTAACACGTTCTTGTTTCCTGCAATGTGGACTATTTTATAATCATAGTGATTCAACTCTATTTGCCACCGGATAAGTCTTCGTTGTTTATGACTTTCTTTAATATGTAAGTTCTTGAAACCTGCAACATAAGTAGAGTCAGTTCTTACCAGGAATTCCTGGTGCATTAGATATATTTAATGCTTTCTTAGCATTCTTATTAATGCTAAGGTTTTTTTTTTCATGAATTGGATAGTTTAGCTCATGATCATGAAATGTGCCTGACATATATCTACAGAGTAACTCTGTTTTTGGCTTATTTATTGGTTTGGCTTTCATACAGCCTCCCCAAGTTATATCAGACGCATCGGTCTCGATAATTATATAATCCTCTTCACGAGTGTGGTATAATTCGGGCAAATTTTTACACAACTGCTTTAGCCTTTCAACTATTGTACAGTGTCCTCCTCTGTCCATTTCCACTCCGTGTCTTTTTTGAGTTTAAGCTACAAAAGTCTTCTTTCCTCTGCAAGATCTTTATTAAATCCTTCATTTGAAATATATGTTAGTAATCCAAGAAACCTCTGTAATTCCTTAACATTCTTCATTTCAGAAGGCAATTTATGTAATTTTGTTAAGACATGTTTTTGCATAACAATATTACCTCCATATATTTCTAGACGAAGATAATCTATTCTTTTTTGACCAAGAATAACTTTCTTTCTACTTAAGATAACTCCTTGTTATAAACATCTTTCCAAAACTTTCTTATCATATTTAAAATGATCTAATAAATCATACTTATCAGTAAATACAAGAATGTCATCAATATAAATAACACAAAAGTCTTTAAAATCTCTCAATACATTATCCATTCTACGCTGGAAAATACCCGGTGCTTGCTTTAGACCCATTGGTAATAAGTTCCATTCATATTGTCTATGGGGACAACTAAATGCTGTTAGAGGTTTACTTTCCTCATCAAGTCTTAATTGATAAAAGTCTGATTTACAATCAAGACTACTAAATAATTTCTTTTCACGAACTAATTCAATTATATGAACCTTTCTAGGAATGAAATATGCATCACATTCCAAAGCTTTATTCATGGCTTTATAATTAATCACCATTCTTCTTTTTTCTCTTTTTTGCTCGTTATGATTATCTACATAAAAGGCTGGTGCAGAATGTTTAATTTAGATGGTCGAATTAGTCCTAAATCCAACCATTTCTTTATATATTCCTCAAATTCATCTCTATCCTGTTTAGTGTAAAACATAGGCTTACACTTAATTTCCAAACTAGGATCCTTTAACCTAAGAGAAATTAACTCCTGATTTTTATTATTAATCTTAGGATCAAGTGGATTTTCACTACATACTTTATCTAAAAGTTCCTTTATTTCTTGAGGAATTGGAAATTCTTTTTGGCCTAATACATATATTTTATCCTCAAAAAGTCCTAAAACTTTTGTTATTTTGTTATATATATCACCACGTTTTTGCGCGTGAAACTCTGATTTTTATTTTGTAGCTCTATTTTGAGATTCATGAATTATAGGAATTGATATAAGGTTTCTCCTTTGCTTACCTGCTATATAGGGTGTCTTTAATTGAATAAACCTCTTGTATTGACAAAAGGGTGCATATAACCGTTAAAAATTATTTCCTAGTATTAAATCTAATCTTGATTCCTGTTGATATATAGTAGGAATAACAAATATACAATGTTCTATATATGTTATAGCTCTTCTAACAACTTTGGTAATTTCTTTGGTGGATCCATCAGCAATCTGAAACTTTAAAGGATTATCTAAATCAATCCATTTATTTTTTGGGAATAGATATTTTGTCGCTAAACAAATACTTGCTCCACTATCTATTTATGCTTCCGTAGCATATCTAATTTTAGCTATTTCTATATCTATTCTAATGTATGTACTATTTAGATTCACCTTCTGAAGTTGTTCCATTAATACTAGATTTTGTACTATACTCATATATTTCTTGATCTGAACTAAATTCTTCTTCTACAGGTTCATAATTATTTCTAAGAGCTAAATTAATCAACTTAACCTTTTCTTCCTTCTTACTTTTCTTATGACATTCATTTGCATAATGTCCTTCTTCTTTGCGCAACCAACATGTACACTTCTTTTTTCCTTCAGGACAATATTTCTTAGGGATCTTGTTTGGGTTTCTTTTCTTAAAATATCTTTTCTTTTTATATGTTTCTTTTCTAGGATAAGATCTCCTAAATTTATATTTCTTTCCCTTCTTGAAATAGTTCTTTTTCCTATATGGTTTTCTAGAATCACTATATCCCCATTGATTTGGAAGATCTATATTTGGGTTCCTACAACAAATTCCTTTATTATGTCTCATGGATTCTCTAATTTGCTTTTCACTGCTAAAAAATCAATTTTAGAGAGGGACTTTAGAGAGGGATGCGTATCCTTCGCTAATAGTGATAGATTTAGTGACGGAAAACAAGGTTCCAGGAAAACTTAATTTGGATCATGTTTGTGACGGATTTAGCGACGAAAAAAATCCGTTGCTATGTTTTCCGTCACTAAATCCGTCACAAATTGACTAAAACACATTTAGTGAGGGATTTAGCGACGAAAAAAATCGTTCTCTAATGTTTTCGTCACTAAATCCGTCACAATTTGATTATCATACATTTAGTGACGGATTTAGCTGTAACATCCCAATTTTTATGAAAATTATTTTATAGTTTCCGACTACTTGAAAATAAATCATGGAGATTGATCACCTCAATGGTTTGTTAAAAGTACGAAGAACAACAAAGATTTATTGTAAACAACTTACTGTTTTAGTAATTAATTCAGATTAACAGACAGTGTAGACGTATACTGTTTTTAATATGAAATAATCCCGGAAAATGTGAATGATTGTTATTTGATTAAAGAAAATTATTTTATTGAAAGAGAAATAATTTTCAGGATTTAATAAATATTTTCAAGTCATAGTTTGATTTTTCATGGTTTAGTTATTGTATTAATTGTCTGTTTTATGTCATATTTAATATGACTATTATTTTAAAGATTTTGTCTTGATAATTTTATTATTTGAATAATATCTATATGATAAGAGAAATTGAAATTAGTGATCCTCACTAATTTACAATTTTTATTACGCTGCGAGAATTCTATCGAATTCTGCCGTAACTAGGCTATTGTGTGTGCTTCTAACTGAAACATGCCCAAACGTGATCCAAATTTTTTAAAATTTAATATCTTAGCATTTTCCAATATTTAGGATTTATTTTAGTTTTTCTAGAATTTTTGGGCATCAGAAAATATTTAGTGTATTTTCTATGGCTAGAGACTGCCTAATTGCGACGTTTCGGTTCGCATTTCGAGAAAACGAGATACGTGGGTACTTTTCTTATGCCACGAGGAACATTCGTAATTTTTGGGTGTGGGGTTATAATTAGAATTATTTTTGGGAGTTTTTAGTGTTAAAACCTAATATACGCGTAACGTCGTGCACCCGGTTGAGCGAAAACGCGTCGTAGCGAAACCCTGAGATATTTTGAGCAAATGGCAGCCACACATGGACCAATGGAAGGCCAGCCATGTGCTTGTAGCCTACTATTTTGAAGGGAGCATTTTGACTGGTTTAGGAAGTAATGAGTAGTTAGTTTGTTAAGTTAGTTTAGTTAGTTTGTGACTAGTTGGTTAGTTTCCAACTAAATGAACATTTTCTTCCACCATTGCCCCTCAAAATTTCGTGGCTTCTCCTTCCGTTTGGCTGCTCCATTTCAGTTCCTTTCATTGTTGGAAAGCTTGAAAAAAATTCTAGAAAGAGAAAATGGTGGTTTTGGAAGTTTTGATGATCAAAGTTTCCATCTTTACTTCCTTCCTTCTCAATCCTTGTTCTATCATCTCTAATCTTCTTGGTAAGGATTCTAATCCCTTCTCCTTTCTCCATGGCTGCCATGGATGAGCTTTCGTGGTTCTAGAGTTGTTTCTCATGATTTTAGTTTTGATTCTTGAAGGAAAGTGATGTTTAAGTTTCAATCTTCCATCCTTTCTTCTTAATCCTTGATCCATCACCTCCAAACTTCTTGGAAAGCTTCATACCCATTCTTTTCTCTCTTGAGTTTCATGATATGGGTTTGGTTGGTTTTAGGAATTATTTTTGGGCAAAAGTGTTAGATTTTGCTAGATATGCATGATTAGTCTTAAAGCCCTTTGTTTTCCTCCATGATTAAGCATGATTAGAGTATTTGAAAATTTGGGAACCCTAACCTTGAGACATGGCCGAACCTAGGGGCTGTTTTAAGCTTTGGTTTTGTTTGGTTTTTAGTGTTTTAGAGTTGATTCTTGATGGGTTATACTTGCTAAGTTTGAAAACTAGTCATATATGCATGTTTACAAAGTTTTGAAAAAAATAAATTTGGATTGTTGAGGGGCTGGAACCATGGCCCATTGATATAGTTTTGATGATGTTTTTATTTGTTCTTAAGTGTATCAAAGTGATTTGGAAGTTGGTTTTTGATTAGGACTTTAAATCTATAAAGATTTGTAAGTTTAAAGCTTTGAAAAATTGTTTGAAACAAAATGAATTTGGGGCTGTTTTGGGGCTTCCAAAACAGTGGCTTATGATTAAATTTTGGGTGAGTTCTAACTTGTTTTTAAGTGTATTAAAGTGGTAAATAAGTTTGGTTTTGATAAGAAGTTTTGATTGAATGAAGTTTGTAAGATTTTGATGTTAAAAGGTTTGAAAATTTGGAGTTGTATTGGAAGCTTTGAAACCGTGGCCTTCAAGAATGCTTTGTAACTTGTTCTTGACTTGCATTTATGCTTAAAAATAGTTGTAAAAGTGGTTGATGATTTGATTTGGCAAAACAATTCAAAGAAGCATGATTTTGAGAAAAGTTTTGGGTTATGTCTTAAGAATTATTTTAAACTTGTAATGAATTTAATTCTAGAATTTTGTGACATGTTTTAGTGCTTTGAAAAATGGTTCAAAGTTGGCAAAACACTATTCATTTGGTAAAAACACTATTCCAATTGGTAAATTTTGGTTTAGCTATTTTTCTAAGTGTGTAGCTTTTGTAAAAGCTTGAAAACTTGCATGGTTTGAAATTGTTCCATCACATATGACTAGGTGTGAACCAAATGGGATTAAGTGAGTAATTTTTGCCTTTTAGGACTTAAAACCGTGGCTGCCCTAGAGTCATAGGACTTGGGTTTTTGGTTCTAATTTTGTTAAGTTTGTGTTGTTAAGGTTCGTGCTTAGGGTACGCGGGAGGTGCGACTTGACGATGGTTTTGAATTTAGCTTGCTTGGATTGTCAAAGCGCCTAAGGTAAGGGAAATTCTTACATAATGAGTTTGGGCTTTTCGCCTTGTATGTTGTTTGCTTGATTGTTGATTGATTGTGTGGTAGTACTTGTAGTATTACTATGTGTTGTTGAGATGTTATAGCATGAACTGCTGTTGAGATGTTATAGCATGAACTGCTGTTGAGATGTTATAGCATGAACTGCTGTGTATTGATTTGGCCCTGTGTGGCAAGACTGAATCGTATTGTGTGACTTAAATCACACTTGATTGAATTAATTGGACTTGAAATTGATGATAATATGTAGCTTGTTCTTGGCCCTGCGTGGCATTATGAGTTGTATTGTTTTCCTTGAATCACCTTGGATTTCATTGGAACTTGGCATTGAATTGGAATATGAGAAATGTTATTGTTGATAATGGATTAATTAACAATGTGTTGATTGACTGCTATTGGTTGACGATTTACATCGGCAAATCTGATGCGATTCCACAAGCCGAATTCTGATTTCGTAAACAAATTGTTAAGGGCGTTTTGATTTAAAAGTAAGCGTGAGGGTTTTAGTACAATTTGTGAAAGCAGTTGAGTTAAATGATGCGCCTGGGAATTCTTCCAGTGTGTTATTTAGCACAACTAGGGTTTCAACGACCTAGAACTAAAAAGTATTTTCAGATACATAGGAGTGATACAAGAACTGAGAAAGAGATTTCATGATTCGGGATTTCGAAAGAATAAGACATAGGGAACCTAGTGTTCCTATTGAGCATATGGGCCATGTGTCCTGTGCTGGGACTTAATGTCCTGCTTGCGTGCGCATTTTCTTGATTAAGGATTGGACCTAGTGTTCCGTATGGCGTGCCTAGTATCTTAACCTAAAAGTTGAGCCTAGCGTTCCGCATGACGTGCCTAGAGTTCTGATCTAAGATTGGGACTAGCGTTCCGCAATTGAACACCCGGACCTTGTGTCCTGTGTTGAACTCTTAGTTAATTGACATTTGGACTCCCACTAAGTTGAGTGAGCGAGGGTTCGTCGATCCGCATTGATTAATTAAAGCATTACTTGGGCGTTCACTACGGTGAACATGCCATATTGTAGAATTTGTCGGATATCACTCGGGCGTTCACTACGGTGAGCATGCCATATTGTTGAATTTGTTGGATATCATTCGGGCGTTCACTACGGTGAGCATGCCATATTGTTGAATTTGTTTGGATGCGTACTAACCATTGAGCATCGACACTCGGAGCGTTTGATTGGTCTTAAAGACTTCAAAAGACGAGTTGTCATGTCACTCGTAGCGTTTGATTCATCGTACAGACTTCAAAAGGCGAGTTGACACTGCATTGCCTAAGTAGAGGCACGCCAAAGTAGTGGCCAGCCAAAGTAGTGGCAAGCCTAAGCCGAGGCTATTTTGTTCGGACGTTGGGAAAGTAGTCCCCGTCATACTGCTGACCTATTAAGGCTGCAGGTGTATACACAACTTGCCATACTGCATTGACATGCATAGCTAACCGCATTTATGATATGTGATGAATTGTTTGATGAATTGGATATTGTGATGACTTGATCACTTATCTGTTGATAGGTTTGCCTGCTCACATGCAATAGTTTGATATTGTAGTGACTTGATTGTTGATCTGTTGGTTGTTTTGGTTTCTCACATGAAATGCTTGATATACCATGATGATGCGTGCAGTCTATTAAGTATGTATATGTATATAAAAGCATGTTGTTGTATTATATATGTATATATTGTTTGCATGCGACATAACCTATGATAAACTCGTGGACAAAGCATTTACCCTTGTACTATTGTTGGATTGGATGTCCTTATGGATGTCACTTCCAGATGGAGTTCCGTAGCTGTTGCAGCTTCGTCTTTCAGGAGCATTGAAGATTGAGCCAGTGGAGGAAGATTCCTCTGAGTACCTCATGTTTGATCTTACTGAGCTGTTTCTCAGTAAGGGTTGTAGTTGTTGGCCAACTTAGCTTAGGGTTTTGTAAATTGTTGTGTTGTAATTACTCTTTTCAGAAAACCTCGCCTTAGTGCGAAATGATTATGTTATGTGAAGTATTATTTTGTGATGCATTATACTCTGATAATTGCAAAAGTTTGAATTGGCATCATTTAGAAAACGGTAATACTCTATGTCTCATTTTGAAAAGGGTTTCAAAGGAAAGAAAATGAAAAAAAAAAATTTACTCCTATTTTTCCATTGCGAAATACATAAGAGTACTCTTTAACTGAAAGCATACAAGCATCTAATGTTTTCAGCATTAAATTGGGTTGCATAGTAGTGCTCCGGGATCGGGGTGTTACATTAGCAATCCTTATCTAATTTTTTATGTCTTTTTTTTATGATTAACATACCACTAAGTCTTCACCTCAAAAAAAAAAAAAAACATACAGCTGCGCTGCGCTACCTCTCTCAGTCACAAGAAACCCTATTCTCTTATCTCCGCTGCACTGCCTCTCTGCCTCTCTCGCATTTCGCTGCGCTGCCTCTCTCGCTTCTCTTGTCTCTCTCGCAACTCTCGTCTCTCGCGCATCTCTCATCTGTATCTCAGTCCCGGGCTCTCTCCATCTCTCGCCTCTCTCGTCTCAGTCTCATTGACTCACCATCTCCGGCGCTCTCTCTCGACCACGACTCCACAGCCGACGGCGACAGCAACTACTCCACACAGTAACCACCACGATCTCAGTTAGATCTGTTTGTTTTATTTTGTTTGCTTCTTTCTGTTGATTGTTGTTCTGATTCAGCTTAGATCCCAGTTAGATTCAGTTAGATCTGTTTGTTTTATTTTTCTCTGCTTGTTTTTATTGATTGTTGTTCTGATTCAGCTTAGATCCCAGTTAGATCTCATTTAGATCTATTTGTTTTATTTTGTTATGCTTCTTGTTCTGTTCTATTATGCTTTCTGATTCAACTTCTGCTTGTTGATTGATTGTTTCTGTTGACTGTTTTATTTTGTTCTGCTTCTTGTTTTATTATTGTTCTGCTTTTTGTTATATTATCTAGTTGCTGCACTTGTTCTATTTGCTATATATATATATGTTGGTTTTTTCTTTGCAGAAAACATAGGGTCAAGTGTTATCCTTGAAGAACTTTGAAGATCCTTAAAAGAACTTTTGTTTTGTCATCTGTAATTTGTATTTGCTATGCATGCAAATTTGATTTGAAGAGTTATTTTGAAGCTATGTATGCAAGCTATGTATGATCTCAGGGGACTTACTCTATGGCCAAACTTTCAGATTAAAATTGCTTGCAAAATTTTCCTCCTAGTTAATTCAAAGTAGCCTAAACATATGCATAATTTTCATATTTGGATCCTTTTTCTTATTTCTTGTTTAAAGACTTAAACTAGCGTTTTGTATTTGCTAATGCTATGTATGCAAGCTACTGAGTTTGTATTTGTTTTGCAAGCTGTAACTGTTTTGGAGTTCTGATTTTGAAATTTTATTTTGGTGATTAAACAAGTATGCTTTTTTTTGTTTGATTATGATTAACCCCAAAAGATCACAAACTATATTGTATAACAATATAGATCTGATAAAAGCTTTTCTTGATGATAAGTTAAGGCAAAGATTGTTCGGTACTGAAAGATAGTTCAATAGTAGAAAATGTTACTAAATAACAACAGAGGTAGTTATGCTTACCTAGAAGCTTTTTGATCCTATATAGGTATATTTGTTTCCATTGAGCAATACAACAAGACTTTTCTTTTTTGTATTCAATGCTTAAATTTCTTATTGATCTTTGCTCATTTGGATTTTTTTGTTTTATAATTTTTTTCAAAAAAATCATTCTACTCTTTACGATGATTTGCCCCGTTTTTGAATTCACAATTGAATCTTCAAGTTATTTATATTATGGTTGGTTTTGCTCATCGATCATCATACCCACAATTTTGTTTTCGTTGGTTTTAATGATATTTTCCTTTCTTATTTGGTCTTTTTGTTGGTCTTATATTGAATGTAGAGAATAATATTTTGAAGGTAATATCATTTGGAACTAAGAAACTTTTGAAGGTAATATCTTCAGGAACTTAATTAGAATCAACTATTAGGAATTTTTGAAGTCCATTGTATTTGCACATGCAACTAAGTCTCTCGGTTTCCTCAAGGGTTACATGTTGTTGAAATTTAGTAATTAAGTTTTGCATTTGCATGCCCTTATGTGAGTACTTTGTTTTAGTGATGTGCATTTCATCTTTACTTTTTGAAGCTGCTATATTTTAAATAATGATCATTAGGATTGTTAAGTGGTTTTTAGATAGTTAAGTTTCTAATCCCCATTCTTGTCTGATTGATAAAGAATGATAGCAAATTGTTTCTTTCTAGAGTCAGTTGAACTTAGATCCTGCTTTAGACTTTTGCCCTCTCACAGTTCTTCAATTTTTTTATCTCCTATTGGTGGTCTAAGTGAGGGTGTTCGTCACATTCTAGCATGCTTTAGTAATGTGAGTCTATTTTTTAATTTAGACTTTGGTTAAGCTTTCATCTATATTGGTCATCTTTTTTTAATATTAGTTTTAGGTTTTTTCTTTAATCATTTTCTACATTGAATTTTAAGTTAATATATTTGGTTTGCAGTTAATATGTTCTTTGTTTTTAATATATGCAAGTTTTGAGGCCCTCATAGGTGTTGCTGCAGGCACACTTAATACAATAATTTTTTTTTTTGGGTGATCTGCATAGAGTATTCAAATAACATTCCAAAGTTGAAGTATCTTGAATATCACAAGTATTAGAGGTTAATAGGGTATTCATATGCTTTGGTCTTAAAACAGTCTTTAAAACAATTTGTCTTTAGGACTGACATTGTTAGATCTGTAGGTAAAAGCAATATTGGTGGAGTTCAGAATCACATTCTTCTCTAATTATGTTTTCTTTTCATTTCTTATGTGTTCTATTTGCTTATAGGTTAGTATGCATTAAACAGTTATGGACTCCAAGGATTACAGTAACCCATTGAGACAAAGAGACATAAGCCACCCCCTTGAGTTGCATTGCTGTCCAAATGGGTTATTTTCATCATGTTGTTTGTATATTTTTTTTATGTTCCTTTGTTCCTCTGCTCCCCAAAATAGATTTGTATAGTTTTAGAAAAATAAATAAATTGTTTGTATAAACACAAACTAACCTGTGTAATTAGTTCAGTGTATATTTGCTGCAATTTGGGGTTTGTTATATAGAATAATTTTATGTTTAATTAGTTCATATCTTACCTATTTCTTATTTTTCTTATTTGTAGAATATCTACTGAACAAGCCTTTTCTTATTTGAGATGACTTTGGAGGAGGATTCTCTTGTATTTGTGGTTGGAGCTGTTCTTGATATTGTTTTTGATGATTGTGAGAGTCCTTCTTTTCTGTTGACATCCTAAAACCGCGAGCTCTTGGAGGATTTTTAGGTGATTACTTTAGTTCTTTTGCTTTCAATTCTTGTATTGTTAAAGATGATCTTGTTCATGATTATTTAGTAGTAAAAGTTTGAAAGGTTCTACTTCCTTTTTGTTGTATATAAAAAAAATGATTTCAAGGTTTCTTATTGAAGATGGCTGTAACAGCCGGGATTTGGGCTTCGCTTAGCTCTTTGCCATCCCGCACCATTACTCATAGGACTTCTCCCCCCAAGGAGTTTTTGCCTTTCACGCGGCTCGAACCCGGTACCTTTTGTAGCTCAGCTGGTAGTAGCAAGGTGCTTCCTGTGTACTTAAGCCCTCCAAAAGGTACCGGGTTCGAGCCGCGCGAAAGGCAAAAACTCATTGGGGGGAGAAGTCCTATGAGTAATGGTGCGGGATGGCAAAGAGCTAAGCGAAGGCCAAATCCCGGCTGTTACAATAAAAGGCGCCGACTTTTATTGTAACAGCCGGGATTTGGGCTTCGCTTAGCTCTTTGTCATGCAGCACCATTACTCACAGGACTTCACCCCCCAAGGAGTTTTTACCTTTTGCGCGGCTCGAACCCGGTACCTTTTGGAGGGCTTAAGTACACAAGAAGCATCGAGCCAAATGAAAGGCAAAAACACCCCGGGGGGAGGGTGAGGTCCTATGATTAACGGTGCGGGATGGCAAAGAGCTAATCGAAGGCCAAATCCCAACTGTTACAATAAAATGTGCCTTTTATTGTAACAGCCGGGATTTGGCCTTCGCTTAGCTCTTTTCCATCTCGCACCATTACTCATAAGACTTCTCCCCCCAAGGAGTTTTTGCCTTTCGCGCGGCACGAACCCGGTACCTTTTGTAGCTCAGCTGGTAGTAGCAAGGTGCTTCCTGTGTACTTAAGCCCTCCAAAAGGTACCGGATTCGAGCCGTACGAAAGACAAAAACTCATTGGGGAGAGAAGTCCTATGAGTAATGGTGTGGGATGGCAAAGAGCTAAGCGAAGGCCAAATCTCGGCTGTTACAATAAAAGGCGCCACCTTTTATTGTAACAGCCGGGATTTGGCCTTCGCTTAGCTCTTTGTCATGCCACACCATTACTCATAGGACTTCACCCCCAAGGAGTTTTTACCTTTCGCGCGACTCGAACCCGGTACCTTTTGGAGGGCTTAAGTACACGAGAAGCATCGAGCTAAGTGAAAGGCAAAAACACCCAGGGGGGAGGGTGAGGTCCTATGATTAATGGTGCGGGATGGCAAAGAGCTAATCGAAGGCCAAATCCCGACAGTTACAATAAAATGTGCCTTTAATTGTAACAGCCGGGATTTGGCCTTCGCTTAGCTCTTTGCCATCCCGCACCATTACTCATAGGACTTCTCCCCCCAAGGAGTTTTTTCCTTTCGCGCGGCTCGAACCCAGTACCTTTTGGAGGGCTTAAGTACACGGGAAGCGCCTTGCTACTACCAGCTGAGCTAGCTCAGCTGGTAGTAGCAAGGCGCTTCCCGTGTACTTAAGCCCTCCAAAAGGTACCGGGTTCGACACGCGCGAAAAGCAAAAACACTCAAGGGGAGGGTGAAGTCCTATGAGTAATGGTGCGGGATGGCAAAAAGCTAAGCGAAGGCCAAATCCCTACTGTTACAATGGCTATGAGGAACTTGGATGCCGATGATTATGTTTTGAATTTTGTTTGAACCTTTGGAATTGGATGTGAACTTTTGAATTACTATTTGGACTTGTATTGTTTGGCCTTGTGGAAATGAACTTTTTGCTGCACGATATATATTTTTGCTAGTGACATTTACTTGATATGCATGAGTGACATTTACTTGATAGCACATTTACTTGTTGAGTAAAATGACAACTGCACATGCGAATATTATTGTAAGATACTTGGTAAATATATTTTCTAAATTGCAATTCTCAATGATGATTTTCCCTTCTTTTCATTGTTTTTTCATGTATTGTCAATGATTAATGCTTTATTGTGTAAATAATGCATCAGCAATGGAAGTACCTGAAAATAGAAAGTGGATAGATAACAGAGTGGATTGTGATAAGAATATCACGGCTGAATTTAAACTTGGGTTTTATGAATTTGTAAAGTTTGCCTTGGAACAAGATAAAGATAACATTCGAAGGGGAAAGATAAGATGTCCTTGTAAGAAATGCAAGTGTTTGCCTCATGAAACACCGGACACGGTGAGGGTGCATCTATGTAAGAAGGGATTCATGAGTGATTATTATCATTGGACAAATCATGGTGAGCCTAGTCCCCCAATTTCCCAGTGGTTGTTGATTAATCATATTATGGTAGAAGTGGCCAAAGGGAAATGTTCGATAATTATGAGCAGTTGGTAATGGATGCCGTGGGACCGAGAATTGGCAACTATCTTGAGTGAGAGGGTCACGATGAAGAAGACACAATGACAGAAGATCCTAACCCAGAAGCATAACAATTCTTTGAAATTTTGAAGGTTGCACAATCTCCTTTAGGGAATGGTTGTGACCAACATTCTGTGTTGTCAGCTTCTTTAACGACATTAAGTTTGAAAACATAATATAATTTATCTGAGGGTTGCTTTAATGGATGGATGCGGTTATTGGGAAATGTAATGCCTAATGGTAATAAGATGCCTAAAAATCTTTACTAGGCAAAGAAATCAATTTTTGAACTAGGATTAGGAAGTGTGAAGATTGACTGTTGCCTGAAAGGATGTATGTTGTATTATAAGGAATACGAGATGCTCCAAAATTGTAATTTTTGTGGAGAGGAGTGGTATAGACGTGTTACGAGACGGGGTAAAGTGAAATTAGTGCCACTAAAAAGTATGTGGTACTTCCCGCTTGTTCCAAGACTACGCCGATTGTATTCCTCAATACAAATAGCTCGTGAAATGAGATGGCATCGTGAAAATCAAAGGGAGGCAGGTTCTTTATCTCATCTATCAGATGCAGAAGCTTGGAAACACTTTGATGAAGCATGGCCTGCATTTTCTCAAGATCCTCGAAATGTTAGATTAGGCCTGTGTTCTGATGGTTTTGCTCTATTTGATAAAACAGGTAGGAAATATTCTTCTTGGCCCGTGATTGTCACTCCTTATAATTGCCACCATGGATGTGTATGAGAATGGAGTTTATGTTCTTAACTGTTTTAATTCCTGGCCCTTCCAGTCCTAAGAGGAAAATTAATGTGTATTTGCACCCCCTAATAGATGAATTAAAAAAGTTGTGGGAGGAGGGATATATGACTTATGATGTGTCCTTAAAGCAAATTTTTTTGATGAAGGCCGCTTTAATGTGGACTATCAATGACTTTCTGGCCTACGGGATGTTAAGTGGGTGGATGACAATGGGTAAACTAGCTTGTTCAATTTGTATGGAGCGTTCCAAGGCATTTAGCCTCGCATATAGCCAAAAGACCTCATGGTTTGATTGTCATCGCAAATTCTTACCACAAAATCACCCATATAAGAGGAATAAGACTACATTTACAAAAGGAAGAGTTGAAACCTTAACTCCTCCACAAAGGTTGAGTGGTCAAGAAGTCTAGGAAAGGGTAAAACATTTACAAAGTGTGGAGGAATCCCCAGAACAAAATACACCAGGCTATGGGGTAGAGCACCATTGGACAAAGCGAAGTATATTTTGGGAATTATCATATTGGAAAACTCATATTTTCCCGCATAATCGTGACTTGATGCACATTGAAAGAAATGTGTTTCTCAATATTTTGTTCACAGTGATGGACACCAAAGGGCTGACGAAGGATACTTGCAAATCTAAAAAGGACATGGAAATACATTGTAAGTGGAGTGGATTGGAACTACAACCTAGTAAAACTTTGTAAAACCAAAGGCAAACTATACACTAACCAAACAACAAAGACTTGCTGTTTGCGAATGGGTTAAAAATCTCAAACTTCCAGATGTTTATGTTTCCAATTTGAGTAGATGTGTTGACTTGCGGGAAGCGAAGTTGAGTGGCATGAAGAGTCACGATTTCCATGTGTTCATGCAACTATTGCTTCCAACGACATTCAAATCCTTGGCCAAACCTATATTGAACACGCTTACTGAATTTAGTTATTTCTTCAGAGAAATTACTTCATCATTGTTGAGAGAAGATAAGTTGCGTATGTTGGAGGAAAACATCCCCATCATTATGTGCAAATTGGAACAAATATTTCCACCAAGTTTTTTTAATTCAATGGAACATCTTCCAATTCATTTAGCATATGAAGCTAGAGTTGGCGGACCTGTTCAATATAGATGGATGTATCCAATTGAAAGGTTAGGTCCTTATAATATCTAATATCTTGTTCATGTGTCCTTATTTATTTTCTTTTCCTTTAGGCTTAATCTTGATTTACTCAATAGGTTTATATGATCTTTAAAACAAAAGGTGAGAAACCCGGCTTTTGTGAAAGGCTCAATTTGTAAAGCATATTTATTGGAAGAGATGTCTACATTTGCTTCGTATTATTATCCTCCTAAAGTTCTATCAAGGAGAACAAGAGTGCCATGAAATGATGATGGAGGAGAAAGGTTCTTCTGTGAATCCTCCACTGTCAATCTTTAATTATCTGGGCCGTTCTATCAGAAAATGTGCCACTTCTACCTTGGATGATAGGGAAATGAAAGCTGCACATTTGTATATTCTTTTATATTGTTCTGAGGTGGTGCTTTACTTGAAGTAAGTACTTCCAATAGACAATATGATATATTTATCCTATGCAGGGTCATGTTTAACTGCTATCTTGTGTGTGTAGTATGTACTCAGATTTCTTACGAGAACTAAATCCCGAGACAAATGAAGCAGACCTGGACAAAGAAATTTCCGCAAAGTTTACCTCATGGTTTAAAACATATGTATGTGATTTTATTCTATTTAAAAATTAGAGTACCGTAATTGTTAGGTTGAAATTAAAAATTGTTGTCTAATGTAGGTGCTTGACTCATCAAATGCGATTGATGATGTGCTTTTTAATGAGTTTGGCATGGGGTCCTATTAGAAAAGTTACTAAGTGGACTAATTATGTTATCAATGGCTACAAGTTTATGACAAAATCTCAAAATGAAGGGATGAGTACGACAAATCATGGTGTATGTGTTCGAGATGGGCAACATGAAACAATGGAAAAATGATTACTTTGGGGTGTTGATTGATATTGTTGAATTGGAGTACATTGGTCAACCTACCAAGAAGGTGGTTTTATTCAAATGTGAGTGGTTTGATCCTAGTCCTCAAAGGACAAGGATAGATAATTATGGCAATGTTGAAATAAAAAAATCACGGAGATATCAAAATTATGATCCTTTTATATTAGCTCAACAAGTAGAGCAAGTCTACTTTACATCCTTTCCTGAAGGGCAACAAGGTTGGTTGAGTGTCATAAGAACAAAGGCACGCAATAATTCAAACTTTGGAAAATAAAATACTTGAAACAAATGATGCATACCAAGATGATGATGCAGAACAAGTGCCTATAATTGTTTTAAATGAATTCTGCAAAGTCTTGTTGACACTGATGGTGTAGCAAAGGAAGTACCAAGCTCTATGTTGAACCTTAAGAAGAAGAAGAAGAAGAAGAAGAAGAAGAAGAAGAAGAAGAAGAAGAAGAAGAAGAAGAAGAAGAAGAAGAAGAAGAAGATATAGAGATCATATCAGATAGTGAAGAAGAGGAAGATGATTATGATTATGAATAATCTTATGAAAAGATAGATGCAAACTAAGTTATTGAGTCAACATGTGTTATTCTTGTCATCACATTGAACTCTTATAATGTTATTCTAACTTTAGTTAAATTTCTTTGTATTGTAGAGGAAGTTTAAGTGGCTTCCGGAGCATAAGGCACAAATTAAAAAGGCATATCATCATAAAGCCTCTGATGGGTACTCAAAAGCAATGTATAGGGTACAACGTAAGATTGATTCAAGGAGTTGGGTTCCTGCTGAAATGCGTGAGAAATTGGAACAAAAATGGAACACTGATGATTGGAAAGGAAAGACAAAAGTTAACACTAACAATAGAAGCTTATCTGATGGTTCGCTACATACAGGAAGGTCAATTCCAACAACTGAACATTATAAGAGAATGGTAAGCAATTGAATTATATATAGTTTTGTATTTTATAAGAACACATTTTAATTGACACTAATCTACATTTTTTTTTTGTAGAAAAAATCCTCAGATATGACTCCAAGTTGTTGGGAACTCTTTCAAAAGACTCACAAAATAAAAGGTGATACAGTAAAGCGGGTCTTCTCCAAATCAGAGATGATTGCTGTAAGTAACTTCTTAGGCATGTTGTGAATCGATTCATGTATGATGTTGTAGTTTATGTTCTAGATAAATTTGGTAAATATATGCATAATTGAATGCCTTAATATCATGTTTTGCTTTGATGTTGAAATGTCGGGTCTTTTTGGGTGGAAAAGGGTGAATTGCTGTCCTCATCCCGACACCAACATATGTTTGAATTTTCTTCATTGTTCTCTCCACAGAGGGAATTCTAAAGTGATGTATGTTTTGACCCGTACGAAACGCACGGGTATTTGTAGTTGCTATACAATATTGGTGCATAAATGTGGGAAAACATAGACATTCCCATCAGGAGTACTTCCACTAAATGGCATATACCATACTAAACCACTATGAAAACAACTAAAAAATGTATTAGAATCTGATTCAGTTTTAATTAAAGCCATGCATTCCACAGGCAATGCATGTGTCAACTGCATGCAAATCTGCATTATTCAATTGGAAAGATGTTACATTGTACTATAAGAGAAAATGGAGTGTAGTATTCAGGTGGTCTATAATATTATGCTCCTAAGTCACTAAAATTCAGGTGGTCTATAGTATTATGCTCCTAAGTCACTAAGGAAAACAATATAAGCATTAAAAATTCATAACTAGGTTGTTATTGGAAGAGAATAAAGAAAATTAACCTTTCTGTATTGCTTCTATCTACCAATTATTAAAGTCATAGTTTTAGCATTGCCTGTTTAATTTTATACAATTGTTGACCATGCAATTAGAGGTTCTGTTTCAGTAGTGTTTTTTATGTAATCATAATTAACCATACATAGAAAAATTTGTTGCAACAACTTTCATGTGATTTTTTTTAGCTCATACCCTGCTTTGACTCTGTTTGGTTTTGTATAAGGCAATAACAGAAACTTGTAAAGTCTTGAAAACCGAAACCATAAATAGAATAAAATTGCTTTGATATCATGTTCACTTTCAAGTTCATGTTCATGTTCATGCTTCTAAAGAAACCGTTTTTCCCATATTAGTATTCATCTTTACTTGATGCTGCTAAACTGTCTTTACTACTTTCAAGTCTTTAGCATCTTTAAAAGAGTATGTGTTTGTACAGAATGGAGGGTTGCTTATCCTTTTCTAAGAGTATCCAATTGGCTTTACCTTCCAATATGGTGGATGTGAGGATGTCCCACCTGTGATAAGGGACATAAATATTTTTATTCTTCATTGTACTTATTAATGTTGCTGTTATTATTTTTTACATGTTACATTAACATAAGATAGATTCACTTTTGAGTGCAACAAGACACAATGGGAATCAACTTGTAGACTAAATGGTCAATCATGAGCAAAACCATGCATTTGATGAAACAGTTTGTGAAATTTGGTTAAGCACACATGATGGCATTGGTTGAAATGAAAAAGCAAGAAATGACCACAAAATGCTATTCCTCACGGGGAAAAGGGAGAGAGGAGAAGAAAAAAAAATTAAAGGGAAAGTTTCAAAGATTCTTTGGAATGAGAATATGAGAATCTTAACTAATTAGGTAGTTCTGATTCTTTGTGCAACAATTCTGTTTTGTAGTTATGTTTTGTGGATTCTTTGTCTGTATCCAGACCTCTATTTTTGGTGCTACTTTTGACTCTTGGGCATACCCTATGCTTAAGTCCAAGCCCCATCATTTAGTAATGCTCATTAAAAAAATCAACAGTATAACCCAAATAAAAACCTTTGTGAACCAAGAGGAAAGAAAACAAAATATTGTGCTTAAACATGTACATATAACCCATTAGCTTCATTTATGGGCTCTAAGAAATAGGAGCATTCAAACTTGTAATTTCTTATTTTCTACTTGCTACCTTTATTTCAAATCCAGCTTTGCTTGAGTTCTCCAGTTTTGTTCCATAATGGCTTAATTAATATAAGACGTTTGTATTACTTTATCTGATACTATAAACTGAATTTTACTAAGCTCCATATTCCTAAACCACATGCTTGATGTTAGTTGCCATAAAGTTAATGAAATTTAGGTAAAAGTCACAAAACTTAACATGGGATATGCAAACCATGACTTCAGCTCCTATCTCTAATTTACATGTCTAAGAACACTTGCTCGAAGTTAGTTGTTTTGTTTGTAGTGTGCATTCTCTATTTAACATACCATACACTTCAAACGAAATCAACATCGAAAGAAAACGACAAAAGATAGTGACAAAAGAACAATGACATAAATTACGAATGATTTGATTACTCAGTTTGACCCTTCTATTGTGCTGAGTATTTTTGTCATCATCTGATTGGTTATTTGGTTAAAGTTTTATTGTTACATAATCTCTTATTTTCAGAATGAATATGATAAGCGGATTCTTGAAAGGGACTCCCAAGAGGCATTAGGGGATGATGTGTCTAGCCACCAGTCCGACAACAACATCTTGTTAGAGGTTGTTGGTGGTGTGGACAAGAAGGGAATAATATATGGTTTAGGTCCTGAGGCTGCAAAATACAAATCTTCAACTTCCACATCATCTATTGGCATCTCACCGTCTGAATATGAGGAGATGAAGACTCAAGTTTCTAACTTGATAGCTAAAAACAAGGCTCTTAAGGATAAAATGGACATGATCGCTACAACACATGAGCAAATGCGTCAGTTTATGGAAAGTTTTTTATTGACTCATCCATCTCCATTGGTTCTGCCACCACCTCCACCTCCACCTCCACCTGCATCTACAAGATGACGAAGCGTTTTATGATGACTAGTTTTATGGACATTGATGGTTTTTATGAATTCACATTACTTATGGTTTGTATGGATTATGTTTTTGTTTGTATGGATTGTGTTATGGATAATGTTTTAGTTTGTACGGATTATGTTTATGTTTTGATGTTTTAAAACTTTCTATTATTTATTTTTAAAGATTTTGTAGTAGGTATTTTATTTGAAAAATAAATTCTTTAATTAGAAAAAGAATTAAATGGTAATTTTGTACAAAAAAAAAGAATAAAATTGTAATTCATCTCTAATTAGAGAAGGAATTTGTCCCTCACAAATTAGATAGGGTTCATTTTAACAATCCCTCACTAATAGCTAGGGAACATATTCCTCACAATATAGCGACGAAAAAAATTCCTCACAAATAGCGATGGAACATAAAATCCCTCACAAATAGCGACGGAACATATCTCTCACAAATAGCGTGAGAAAAAATCCCTCACAAATAGCGACGAAATATATCCCTCCCAAATAGCGGCGAAAAATATCCCTCACTATTAGCGACAGAAATATGATTTCTTGTTCCGATTTGTCCTTGCTTTTTAGTGACGGATAATATAAGCTTGTGAGGGACAAATTCCGTCGCAAATTGCGACAGATTTATCTTTCCCTCGCTAATTTTTTTGTGACGCCAAAATCAGTTACGAATTTAGCTCCGACAGAAATTTCGTAACTAATAGTGTTTGTGATGGATTTTGAAGCATTTAGCGACGGATTCCTTCCCTCCCTAAGCTGATTTTTTTAGTAGTGTTTGTTGACATTCCTTAGCTAGCAATTCATAGACAATTGATATAATTCCTCCTAAGGTGTCTGCAACTTCAATTCTTCTCTGTTGCCATAATTCCTTAACCTTTTCATTTATTGGAAATGGTAATTTATTTATAAGTATACCCTTATATATTTCCTTAGATTGATTATCTAATTGATAATAATATTTCTAAAATTCACAAGTAAATTCTTCAAAGTAACATATATCACATATATTCATATTATCTAGATGTAGTAATGCTTTCTCATGTCTCGTTCTATTTAACTCCTGTTGTCTAAATTCATTATCACAACCAACAAATTCTCTATAGATAAGTTTAGTAATTCTTTGTATTATATCAGTATTCTTTGTGACACTACTTATTATATGTTGTCATTGAAACATTCCAATACTATTCATCATTTTTTGGACATTTCCTGATGTTTTATATGAAACTAGATTTATAACTGCTTTAAAATCTACAGTTTTTAAATATTCATCTGTTTGGGGTAATAAACTCATTTCATTTGTCCATTCATTTATTAATTCCTCTTTATTTGTAACACACTCTAGATTTAAAATATTTCTATGTTTAGGTGTTTCTACTTTTGGTTTACAATTCGATGAGTATTTTTCCCGTTTTCCTTTCTTTCTATAATATCCTTGCCTTCCCATATATAGCTCATCATAGGATTTCCAATAATTTGGATCATTCCAAAAGGAACCCAAAGTCATTTTTCTTTGGTAATTTGGTTGATTATTGTTTCCTTGATTTGATTGGCTACTAGTTTCTTCATTTTTCATAACTACTCTTATATGTTCTTCATCTTCGACCTCATATCCTAAAATGACTTCTTCTCGATCCTTTTCCTAATCATTATTTATTTTATATATTTTTGTATTGCAAATTTCATCCTTTAAAATTTTTAATTCATTCATAAGTCTACTTATTTCTTCTATTTCTGTTGCATTTTTTATATCGTCTCGATACTCACTAACTAATTCCTTCATAATCCTAGTGGATAAACTAAGGATGTGTAACAACCCAATTTCTAAGAAAAATTGTTTCAGCGATAAAGTCTTAGATACTTGAAGGTATGTCATGGAGACTGATCACCTTAATGATTTACTGAGAGTACGAGAAATTATTTTTATTTATTTTAAATAAATTTTTTATCATAAATAATTATTAATTATGATATCAATTCAAATTAATAGACAACATAGACGTATGCTGCTTTTAAGATGAATTCATCAATTATACTTATTATAAGTTTTCTGTTTGACGTGGTAACACGTATTTTTGTTGACTAAGAAAGTGAGTGAATTAAATCAAGAGGAAATTAATTTTAAGAATTAATATTTAATATTAATTCATGGTTTAAAACTCGTCGAATAATTCTTATGAATATTCGCTGTATTTTGAACTGTCGGGTAATTTCTATCCGCAATAAAAATTTAAGACGAACTCCAATTCCGATAAAAATTGAAACATAACTTATTGTGATGATGCTTGAGTGTTTTCAATTGCTTTTATTATTTATGGTAAATTATGATCACGCGGTGAATTTGAACGTGAACACAAGAAAGGGGGGTTGAATTGTGTTGAAAACTTTTCGCAAACTTTAAGTTAGAAACACTTAGAACACAAGTTTTTCAAAAATGTTTGTTTATTGGATGCTGGAAATAAACCGGATGCTGGAAAAGCAGTTTGTGAAAATTTGTTTTAACACAGCAAGATAGAAATGAATAGAAAGCAGTAAAGCAAGAGACATAGAGATTTATACTATTTCACTACCAAACTGGTAGCTACGTCTAGTCCCTTCGTTCCTGAAGGATTTTCCACTATAATCAATCTGATTACAATTTCCTCAAGAGTATTCTACTGTCACAACTTGACAATACTCTCAACTTATCAAAACGACTCAGTACAGTCGAGCCTTTGAGGGAACAGCCTTAACTAGGCCAAAAAACAACTTTTACAAGTAAGTTGAATACAAGTAAAAATAACTCTCACAGAGAGGATAAAAAGTTAAGCTCAATATAGAAATGCTTTCTAAAAGAAAGGGTCGGACGCTGAGTTCAGTTCTTGTAGTCCAGAGACTTAGCGCGAAACTTGATTGTTCACAGAAGCAGTGCTTTCAGAGTATTGACTCTTTGTAGTGTATAGCAATCAGAGCTTGTTTTTAGCAAATAAGGCAATATACTCTTGTACAGTTTTGGCAGTTTTCCAGCAGTGTTTCGGCAAGCTCTTCAATGGATACCATGAGGTATATATAGGAGTTCTAAAGGATATTACCGTTACAGTAAAAATGGCTCCTTTCCATTGAGTGAGGTAAATTCAAAAAGCTGTCTCTTTCTTCCTTTCCAGAGAATATCCCAGTGGTGCATATTACCGTTTTCGTACTACCTTGCTTTTCACAATTGCTTGTACGATTATTGTCTTTAAGCTAAAGGTGTCACCTTTGATACCTCGTACAACAATTATAGCGCTCAAGATCAATTTTGAAATCCGTTCCAGAAACATCTGAGAGGAAGAGCAACTACGTGACCAACACGTGATTTGAAATGAAGTTCAGACGCTCGCTCAGAATTGGAAGATCGGACGCTCGAAGCAAATAGATAAGCCTAGTGTCATAAAGAGATAATTCCAGATGCTCACTCAGATGATCCGGATGCTGACACATGGAGTGTATCCTTCTCTTGAGAATTTCTTCCTTCTTGCTTGAGTGGCTTAGAATTATATGTAATATTAGTATCTGCACACTTCAAGAATTGTTAGAACATAAATTGTTCTCTTGTGAATACTTTGTTATCATCAAAATTAATGAGGGTCTAAACTTCTCAATCGTTTAGGTTCCAACAATCTCCCCCTTTTTGATGATGACAAATATCTAAGGTTGATGAACAATTTAGTTTCAAAATGACATCAAGGGTCTCCCCCTGAATTTAACAATTTTGATATATAAGATAATTCTAGTATTAAGGCGATAGTTGATAAATAAATTCAATTAAGTGATCGCAAAACAAAATACGTAGATGTATCAGAGTAAGATCAGATGCTGATTAAAAAATGATTTAATCAACTTGTACCAAATTTGTTTATCATTAAAGAGCATTAGTACCAAATTAATTTAACATTATAAGAGCACTAGAACAATGAATATTAGCGCATTAATAAATAACCACACAAATGCTATGTATGAAATGCTATGCATGATACTTCAGTTCCAGCGTATTTATCGGACGGTGAAAATCGGACGGTGGGTTAGTCAGATTTTCACGTGTTCATCATACCTTTCTTTTACTCCCCCTTTTGTCATCAGACAAAAAGAGTGTAAAAACACATCATAGTCAAAATAAGACTTAGAAAAATTTGAATATAAGGCAGATAATTAGAGCAAAAATAGTTATATATATAAGTGTATCAACCAAAAATAAGAAATAACACTTAGTACCAAAAAAAATATAAAGCAAAACAAGGTTTAAGGGTTTGGAAGAGGTGGTGGAGGGATGTTGAGACGTTCATAGAGTAACTTTAGTGCAGTCTCCAGCTGAGTGACCTTCATGTTTGTAGCCTTCATTTCTTCAAATTCTGCTTTTGGAATGGTGACCATCTCAACTGTAGAAGTAGAAGTAGAAGGTCCAGCTTCTGGTACTGGTGCAGGTCTCAACTTCTGATGCTCTGCTAGCACCCAGTTAGATAGCTGAAGTCTCAATTCCTTCTTCCTTTGAGCTTTTAGAAAAAATGTATCATTTGGTATAAACCATTTGATGAAATTTCCAAGTCTTCTAAGCTCAGATTTCGTTTGAATTTCCCATTGAAATTTCACATCTTCTGGATACAACAGATTCATGAAGATGATTTCTCTGTGAAGAACAACATCAGCAGTGAAAGAGTCAAATCTATTTCCAGCTCCTTCTCCCCATAAACTTCTGATAAAGACACTCAAGGCTTCACAAGTGAAGGAGAGTGTTTCATTTTCTGCCAGGTAAATTCTTCGCAGATTTTCCCTATCATCTTCTTCTAGCACTAGGGGGACGAAGTATGGTAGCATAGCTTTGGCTTTCCAAGACTCAGACCATTGACTCCAAATAAATCCAATATCGAAGTGCTTGGTCACAAAGAAATTTCATTGGTCATATATCTTCATGCAAATCAGTCCGACATCGAGCATCTGAACATGTCATTGAAGTAAAGTGTTCTAAGATTGATGTCAGTAATTCTGCTGGTTGTGCCAACTGTTGGAATAGTTGCCTCCTCAGCATTACAGCAGTTTGAGGAGCCGCTTCTCCATTCATCTTTCTTCGCAGAAGTCGTAATACCTTCTCGCCATGATCCTCAGAGATCTTGGCACCCAAGTCGAGAATTCCTTAAGATTGTACTTTGTAGGTGCCTTCTCATACTCCTTTAGCCCGATCTTGCTGAATGGCTGCTTGCCCGGAGCAGGTTCCTTCCTTTTCCCAGGAATAGACCAAGGTAGCCACCTTTGTCTATCTGGTACTATCTTAACTGAAACAGATGATGGGTCTCGATATTGTCCTATGACTTCAAGCCTTTTCTGCTCAAGACAGTGTGCCATGAAGACAGCTTCTTCATCTGTGATCCACCTTCCACATTCTTCCAACGTGAGCTGTTCTGATTGTGGTAGGGATCTAGGAAGATCAACAGAGAAGGGAATTGCTCTGCTTCCGGATGCTGGTCTCAACCTTCCTTTAAATGACATTTGGAAGTGGTCTTCTCCATCCTTGAAGGTTGCATTTATTGGAGAGGCAATCTCCAATCTGGCAGCTCCAGAGGTGAAGGTCTTCAGATGCCATGTGGAGGGATGATTGTAAATGCTATTATATATCTCATACTTGACAAACTGTGGTTTGTATGAGATATTTTTCCTTCCACTAGCGTCTGTAGGTTTAATGGTAATGGTGAGTAAGGTGGGAGTGGTTTTGGTGATTTTGTAGGTTTTAGGTGTATAGGGTTTGAAGGGATTAATGGGAGGAATTTTGAATAACAGATTGAAGGGATGAGAGTGAAGTTTGGAAATATATGAGGTGAGTGATGTATTTGAGGAAATTTGTGGTAGGTTAAGGTTGAGTGTAGTGGATGATGGTTGGGTAAGCTGTTTAGGAGCTATGTAGGTGGTAGTGTTTCTGACTTTCTATGCACGGGTTTGAATGTTTGGTGGTTGTGCAACAGATATTGGTGGAGCAGGAATGGTATCATCAGATTCAAAAATAGATACAGAATCATCAGAAGAATTCAGTACCTTTGGTTCAAGCTCGATCGCTCGACCAATCTTTTCACCTTCGTCTGGGGCGTGAGTGGAGGCGACGTTGAATTTCCTTCTTCGCTGACCTGACGAACTTGTTTCTCACCTTCGCTTGCTCCTTTTCTCTCGTGAACTCGACCGATGAGAACTCGGTCCTCATCTTCTGGTTCTTCAACAGCAGGTACAGGAGCCAACTTCTGTCTTGTTCTTCTGGTTTCCTTTGAAGGAGACTCAGCAGGTCTTTTTACACCAGGCATTGAGCTTCTGGTGGTTTTCTTTTCAGCTTCCCCTTCCTATTGCTCTATTTTCACCTTCTTGATCATGGACCCAGTGATCAATTTCATTCTAACCAGGCTGTTGACTCCAAAGGTGTCAGGAATCACAATACTCTCAGCACCAAAATACTTCACCTTTTTGATCCGTAAAGCGATCGACTTGTTTATAACCGCACTTTGACCATCATTCTAGTGAGCGTAACACCATAAGGAATGCACTTGTAGGTGTTTTTCTTGTCGCCAACACCTTTCCTCGAATTTACTAGTGCATTAATCAGGTTGTTGTAGATCAACCTTGGCATGTTTACCTTGTTAGCGACCATGTAGTGTCTCATGATGAACTGCTCATAGTTGACTATGTCACTAGAGCCACCTTCAACAAGACGCTCTTGGTGATTATCTTGTGAAGTACTCTGTAATGACTCTTGATTCTTTGCGAGGAGTTTCACCAGTCTTTCAACCGCTTATAGTTCTCAAACAGATCATCATTGACCTTCTCAATGCCATGAAATGCGTCACCAACTGTAGAAGACGAGACCTTCACAGGACAACCAAAGGACTTCAGAGATATTGTTGATGGTAAAAACAAACTTGTAGCCTCTCACGGTTCCTTCAAAAATACCACCTTTGTGTAAACGAGCATTACCCCAAAATTCTTTGATAGCCGTCACTAGAACCTCAACCTGGTTCCAGAAGAAATAGTGTTCCCAGCCCATTGCCTTGAAACCACTGTAGAAGTCGAAGCCGTAGAGTTTGAAGTTCTCTAAATCAACACGATTTTCCAACAAAACTTTTCCTTCAGCCATGGTGTCGTAGATAGCCGTATACTCAGAGGTTGTTACACCAGACATGATTGCAGTTGAGATGAAGGTGATGGAGGTTTTAGGGTTCAAACACACACACAGAGAGATAGAGAGAAAGAGAGAACGAGTACGGTTTTGCAGAAAATGCAGAGTGGAGCGAAAAATGTGGAGTAGTGGGAAAGTTAATAGAGAATGGTACAGTTCTTTTTCAAAATATCGCTTCGTATTTTCACATAAAAATTAAATCAAAAAGAAAAGAAAATAAAGATTTGCCGTTTTATTAAATGCAGACGCCAAAATAAAAGTAAAAGATTTTATTGAAAACGTAAATAATCATGACTCAGTAGATATGATGAGACGCTTGAGTCCTTAACACGTGTGACACGTGTGGATGTGCTCAGACGCACGCAACCGATTCACCGGATGATGAGTTATGATGCATATGACAAATAAGATGCTTATGTCATATCAGATGCTGAGATTTTGTTTATCTTCAGACGCTGAGATTAATCATTCTTCTATAAGATGAAAGTTTAAATTTCTTCTTATAAAATTGAATCTATCTTCAACAAGGGGTTTTGAAGATAGGAATGTTACTCTCTTTTATCAAGTAGTCTTCAAGTTGATACTTCATCCACAGAAGTTGAGAACTGCAACTTGCTGCTGAGATGTATTCAGCTTCTGCTGTTGAGAGTGCAATTGTGCTTTGCCTTTTGCTTGACCAAGACACAAGATTAGCTCCAAGGAAGTGGCAGCCTCCACTTGTGCTCTTTCTTTCAATTCGATCTCCAGAAAAGTCAGCATCACAGAAACCTACTAAGTTGTAATCTTTTGATTTCTTATAAAGCAAACCAAGATTAGTAGTTCCTTGCAAATATCTGAATATTCTTTTAACAGCACTTAGGTGTGATTCTCTAGGATCTGATTGAAATCTAGCACATAGGCAGACGCTGAACATAATATCAGGTCTTGAAGCCGTAAGATAAAGTAGAGATCCAATCATACCTGCATGCTTCGATCTACCTTTTACCAATTTCATCTTTACTAAGAGTGCAGTAGGATGCATAGGTGTACACATAGGCTTGCAATCCAAAGATCTTGAATTTCTTCAATAATTCTTTGATATATTTGCTTTAATGAATATAAATACCATCAATGCATTGCTTGATTTGTATTCCAAGGAAGAACTTTAATTCTCCCATCATGCTCATCTCAAATTCAACTGCATAAGCTTAGAAAATTCTTTGCAAAGGCTTTCATTAGTGGCTCCAAAAATGATATCATCAAAGATAGATTTGAACAAGTATGAAATGCTTGTTTGAGGTTTTTCTGAAAAGAGTAGTGTCAACTAAACCTCTTGTAAATCCATTTTCCATTAAAAAGGAACTTAGTCTATCATACCATGCTCTGGGAGCTTGTTTAAGACCATATAGAGCCTTTTTAAGTTTAAAACATGTTCGAAATTCAATATCTTCAAAACCAGGAGGTTGTTTAACATAAACTTTCTCGCTTATAAAACCATTTAGAAAAGCACTTTTCACATCCATTTGATATAATGTTATCCCATGATGTGTCGCAAATGAAAGTAAAATGCGAATAGCTTCTAGTCTTGCAACAGTGCAAAAGTTTCAAATGAAATCAATACCTTCTTCTTGTGAGTAGCCTTGAGCAACTAACCTTGCTTTATTTCTCACAACTTTACCATCTTCATCAAGCTTATTTCTAAATACCCATTTAGTACCAATAGCTTGCTTATCTTCTGGTAGAGTAACTAGCTTCCATACATCATTCCTTTGGAACTGATTTAGCTCATCTTGCATTGCTAGAATCCACCCTTCATCTTCCAAAGCTTGATCAATCGTCTTAGGTTCCATTTCAGAGAGAAGTGCAAAATCAGCATGCTCCTTGAACGAGGATCTGGTTCGTACTTTATCACCAGGTTCTCCTATGATTTGATCTTTTGGATGATTGGTTTTGTACTTCCAGCTTTTTCTTGCTTCAGCTTCCGCTTGAGTAGAATTCTTCGTCTTGTCACCACCAGATGATGAAGATGTATGTTCACCGTTTGACTTGTCACCGAGGTTTAATTCTGAAAATAACTCATCTAGCTCTGACATAGCGATTATCGGGCTTTTTATCATCAAACTTGACATGAATGGACTCTTCAATCGTCAAAGTTTCTTTGTTGTATATTCTAAAAGCTTTAGATCTTTCGTAATATCCAAAAGATTCCTTTGTCACCTTGGAATCAAACTTACCAAGTCGATCTTTAGTATTCAAGATATAACAAATACAACCAAAAGGATGAAAGTAAGAAATGTTTGGTTTTCTACATTTCCACAATTCATAAGGAGTCTTATTCAAAATAGGTGTTATATAAATTCTATTTTGAATATAACAAGTCGTGTTTATCAAGTTTCTCGCCAAAAATGTTTCGCAATATCGCCTTCATTGATCATGGTCCTGGCCATTTCCTGGAGGGACCTATTTTTCCTTTCTACAACACCATTTTGTTGAGGTGTTCTAGGAGAGGAGAAATTGTGGGAGATGCCATTTTCTTCACAAAATTTTTGAAAGTTCTCATTTTCAAATTCTCCCCCATGATCACTTCTAATAGAAGAAATACAGATGCCTTTTTCATTTTGAACTGATTTGCAGAAAACAGTAAATACCTTAAAAGGCTCATCCTTGTGGGCAAGGAATTTAACCTATGTCCATCTAGTAAAATCATCAACAATGACTAATCCATATTTCTTTCCAGTTAAAGAGGCTGTCCTTATGGGACCAAAAAGATCAAGATGTAAAAGTTCAAGTGGTCTCGAGGTTGAAACAATATTTTTTAAATGAAAGGAAGTTTTAACTTGTTTTCCTCTTTGACAAGCATCACACAGAGCATCAGATTGGAACTTAAGATTTGGTAAGCCTCTAACAAGATTGTGCTTGTTTAACTTTGAGATTAACCTCAAATTGGCATGACCCAATCTTTTGTGCCAAATCCATTGCTCATCTTCAATAGACATAAGACACTTGACATCTTGTTTTGCAAGTTCAGAAAGATCAACTTTATAAATGTTTTGTTTCCTCTTAGCTGTAAAGAATATAGATTCATCATTTTTGCTTTTTACTGAACATCCATTTTCTGTAAAGACAACACTATAATCACTGTCACATAATTGACTTATGCTCAGTAGATTATGTTTCAGTCCTTCAACATATAAAACATTATCAATAGAAGGAAGAGAGCCTTTACCTATGCGACCAATTCCAACTATTTTACCTTTCTAGTTTCCTCCGAAACCAACGAATCCAGCTTCTCTAGGTCTTAGTTCTTGGAACATATGCTTTTCTCCCGTCATGTGACGCGAGCATCCACTGTCTAAGTACCAAGATTGGTGTGTCGACTTTGTTGCTAAGCAAGTCTGCAACATAGACTATTTTATCTTTAGGTACCCATATCTTTTTGGGTCCTTTCTTGTTAGTTCGTGAAGGATACTTGTCCTTCTTAGTTGTAAACACATTACATGCACTTTTCAGATGACCAGATTTATTGCAGTAAGTACAATGCAAGCATTTACTATGATTGTTGAATTTATCAGATGCTGAATTATTTTCTAAAAGAGGTTTATCTGATATGTAACCAAGACCATGAGTCGTCGTTTTACTGACTCCCTAGATCATAGAGGCTTGCTTGCTTCGAGTTACACTCTCTGCAAGAAACTTTTGAAATGCATGTTCATAGTCATTTGATTTGCAGTAAGGATTGCCTATAACTACAGAGCTTTTAACTTGAGAGCTCTCAGCTTTTGGTTGCTTGTTGGCTTCCAGACGCTGGTTATCCACCAGACGCTGATTTTCAGTTTTCAGCTTCTGGTTCTCTTCATTGAGTACAGAGTTTTCATTATGTAAAGAATGAAAATCTTGTGATAGTTTCGAAAATTTCCTTTTCAAATTCTTATACTCAATAGAGAGAGTGGCAGAATCCTTTAACAGATCATCAAATGCAAGTTGAAGTTCAGAATAAGAGTCATATATTATTACCTCTTCAAATTCTTCTTCTGAATCAAGATCAGTGTTTGCCATGAGGGCGATGTGAGCTTCTTCTTCTTTATCTTCCTCGGAGGAGGATAAGTCAAGGTCTTCCCATGTTGCCATGAGACATTTCTTCTTTTTCTTGAAGGAGCTTCTTGTGGGCTTTTCCTTAAGATTAGGACACTCGGACTTGAAATGTCCAGGCTTCTTACATTCATAGCAAATGACTTGGGCTTTGTCCTTGTCTTTGCTTTCCTTCTTGTCCTTTGTATCTTTCTTCTGAAACCTCCTTCTGAAGTTTCTCTTCTTCCACATTCTCTAGATCTTCTTAGATATGAATGCTAGCTCATCTTCTGATCCATCATAATCTCCTTCTGAAGCTTCATCATCTGATTCTTCTTCTTTTGCCTGAAAAGCTTTAGAAGTACTAGGTTTATGTTGATTAACTCTTAAAGCAATAGACTTACTCTTTTTGGTAGGTTCTTCTTTGTTTAGCTCAAGTTCATGAGCTTTCAAAGAACTCATAAGATCTTCAAGCCGAAGAACATTTAGATCTTTTGCTTCTTGAATAGCAGTGACTTTGGGTCTCCACTGCTTAGTCAAACTTCTCAAGATCTTTCTCACATGATCAGGTGTAGTAAAACTTTTTCCAAGGGCCTGCAACCCATGAACAAGTGTTTGGAACCTTCCAAACATAGTTTCAATGTTTTCTCCATCTTCCATTTTGAATAGTTCATACTGGCGAACCATCATGCTAGCCTTTGTTTCTCTTACTTGGGCAGAACCCTCATAAGACAAAACAAGAGAATCCTGATTTCTTTGGCAAAGATCAAACTTACCACATTTATCATATTCTATTTCGCCATAGCAATGATGAGAATAAATCTAGCCTTCGATTGGTTTGATATCTCTTTTCTCGATCATCGCACCGCTTTTCCCTAGGTATTGCAACACCAAGGGCATTAGCGGGAGAAATGTATCCACTTTCAACTATATCCCATAAATCAAGATTTTGTGCCTCAAGGAATGCTTTCATCTTATTTTTCCAAGAATCAAATTTTTCTCCATTGAATAGAGGAGGGCCGGTTCATATGACCACCTTCAGCAGACATGTTCACAAGAAGATCTTTACTCTTAACATCATTAAGTGCTCAACCAAGAGGCCGAGCTCTGGTACCAACTGAACGTGAACACAAGAAGGGGGGTTGAATTGTGTTGAAAACTTTTCGCAAACTTTTCGCAAACTTTAAGTTAGAAATACTTAGAACACAAGTTTTTCAAAACTGTTGGTTTATCTGACACTGAAATAAACCTGACAATAAAAGCAGCAGTGAAAATTTGTTTTTAACACAAAGAAGATAGAAATGAATAGAAAGCAAAGAAAGCAAGAGACACAGAGATTTATACTAGTTCACTACCAAATTGGTAGCTACGTCTAGTCCCTTCGTTCTGAAGGATTTTCCACTATAATCAACTGACATAATTTCCTCAAGAGTATTCTCACTGTCACAACTTGACAATACTCTCAACTTCTCAAACGACTCAAGACAATGAGCCTTTGAGGGAACAAATTTTAACTAGGCCAAAAAACAACTTTTACAAGTAAGTTGAATACAAGTAAAAATAACTCTCACAGAGAGGATAAAAAGTTAAGCTCAATATAGAAATGCTTTCTAAAAGAAAGGGTCGGATGCTGAGTTCAGTTCTTGTAGTCCAGAGACTTAGCGCGAAACTTGATTGTTCACAGAAACAGTGCTTTCAGAGTATTGACTCTTTGTAGTGTATAGCAATCAGAGCTTGTTTTTAGCAAATAAGGCAATATACTCTTGTACAGTTTTGGTAGTTTTCCAGCAGTGTTTCGGCAAGCTCTTCAATGGATACCATGAGGTATATATAGGAGTTCTAAAGGATATTACCGTTACAGTAAAAATAGCTCCTTTCCATTGAGTGAGGTAAATTCAAAAAGCTGTCTCTTTCTTCCTTTCTAGAGAATATCCCAGTAGTACATATTACCGTTTTCGTACTACCTTGCTTTTCACAATTGCTTGTACGATTATTGTCTTTTAGCTAAAGGTGTCACCTTTGATACCTCGTACAACAATTATAGCGCTCAAGATCAATTTTGAAATCCGTTCCAGAAACTTCTGAGAGGAAGAGCAACTACGTGACCAACACGTGATTTGAAATGAAGTTCAGATGCTCGCTCAGAATTGGAAGATCGGACGCTCGAAGCAAATGCATAAGCCTAGTGTCATAAAGAGATAATTCCAGATGCTCACTCAGATGATCCGGATGCTGACACATGGAGTGTATCCTTCTCTTGAGAATTTCTTCCTTCTTGCTTGAGTGGCTTAGAATTATATGTAATATTAGTATCTGCACACTTCAAGAATTGTTAGAACATAAATTGTTCTCTTGTGAATACTTTGTTATCATCAAAATTAATGAGGGTCTAAACTTCTCAATCGTTTAGGTTCCAACAGAATTAATTTCTAAGTAAATTAATTTTCGCGATTTAATTGGTGAAAGAATTAATCGGTAACGCGATTACTCGACGCCGTATTTTTTTAGAACACTTAAGACTCTAGGATTAGGAGGTAATCATGAGAAGAGAGAGATTAGATGTCTAGACTTGGTTATTAGATTAGCATCTTACTTTAAGTGCTAGGTGTCAAGTTTGTGTGGTGATGAAGAAAATATCTTTCCTAAATGATTCTTAGCCAAGTAAATTTCTTTTGTTAAATTTTTATTCCTCTCCTTTTTACTTGGATCAGGCTGCAGCCCTCCCTTCCATTTACTCCCATTTTTTTTTCCACTTTCATTCCTTTTAGAGATAACCAAGTGTGGGTGATTAGGAGAACACAACATCTTCTCCTCTTCTTCTTCATTTCGGCCGTCGCACCCCTCCATTTAATACCTTCCATTTTTTATCCTCCCTTTTTATGATGATCAGGCTGTAGTCTTTTCTCTCCCATTCACCTATTTCTTCCTTTTGTTTCCTTCTTGCTTTGTCTAAGTGTGAGTGGAAGAAAAGAAAGAAGAACAAGTTCCATTTCCTTCTCTTTTTCTCTCCTGCAGCCGTGATCCTCCTTCCCTCATAATCCTATCTTTCATTTCCATTTTCTTCTCCAAATCACAACCAAAACCTTGATTGAGTAAGTGAGTATGAAATCAATTTATTTCCCTTCACATTTGAGGCCAAAACCATGGCCTCCATTTTTAGATGTAGGAGTTGTTTTTCTTGTTCCTTACTTTGTTTAAATGCTTTATTGGTGTCTTGATTGTGATCATGGAAGAGATGAACACTTTTCCCTAATTTTCTCAAACCCTAGATCAATGGGCCAATGGAATGGGTTATGTGATCTTCTATGTGAATCATCTAATTAATTAGGGGTTATTGCTTCTTAATAGTTGTTATTATTGTTGTTGTTTTCCATTTTAGTTTTTATCAAAGGAAATTGTGATTTTGGGGAAAACCCTTGATGTTGGAATGAACTTGATAGAGTAGTTTAATTGTGTTAATGGTTTGTTTTGGAAAAATTGAATGTTTTGAGGAAGGAATTAGGTGATTAAATGATGTGGTTTTGATTAATTGGTAAATTTTGTGAAAACCCTAGTTCTTGAAAAGTCATGAATTGGTATTGGACTTGAATAATGCTTTTGGTTTTGGAGATATTTGTTGTTTTGTGAAAGTAATTAAGTGTTGAATGGTGTTGTTTTGATTGAGTAGAAGTTTGCAAAAAAAAATTTGGAAAAAAAGGATGTGGCCGCGAGCTCCTATGAGCTTGGAGGAGAATATTTTTGTATTCTTTGGTTTATAGTAGTTATATTGAGGTGTGTTTAAGTTTTGGAAAAATTTGGAAATAGTTTGATTTGTTTGGAAATTGTTTTGATGATTAAGGCAATGAAGCACTTAAGGCAAATTAGGATTTTGTAATCCTAAGGCCTAGTGGAGCCTAATTAAGGATTTTAATTGATTTTGGTGACCTTGGCTTATACTAGTTGTAATTAGTGTGTTTAAGAATTGTTTAAGTATTTGAAAATTTCTAGAAAAGAATTTTGATTGAAAGATTGAATTGATTTGGAAATGTAAGGCTATGATACATTGAGGTACAAAGGGATTTTATAAATCCTAAGACCTAGTAGAGCCTTGAATCCGATATCGTTACTAGTAGGATTGGACTTTAAGTCATGGTTTCATGTTTCAAGGCTTAAGAAAATGTGTTTTGATTTTAAAAGATTTTGGGGTTTGAAACCTAGGAGTTATAATTAAGTCTAAGCCTAGGGAATCATTTTGAGTGGCCTAGAATTGTACTAAGTCTTGTTATATTGATAGGATCCTTGAGGAATTGTTCGTGCTGAGTAGGATTGCGACGTGTTTAACACGTGAGCTATTTGCTTTCGGTAAGAGCACTTCACATTCTCGGTGTTTATGTGTATAGTATGTGTAAGGGCGCTTCACATTTAATACTTGTTATAGTATGTTAGTGTAAGGGTTTTGTTATCCCTTTGATTTTTAAAGCTTTATATATAATTAATTAGTGGGTTTGATTGCAAGAGATTGGCGACTGCCCCCAACCCCCCATACTTGTATGTTTACCTCTTTGTTAGTTCCATCGAGCTTCAAAGGGACGAAATGTGCTTACTGTTCATGTGTTGATTGGACTGTCGAATTAATTGTGTGGATATATGCTTGATTTATGTGGAAGTACATTGTTGGTGCTGTTGGATAATTCAATATTTATTAAATGTTGGATAGTTTGATATTTATTGATTTTGCCATATTGAATTGTCATATGCGTTGATATATTCATTGAGGTTGGTGGAAGCATTGTCGTGTCGTTGGGAAACTTCAACCTGAATATCCTAGGGTGATGGAAAGCCCAAAGCTATGGCTGGTGTTCAGGGGTGTTGTTCGTTGTCGTGTTGTTGGGAAACTTCGACTTGAATATCCTAGGGTGGTGGAAGAGCCCAAGGCTACGGCTGGAGTTTAAGGCGTTGTTCGTCATTCCAGAAATATAAACAGTGGCATGTAGTTGTATTAGTGGGCATTTATGCACATTTGTTGATTCGTATATTATGTCTGTATAATATGATTGGCTGTTGTATCTGTTGTTATATTGTATCTATCTTTTGTAAGAAGTTGATCCTTGCCCGTGGTTCTTTCAATCAATGATTGTAACCCAGATGACAAAGATTGCGGAGTGTTCGAGGCTATTGGCAAGTGTAGCTGAGGGTGGTCCTACCCGGTTATCTGTTTTGTGTATAGTGTCCCAGCCAGCCATACGGTGTGTACTGTTTAATTTACAATGTTGTAATAAAATATATTAAGTTTCAAAACTTGGGTTGTCATGTGTGTAATGACTGAATACATTTATTAGTATGGGTATTGTGGTTTTATTTTGGTGTCTTTATTTATTCACCGTCATGTTTCTAAAATCGCTGTAATACTCTGACTGCTCTTTTAAAAGAAGTTTTTAAAAGAAAAAAAAATAGGACCACATTTTTTGAAACCTTGCAAGCAAAGTATTTCGCTTTTCAGAAATATGTTAACTTTTGTCAGAAATATTGGATTAGTAGTGCTCCAGAAACAGAGTGTTATAAGATGCACTATCTTTTTTATCTTTATTCTCACTCAAACACTCCTTTAGATCTTGTAACGTTATGTATTTATTATTTTCTTCATTTTCTAAAAGATTTTCTAATTGCTGAAGAATTTCTATAATTTTATCTAAATCCTTATTTTCACAAATATTTATACTATTTATTGTATCTCTTATATTATTTATTTCATTCCGTCCATTTTGTAATTTAATATAATTTATTATTTTATTAGTAATTTCTAATAATAAAATTATATTTTTATTGATTTCCTCTAATGCTTTATTTAATTCTCTATACTTTAATTCCATTTCTTCTGTCAACGTCATTTTATTATTTTTTTCTTATGTACCCGTCTCTGTTCTAGGTTTTTCTAGTAGTGCCTAAAGGAGATACTTATGGTATCAACCACCAACAAAGGGCTTAGACCTGTGGGTGCACTATCTAGAACAACTAAGGGTATGATTGATTTGATTTTTAAAAACTGTTTTCTGTTTTATAAAACTTAACAAAGAACAAATTCTGTTCTTCTTAAATTTTTGAAAACAAAAAACTATCTTTAAAAAATGTTATCAAACATGTCCTAAATGTTCTTCATTCCTTCCCACATTCTTTGCCAAAAAATAAATATTTGTCAAATTTTATCTAAACATATTAAATAAAGTATAATTTCGTAATTGAAAATTGTCTTAGATAAATAATGATTTTTAGTTTTATTTTATAGCTCTCAAGTTACTTATTTAGATATAAATATATACTTTATTTTCATTTAAGAGTCTTGAAAGGAGGTTCATGAGATTTTGAGCTGACTTTACATAATTTTATAATGTATATATATGATGTATGTTGTGTTATTTTTTAATTAAGTCTTATGTTATTCCTCGCTAATACTATATTGAATTGTTTTTTAAGTTCAGGTTTTTTGCATTTTGCTGTGAAATTTTTAGAGTCAATAAGCATTTAGTATATTTTATGAGTACTTTTATAGAATTACAACAAATAAATTTTAAAATTTTTTTAAATTTTAATTTTGATAACAGAAAAATATGCTTAAAAATAAATAAAACAAATAAAAATATAAACCTAAAAAATTATTTCAAAAATTACTTATCAATATCTTATTTTGCTTAATTTGATTTGAGGAAATTTAAGACTCAATTGAAACAAAATTAAGAAAAGTACAAATATTCTTTGGTTGCTTTGATTTTAAAGTTGTTAATACATATTATATATAGTGTGAGAAAGACACATGATTTGGCGACATGGAGATGATAAACTCTGCACACAAGTTGTTTCTATAAGGGTTAATTGTAATTTTGGTCTCTATGTATCACAATTGTGCGAATTTAGTCATCCACTTATTGCTATTGTCAAGGTTGTCAAAACGGGACTGGACACTGAACTGGTGTAGGCACTGGTTCAAGGTTCAAAGGTCGGACCGGGGTCGAACCGGTGTCGGACCGGAAATGAATTAAATTATATTTTTAAATTTTTTAATATAACATATAAAGGACTAATAAACAAAAAATAACATAATAATCATAACATCACGACATAAAAAATTAAATTCCGCTTAAAATGTTATAAGTCAACATATAACATGCAAAAATTACATATTAAACTAAAATAAATATATTATAATAACATTCTAATATTCAATAATCACAAATACCGTAATGTATGTACTCTCATATAATTTTAATATATAAATTAATTTTAAATTTTATTATAATATTTAATTTAATCCATCGACGTGAAAAAATGGATAAAAAATCTCCTATATGTCAAAAATAATATCATTTAAATTTTTTTTTAAAAAAAATAAAAAATTAATTTTTTTCTGAACCGCCCGGTTCCCGGTTTTGGCCGATTTTTTCCTGGTTTTTCCGGTTTTTACCGGTTTTTTGGTTTTTAGGCCGGTTCTAGGGCAATCCGGTTTTAAGGTTCAATCGGACCGGACAGGGGTCCGGTTCCCGGTTCAACCGATTGGACCGGCCGGTTCGGTCCGGTTTTGACAACTATGGCTATTGTGCAATTTTGGTCCCAAGTTTCAACTGTGCGAATTAGGTCCTCCAGTTATTGCAATTGTGTGATTTTGGTCCCTCTTGCCAATCAATTTCCAATAAAAAATGCTGATGTATCACGTGTGCGTATGACCTAACACATAATTTGGTCTAAATGACATGCTAGTTGGCTTAAAAATTAGAAAAACTTTTACAATATTTTCAGTTATAAATTGAATGACAACTGAACAGAGGGATCAAATTTGCATAATTGCAATACCTAGAGGACGCAATTCACTTAATTTAAACATGAGGGACCAAAATCGCGCAATTACGATTCCTGAAGGACCCAATTCGCCCATTTAGAACTTTGGGGACCAAAATTGCACGATCATGATATATAGGAGACCAAAAGTGCCTTTCTATATTAATTTTTCTGTAAGTGAAGAACTTGTTGGAACCTAAACGATTGAGAAGTTTGGACCCTCAATAATTTTGATGATAACATAACATTTAGAGTGAACAATTTATCCTCTCATAAGTCTTGAAGTATGCAGGATTCACTACTAAGTTTTAATAACACTCAAAAGCATAATTCAAGCAAGAAGAAGCTAAACCTTGAAGAGATTGGACTCTGAAAAGCCTTGCATTGTGTGTCCGGAATAGCGCTCAACAAGCGTCTGGTATCTACATGTAACAAGATACTGATAAACACGCCCTATGCACATGTTTTTATCTCTGTTTCTGGTCAAGCACTAAGCGAGCGTCTGATCTTCTTGACACAACACAGTGACACGCTTTTAGCATGTGGCAAGCCTTCTGGCGTTAAAATTAGCTCAGCGTCTTATCAAGCAAGAAATTAAATATTCTTCAGTATATTCTCACAACATTGAATTTAATGTACGATGTATCAAAGGTGACACATTTAACAAAAGAACAAGATCAACAGACACTTTTCAAATTATGCAAGGCTTCCTTTTTCAAATGATTGGAAAGAATGTAGTATCATGTACTATTGTACAAAGATTCCCCAGAAAAGAAAAAACAGATATTTCTTCAAAGATATCTCATTCAAAGGTTGGAGCTAATTCTCAATGGTAATAAAGAATATATCTATATATACTCCATCACTAAGACTGTGGAAGGTTAGACAAGTAAGCAACCAAGCATTCAATTGCCAAAGCATTCTATTAATCAATTTGAACGAGCTTTCAACATCTTGTTCTTTCAAAAGAAAGTTTTCCTAGTTTTCTTATTTCAACTGTATTATCCTCTCTTGTTGAGAGTTGTTTTTCATTTCAAAACTATTCATTTGTAAACAGTTTCTCGCCTTATAATAGGCTGATTCCTCAAAGGCTCGAACGTACTAAGTTGTTTTGAGAAGTTATGAGTATAGCCATGGTTAGGCAGAAGTATACTCTCAAGTAACTTTTATAATCTGTGAGATTATAGTAAAAAATCTTTCAAGAATGAAGGGACTAGATTTAGCTACCAGATTGGTGGTGAACTAGTATAAATCTCTTTGTCTGATCTTCTTTTGCTCTATGTCTCTTACTTACTTATGTTTTTAAACGTGTCTTATTACCCCATAGTTTCAGCCTCCAGTATCGCGTCAGCATCCGGTTTTAAATAGAACTTTGTTTTTAACTTAAGATTTGCAAAATTTTTGTAAATACAATTCAACCCCTTTCTTGTGTTCACTTGTTCACATTCAATTGGTACCTCTTGGTTTAACACTTAACAATGTTAGAGGAAAATATTCTATTTTTGCTATGGCATGTGAAGGTGGTCACATGAGCCGTCCTCCAATGTTCTCTGGAGAAAACTTTGACTACTGGAAAGACAAAATCAAAATATTTTTTGAATCTCAACAACTTGAACTTTGGGAAATGGTTGAAACTGGTTTCACCACTCCTACTGCTGCTGATGGCACTGTACTGCCTAGAGAAAACTGGAATGCTGATCAAAAAAGGTTATATCAGCTAAATCAAAAGGCTAGGTATATTCTTATTTGTGCTATGTCTGAAAAGGAGTACGAAAAATGTGGTAAAAGTGATACTGCTAAGGAAATATGGGATTCCTTAGTTTTATCCTATGAGGGCTCTACACAAGTCAGAAAAACTAAAGCAAGCATGTTGGTTCGCCAATATGAGTTGTTCAAGATGGAAGATGGAGAAAATATTGAGAAATAATGTTTGGAAGATTTCAAACACTTTTTCATGGTTTGAAGGTTATTGGAAAAAGCTACACCACTGCTGATCACGTGAGAAAGATCTTGAGAAGCTTATCTAAATATTGGAGACCAAAATTTATAGCTATATAAGAAGCTAAGGATCTTAGCACTCTGCGTCTGGAAGACCTTCTAAGTTCATTGAAAGCTCATGAATTAGAACTGAATGAAGAAGAACACTCAAAGAAAAAGTCAATAGCATTGAAGGTCAACAACAACAAGGTCGGCCACGTCATCCAAATCTCTAGAAGCTGAGGAAACATCAAATGATGAAGCTTCAAATCAAGATAGTGATAAATCGGACGATGAACTATCCTTCATATCCATAAAAATTAAAAGGATGTGGCAGAAGAAGGGAAGGTTTAGAAAATAATTTCAAAAAAAGGGTACTAATGACAAGAAGGAAACAAAGGACAAAAGCCAAGTGATCTGCTACGAGTACAAGAAGCCAGGACATTTCAAGTCAGAATGTTCACAACTCAACAAGGAGAAGTCTAAAAAGAAAGCATTTAGAAGCAAAAAGAAGAGTCTTATGGCAACATGGGAAGACTTGGTTCTATCTTCTTCAGAAGAATATGAGACAGAAGAAGAAGTAAACATAGCCCTCGTTTTTGATATGGACTCAGAATCAGAAGAAGAAAATGAAGATTTGATTCCTTCTCTGAACTACAAGCTGCTTTTGATGAACTTCTTAAAGACTTCTCTGCTCTCTCCATTGAGTACAAAGCTTTTAAAAAGAAATTTTCAAAACTATCAAAAGAGTTCCAAATTTTGAACGATAAAAACACAAACCTCAATGAGGAGAATGAGAAGCTAAGAGCTGAAAATCACTGTCTGGTGGCTGAAAGCTCTAAGATAGAAGGAAGCTCTAAATGTCATTCAAATTAGTATGACAAAGCATTTCAAAAGTTCTTTGCTGAGAGTGTGACACGTAGTAAACAAGCATCTATGATTTGGGGTGTCAGTAAAACGAAAACTCAAGGCCTTAGGTACAATTCAGATGAACCAACTATTCAAAACATTGACCTTAAATCTAATGATACTAATGGTCATAGTGAAAACTTGCTTTGTACATACTGTAAGAAGTATGGTCACCTTAAAAGTGGATGCTCTGTTTTCAAAACAAAGAAGGATAAGTATCCTTCTAGAACTAACAAGAAATGACCCGAGAAAATTTGGGAACCTAAAGATAAAATAGTCTATGTTGCAGATATGCTTAGCAACAAAGTCAATACACCAGTCTTGGTACTTAGAAAGTGAATGTTCGCGTCACATGATGGGAGAAAAGCATATGTTCCAAGAGCTGAGGTATAAAGATGATAGATTTGTTGGTTTTGGTGAAAACCAAAATGGTAAAATAGCTGGAATTGATCACAGTGGTTATGATGTAGTATTCAACGAAAAATCCGGTATAATAAAGAGTCAAAAAGATGGCACCATATTCTTTACTGCAAAGAAGAAAAACAATATTTACAAAATCTACCTTTTAGATTTTGCAAAACAAGAAGTCAAGTGTCTTATGTCTGTTGATGATGAGCAATGGACTTGGCATAAGAGATTAGATCATGCCAGCTTGAGGTTAATCTCAAAGCTAAACTAGCACAGTGTTGTTAAAGGCCTACCTAATCTCAAGTATCAGTCTGATGCTCTTTGTGAGGCATGTCAAAAGGGGAAACAAGTTAAAACTTCTTTTTATTCAAAAAATGTTGTTTCCATTTCGAGACCTCTTAAGCTATTACACTTGGATTTGTTTGGTCCATAAGGACTACCTCTTTGAGTGGTAAGAAATATGGACTTGTCATTATTGATGACTATACTAGATGGACTTGGGTTAAATTCCTTGCTCACAAGGATGAGTTTTTTAAGGTGTTTTTTGTCTTTTGCAAAATTGTTCAAAATGAAAAATAAACTTGCATTTTAACCATTAGAAGTGATCAAGGTGGAGAATTTGAAAAGGAAAACTTTCAAAAATTTTGTGAAAAAATGGAATCTCCCATAATTTCTCCTTTCCTAGAGCACCACGACAAAATGGTGTTATAGAAAGGAAAAATAGATCTCTTGAAGAGATGGCAAGAACTATGATCAATGAAGTAAATATTACAAGACATTTTTGGGCAGAAGCAGTAAATATGGCTTGTTATATTAGAATAGCATATACATAAGGCCAATTTTAAAAAGACTCCATATGAACTGTGGAAAGGAAGAAAACCAAATATTTCATATTTTCATTCATTTGGTTGTGTTTGTTACATTCTAAATACTAAGGAACAACTTGGTATGTTTGATTCTAGAGCTAAAAAGATATCTTTTTAGGATACTCTAAACGCTCAAAAGCTTTTAGAGTATATAACAAAAAATCTATGACAGTGGAAGAACCAATCCATGTAAAGTTTGATGACAAAAAGCCTGACATAGAAATGTCAGAGCTAGATGAGTTATTTTCAGGAATGCAGATTGGAGAAGATAACGAGAAGCATAAAGACTTAGCATCTGACTTTGCTCCAGAGAAACAAACAACATATCAGATAGAAGCTGTAACCAAAAGAAGCTGGCGTTTCAAGACACATCATCCAGAAAATCAAACCATTGGGGAACCTGGAGACAAAGTGAGATCAAGACCATCTTTCAGAGAACAAATTGATCTAGCTCTACTCTCTGAATTGGAACCCAAGACGATTGATGAAGCTCTCAAAGATGAAGGGTGGATTTTGCCAATGCAAGAAGAACTGAATCAATTCCAACGCAATGATGTGCGGAAGCTGGTGCCACAAACAAAAGATAAACAAGCCATTAGAACAAAATGGGTGTTCAGAAATAAGCTTGATGAAGAAGGTAAAGTGGTATGAAACAAAGCTCGTTTAGTAGCTCAAGGCTACTCCCAAGAAGAAGGTATTGAATTTACTAAAACCTTTGCCCCAGTTGCAAGGTTAGAAGCAATTAGAATTCTACTTTCATTTGCTGCACACCATGAGATGATACTTTATCAAATGGATTGGAAAAGTGCTTTCTTAAATGGTTTTATAAATGAGGAAGTGTATGTTAAACAACCACCTGGTTTTGAAGACATAGAATTTCCAGAACATGTTTTCAAACTTAAAAAGGCTCTATATGGTCTTAAACAAGCTCCAAGAGCTTGGTATGACATACTAAGTTCCCTTTTAATGGATACTGGATTTATAAGAGGAAAGGTGGACACAACCTTATTTAGAAAAACATTTAATGAGCACTTTATATTAGTGCAGATCTATGTTGATGATATTATTTTGTGTGCTACTAATGAAAGTCTTTGCAAGGAGTTTTCTAATCTTATGCAGGTAGAGTTTGAAATGAGTATGACGGGAGAATTGAAATTCTACCTTGGCATTCAAATCAAATAATGTGAAGATGGAATTTACATCCATCAAAGCAAGTGCATCAAGGAACTCCCAAACAAATTCAACATGAAGGATTGCAAGCCAATGAGCACTCTTATGCATCCCACATGTGTGCTATGCAAAGATGAATCTGATAAAATGGTAGACCAAAAATTGTACAGAGGTTTGATTGGTTCGCTCCTTTATCTTACCACCTCAAGACCTGACATTATGTTCAGCGTCTGCCTATGTGCTAGGTTTCAATCTAATATTAGAGAATCGTATTTAAGTGCTGTTAAAAGAATATTTAGATATCTTCAAGGAACTATTAATCTTGGTTCGTTGTATAAGAAATAAAAAGATTATAGGTTAATAGGATTCTGTGATGCTGACTTTGCTGGAGATAGAATTGAAAGAAAAAACACAAGTGTTGGCTGCCAATTTCTTGGAGCCAACCTAATCTCATGGTCCAGTAAAAGGCTAGTTGCAGTTCACAACTACTGTGAATGAAATATCAACTTGAGGACTACTTGATAAAAGAAAGTAACATTCTTATCTTCTGTGATAATACATCTACCATTTGTCTCACCAAAAATCCCATTTTGCATGTGACTCAGCATCTGTTATTTGAACAAGTGTAAAGTACATGTGGATTAAAACATCTCATATCTATCAATCAACGTGCTTACTGGGTCATGATTATTGAACGTTTTCAATAAACCTTTTCACTGCAGTAATCCATACGTTTGGCAACCGCCGTATTTTGAAAAAAAAAATTATTTAAAAGATTTTTTGTATTATTTTTATTATGCTTAGAATTTTTGAAAATACCAATTTCCTTATTTTGATAAGTATAAACCACTCCACTACCTTACTATTCTCTTTTCTTGCTGCCCACTCTCTCACTCACTCTGCAACCTCCAAACCGCTAAGAATGTTTTCTACCAAGCCACCTACAACACAACAGAAGCTAAAGTTCTACTAGAGCAAAGGATCAATCTTAATGTTTTAGCCAAACATGACTTTGACTTTAGGAGAGAATTTACTGACATGGGTTGGAGAGATTTCTTCTACACTGAAGACAAGACTATCTACATTAATGCTATCAAGGAGTTCTGGGGAACTGCTACTCTGTTCCCTGACAAAATTATTATAGGCTATGCTGCTGGGTTTGAACTGAGAATAACCAGGACCTTATTGCTGATGTTATTGGTTGCCCTAATGAAGGGTTGGTGTACTCAACGGAATGGGACAAGGAGTTCAACGACATAGGAGAATTTGATAAATTTCTGTTAAAAAGCACTAGCTACATGAATGCTGTAAACTTGAAAAGCCACAATAGAGTTCTTGACGAAATCATCTATAAAAATGTCATTATCAAATCTGGCTCTAGTGACATTGTGAACTATGATCAGAAGTTTATAATGTGGCAGACCTTCAACAACGCAAGGTTAAATCTGCCAGCCACCATCTTCACGGATCTAGTAAACCATCTCGGGAACTCTGGGAGATCCACTGCCTCAAAGAAGCCCAACAAACCTATTCCTTATGGAATGGTTATTTTTCAACTCATATGGAGAAGCAGGGTCTCATTACTGTTTTCCAGGAGATGCCTAAGGATGTTAAAGATAAATACTTGGATAAGAATGCCAAGGGTGTGGCAATAGAGTTTGGCCACATGAATCGGGTCAGAATGGGTCTTTCTACTGCTAAAATCATTAGAAAAATAAAGGTAGATGAGGGACTTATTCCAGAAGATCCATTTGCAAACCTCCCTCAACCTGCTCTACTTAAGAAAGTCAATAGAAGCTCAGCTAGGCCTCCAGTTTCAGGTGGAATTAAGAGATATGATGTGTCTCAACCTGCTCCTGAAAGAGCAAAGGCCCAGAAGCTAAGAAGAACAAGCAATGCTTCTGATGTGGAAGAAGATCATGTGGATCAACAACCTATCAGGAAGCTGATGGAAAAAAGAATGGCCTCCCCTGCTGTAACGACCCGTTTCCGGACCGCTACCGAGCTCAATATACCGAGCTCGAGTTACCGAGCTCAACACACCAAGCTCAACATAAACCTATATGAGATGTGTTTTAAAAACAAAACTCTTGTGCCTTTTAAAAATACAATATATTTTTTTTTATAAAACCAACTCGTGCACATCAGAGTAATTACAGCTTTTCGAAACATGGTGCAACTAAGACACAAGACTTAAATTCTAATAAAACATACATGCATAACATACATATATATATCACTCGAAATAATAATGTATACAAATACAGAGTAGCAAATGTGCAAAGAAAATACACCTAAGGTAATGCAGCGACTTCAAAAGAGCAATCATACCCTGGGGTACTTCCTACAGACTTCCCACGCAGGTCGCTCCAAAAGTAAGACCACCACCTACCTCAGAGCAACAAAACAACACTGCCCAAACTGGTCACGACATAATACTCCAAAAGAAAACAAGGTACAGTCATCAAAAGAAATACATCCAGCAACATAAACAATCACGACAGATAGAGGTCGTCACTCGGGTCCTCGTCGAGCTCCTCCTCGGCATCATCTATCGCCGAAGTTCCTGCGCGCCGACATCGCCTGGGTAACCGCCATGGATTGAAGGCACCACGGAAAGCGGTCAACTTCTCAACAATTCAAGATAAGCTCGACATAAAAGATATAAGCAAACAACAAAGTATAACATTCACCGACGTGACTCGACCATCTCACTCTAAACTCGACACAACTCGCAAATCCATTTTCTCTCGACTCGACAATTTTCCTGAATGCACACGCCGTACCGTACGTCGGAAAGTCCACCCCAAGCCTTGGGATCCTCGCTCTCCCTAGGACAGTCAACTCAGGTCCCATAGCGTGGCGACGTCTAGTCAATCTCCCGTAAACAAAAAGGGGACCTAGCACCCTCAGTTATCCGGGTCACGGCTCAAAAACGTCATACGACTCACCTAGCTCGCCACTCGATGAACAATTTAAGCATACGATATTCAAAGAGTTAAACACAAGATATTCAACCGCATGTCAAATAAAAGAGCAAGCTCGACATGAAGAAACGCAATTCAACATGCAATACACAATTCACGACATATATTCAATCACATATTAAATACATGCAAAAACTCAATCATATCACAACATTTCAAGCTCGACACAAATCAGGAAATCCATACACAATAACATAACCACGTAGAATATGAAATGCCCTTATGCTAGCATACTACGAAAGTATTAATGTGAAGCGCCCTTACCGAACTCCAAGTTAATGCTGCTCGACAACGACCTCGACACAGCTGTCTTCAACGAGCTCGACAACGACTTCGACACGTACCGTCCTCAATCGACCTCGACACGTACACTTCTCAGTCGACCTCGACACGTCTGATCCTCGATCCGATTCACGCTTCCGCCCTTGGATTCGCTTTCCGCACACCTCGATTCTGAAATCACTCGATCTCTGAATCGACTTCCTAAAACAAACATAACTCGGATCGATCCATGGGTTCTAATACATCTAGCTCTCATCCCAACTTAACCACAACCGTAAAATATAATACTCAAGAACTGAATATATTTTTCCTCTAACACAAAGTTAGGGATTTCGATCAAAGTTCATGAAAAAGGTTATCTGATGCTTCAACAGATAGATCGACAACAACAATAACCAGAACCAACGAATGAAAAACAAAAAAAATCGAAACCAACCAAAAATGGGGTTTCGGGCACCGCTGATTAGAAATCGAGAGAAAGAAATTTGTTTTACAAGCCCAATTAATCGGTTAGAAAGATAGGTAATATTATGAAGAAGAAAACCCATCAATTTGACATGATTTGGAAGCATAAAACTGGTTAAAAATGGAAGAAGAATTAGCGCTAAACAGTAGCACAGAGGAAAAGAAAGATCTGTTCTTCATACCTCAATGGTGATGGTCGAACAGACGAGATATAGGTCGAGAAGATGATGATGAACAAGGTTGATGAAGAAAGCTTGTGCAGAATCTCGATGGAACTCACGGTTTCGTCGATGGAAGTTTTTGAAGAAAACAACGAAACTCAGAGCAGAAGGAAGGAAGAAGAAAGAAGAAAAGAGAAATGAGTGTTTGAGGGAAAACCGATCGTGAATACAGCTGGAAGGGCATAATCGTAACTCCAGCTATAAGATGCCAATCCCATCAATCATCTACCCGTTTAATCGTTCCTCTCATAATTACCCTCTACTTTTGGCCAATCAAGAAGCGACAATGTAATTATTACAAACAATATAATAATAACATCAATAACGCTCGAAAGAATACGAGGTATCATCTCGACACGATGTCAACAAGGGTGCTCGTGCAAGCGTATAAGGTTCTAACACGAGTTCGTGAACGCGGTCTCTCACCGACATGCGCCCTCATCACTCGACGCGACTTCATCAACTCGACACGCCGACTCCTCACCAAAGAGGCTAGTGCACGTGGTCTCATCACCGACAAATGATCTCGACAAACGATCTAGTCACGGGATCTCGACACAAGGTCTTGGTCGAGGTCTCGATACGTCGTCCTAATACGATGTCGATCTCGTCCTCGGGTGTTACAATCTCTCCTCTAAAAAATTTCGTCCTCGAAATTGCAAATAAGATTCTTACCTCGTAAAAGTTCAGGTATCGAAGTCTTCATCTTCTCCTCCAGCTCCCTAAGTCGCATCTCCGCCCTTCGATCCCACACAACTTTGACAAGTTGGATCTCTTTGTTCCGCGAATCGCTTGGCTTTCCGATCAACGATTCTTGCTGGTAATGCTTCGAAAGATAGGTCGTCCTTCAGTTGAATCACATCCGGTTCGATGACATGAGAGGGGTCGGAAACATACTTCCGTAATTGTGAGACGTGAAAGACGTCGTGGATGTTCGACAAGAATGGTGGTAAGGCAATCTGATAAGCCACTGGACCAATACGACGAAGAATCTGGTAAGGTCCAATGAATTTAGGGGTAAGTTTCTTCAATTTTATCGCTCGACCAACTCCGATGGTGGGGGTGACTCTAAGAAATACATGTTCTCCTTCCTCGAACTCGAGTGGTCGACGCCGTTGGTCCGCATAACTCTTCCGCCGACTTTGAGATGTTCGCATCCGATCTCTCGATCAAACGGATCTTCTCGGTAGTCCACTGGATCATATCTGGTCCTCTGACGACGCTTCGCCGTCCTGGTACCAACAAAGAGGCGTCGACATTTCCGCCCATACATCCGCTTCAAAAGGTGCCATCCCAATACTCGCATGGAAACTGTTATTGTAGGTGAACTCCACCAATGGTAAGACGTCGTCCCAACTTCCTCGGTGATCTAACGTACAAGCTCGCAACAAATCTTCAAGCGATTGGATCGTTCTCTCAGTCTGACCGTCATTCTGTGGATGATATGCCGAGCTAAGTCTGAGCTCGCTCCCATCGCCTTGCAATTCCCTCCAAAAATGAGACGTGAACTTCTGATCTCGGTCGGACACGACCGAAGAGGGTATTCCATGAAGTCGCACTATCTCCGCGATGTAGATCTCGGCCACCTTTTCCACGTTGTATGTCGACCTCACTGGTAAGAAATGAGCAGATTTGGTCAATCGGTCGACGATCACCCAAATCGAATCATTCTTCTTTCTGCGTCTTCGCAAACCTACAACGAAATCCATGGAAATATCGTCCCATTTCCATCTTGGCACGTCAGCGATTGTAGCATTCTGCAGTCGTTGGTGCTCCACCTTCGCTTTCGACACGTTAAACATGAAGCTACGTGCTCGGCCACTTGCTTCTTCATTCCGGACCACCAAAAATGCTTCTTCAAGTCTTGATACATCTTCGTAACACCGGGATGAATACTAAAGTTGCTCTTATGCGCTTCGTCGAGAATCAACTTCCTCAGCTCGGATACGTTAGGTACGCACACTCGGCCATTGCACCTCAAGATGTCATCCGCTCCGACGTGAAATTCGCCGCTTTCCCTTTGCGCTTATCAACTGAATCTTCTCTTGCAGAAGCTCGTCATGAACTTGCTGGTCTCGGATCTCGTCCAACAATCTGTTAGAGATGGTAAGCATACCAAATCTCAGCTTCCCCGGTGAAACTTCGACACTCAACTTCAAGTCTTGGAACTTCTCGAGCATCTCCAACTCCTTGATCATCATTGCCGAGGTTAAAACGCTCTTCCTACTCAACGCATCTGCTACTACGTTAGCCTTACCGGGATGGTATTCCAACGTAAAGTCGTAGTCCTTGAGAAATTCTCGCCCATCTACGTTGACGCATGTTGAGTTCTTTTCTGGTCGAACAGTACTTCAAGCTCTTGTGATCGCTGAAAACGAAGAGTGCTCCCATAAAGGTAGTGCCTCCATATCTTCAACAAGAAAAACTATCACGCTAGCTCCAAGTCGTGAGTAGGGTAGTTCCTCTCGTGAATCTTAAGTCGCCTTGAAGCATACGCGACCACCTTCCGATGTTGCATCGACGCATCCCAATCCTTGGTGTGACGCATCACAATACACCTCGAAAGGCTCTTCGGGTTGAGGCAAAATCAAGACAGCGCTGCCGCCAAAAGCTCCTTCGGCCGTTGAAAATCGGCTTCACACTCCTGGCCCAAGCAAAGGTTGATCCTTCCTCGTCGATCGTAAAGAGGCGCGACAATCTTCGAGAAACCTTCAATAAATCTTCGGTAATAGCCTGCTGTTTAACAAAACTCCCGATCTCAGAACCGCCTTAGTCGCTCCCACGCTAGCACAACTTCAATTTTAGTTGGATCCACAGCTATCCCTTCTTTGGAAATCACGTGACCAAGAAAATTCACCTCTTCAAGCCAAAATTCACACTTCGACAGGTTGGCATAGAGTTGCTTATCTCGTAATATCCGTAGTACTCGACATAAGTGTTCTGCGTGCTCTTCTCGGTTCCTCGAGTAGATCAATATGTCGTCGATGAACACTACAACGAACTGATCCAAGAACGAATGGAAAATCCTATTCATGTAGTCCATAAACACACCGCGCATTCGCTACTCCAAACGGCATCACCAAGTACTCGTAGTGACCGTATCTAGTCCTGAAAGCTGTTTTGGCGACATCTTCCTCCTTCACGCGAATCTGATGGTAGCCCGACTTCAAGTCTATCTTGGAAAAGATCGCCGCTCCACGAAGTTGATCCATCAAGTCGTCAATACGTGGTAACGGATAACGGTTCTTCACAGTAACCTTGTTGAGTTCACGATAATCTACGCAAAGCCTTGATCGTCCATCCTTCTTCTTAACCAACAACACTGGAGCTCCCCACGGTGACACGCTCGGTCGTATGAATTGCTTCGACTCCAAGTGTTCGATCTGGGACTTCAGTTCTTTCATCTCGGCAGGAGACATCCTGTATGGCGCTTTGGAAATCGGTCCTGTTCCTGGAATCAGGTCGATGGAGAACTCGACCTCTCGCACTACCCTGGCACGTCTTCGGGAAAAACGTCCTCAAAGTCACACACCACTGGTACATTCTTCACGTCGATCTGCTGGAAGACTTCCGAACTAGCCAGATACATGTATTCCCTAGTTCCTTCTTTCAAAGAAACTCCAATACGTTCGCGTAAAGATAATTGGAGACTCCAAGGTCCTGAAAAATTACGCTTTACGGCACAAATTCAAAAGGACATGGTGGTGTGACAACCAATCCATCCCGAGAATGACATCTAAGCCCTTAAGAGGCAAACAAACCAAATTGACCACAAACTTTCTACTCAATAATCACTACACAATTAAGACATGCGGTGTTTGTGACTAAGGTTTTGGCAGCTGGGGTTGTAACTACTAATTTAAACGGTAAAGCAGCCACAGTCAAGTTCAAATGGTTCACACAATCAGAAGAAATAAAGGAATGGGTTGCACCCGAATCAAAAAGAACAGATAAGGATTTACCCTCGATCTCACATTCACCTTGGATAAGATCTTCACTGCTCACTTCTCTGCCACTCATGCGTAAAACTCGCCTTTAGCCACTTGACGCTTCCTTTGGCCTTTGCCGCAAGCATCGCTTGCTCAGCTTTAGGTGTAGGACAATCCTTAGCAAAATGCCCTGGCTTCTTGCAGTTGAAACACACTTCCTCCTTCTGAGTACAGCTACTCGCGTAATGTCCCGGCTTTCCACATCGGTAGCAAGTCACCTCGACACCGGTCTGACCTCCACTTCTGCACTGGGTCATCTGACGATCGTCCCTGTTGTCGCTCCCCGAGGCCTGGTCGTCAGACGGCTTCTTCGCGTTGTTTCCCTTTACGTGCAAATCTCCGCCCCGCACTCGGTCTCACCGTCCGCCCACAATAATCTTCTTCAGCGGCTCCTCACTCCTTCTACCTCGACACATCGATCAATCACTCTTGGAGATTTCGATCCTCAACGACACTACCGACTTCAATGTCGAATCTCAATCCCCGCTGGAATCTCTCACTTAACCATCTCTGGTCAACTCGATCACGAAATGGACTCAAATACCTCGCCAACGATTCGAACTTGGTCGCATACTCGGACATCGCCGAAGTTGCCTTTGCCGCAGCTTGAAGAAATTCGCTCCTTCTCGGCTCGTGCGGATCTGGGAAGTACTTGTCCAAAAACCTTTCACGAAAAAGTTCCCGTGTCATCTCGCGATGTTACGCTATAAATGTTTGCTTCACCTCTCTCCACCAATACTCGCGTCTCCTAGCGGTAAGTAGGTGGCATAGTCGACCTTCACGCTGTCCGCAATGAAGTGCCTCAAAATCTTCTCGATCTCTTGCATCCAAAGATCGCCTTTATCCGGATTTGGCTCACCGTAGAACTTCTGTGGATCATGCTTCCTGAAGTCCGCCAATCCTCTTGCTTCAAAGATTTCGCTCGCTTCGTTGTTGTTGCCGCAAGTTCTGCTGAGTTAACGCCGCCGTCTGGCTGAGCCATCGCGTTAGCTGTTGAGTTCTGGCGGTGATTGTTGAGCCATGGCTGCCGCCATCTCGGTCATAGCTTGAATAGCTCGTTCCATGTCGACGTTCGGTTGCGGATGTCGTATTCCTACGAGGTGGCATTAGATTCCACAAAGTTCAAAACCCCGTCGAGAATCTCACAACAAGGATGTGTTAAAACACACCGCTTCAATCAAGAAACAGTTCAAACAATTTCTCAAGCAATAAGTGCTTCACTTAATTAAACAAAGAATCAACATAATACAACTAGGTACCCAACACATAACCCGACACGGTGACTACCCAAATTCCTATGCACACTTCTCGAACCGAATCAAGCGCTGATACCAACAAAGGTAACGACCCGCTTCCTGACCGCTACCGAGCTCAATATACCGAGCTCGAGTTACCGAGCTCAACACACCAAGCTCAACATAAACCTATATGAGATGTGGTTTAAAAACAAAACTCTTGTGCCTTTGAAAAATACGAAATTTTTGTTTTTATAAAACCAACTCGCACATCGAGTAATTACTGACTTTCGAAACATGGTGCAACTAAGACACAAGACTTAAATTCTAATAAAACATACATGCATAACATACATATATATATCACTCGAAATAATAATGTATACAAATACAGAGTAGCAAATGTGCAAAGAAAATACACCTAAGGTACGACGACTTCAAAAGAGCAATCATACCCTGGGGGTACTTCCGGCAGACTCCCACGCAGGGGGCTGCTCCAAAAGTAAGACCACCAGTCTACCCTGTAGCAACAAAACAACACTGCCCAAACTGGTCACGACATAAAACTCCAAAAGAAAACAAGGTACAGTCATCAAAAGAAATACATCCAGCAACATAAACAATCACGACAGATAGAGGTCGTCACTCGGGTCCTCGTCGAGCTCCTCCTCGGCATCATCTACTGTCGAGTTCCCTGTGCCCTCGACATCGCCTGGGTAACCGTCATGGATTGAAGGCACCACGGGAAAGGGTCAACTTCTCAACAATTCAAGATAAGCTCGACATAAAAGATATAAGCAAACAGCAAAGTATAACATTCACCGACGTGACTCGACCATCTCACTCTAAACTCGACACAACTCGCAAATCCATTTTCTCTCGACTCGATAATTTTCCGGAATGCACACGCCGTACCGTATGTCGGAAAGTCCAGCCGAAGCCTTGGGATCCTCGCTCTCCCTAGGACAGTCAACTCAGGTCCCATAGCGTGGCGACGTCTAGTCAATCTCCCGTAAACAAAAAGGGGACCTAGCACCCTCACTTATCCGGGTCACGGCTCAAAAACGTCAGACGACTCACCTAGCTCGCTTCACTCGATGAACAATTAGCGATCACGATATTCAAAGAGTTAAACACAAGATATTCAACCGCATGTCAAATAAAAGAGCAAGCTCGACATGAAGAAACGCAATTCAACATGCAATACACAATTCACGACATATATTCAATCACATATTAAATACATGCAAAAACTCAATCATATCACAACATTTCAAGCTCGACACAAATCAGGAAATCCATACACAATAACATAACCACGTAGAATATGAAATGCCCTTATGCTAGCATACTACGAAAGTATTAATGTGAAGCGCCCTTACCGAACTCCAAGTTAATGCTGCTCGACAACGACCTCGACACAGCTGTCTTCAACGAGCTCGACAATGACTTCGACACGTACCGTCCTCAATCGACCTCGACACGTACACTTCTCGATGCGACCTCGACACGTCATCCTCGATCCGATTCACGCTTCCGTCCTTGGATTCGCTTTCCCGTACACCTCGATTCGGAAATCACTCGATCTCGGGAATCAGACTTCCTAAAACAAACATAACTCAGATCGATCCATGGGTTCTAATACATCTAGCTCTCATCCCAACTTAACCACAACCCAGAAAATATAATACTCAAGAACTGAATATATTTTTCCTCTAACACAAAGTTAGGGATTTCGATCAAAGTTCATGAAAAAGGTTATCTGATGCTTCAACAGATAGATCGACAACAACAATAACCAGAAGCAACGAATGAAAAACAAAAAAAATCGAAACGAACCAAAAATGGGGGTTTCTGGGCACTGCCGATTGCAGAAATCAGAGAAAGAAATTTGTTTTACAAGCCCAATTAATCGGTTAGAAAGATAGGTAATATTATGAAGAAGAAAACCCATCAATTTGACATGATTTGGAAGCATAAAACTGGTTAAAAATGGAAGAAGAATTAGCGCTAAACAGTAGCACAGAGGAAAAGAAAGATCTGTTCTTCATACCTCAATGGTGATGGTCGAACAGACGAGATATAGGTCGAGAAGATGATGATGAACAAGGTTGATGAAGAAAGCTTGTGCAGAATCTCGATGGAACTCACGGTTTGGCGATGGAAGTTTTTGAAGAAAACAACGAAACTCAGAGCGTAGGAAGGAAGAAGAAAGAAGAAAAGAGAAATGAGTGTTTGAGGAAAACCGATCGTGAATACACCGAAGGGCATAATCGTAACTCCAGCTATAAGATGCCAATCCCATCAATCATCTACCCGCTTAATCGCTCCTCTCATAATTACCTCTACTGCTTGGCCAACGGCAAGCCGACAATGTAATTATTACAAACAATATAATAATAACGCTGAATAACGTTCGAAAGAATACGAGGTATCATCTCGACACGATGTCGACAAGGGTGCTCGTGCAAGCGTACAAGGTTCTAACACGAGTTCGTGAACGCGGTCTCCTCGGCTTCGACATGCGTCTCCCTCATCGATGCAGACGACTTCATCAACTCGACATGCGACCTCCTCAGCTCAGCAGCTAGTGCACGTGGTCTCATCAGCTCGACAAATGATCTCGACAAACGATCTAGTCACGGGATCTCGACACAAGGTCTTGGTCGAGGTCTCGATACGTCGTCCTAATACGATGTCGATCTCTTCCTCAGGTGTTACACCTGCACCTAAGGTAACTGTTCAAGAAGTTTAGAGAAGAGAACCTATACCTCCTTCTCAAGCTATTCCCAAAAGGAGAAGGTTGGTAAAGGCAAACCCAAAGAAAGTCACCTAACCACCAGAGGTGCAACAAACAGAGATGTAACCAGAGGTAACCGAACCCGAACCCTCTATTCATGTTTACAATGATGATCCTATCATTGCTCAACCCTTTTAACTCTCTGAATTCCTCACACCTGCCTCCTTAGCTATTGTTCTTGTCATCAACACTCCTGCAAACACATCTACCACCACCACCACAACATCCACCACTAGCCCAAACATCCAACCAGAAACTCAACCATCAACCTCTACAACTCTAACTATTTCTCAACCACCATCTCTGATCACTGATGTTATTATTTCCCTTGCCAACCCAGTCAATTTATTCTTCCCACCACATAGAACCTATCCTATAAGAACCTACCCTTTCAGGGTTTGTGGCTGTGAGAACTCATCTACAACTGAGCCGCTTGTAGTTTACAAGCCTGCTAAAGGAGTGGAAGTACTGGTTCTACCCCCTTTCCTGATGCTTCAATGCACTAGAAGCATGACTCCACCATCTAGAACCCATGAAACTGAAGCTTCTTTTAGTTCTCTTCTTGGAGAAGCCAAACCCTCTCGCTTGTTACCCACACCTAAAACCTCTACTACCTTTGTCAAACCATAATTCTTTGAGCCCAAACCAAAGCCTATAAGGGAAGAAGTCTTTGAATCTATCTTTGACCTCCCATGGAAGACATTCTCTGGCCCTTACTTCAAAACCTTCACCTCTGGGGCCTCCAGAATTGAGATTGGTGAGCCAATCTATGATTACAGATCCAAATAGCACTTCAGAGGCAGGTTTAGGCCTACTGAATCTGGTGTCAATTTTCCCATATGCCTCCATCTCTCACTCCATTAGATTGAGCCTGTTGTTGAGCAGTGTGGAAGAAGGATTACTAATGAAGAAAAGGCATTTTTGATCCATGCCTTGGAGATGAAACAATGGGAACTTGCTATGCTGCATAAGGACCTCTACTCAAAATCTGTCTTGGTAGTACCTGATAGGCATGAAGGGACTAAACGTAGCTACCAGGTTAGTGGTGAACTAGTATAAATCATTGTGTCTGATCTTCTTTTGCTCTCTGTCTCTTGTGTTTTTAAACATGTCTTATTACCCCATAGTTTCAACGTCCGGTTTGCTTCAACATCCGTTTTTAAATGAAACTTCGTTTTTAACTTAAGATTTGCGAAAATTTTGTAAACACAATTCAACCCCCTTCTTGTGTTCATCTGTTCACGTTCAGAACCATAGTGTGCGTACCACCTAAGGTTGTGCACGACAGAATTATCTATTCGTTTCATGGTTTTTTTTAAGGCATGTATAGTACTAGAAGTTGGTTTGCAAGCAGCTCACATTAGATTTAGGACTAATACCACATAAAAACGCATACAATCTTACCGAAAAACCACTATAATACAACAGAAAATCTATTGCAATTTGCTTTTGCACATGATTAAACACGCACGTGATTTACTATATGCTGGAACATTGACGGATTAACTTCATCCTCATAATCAAACCTTGTAATAAGCTCATCATCATTAGAAAGAGAGGGAAAACGGTTGATAAATTTTGTTGGATGATCAACAACATCATAAAAATCGTAAAAATCGCTGATGATCATTATTAGTAGAGCTTTTTTGAAAATTGTTATGATGTTGTTAATCCTTCCCGGATTCTTCTGATTGGAATAAAATAGTTTGTAAGTGTAGATCCTTCAAAAATGAAAAATTCACGTTAGAAAATAATATAAGAGACGCTGATGAATGTTACATATATACATATAATAAATAATGGATGTATTAAAATATTAATGGTTGATTTTTCTTGTCATTAATAATTGAGAACCCTTATTTTATTTGTACAGTGAAAGATCGGTTTAAAGAAGGTAAATCCATAAAGGAAATTGTAACTTCCCGATTTTCCTGTCTCGACATTACTAGCTACTACTTAAAATTCTTTTCACAAAATAAATAAATGTAAATAGACTAAAAGACAATTTAAAACAAATTGAAATATTTTCTCTTATACTACAACTTGAGTAAAAATCAAAGTTGACTTAACACAAATAAACAATTAACAATAATTCAATCACCACACAATCAGTACATAGACTCCCAAAACAACTCAGACTCGGATCCGGCGTAGACTACTAACTAACATCTGCTGTTATTGGCTAATTGTTAAGCAATCCCATAATTTGCTTTTCAGTCTCTAATATTACACCTATCATTTGAAACAAATAAATGAGGGGTGAGATAAAAATCTTAGTAAGTCCACCCTAAAATCCCATATAAGTGAGATCGCAAGCATATATTATTTACCAATAATAGCATTCAACTGTCTCCCAACTTACGGGAGACTCTTATTTAAAATCTGTGTCTGTTGGCTTGAGGGAAACCCTTGTTTAAAAACTTTGTCTCCTGGCTTAAGGAAGACCCTTAAACTTTTCCTTCTATTTATGCGAAGGAAGTCCTCTTGCTAGGGGAAGATCTTATACTTAATCCCTCATGCTTTGGGAGGGTCTCTTTCTTTCCTTCTAGCTATGGGAAGGAGATTTAAACTAGTCCTTCTTGCTTTGGGAAGGTACTAGTAACTCTTGAAATGAAAATTATCATCTACTCACTACAACAGAAAATGGAATCAATAGCGCTTATTTTTTGCCTTCACTAGCGCTTAAAAGTGTTACCTACTCACCCGCTACTGATTGTGTTTCGAAAAGACAAAGTTTTGGAAGCCCTAGTGAAAACAGGGAATAGCTAGCGCTTCTCCAAATAAGCGCTATATAATGTATTGAATAGATAACATTTTTTGAAGAAGCGCTAGCTATGCCCTACCTCATGCATCGCTTTTGCGAAGGGAATAGCTAACGCTTCTTCAAATAAGCGCTATCTATTCTATACATTAAATAGCGCTTATTTGAAGAAGCACTAGCTATTCCCTGTTTTCACTAGCGCTTATTTGAAGAAGCGCTAGCTATTCCCCCTTTTTAAAAAAAAATTCTTTACTTTGTTTCAGTATTAAAAAAAATCCAAAGAAGGTTTATATGAAGGTTTAGAATATATAAGAAGTAGAGAACATGACATGAAAAAACAACTATGGTCACAACAAAACAATACAAACCAAAAGAAAGCCTCACATATATGGGCCAACATCATCACATCTAACTACTACTACATGAATTATATGAATGTAAAAAAGACAAAAACACACATATTGATTCAGAAAATTGTGTAAATTGTGTTAAGGGGGGGTCAATACTTCTATTTGCAATGAAACCAACTTTAGATGGCTAACCCAAAATGTCATGATTAGAATATCAAAAAATGCAGTTGAATTGCCAAATGGCATTTGGGTGTGATAACTAAGATATAGGTAAAATGTAATCATAAGTAACAAACTAGCAATATAAACAAATGAAGCAAACACTACCCTTGTCTTTCATTATAGGATGATTCAGTTATGCTTGTCACAGGACTAATATTCAAAAGGAAATACAACATCCAAATTCATTTTGCAGTTAAGGAACCCCAATTATACATTTCATTCACAATGCTTCCCAAGTGCAACTTATCCAGATAGTAATGGCCACGGGAATGGCCACAAAATTCCCACAACAGGCATTGGACTGCATTGCCATTTGCATCTGTAGACACAATCACACAGACCATAATCCCAACACATGAAGTAATTTTATTCAAAAAAGAGCCAAAATTCCAGAATAGCAAAGAAACATAATTAATAATAGAATCAGACACTATTAATGCCTATTATAGAACAAATAGAACAAATGATATACAATTAGAAAGCTAACAAACGACTTTAGTCTATTATTTCAAAACATATATATATAGCAATAACAACAAAAAAAGGAAATCTAAACCAACACAAGTTTTTTCACCTCATTTGGTTTGTGACCCCAAAACAAAGAATCAAGCAGAACTTAGGAAGTTCCACAACCACACCATTAAATCCAACATCTTAAAAACTTAATTAATTTATAACCCTTGTTCACCATCATCTTCAGCAAAACTCAGAACCTGGCAATACCTTCTTCATCAGGGCAAAAATAAGACGTTTTCCCTGTCAATTCCGCAACCCTTTTAGCATTTCCACAATCCCTAGGACTCTCACTAACACACCTCAGTGTTGAAATCTTTCCACAATCCCTAGGACTCTCATTAACACACCTCAGTGTTGAAATCTTATTAGGCTCTAGAAATTGAAAAAAAAGGAGAAGAGTAGCGACGATTTCCCATCTCCATTAGCAATTTCTACGCAACCACAATTCACCAATCAATATTCACAAAAAAACCGCAACAAGAAAAAAAACAAAAACCCAAAAAAAATGAAAATCGTCACCTACCATGGTTCCGCGAGGGTTTGCGTTCACAGTAAGCGTTTGATGTCATAAGAAGTTTATGTTGAAAGAGCGTTTGGTGCGGTATTTGCGTTCACAGCTTGGTGGTGACTGTTGCGTCGAAGACGCTACCGATGTTAGGGGAAGAGACGAAACAGTTAGTGGAAAGCGTCGTAGTGTGGTGAACGCGAGCTCTGATCGAAGGATAATGGCGTGGCAGTGTGGGTAACGCAAACTCCAGCGAAGAACCAATGTGGGGGATTGTGTTGGAATCAAGTGGATTCATAAACAATAACCCTTAATTATTTTGATGATAACAAATGATTAAGAGAACAATTTATTCTCTAATGTGTTTGCTAGTATGCAGAAATCACTATTCATTAGAAGTAGTTATCTCAGAAGACTTGGTGAAATCTTGAATTTAACAGGACTAAGTCTGGGAGTGATCCTCTGTTTTTATGCTGACGTCACCTTGTGAAGCCTTGCTCTGAAGTTGGTCAACTCCGTTTGTTCAGTCAACGCTTTGGTGACTCCTAAGACTAGATTTTGACTTAGTCAACTCTGTTGAACAGTCAACTCTGTTGGTGAACCAAGCTCCAAAAACTAGCTCTGGCCATTGGTCAACACATTCAACAGACTTTGGTTAGTCTACCTATAGAAGCCTTCGTGCATGTAACACCTGAGGACGAGATCGACCTCGTATTAGGACGTCGGATCGAGACCTCGCGTCGAGATCTCGTGTTGAGACCTCGTACCAGACCTTGTGTCGAGATTCCGTGCCAAGATCGTTTGCCGAGGTCAGTTGCCGAGCTGAGGAGACTGCGTGCACTAGCTGCTGAGCTGCCGAGGTCGCGTGTCGAGTTGATGAGGTCGCGTACCGAGCTGAGGAGGCCGCGTGCACGAACTCGTGTTAGAGCCTTGTGCGCTTGCACGAGCACCCTAGTCGACATCGTGTCGAGATGATAACTCGTATTCTTTCGAACGTTATTCAGCGTTATTATTATATTGTTTGTAATAATTATATTGTCGGCTTGCAGTCTCGTCGCCGTGTCTAGATCGTTGACCGACAGAGTAGAGGGTAATTATGAGAGAGGAGCGATTAGATGGGTAGAATGATTGATGGGATTGGCTATAGTTACGATAATACCCCTTCCCTCACCAGCTGTATACCACGATCGGTTCCTTCAGATACTCATTTCTCTTTTCTTCTTTCTTCTTCCTTCCTTCTGCTCTGAGTTCCTTGTTTCTCTCCAGAACTTCCATCGACGAAACCTTGAGTTCCATCGAGATTCTGCACAAACTTTCTTCATCAATCTTGTTCCTCATCATCTTCTCGACCTATATCTCACCATCTCGACCACCATCTGAGGTATGAAAAACAGATTTTTCTCTTCTTCATGTTACTGTTTAGCGCCATTTCTTCTTTCCATTTTAGCCAGTTTTATGCTTCCAAATCATGTCAAATTGATGGGTTTTCTTCTTCACGATATTACCTATCTTTCTAACCGATTATTTGAGCTTGAAAAACAAATTTTTTTCTCTGATTTCTGAAATGGCGGTGCCGTAAACCCTTCATTTTTGGTTTGTTTCGATTTCTTGTTTTTCGTTTGTTGCTTCTGGTTGTTGTTGTTGTCGATCTATCTGTTGTAGCATCAGATAACCTTTTTCATGAACTTTTGATCTAAAACCCTAACTTTGTGTTAGAGGAAAAATATATTTAAGTTCTTGAGTTTTTATATTTTCTGGGATGTGGTTAAGTTTGGGATGAGAGCTAAGTGTATTAGAACCCATAGATCGAACTGAGTTGTGCTTGTTTTAGGAAGTCTGATTTCCGAGATCGTGTGATTTCCGATTCGAGGTGTACGGGAGAGCGAATCCGAGGACGTGGAAGCAGTGGGATCCGTCGAGGCTGTGCGTGTCGAGGTCGACTGAGAAGTGTACGTGTCGAGGTCGATTGAGGACGGTACGTGTCGAAGTCGTTGTCGAGCTCGTTGAAGACAGCCGTGTCGAGATCGAGTAAGAGAAGTCGTTGTCGAGCTCACTTGAAGACAGCCGTGTCGAGGTCGTTGTCGAGCAGCATTAGCTTGGAGTTCGGTAAGGGCGCTTCACATTAATACTTTCATAGTATGCTAGCGTAAGGGCACTTCATATTCGACTTGTTTATGTTTTGTGCGTAAGGGCAACTTTTAGACATTATTAAGACTTTATTTTATAGGTTATTGTGTATGGATTCCTTGATTGGTGTCGAGCTTGAAATGTTGTGAATTGTGAATTGCTGTTGAATTGCGTTTCTTCATGCAGAATGTTTTATTGCTTAAATGTCGAATTGCGTTTCTTCATGTTAAGCATGCTCTCTTTATTTGATATGTGATCAAGTAAGTTGTGTTACTCTTTGACATGCGGCGAGCTAATCATCGAGTGAGAGAGCTAGGAGTCGTATGACGTTTTGAGCCGGACCCAGATAATCGAGGGTGCTAGGTCCCCTTTTTGTTTATGGTGGATTGGCTAGGCGTTGTAGGATTATCAGTTTTGGGATGGTCCTGCTGAGTAAGGCATGGGATTCGGTTTGGGGATGGACTGCCGTTTACCTATTACGTCGGGTTGGGGATGGACTCTGGCGATATTAGGAATAAGAGTCGAGTCGAGTCTAGAGTGAGATGGTCGAGTCACGTGTGGTGATTGAGATACATTATTGTGTTGCTTATTTCTTTATGCCATGCTTATCTTGTATTGTTGAGAAGTTGACCCTTTCCCGTGGTACCTTCAATCCATGACGGTTACCCAGGCGATGTCGAGGGCGCAGGGAACTCGACAGCAGATGATGCCGAGGAGGAGCTCGACGAGGACCCGAGTGACGACCTCTACTTGTCATGATTGTTTATGTTTGTTGGATGTTTGTTTTTCTGATGACTGTACTTCGTTTTCCTTTTGTGTTCTGAGGTCGTGACCAGTTTGGGCCGGTTATGTTTTGTCGTTACAGGGTAGACTGGTGGTCTTACTTTTGGAGCAAACTGCGTGGGAGTTCTGGAAGTACCCCAGGTATGATTTCTCTTGAAGTCGTCATACCTTAGGTGTATTTTCTTTATATATTGCTACTCAGATTTTGTATACATTATTATTTCGAGTGGTATATATGCATGTATGTTTTATTAGAATTTAAGTCTTGTGTCTTAGTTGCACCATGTTTCAAAAGTCAGAATTACTCGATGTGCACGAGTTGGTTTAGAAAAAAAATAGCCTGTACTTTTTAAAAGGCACAAGAGTACCGTTTTTAAAACGCGTCGCATACAGGTTTAGTTGAGCTCGGTGTGTTGAGCTCGGTAACTCGAGCTCGGTATATTGAGCTCGGTAGCGGTCCGGAAACGGGTCGTTACAGTGCATGACCACAAGACTCTGTTATGTGAAACCCCATTGAATTCTACGCTGAAGAACTCAACTCTGTTTTCAAGCTCACTCTGAAGTACAGTACTTAACTCTGGTGAACAGTATAGCTCTGTTAGGAAACAGACTGAAGAATATTTAAGGCTACTTCAAGTATTTAAGAGACCTCATTGATTAAGCATTTTAATGTACGAGGTATCAAAGGTCAAAAGAATGTTAACAAATTTAATCTTCAAGGAAACTTGTTCTCGAAGTGTCTCATATTCAAAAAGCCCACAAGAGACAAAGATTCTGATTTTGTGTGCAAGGCCCAGAATGCTTTATACAGTCTGGAAAGCGACGTGACCTGCAAAAGCCACAAAAACGGGATCTGAGGTTTTGACCTAGGGTAAAAAGAGACGTTGTGTAACAACGGCACTATTCTCAACCCTAGCTATATATACCTTACTTCAGTCACTGAAGTAGGTTAACAATTGAAAAGAAAGTGAACGCAACAAAGTACGAAGTGATCATATAGTGAGCGCCTACAATCTTATCAAACTTAAAATCACTATTTTCTGAGACAGTGAGCAACCATGAAATCTTCCAAGTCTGTGGGATCACATTGAACAAAGCACTTAACTGTTTTATCCTTTCGGTTTGAAAGTTATTATTTGTTCTAAAGTTCTTCATTGTAAATCCTCTCTGTGAGAGTTATTTGTGTATTGTTTCAAAACTCCTTTGAACTTGTATTAAGCCCTGTAGTGGTTGTATTCTTTAGAGGCTTGATTGTACTAAGTCGTTCTAAGAAGTTGTGAGTATAGTCAGTTTGGTAGTATTATACTCTCAAGTGTAATCAGGTTGATTATAGTGAAAAATCCTTCAAGTATGTGAAGGGACTAGACGTAGCTATCAGGTGATAGTGAATAGTATAAATCACTATGTCATTCTCCTCTCTCTTCTCTTTACTTACTGCATTGTTTTATTAAAAAATTGTTTAGAAGAAGTTTTTCATAAACACTTATATTTGCAAAAAGTTTTTAAAAACTCAATTCAAACCCCCCTTTCTTGTGTTTTTGCCACGTTCAATTGGTACCAGAGCTCGGCCTCTTGGTTGAGCACTTTACAGTGTAAGAGGAAAAAATATTATTCTCTATTCATGGCAAGCAACGAAGCCGGTGGTCACGTTAACCGTCCTTCTTTGTTCACTGGAACAAACTTTGACTACTGGAAAGATAAAGTTAAATCCTTTTTCGAGTCTCAACAACTCGAACTCTAGGATATGGTTCAAAAACAATACACCGAACCAGTTGATTCCAAAGAAAATCCCATTCCTAGGGATAAATGGACAGAAGAGCATAAGAAAGCTTATCAACTACATCAGAAAGCAAGATATTTTCTTATCTGTGCTATCTCCGAGAAGGAATACGAGAAATGCGGAAAAAATGATACCGCCAAGGAAATTTGGGACTCATTGGCCTTGGCTTTTGAGGGTACTTCCCAAGTGCAAGAAACCATATCTAATATCTTGGTGAGACAATATGAACTCTTCAAGATGGAAGAGGGTGAAAACATTGAAACTATGTTTGGAAGATTCCAAACACTAGTTTATGGTTTAAAGGTTCTTAAGAAAAGTTATACCACTGCTGATCACGTTAAGAAAATCTTAAGAAGTCTGCCAAAGAAGTGGAGACCTAAGGTCACTGCAATTCAGGAAGCAAAAGACCTGAATGTCTTGCGACTTGAAGATCTTCTGAGTTCGTTGAGAGCTCATGAGCTTGAGCTAGATGAAGAAGAACCTCCCAAGAAATCAAAGTCTATTGCTTTGAAATCTACAAACAAAGCATCTTCCTCCAAAGCTCTACAAGCTGAACTTGAAATAGACGAAGCATCGTCTGATGAGAGCGATGGAGACACAGACGAAGAAATTTCCTTAATATCAAGGAAAATTCAACGCATGTGGAAAAACAAAGGAAGGTTTAGAAAGCAGTTCCACGAAAAGGACTCAAGGGAAAAGCAAGACTCAAGGGATAAGAAGGACTACAAGGACAAAAGCCAAGTTACTTGCTACGAGTGCAAAAAGCCAGGACATTTCAAGTCTGAATGTCCACAACTAGAGAAACCAACGAAAGCTGGTTTTAAAAGCAAGAAGAAGAAAGGTCTCATGGCAACATGGGATGATTCTGATTCATCTTCATCTAATGATGATGAGGAACACGCAAACATGGCTCTAGTGGCTACCATAGGGTCAGATAGTGAAGAAGAAGATGAAGAGGTAGATTCTAATCCATATTCTGATATTGAAATAGCTTTTGATGAACTATTAGATGAGTCTTCCAAACTCAACACTGAGTATAAAGCTTTGAAAAAGAAATTCTCAAAACTTTTAAAAGAATTTCAAATACTCAATGAGGAGAATGAGAAGCTCAAAGCTGAAAATCACCGTTTGGTGAATGACAGCTCTAAGACTGAGGAAAAGGTTGAATGCAACTCTTCAAAATATGAAGAGGGATTTCAAAAATTCCTTGCTGAATGTGTTACGCGAAGCAAACAAGCATCTATGATTTGGAGTGTAAGCCAAAATGGCAAAAAGGGTCTTGGTTACAAACCAGAGGAACCCACTTTTCAAAACACAAATTTGAAAAACCAAAGATACCAACAATTATAGTGACTGTCTGCTTTGTACCTTTTACAATAAGAAAGGACACATTAGAAGTACTTGTTATGAATTGAAAAATAAGAAGGACAAGTTTCCTTCTAGAACTAACAAAAGAAGACCCAAAAAGATTTGGGTACCTAAGGACAAAATTATATATGTTGCAGATCTGCTTAGCAACAGAGTTACAACACCAGTCCTGGTACTTGGACAATGGATTCTCACATCACATAACGGGAAAAAGGCGTATGTTCCAAGAACTCCAACATAAAGAAAGTGGAACAGTAGGTTTCAGAGAAAACCAAAAAAGTAAAATAATTGGAAGTGGAAAAATTGGTGAGCAACTCCTACCTTCTATTGATAATGTCTTATTGGTTGATGGCCTGAAGCATAACGTACTAAGTGTAAGTCAATTATGCGATAGTGGTTATGATGTTGGCTTTAGTGATAATGCCTGTACAGTCAAAATCAAAAGGGATGGATCCATTTTCTTTAAGGCAAAGAGAAAGAACAACATTTATTGAATAAAACTTTCTGAGTTGGCAAATCAAAATGTAAAATGCCTTTTGTCAGTAGATGAAGAGCAATGGACTTGGCACAAAAGATTGGGTCATGCCAGCTTGAGGTTAATCTTAAAGCTTAACAAGAAAGAACTTGTTAGAGGGATACCGAATCTTAGGTATCAATCTGATGCTCTTTGTGAAGCATGTCAAAAAGGGAAACAAATAAATCTTCTTTTGAATCCAAAAACACTGTTTCCACCTCAAGGCCACTTGAGCTTTTGCATTTAGATTTATTTGGACCAACTAGGACAGCATCTTTGTCTGGAAAGAAATATGGTCTTGTTATTGTTGATGACTATACTAGATGGACATGGGTAAAATTCTTAGCTCACAAGGATGAGTCATTTGCAATATTTTCTGTGTTCTGCAAACAAGTGCAAAATGAAAAAGGTTTTTGTATTACAACTATTAGAAGTGATCATAGTGGAGAATTTGAAAATGAATCTTTTCAAGACTTCTGTGAAGAGCATGGCATCTCTCATAATTTTTCATCTCCTAGAACACCACAACAAAATGGTGTTGTAAAAAGGAAAAATAGATCTTTACAAGAAATGGCCAGAACCATGATTCATGAAACTAACATTGCAAAGCACTTTTGAAGCGTATAAAGAACATCGCATGTTATATTCAAAATAGAATCTATATCAGACCTATCTTGAATAAGACTCCTTATGAATTGTGGAAAGGAAGAAACCCAACATTTCATGCTTTCACCAATTTGGATGTGACTGCTTTGTTCTTAATATAAAGGACAGTCTTGGAAAATTTGATTCAAAATCGCACAAAGCTATCTTTTTAGGATATTCTGAATGCTCTAAAACTTACAGAGTATTCAACAAAGAAACATTAATTGTTGATGAGTCTGTGCATGTGAGATTTGATGACAAGAAGCCTGACAATGAAACGTCAGAGCTAGATGAAGTCCTTTCAGATCTACAGATTAGCAAAGAAACAGATGAAGGTGTCACAGGTGCTGACTCTGATTCTGTGTCTGGTGATAAGACCCAAGAAGAACCAATAACAGACTGGAAGTTTAAACCTCATCACCCAAAGGATCAGATTATTAGCGAACCAAGTGATAGAGTTAGAACAAGATCATCTCTCAGAGAACACTCTGACTTTGCTTTGCTGTCAGAAATAGAACCCAAAACAATTGATGAAGCATTAACCGATGATGGATGGATACTTGCTATGCAAGAAGAGCTCAATCAATTTCAGAGGAATGATGTTTGGAAGCTCGTGCCTCCTCCAGAGGATAAGCAAGCCATTGGAACCAAGTGGGTTTTCAGAAACAAACTTGATGAGGATGGCAAAGTGGTAAGAAACAAGGCAAGGCTTGTTGCTCAAGGGTATTCACAAGAGGAAGGTATTGACTATACTGAAACCTTTGCTCCAGTAGCTAGACTTGAAGCTATAAGAATATTATTATCATTTGCTGCACATCATGGCATTTGTTGAGATTCAAACAAGATTAATGGAACAAACTTCAATGGCAACCAATAACTAAATAATATCTAGCAATCAATCAATCAACAAGATGTAATAAAACAACCAAACAAAGGAGATAAAAGGAAGAGAAGAAGACACCGCAATTTGGTTACACAGTTCGGCCCCAAAGAAGATGGCCTACGTCTGCGGGAGAGAGCAGCCCTCCGTTTCACTATCAATGAGTCTTACAAGAGATTACAATTGCTTCGAACCCCCTTTACAATGTCCACAAAGAACAAACCCAAGAGTTCCCAATCCCTCTCTCTTTCCCTCTATGATAAACTCTCAAGAACAACAATAGAGAGAGCCTTCAAACCTCACTCTATTCTCTCTTAAGATCCCAAGGTGTTTAACAATGTTTCCCAGCCCCTAAAACCTCACAAAGACGCTCAAGAACGGTTGCACACAACCCTAGAAAGATCGCACGTCGATCTTGACCGTTCTGCAGTCGAGTTTATAAAACCCGATCGTGAATCGATTCACAGACATAGGTGAATCGATTCACCTAGTTAAAAAACTTCCCCTGCACGAATTAATGAAGTGAATCGATTCCTGCAGGCTTCCCATGCGATTCACAGAGGCGTGCTTCGATTCCCAGAGAACCAAACATGCTTGAATCGATTCCCATAGCTAGGAATCGATTCCCGTCTTCAAGAAACACTTTCAAGCAATTCCATGATCCTCCAAACTGATTTTAAGGCACTCTAAACTCCACAATTCTCCACCTTGACTTCAAATCAGTGGTGATGCTCAACTTTATCCATCAACCACTAGCTGTTCTCTCCATCATTGGAATTACGTCTCGTAGAAATTCATCAAGTCCAAGCAATGCTTGAACTTTGATCTAGGTAATGACTTGGTGAATACATCCGCCGGGTTGTCCTCGATGCAACCTTCTCAACCACAATTTCCTTAGATTCTACGACGTCTCTAATGAAATGTAGGCGGATGTCAATGTGCTTTGTCCTTTCATGATACACTTGGTGATTTGCCAAGTGGATAGCACTGACTATCACAATGTACCTTCACACATCCTTGCGTAATTCCTAGTTCCCCAATCATACCTTTCAACCATATGGCCTCCTTCACCCCTTCAACTAGGCGATATACTCACTTTGAGTAGTAGATAGCGCCACAACGGATCGTTGGTTAGCCTTCCAAATTATTGCCGCTCCAAACAATGTAAATACAAATCCAGATAAGGATTTCCTTGTATCCACATTTCTGCATAATCTGCATCTACATAACCCTCCAAAGCGCCTTCTCCTTGAGTTGCTCTTGTGTACCTCAAACCACCTTTGAGTGACCCATTCAAATACCTCAAAACCCACTTCAGTGCTTCCCAATGAGCTTGGCCCGGATTTGCCATAAACCGACTTACTATGCTGACTGCATATGCTAAGTCTGGTCTACTACAAACCATGCCGTACATGATGCTTCCTACCCCACTAGCATATGGAGTAGTATCCATCTTCCTCCTCTTCTCTTCGGACTCAGGAGCTTGTGTCACCGAGAGCTTTGTGTGATGACCCAAAGGAGTGCTAACCGCTTAGCTTCATGCATCCTAAACCGCTCCACCACTTTCTTCAAGTACCCATGCCGAGATAAGAATAACTCACCCTTCTTTTCGGTCCCTCAGATATCCATCCCAAGTATCCTCTTAGCGCCCCAAGGTCCTTCATCTCAAATTCTGAATTTAGCTTCTCCTTGAGAATGTTAATCTCCTCTTTGCTAGAGCTTGCCATCGATGTCATCAACATAGAGAAGTAGGTAGAGAACCACTTTCTCATCCCTCTTCAAAATGTACACACAACTGTCGTACTCCACTTCTCACAAATCCCGCCTTCGTAAGAAAATCGCCAAAACGAAGATACCATTGCCTAGGGCTTTGTTTCAACCCATACAAGGATTTCTTCAAAAGACATACCTTAGACTTGTCCTCTACAAAACCTTTCTGGTTGTTGCATGTAGATTGTCTCTTCTAGGTCTCCATGTAAGAATGCGGTCTTCACGCCCATTTGTTCCAACTCAAGATCGTCTTGATTCACGATTGCCATAAGAACCCTTATGGAACAATGTTTCACCACGGGTGAGAAAATCTCGTTGTAATCAATTCCCTCAACCTCGTAAAACCCTTGGCCACAAGTCTCGCTTTATATCTTGGTTCTTCAATTCCTAATGCCTTCCTTCTTCTTGAAGATCCACTTGCATCCAACCACCCTTTGCTTCTTAGGTAGTTTCACTAGTTTCCAGTGTCGTTCTTCTCCAATGAATTCATTTCCTCATTCACGCCTCTAACCACTTCGACCCTCTTTGCTCTCAATCGCTTCCTCAATGTCTTCTGATTCGAAGTCTTGCACATCTTCAAATTAATTTAGAGCATAACAAATTAAGTCCAGATAGCCATATCTCTTAGGTGCCACGCTTCCTCCTTTCCCTATCTCTTGCCAATCGATAGCCAGGATCCACTGTTGGTTGTCTTCCTCTAGAACCCGATGGTGGAGAACTGCTTCTCCTCTTCATCATTCCTGCCTCACTAGTGGAAGACTCCACCTCAAACTGAGTCTTCTCTACCTCTGTTTCTGAGTTACTATTCTCCAGGTCCTTGCACTTCATCCCCATACGAGTCTCATCAAAAGTCACATCCCTGCTTATTATGAATCTTGATCCCCCAGGCTCCATCTTCCACAGCTTGTACCCCATCACACCTTCCGGATAGCCAATGAAGACACATTTCACAGCCCTGGCTTCAAGTTTGTCTTGTCTGACATGAGCAAACGCCAAAGCCCCGAAAACCTTCAATGTAGAATATTATGCCGGTTTTCCACTCCAAACTTCCATAGGTGTCTTGAAGTTTAAAGCCGCTGATGGGCATCTGCTGATCAAGTAAGTCATTGCACTCACAGCCTTCACCTCCCGAAACTTTTAGGTAGCCCACCTCCCAAAAGCATACATCCGACCCGCTCCAAAATAGTCCTGCTCATGCTCGCTGCACCATTTTGTTGCGGAGTCCCCGCCACGGCCCCTATGTCTCTTAATTCCTGTTTCTGCAAAACTCATTAAACCGCTCAAAACAAACTCCAGGCCATTGTCAGTCCTTAAAACTTTCAGTTTAGTTCCTATTTGATTTCCTATGAGAGTATGCCATTCTTTGAATTTTTCAAATGTGTCACTTTTATTTTTCAAAATGTGAACCCATACTCTCCTAGAGAAATCATCAATCATGGTGAGAAAATAGGAACCCCCTCAATGAGTTGTCACTCTTGAGGGACCCCAAAGGTCCGAGTGAATATACTCAAAGGGCTTGCTAGAATGATGCATGCCACTCCCAAACTTAACCCTATGTTGTTTGCCTAGTATGCAATTATCACAAAATTCTAGCTTATCCAATTTATCACTACCTAGCAAACCTTGATTAGCTAGTTCAACTAAACCTCTCTCACTAACATGCCCTAACCTTAAATGCCATAGTTTAGTTTTATCATGCGGAGCTTGACTAGCTAATGATGCATGCCCTATAACAGTACATCCATCTAATATGTATAAGCCACACATTTTAGATCCTTTAGCCATTACTAATGCACCATTCGAAATTTTAATCATGCCATGTTCAATCCTAGTACTATAGCCTAATCCATCAAACATGCTTATAGATAAAAGATTTCGTTTGAGTTCAGGAACATACCTCACATCTTGTAAAAGGAATTCACGGTTGTCAAACATCTTGAGACGAATCGAACCCATACCTTGCACCTTACAAGCTCGGTTGTCACCCAGGCGAACGACTCCACCTTCTTTAAGCTTCAAAGTCTCAAAGTATTCCTTCCTAGGACACATGTGATAAGAACATCCCGATTCCATGACCCGCTTCTTTCGATTCCAAACTCGACACCACAAGAGCCCCCCCACTCACATATCCATCCTCCATAGCAATTGCAACATCCACAGAATCACCCCTGCCCCCTTTCTCAGGACAATCCTTCTTAAAGTGACCGGTCTTGTGACAATTGAAGCACTTATACTTCTTATTGTTCCCTTTGACTTGGACTTCACCTAGAATTCTTCCCTTTGTTGTGGTTTCCTCTACTCTCACTTCTTCCCTTGACACACTTAAGCCTTCACCACTATCATCCACTTTCAAGTCTTGGAGCTTGGTTAGCTCCTTGGTCCTAATAGATTGTTGGACCTCCTCCAAAGTAATAGTGGACTCCTTGCCATAGAGGAGTGCATCCTTAAAGTGTTCAAAGGATCTAGGCAACGAAATCAATAAGAGCGAGCCTTATCCTCGCCATCGAGCTTCACATCAATGTTCTGCAGGTCATCAATAATTTTGTTGAATTCTGCTAGTTGCTCCACAATAGGTTTGGTCTCTACCATCTTGAATGAGTAGAGATGTTGTTTCAGACATAACCTGTGGGCCAATGACTTTGTCATGTACAACGATTCTAACTTTGCCCACATCTCCACCGCGGTCTTCTCTCTTGCAACTTCCCTCAGTGCCTTATCGCCAAGGCATAAGATAATGGCACTTCTTGCCTTATCTATCATCTCCTTCTTCTCCGTTTGAGACAGGGTAGCCGGCATTCTTGCCTCACCCTTCAAGGCTTCAAAACACTTCTGTTGAATAAGTATTGCTTCCATCTTCACCTTCCATAGACCGAAGTCGTTGTTACCGGAAAATTTCTCGATGTCCCATTTAGTACCCATGGTGCTCACTTGAATGATTTGTTCCTTCCCACAGACGGCGCCACTTGTTGAGATTCAAACAAGATTAATGGAACAAACTTCAATGGCAACCAATAACTAAATAATATCCAGCAATCAATCAATCAACAAGATGTAATAAAAACCAAACAAAGGAGATAAAAGGAAGAGAAGAAGACACCGCAATTTGGTTCTGTGATTCGGCCCCCAAAGAAGATGGCCTACGTCTGCGGAGAGAAGCGACCCTCCGTTTCACTATCAATGAGTCTTACAAGAGATTACAATTGCTTGAACCCCTTTACAATGTCCACAAAGAACAAACCCAAGAGTTCTCAATCCTCTCTCTTTCCTCTATGATAAACTCTCAAGAACAACAATAGAGAGAGCCTTGAACCTCACTCTATTCTCTCTTAAGATCCCAAGGTGTTTAACGGTGTTTCAGCCCTAAAACCTCACAAAGGCGCTCGAAGCACACAACCCTAGAAAGGCGCACGTCGTCTTGACCCGTTCTGCGGCGTCGGGTTTATAAAACCCGACGTGAATCGATTCACGGACATAGGTGAATCGATTCACCTAGTTAAAAAACTTCCCTGCGAATTAATGAAGTGAATCGATTCCTGCCAGGCTTCCCATGCGATTCACGCAGGCGTGCTTGATTCCCGAAGAACCAAACATGCTTGAATCGATTCCCATAGCCAGAATCGATTCCCGATGTTAAGAAACACTTTCAAGCAATTCCATGATCCTCCAAACTGATTTTAAGGCACTCTAAACTCCACAATTCTCCACCTTGACTTCAAATCAGTGGTGATGCTCAACTTTATCCATCAACCACTAGCTGTTCTCTCCATCATTGGAATTACGTCTCAGAGAAATTCATCAAGTCCAAGCAATGCTTGAACTTTGATCTTGGTAATGACTTGGTGAATTTCTCTGAGACGTAATTCCAATGATGGAGAGAGCAGCTAGTGGTTGATGGATAAAGTTGAGCATCACCACTGATTTGAAGTCAAGGTGGAGAATTGTGGAGTTTAGAGTGCCTTAAAATCAGTTTGGAGGATCATGGAATTGCTTGAAAGTGTTTCTTGAATCGGGAATCGATTCCCTAGCTACGGGAATCGATTCAAGCATGTTTCGTTCTCTCGGGAATCAAGCACGCCTGCGAATCGCATGGAAGCCCTGGCAGAATCGATTCACTTCATTAATTCATGCAGGGAAGTTTAACTAGGTGAATCGATTCACCTATGTCCGTGAATCGATTCACAATGAAGTTTTATAAACCTGACGCCGCAGAACGGGTCAAGACGACGTGCGCCTTTCTAGGTTGTGTGCACTGCTTCGAGCGCCTTTGTGAGGTTTTAGGGCTGAAACATTGTTAAACACCTTGGGATCTTAAGAGAGAATAGAGTGAGGCTCAAGGCTCTCTCTATTGTTGTTCTTGAGAGTTTATCATAGAGGGAAAGAGAGAGGATCGGGAACTCTGGGTTTGTTCTTTGTGGACATTGTAAAGGGGTTCAAGCAATTGTAATCTCTTGTAAGACTCATTGATAGTGAAACGGAGGGTCGCTTCTCTCCGCAGACGTAGGCCATCTTCTTTCAAATAATCAAGCAGAACTAAATTGCGGTGTCTTCTTCTCTTCCTTTTATCTCCTTTGTTTGGTTGTTTTATTACATCTTGTTGATTGATTGATTGCTGGATATTATTTAGTTATTGGTTGCCATTGAAGTTTGTTCCATTAATCTTGTTTGAATCTCAACAGCATTACTTTATATCAAATGGATGTGAAAAATGCATTTTTAAATGGTTTTATAAGTGAGGAAGTAGTTGTGAAACAACCACCTGGATTTGAAGATATTGCTTATCCAGAGCATGTCTTCAAACTTAAAAAGGGTCTTTATGGTCTTAAACAAGCTCCAAGAGCTTGGTACGACAGATTGAGTTCCTTTTTAATGTCAAATGGTTTTGAAAGAGGACAGGTGGATACTACCCTCTTTAGAAAATCATCTAAGAAGCATTTCATTATAGTTCAAATATATGTAGATGATATTATCTTTGGTGCTACTATTGAATCTCTTTGTGAGGAATTTTCTAAGCTTATGCAGAATGAGTTTGAAATGAGTATGATAGGAGAATTAAAATTCTTCCTTGGTATTCAAATCAAGCAATGTCAAGATGGAACCTATATCCATCAAACTAAATATGTGAGAGAACTCCTAAAGAAGTTCAAGCTTGAGGAAACCAAACCTATGAGCACACCAATGCATCCAACATGTGCTCTCGGCAAAGATGAATCGAGTAAAAAGGTAGATCAAAAGGTGTATAGAGGTATGATTGGCTCACTCCTATATCTAACTGCCTCAAGGCCTGATATTATGTTTAGTGTCTGCTTATGTGCAAGATTCCAATCTGATCCTAGAGAATCTCACTTAATCATTAAGAGAATCTTTAGGTATCTCAAAGGAACTACTAACCTTGCTCTGCTTTATAAGAACTCAGAAAATTACAAGCTAGTAGGTTTCTGTGATGCTGACTTTGCTGGAGATAGAATTGAAAGAAAGAGCACAAGTGGTGGCTGCCAATTTCTTGGAGCAAACCTTATCTCTTGGTCCAGCAAAAGGCAAAGCACAATTGCACTATCAACTGCAGAAGCTGAGTATATATCTGCTGCAAGCGGTAGCTCACAACTACTATGGATGAAGTATCAACTTGAGGACTACTAGATTAAATAGAGTAACATTCCTATATACTGTGATAATACTTCTGCTATATGTTTAACTAAAAATCCTATTTTGCATTCACGAGCTAAACATATTGAAATTAAGTATCATTTCATTAGAGACTATATTCAGAAATGGATACTTGAAATAAAATTTATTGATACTGACCATCAATGGGCAGATATATTTACAAAACCCCTTGCTGAATATAGATTCAACTTTATAAGAAAGAATTTAAACTTCCATCTTATAAAGGAATGAGTGTTTAATTTGAATATAGTTGACTCTGTTTGACTATTTGACTCTGGTTGACTATATGACTCTGTATTGATGTTTGACTCTATCGTGGCACACGCGCTCTGTTGTCACACACGCGCCTCTGATGGGATACATGTTGACTCTGCTTGTATGTTAACTTTGTTCGCATATTGACTCTGGTTGAATGTTGGCTCTGTTTATTAGTTTATTAATTGCTATTCTCACTAGTGCAAAAATCACCTTTAATCGCAGTTTTTTTGGACTTTTAACGTCGGTTTTCAATCCGGCGTCTTTTCTTCCGACGTTGTAAGTGTAAACATTTAATGTTGGTTTATAAACCGTGGGTAAAAGTCAGTTTTAATTGCGGTTTTTAATAAAACCGGCGTTAAATCATGAAGTAAAGGATAAAAAATTTTGAAAAAAAAAAGTTTTAATTGTGGTTTTTAAGGAAAACCGGCGCCGTATGTCACATTTAACCGCGGTTTTCTGAAAACCGGCGCCGTATGTCACCTTTAACCGCGGTTTTAAGGAAAACCAGTGCCATATATCACTTTTAACCGCGGTTTTAAGGAAAACCGGCGCCATAGATATATCAATTTTTTTTAATACAACTTTTTTGAAATTTCATTTCCAGGATACATACAACAACAGAACTGCCAATACATTTCACAAACCAGTATACAGAATTCACAAACCACTGCCATTCAGAATTCACAAAACTCCACTGCCAGACAAAATATATAAATCACCACAAACATGTAAATAATAGAATTAATCAAATAGAACTACTAAAAGTCATGGAACCCATAAACTCAACAACGCAATTAAAAAAAAACTATGTCATTTTGTTGTGTTGCTTTTCTTGCTCGGCATCTTGGTGGTTCTAGGTTTAGATTTTGCTCTTCAATCTTAGTCACAAAAAAACGTTCCCATGTTTTCCGAATCTCGACAATTTCTTCACGATTGTATGAGTTTGTGCCACGACCATCAAATAACTACAAGTTCAATTCAAAACATATCTAATTAACTAACTACAAATAGTGTAAGGTATCAAAAAGATCGAATAACAAGTTATGAAATATTTTATTACCAAATCCCATCCAGAGGTAATCCTCATCGTGACAATGGATAACATGGCTTTCATGACATAATAACCACACGCCCATGAGTTGTCTTGGTAAGGCCCCTACAAATGACAATATAAATTAGTACAAATTATATATATACATAACTAATACGGCTTTCAATATGTAAATATCATATAAAGACAAACTACTTACATGAGTATGTTCCAATTAGGCTTCTTTCCTTTTCCTGCACCTTTCTTACTATTATAGTCCATCATAGCTCTGATAAAATAATATAAGTTATAGATATAAGATAAATACATATACGACTTCACAAGTATGACAAATAAATTAAAAGTTTACCCCTCAAGTACACGCTTAATCTGTAGGTTTGGCCTTTGATGAAGTGAGCATATCCAGACTATGAGATTATGCTTAGGACAAATGACAATCAACTGCCAATGATTACTAGGTAACAACAATAAAGGTATATTAGAAACACAGAGAGAAAAACGTATGCTATGAATAAAAATGTACTCACCTGTGCCAGTACGGTCCTAAGAAAACATCTTTGTCCTGCTGAATTAGCTTATCCAGTATGTAAGTTTGAACAGATTCATTAGACTCTTTTGGGTTGGGCTTAATAACCATCAATGTTGGATCCAAGAATCCATATACATCATTGTTGTTGTTCTGAATACAGATACGATGCAGATACCTAGGAGTTGAAACAAAATAATGTTAATTATATATAATTGATACAAATGAGATAAAAATATACAAATATGTTAATTAATACTTACGTGCACCATAATTGCAAGTGTTGATTGGCAAGCCAGAACTCATCACCGAGCGACAGGTCCGTTAAGTCCTTCGCGAAAATGTAAAAAATTGGAAGATTGACGTGCTCTAAGGTAATGCCAACTTGTCCGTCGGGAAGATCAAAAGCCATGTGACCAATGCATTTTAAAATGTTGTCTTTAGGATCCTCTTCATTTTCTGGCGAACAACTATCCTTGCTGCTGACATGCGCAGTGGCTTTAGGAGAAGACACTATCTGCTGACTTAGTTGGGCTTCCACATCTGACTTGAGCTGAGATTTGTAAGCTTCAAACTTAGCTTCAAACATTTGACTAACCTCCTGTATGATCTGATGTCTCATGGCATCCATGTCCATTTGCTTTGACTGACTACGTTAAGTTCCTCCGAAGTATTTCTTGAAGCCCACACCTCGACCAGCAGTGCGGACACGACCATAGTGCTCGGGTGTTCCTGTGAATACATGCCTTGACAGGATGATTTTGATGACTGACAAAAGGGAGTCTTGCAAATAGTCAACCGTGCAAAAAGTGGAAAAGAATACCAAGACGCGTATCAAGAATGATTGTTTCTCAAGTCTTTGGGTTCTGGGTATTTATTTATCTTTATTAAGACAATTTGTAAGTAGTAATAAAAAGCTCTCAATTAAAATTAAATCACACACGCACAAAATATTTTGACATGCATATCTCGTGGCCGGATGTCGAAATGAGGAAATCGGATGTCGAAATGAGGAGGAAGTCGGATGTTGAGCTCGAGGAAGTCGTATGTCGAATCGAGGAGGAAGTCGCGTGTCGAAATGATGAGGTCGTGGTACCGAGCTATGAGAACCGAAATGATGAGGAGGTCGATGTCGAGCCGATGAGGAGGTCGTGTGCCGAGGTCTTTGACGAGCCGCTCGGAGGTCATATGCCGAGCCGTGTCGAGGTCGCTTGTCGAGCCAGTGTGGCGAGGTCGCCTGGCCGAGCCGTCTTCGTGAGGTCGTCACGAGCCGCCTCCGTGTTTTTCAATTCTTTCATGTTCAACGCAACGGACAAATTCCAACGGACAGATCCCCGCCAGAATCGGGCAAATCCTCAACGGACAAATCTTCTTAAAGTGACGCTCCTCCATTGCCTATATAAACACAAAAGTGAGCCTTGTAAAAATACAACAACGCAGTTGCTTAATTTTTGTGCCAAAAACTCACAAATATTTTTCATCACTCACACTTATTTGAGCACAATTTTCGAGAGTCTTTTTATTCTACAAAATTTGAGTTGTATTATTTGAGCTTCAATTTGTTATATCCGCACTATTGAGTGTATCTTTCTCGTCTCATTTTATTTGTGAAAATCATTTATTTTTGGGTAGGAATCCCAAGGTGTTCATAGAGAGGTGATATCTCTTGAACGTATTGCTCAGTTTAGAGTTGTAATGGTTTCTAGCTGAACCTGATTTAAAAGCTAGTGTCTTAGTGAAAATCCCATAGTGGTTTGCTTTGGGATGTGACGTAGGCCACAGGGGTGTTAGGTGGCGAACCTGGATAATTTGTTGTGTGCTTTTTTACTCCTTATCTCTCTACTTTTCACCAATTAAATTTACAGACTTTATTTTATTGTTATTTATATCTTACTATTTACTTTATTTTTAACTCGTTTGCAATTTATTCTTCAAGTGATTTATCTATTTCACATTAATATTTCCAACTCATAATTAGCACTTATTTCTCCAAAAGTTTTTGAAAGCACAGTTCACACACAATTCACCCCCCTCTTGTGTTTGGAGTCACTTGTCAACAAGTGGCATCAGAGCTAGACTCTTGTATAAAGGACTTAACCGTCTCAAGAGAATGACTTCAAACAATTACGAGGGAACTTCCATGAATGCACTCCCATTTTTCAATGGTGAGGGGTATGGTTATTGGAAGGATAGAATGCAAATCTTTCTTGAGGGTGTTGATCTTGATATTTGGGATGCCGTAGAAAATGGTCCATTTGTCCCCACTCAATCAATTAATGATGCAGTGGTAGACAAACCAAGATCACTTTGGACCGAAGATGATAAGAAAAAGGTCCAATACAATTTGAAAGCTAAGAACATCATCACTTCTGCTTTAAGCTACGATGAGTTCTATAGGGTCTCAAATTGCAAGATCAAGCTAAAGAAATGTGGGACACCCTTCTATTAACCCATGAAGGTACTCCAGAGGTCAAGAGGGCTCGAATGAACACATTAACCCATGAGTATGAGTTATTTAGGATGAAACCAAGTGAAAACATACAAGATATGCAAAAAAGGTTCATCCATATAATAAACCATCTCAGAGCTCTTGGGAAAGTCTTCAGTAATGAAGATTTAATTAATAAAGTTCTTAGATGTTTAAATAGAAACTGGCAACCCAAGGTCACTGCTATAGCTGAATCTAGAGACTTATCTTCTATGACCTTGGCTACTTTATTTGGAAAATTGCAGAACATGAACTTGAACTAAATCGTCTCATGGAAAGCGAAGAAGGCGATAAGAAAAAGAAAGGGCTCGCCTCAAAGCAAGCATTGAGGAAACTGACGATGATTTAATGTGATTTCCTCGAAGATGAAAATAATGAGGAAAACATGAGTCTAATGGTTCGCAAATTCAAGAGGTTCATGAGACTCATAAACAAAGGTAAGTTCCCAAGCTCTCAAAAGAAAAGTGATGAAACAACTTCTTTTAATCCTACCTGCTACAAGTGTGGAAAGAAAGGTCACATAAAACCCGATTGTCCTCAAAACCAAACGAGGAATGAGAAATTTGAAAAGAAACCACCAAAGGATTCGAAGGGAAGAAGAGCTTACATTGCCTGGGATGATAATGATATGGATTCTTCTGATGAATCTGAAAATGAAGAGGCTCACCTTAGTCTAATGGCAAATCATGATGAAGATGAGGTAATTTTTTATGATCCTAACTCTCCTTTAACTTATGATGAATTACTTGCTGCTTGTGAAGAATTCAATAATGAAACGATTAAACTTGGAAAAATTGTTCGTTCTTCTAAGAAAACCATCTCTTCTCTTGAATCAAAAATTGAAATTTTAAACAAAGAGATAGTAATTCTTAAAGAAAAACAAGTTGCTGTGATTGAAACTTCTCCTCCCATATCTTGTGAAAATAAAAAAGATGAAGTTTTAAAATGCAATGAGTGTAGTGTTTTGAAAAATAAGGTTGAGGATTTAAATAACACTCTTGCAAAATTTACGATGGGAAGAGATAATCTAAACATTATTTTAGGAAACCAAAAAGGTACTTTTGGAAAAGCTGGTTTAGGTTATCATCCAAAAATTCATGAAAAATCTTTTAAACTCTTCAATCACAACAAACCCTCAAGTAGTCCTTTCATTAAATGTTTTCACTGTGGTAGAAAAGGTCACACTGCTTCCATTTGCAATATTAGGAAAAACAAGAATGTGGTTGGCAAAAAGATATGGATTCAAAAGGGTACTTTGCCAAAAACTAACTCATCTGGACCCAACTTAGTTTGGGTACCAAAGGTTAAAATATGATTTGTTGTTGTAGGTGTGCTTGAAAGCCAAGGACTTAAATTGGTATCTTGATAGCGGCTGTTCAAAGCACATGACAGGAGACAAAAGCAAGTTCTCCTCATTGGTACCTAAGAATAGTGGTTATGTCCGGTATGGTGACAACAACAAAGGTAAAATTCTTGGGATTGGTTCTATTGGTAAGAGTCCTAATCCCACTATTGAAAATGTTTTGTATGTGGATGGTTTGAAGCATAATTTGCTAAGCATTAGTCAACTTTGTGATAAAGGAAACAAAGTGGTTTTCGATTCTTCAAAATGCATGGTCATGGATTCTATAAATGAAAATGTTATTGTAATTGGACCTAGAATTGGAAATATCTATATGCTTGATTTAGATAAAATACCTTCAAATGATGCATGTTGTCTTATTAGTAAAGAGGATGAATCTTGGCTATGGCATAGGAGAATGGCTCATATTCACATGGATCATCTTAATAAGTTAGTTCGAAAGGACTTAGTAATTGGCTTACCAAAGCTTCGTTTTGAAAAAGATAAACTTTGTGATGCATGTCAAAAAGGAAAACAAGTAAAGGCATCTTTCAAATCTAAAAATATTGTTTCTACAAACCGGCCTTTACAACTTTTACATATGGATTTATTTGACCCTTCTAGAACTAAAAGCTTTGGTGGCAATTACTATGCTCTTGTTATTGTGGACGACTATTCTCGCTATACATGGACTTTATTTATTTCTCACAAAAATGATGTTTTTAATGCTTTTCGAAAACTTGCAAAGGTTATACAAAATGAGAAGGGACTTAACATTGCTTCCATTCGAAGTGATCATGGTGGGGAATTTGAGAATGAAGCATTTGAAGCATTTTGCACAGAAAATGGCATTGATCACAACTTTTCTGCTCCAAGGACACCGCAACAAAATGGAGTGGTTGAAAGGAAAAATCAGTCTCTTGAAGAGCTAGCGAGGACGATGCTCAATGAGACTAACCTTCCTAAGTACTTTTGGGCAGACGTGAGCACCGCTTGCTATGTGATGAATCGAGTTCTTATAAGGCCGATCCTTAAGCAAACACCGTATGAACTCTACAAAGGAAGGAAGCCCAACATTTCCCACCTTCACGTTTTTCGGATGCAAGTGTTTTGTCCTAAACAATGGTAAGAATAACCTTGGTAAATTTGATGCTAAAGGCGATGAAGGTTTATTTCTTGGATATTCCACTTCTAGTAAAGCCTTCGAATTTTTAATAAACGATTTTAACTGTTGAAGAATGCAAGCATGTTTCTTTTGATGAATCTAACCCCAAATCTTCAGAAGAAAGTGTTGATGATCTTGCGAAGTGTTAGGAGATACCTATTTAGAGGAACAAGAGAGATCAAAGTTTAAAAGGAGGATCAAGAGTCCTTGCCTCAACCCTCTCAAGAACTCTCTCACTCAAATCTTCCAAAGGAATGGAGAGTCTCAAAGAACCATCCTCTTGACAACATAATAGGTGATATCTCAAAAGGGGTAACGACTGAAACTCTCTTAATCATGCATGTCATCATATGGCCTTTGTCTCTCAAATTGAACCAAATGACGTCAATGAAGCCATCTTTGATGAGCATTGGACCTTTGCTATGCAAGAGGAATTAAATCAATTTGAGAGAAATGATGTTTGGGAACTTGTCCCTAGGCCTAAAGATCACCTAGTCATTGGGACCAAATGGGTCTTTCGCAACAAGCTTGATGAAAACGGTATCATTGTTAGAAATAAAGCTAGACTTGTTGCAAAAGGCTATAATCAACAAGAGGGCATAGATTTTGATGAAACCTATGCACCCGTGGCTAGATTAGAAGCTATTCGCATGCTTCTCGCATTTGCATGCATCATGGATTTTAAACTTTTTCAAATGGATGTTAAGAGTGCATTTCTAAATGGTTTTATTCAAGAAGAAGTATATGTTGATCAACCTCCCGGTTTTGAAAATTTTGAATTTCCAAATCATGTTTTCAAATTGAAAAAGGCTTTATATGGTTTAAAACAAGCTCCGAGAGCTTGGTACGAGAGGTTGAGCAAATACTTACTTGAAAAAGGTTTTGAAAGAGGAAAAGTTGATACTACTCTTTTCATCAAACATAAGAAGCATGACATTTTACTTGTTCAAATTTATGTCGATGATATAATATTTGGTGCTACTAATGAATCCTTGTGTAAGGAATTTTCTGATATCATGCAAAGTGAATTTGAAATGTCAATGATGGGAGAGCTAAATTACTTCCTTGGACTTCAAATCAAACAAACAAAGGAAGGAATATTCATCAATCAATCCAAATATTGCAAGGATTTACTCAAGAAATTTGGAATGACCGATGCAAAAGAAATCTCAACTCCAATGAGCACTTCATGCTATCTTGACAAAGATGAAGGTGGTAAGTCGGTCAAGTAAGTAAGTATAGAGGTATGATAGGATCTCTTCTCTATCTCACCGCTAGTCGTCCTGATATTATGTCTAGTGTTTGTATGTGTGCGTTTTCAAGCTAGTCCTAAGGAATCACATCTCTCTGTTGTAAAACGACATGAGATACCTCATTGGCACACAAAACACGGGTTTATGGTACCCCAAAGGTGCCGAATGCACTTTGATTGGGTACTCGAATTCTGATTTTGCGGGGTGGAAATTGGGCCGAAAAGGCACTAGTGGGAGATGGCACTTACTTGGGTATGCCTTGGGTTCATGGCATAGTAAGAAATAAGCGGTGTGGCTTTGTCCCTTCTTTGAAGCGGAATACGTTGCAGCAGGTAGTTGTTGTGCACAGATCATTTGGATGAGACAACAGTTGAATGATTATGGGATTAATTTGAAAACTGTTCCAATAAAGTGTGACAATACTAGTGCCATAAACCTCACTAAAAATCCGGTTTATCACTCTCGGACTAACCACATAGAGATTAGGCACCATTTTAGTAGAGATCATGTTCAAAAAGGTGATTGCATGATTGAGTTTGTGGAAACATCTAGACAACTTGCAGATATTTTTACTAAACCTTTGCCTAAGGAAACTTTCTTTTTATTAGAACTGAATTGGGAATTTTAGACCAAGCATGCAGTGAGTGATTTGTGATTGCATTTTCTTTTGAATAAATTCTAACTTGGGCGTTTGAGTGTGCTAACGAGTTTATGTGTCTTTTCCTTTCCATTTTCTTTAAGTACGGAATAATGAGTGGGTGACGCATTTGTCTTATGCAACTAGCTAATCATGTCCAACCAGCTCATCTGTCACACACCAAGCTTGGTATCACGTAACTATCAAAATATGCTTGTTTAATCCTGAATATATGCCTTGCTTTATTTGTCTTTCCCACTTTTTGATGTTGCCAAAAGGGGGAGAGTTACATGAATGCATGATTCAGGAGGAGTGATCTTTTAAGTATTGCCTATTGTGAGGGGGAGTTTTTCTAAATATTGTGCTTAAACTCTGATATCTTTTATTGAAAAACAATGCATATTGTGAAGGGGAGTTTTTCTAAATATTGTGCTTAAACTCTGATATCTTTTATTGAAAAACCATGCTTATATCTCATTGCTATATCATGATTATATTTTACTAAATTCCCTCCATGAGATGTTTGTCATCATCAAAAAGGGGGAGTCTGTGAATACATGCCTTGACAGGATGATTTTGATGATTGACAAAAGGGAGTCTTGCAAATAGTCAACCGTGCAAAAAGTGGAAAAGAATACCAAGACGCGTATCAAGAATGATTGTTTCTCAAGTCTTTGGGTTCTGGGTATTTATTTATCTTTATTAAGACAATTTGTAAGTAGTAATAAAAAGCTCTCAATTAAAATTAAATCACACACGCACAAAATATTTTGACATGCATATCTCGTGTCGGATGTCGAGCTGAGGAAATCGGATGTCGAGCTGAGGAGGAAGTCGGATGTTGAGCTCTGAGGAAGTCGTATGTCGAACTGAGGAGGAAGTCGCGTGTCGAGCTGATGAGGTCGTGTACCGAGCTATGAGAACCGAGCTGATGAGGAGGTCGTATGCCGAGCTGATGAGGAGGTCGTGTGCCGAGGTCTTTTGACGAGCTGTTCAGAGGTCATATGCCGAGCTGTGTCGAGGTCGTCTGTCGAGCTGTGTGGCGAGGTCGTCTGCCGAGCTGTCTTCAGAGGTCGTCTGCCGAGCCGTCTCCGTGTTTTTCAATTCTTTCATGTTCAACGCAACGGACAAATTCCAACGGACAGATCCCTGCCGCAACGGGTAAATCCTCAACGGACAAATCTTCTTAAAGTGACGCTCCTCCATTGCCTATATAAACACAGCTCGTGAGCCTTGTAAAAAATACAACAACGCAGTGCTTAATTTTTGTGCCAAAAACTCTGTCAAATATTTTTCATCACTCACACTTATTTGAGCACAATTTTCTGAGAGTCTTTTTATTCTACAAAATTTGAGTTGTATTATTTGAGCTTCAATTTGTTATATCTGCACTATTGAGTGTATCTTTCTCGTCTCATTTTATTTGTGAAAATCATTTATTTTTGGGTAGGAATCCCAAGGTGTTCATAGAGAGGTGATATCTCTTGAACGTATTGCTCTGGTTTAGAGTTGTAATGGTTTCTAGCTGAACCTGATTTAAAAGCTAGTGTCTTAGTGAAAATCCCATAATGGTTTGCTTTGGGGACAGGACGTAGGCCACAGGGGTGTTAGGTGGCCGAACCTGGATAATTTGTTGTGTGCTTTTTTACTCCTTATCTCTCTACTTTTCAGTCAATTAAATTTCTGTACTTTATTTTATTGTTATTTATATCTTACTATTTACTTTATTTTTAACTCGTTTGCAATTTATTCTTCAAGTGATTTATCTATTTCACATTAATATTTCCGCAACTCATAATTAGCACTTATTTCTCCAAAAGTTTTTGAAAGCACAGTTCACACACAATTCACCCCCCTCTTGTGTTTGGAGTCACTTGTCAACAATTCCAAGGGCAGTAGTCAAGATATCTTGACGTCCAGTTGGAATAAAAGTACCCTGAGATTCATCTTCAACCAATGACTCCTACAACCAAATTAAATCAAAGAGGTCTTTGGTCAGTCAACCTAAATTGGTTACAAATCACATAATATTAAATAAGGCAGATACACTTACAATTTTAGAAGCAACTGAGGCCAACACATCAGATGTATAGGATCCTGATGGTTTTGTTCGAGCCATAGTCCATAGCTCATACCGGTTTGGTTTTGGAGGGGATTCTAAGGCTTCATCTCCAGCCTCTTCCTGCAAGGCTTTCCTTCTGTGTGTCATTACATTCTTCTCAAGTTTATCATAACCCCTACGAGACAATAAGTGGGGGTAGATATTCTTTGCAGCATTTTTCCTTCCCTTTTCTCTTTTTTTCTGTTACATATAACGTAACACACCACAAATTAAAATAAGTAAAAAATTATATTAGCCAAGTTAAAAAATATAATTCAAACTAAACAGAAACGCTTCTTCCTTGCGGCTCCTAACAAACTCATCCCATATGTCCTCTGAAAGGAAATTATACTTCTGATAAGGATTTGTGCAACCATTTTTGTCTCCATTCCCAAATACAAATGTCTTGGAGATTTTAGACTTAAAATCCTTCCAACGCTCACCCGCATAGGACAACCATCAGTCCGTAAAATTTTTATCATGGGGAACATAAAAAATATCCTACAATACACAACAAAATGGTGGTGTTAGTAAATACATACACACAAAAATCAATAAAGCTAAATACAAATATGCATACAACTAGAGATAAAGGTCAATACCACGACATCTTGCCATATCATATCTTTGGTTTTTTCAGGGACATCTCTCCATTTAGGTATCAGAATGGAGGCCTTGCTTCGTGCAAGGTATGCCAAATAAGTGTTGAAGCTGGCTGCATTATCACCATCAGGTCGCCCAGTATCTGGATCAAATTCAATAGAAAACTTCTGACTAGGAAGAAGTCTATTTTTCAATTGTGATGTAGTGGTAACACCTCTAGTCCTTTTTTTGGAGGACTCTGATGTGAATGGATCAGCCATATATGATGCCTGTTTAAACAAACAAACAAATATAAGAAACAATATGAGATAATCTAACAAATATGTATCAATATATATAATTATAATGGATAATCTAACAGATACTAATTGTGGATATATAATCTAACAAACACGTATTCACCTATAAAATTCTTTAGTAGTCAAGTTTTAATGTCCCCCAATATCCCTTCTTGATGATCATCACGAGTGGCATATACATCGTCTACTTTATTTTCATCAATGAAGATGGGTCTTTGTGTTGAGAAAGAAGGGGTGTCATTAATATCTAGTGTTGAATCTTGATTTTCATCACTCTCATGCATACTTCTTCTTTGGAGAACCACAGACCACCTTTTGTTAGAAGGATCATTGAAATAAAACACTTGTTTTGCGTGAATTTCCATGATGAAAGGTTCATACTTATAACCTATCTTGTCAATATCCACCATTGTAAATCCTAACTCATCGGTTTGTACGCCACCGTTACTGTTAACCCATTTACATTTAAAAACAGGCACTTTGAATTTATTATAATCGATCTCCCAAATCTCTTCAATGACCCCAAAATAAGCTATTGATGCCAGAACGGGGTTTTTATCCTTTGAACTAGAGAAATGCATAGAAGAAGCCATAACCATAACCCCACTATTTTGTACGGTACTCTTGTCATCCTGTGACTTTGTATAAAAAGAAAATTTGTTGATATCGTATCCTTTCCATGTCAAGACATTAAATTTAGGATCATGTGCTAGCCATGTTAATGTCTCAGAAGCAGTATCATCACTCAAAATCTGTTCTTTAAACCAAGGTATGAATGTCTTGTTATGCTCCTTCAACACCCAATTTTCATTCATTCGAGGGTTTTTGGCCTTGACATGATTTTTGTGAGTAGACAAGTAAGGTTCAACCTCATCAATATTATTCAATATATACAAATGTGCTTGTAACACTATACAAATGTGCTTGCAACACTTCCGCTCGATCCATGCTCTTAGTTTTTAGACCTAGTGTACCCTTACCTTCACATCTTCCCTCATGACGAGACTTAGGAAGCCCTACAAGCGCCGCTTCTGACAAATAATCTGAACAAAACTCAATGGCTTCTTCTGTTACGTACCTTTCAACAACAGATGCTTTGGGACGATATAGATTCTTCACATACCCTTTCAATATTTTCTTGTATCGCTCAATTGGGTACATCTACCTTAAATAAACCGGGCCACACACTCTAATCTCTCTGACTAAATGAACAATTAAATGAACCATGATGTCAAAAAATGAGGGAGGAAAGAACATCTCCAACTGACACAAAATGATAGCAGCCTCATTTTCCAACTCGTCCAATTTCTGAGGGTCAATAGCTTTGCTACATACTACATTGAAGAATAAACACAATCTAATTATGGCATATCGAACATTTTTTGGCAAGATGCCACGAATAGCCACCGGTAGTAATTATTGCATCAAGACGTGACAATCATGAGATTTTAAGCCAACTAATTTGAGATCTGTCATCGATACAAGACTCTTTACATTTGAAGAGTAACCCTGTGGCACTTTCACACCTCGTAGACACTCGCAAAAGCTTTTTTTTCTCTTCTTTTGATAATGTATGACAAGCTAGTGGCAAATATGTCTTGTTACCTCTTGGCTGAGGAGCTAACTCCTCTCTTATACCCATGGCAACAAGGTCTAGACGAGCATTTACTCCATCCTTTGTCTTACCCCGAATATTGAGAAGCGTACCGATTACACTGTCACACACATTTTTCTCCACATGCATCACATCAATATGTTGACAAGTGACTCCAAACACAAGAGGGGGGTGAATTGTGTGTGAACGGTGCTTTTGTTGACAAGTGACTCCAAACACAAGAGGGGGTGAATTGTGTGTGAACTGTGCTTTCAAAAACTTTTGGAGAAATAAGTGCTAATTATGAGTTGCAGAAATATTAATGTGAAATAGATAAATCACTTGAAGAATAAATTGCAAACGAGTTAAAAATAAAGTAAATAGTAAGATATAAATAACAATAAAATAAAGCACAGAAATTTAATTGACTGAAAAGTAGAGAGATAAGGAGTAAAAAAGCACACAACAAATTATACAGGTTCGGCCACCTAACACCCTTGTGGCCTACGTCCTGTCCCCAAAGCAAACCACTATGGGATTTTCACTAAGACACTAGCTTTTAAATCAGGTTCAGCTAGAAACCTTTACAACTCTAAACCAGAGCAATACGTTCAAGAGATATCACCTCTCTATGAACACCTTGGGATTCTTACCCAAAAATAAATGATTTTCACAAATAAAATGAGACGAAAAAGATACACTCAATAGTGCAGATATAACAAATTGAAGCTCAAATAATACAACTCAAATTTTGTAGAATAAAAAGACTCTCAGAAAATTGTGCTCAAATAAGTGTGAGTGATGAAAAATATTTGACAGAGTTTTTGGCACAAAAATTAAGCACTGCGTCGTTATTGTTGTGTGTTAAGAAAGAGCACAGCGTTGTTAATTTATAGACCGACCGAGGAGCGTTTGCCCGTTGCGTTTTGATTTGTCCGTTGGAAGATTTGACCGTTGCACAGGGATCTGTCCGTTGGAATTTGTCCGCTATGCGTTGAAAACACTGAGACGGCTCGGCATACGACCTCTGAAGACGGCTCGGCCAGACGACCTCGCCACCACGGCTCGGACAGACGACCTCGACACGGCTCGGCATATGACCTCTGAACAGCTCGGCAAAGACCTCGGCACCACGACCTCGGCCACCAGCTCGGTATATGACCTCCTCATCGCCTCGGTTCTCATAGGTCGGTACCACGACCTCATTTCGACCACGCGACTTCCTCCTCGATTCGACATACGACTTCCTCGAGCTCAACATCCGACTTCCTCTCACTCGACATCCGATTTCCTCACTCGACACGCGACTTCCTCCTCGCTCGACATACGACTTCCTCAGATCTCGACACACGACTTCCTCCTCACCGACATCCGACTTCCTCATTTCGACATCCGACACGAGATATGCATGTCAAAATATTTTGTGCGTGTGTGATTTAATTTTAATTGAATGGTTTTTATTACTACTTACAAATTGTCTTAATAAAGATAAATAAATACCCGTAACCCAAAGACTTGAGAAACAATCATTCTTGATACGCGTCTTGGTATTCTTTTCCACTTTTGCACGGTTGACTATTTGCAAAGCTCCTTTGTCAATCATCAAAATCATCCTGTCAAGGCATGTATTCACAGACTCCCCTTTGATGATGACAAACATCTCATGGAGGAATTTAGTAAAATATAATCATGATATAGCAATGAGATATAAGCATGGTTTTTCAATAAAAGATATCGAGTTTAAGCACAATATTTAGAAAAACTCCCCTCACAATAGGCAATACTTAAAGATCACTCCTGAATCATGCATTCATGTAACTCTCCCCTTTGGGCAACATCAAAAAGTGGGAAAGACAAATAAAGCAAGGCATATATTCAGGATTAAACAAGCATATTTTGATAGTTACGTGATACCAAGCTTGGTGTGTGACAGATGAGCTGGTTGGACATGATTAGCTAGTTGCATAAGACAAATGCGTCACCCACTCATTATTCCGAACTTAAAGAAAATGGAAGGGGAAAAGACCTGCATAAACTCGTTAGCACACTCAAACGCCCAAGTTAGAATTTATTCAAAAAGAAAATGCAATCACAAAATACTCAATGCATGATTGGTCTAAAATTCCCAATTCAGTTCTAATAAAAAAGAAAGTTTCCTTAGGCAAAGGTTTAGTAAAAATATCTGCAAGTTGTCTAGATGTTTCCACAAACTCAATCATGCAATCACCTTTTTGAACATGATCTCTAATAAAATGGTGCCTAATTTCTATGTGTTTGGTCCGGGAGTGATAAACTGGATTTTTAGTGAGGTTTATGGCACTAGTATTGTCACACTTTATTGGAACAGTTTTCAAATTAATCCCATAATCATTCAACTGTTGTTTCATCCAAATAATCTGTGCGCAACAACTACCTGCCGCAACATATTCCGCTTCGGCAGTGGACAAAGCCACACTGGCTTGTTTCTTACTATGCCATGAAACCAAGGCATTCCGAAGTAAGTGACATGTCCCATTAGTGCTTTTTCGGTCCAATTTACAACCCGCAAAATCAGAATCCGAGTACCAAATCAAAGTGCATTCGGCACCATTGGGGTACCATAAACCCGTGTTTTGTGTGCCAATGAGGTATCTCATAATGCGTTTTACAGCAGAGAGATGTGATTCCTTAGGACTAGCTTGAAAACGTGCACACATACAAACACTAAACATAATATCAGGACGACTAGCAGTGAGATAGAGAAGTGATCCTATCATACCTCTATACTTACTTACTTCGACCGACTTACCACCTTCATCTTTGTCAAGATAGCATGAAGTGCTCATTGGAGTTGAGATTTCTTTTGCATCGGTCATTCCAAATTTCTTGAGTAAATCCTTGCAATATTTGGATTGATTGATGAATATTCCTTCCTTTGTTTGTTTGATTTGAAGTCCAAGGAAGTAATTTAGCTCTCCCATCATTGACATTTCAAATTCACTTTGCATGATATCGTAAAATTCCTTACACAAGGATTCATTAGTAGCACCAAATATTATATCATCGACATAAATTTGAACAAGTAAAATGTCATGATTTTTGTGTTTAATGAAAAGAGTGGGATCAACTTTTCCTCTTTCAAAACCTTTTTCAAGAAAATATTTGCTCAACTCTCGTACCAAGCTCTGAGCTTGTTTTAAACCATATAAAGCCTTTTTCAATTTGAAAACATGATTTGGAAATTCAAAATTTTCAAAACCGGAGGTTGATCAACATATACTTCTTCTTGAATAAAGCCATTAAGAAATGCACTTTTAACATCCATTTGAAAAAGTTTGAAATCCATGATGCATGCAAATGCGAGAAGCATGCGAATAGCTTCTAATCTAGCCACGGGTGCATAGGTTTCATCGAAATCTATGCCCTCTTGTTGATTATAGCCTTTGCAACAAGTCTAGCTTTATTTCTAACAATGATACCGTTTTCATCAAGCTTGTTGCGAAAGACCCATTTGGTCCCAATGACTAGGTGATCTTTAGGCCTAGGGACAAGTTCCCAAACATCATTTCTCTCAAATTGATTTAATTCCTCTTGCATAGCAAAGGTCCAATGCTCATCAAAGATGGCTTCATTGATGTCATTTGGTTCAATTTGAGAGACAAAGGCCATATGATGACATGCATGATTAAGAGAGTTTCGAGTCGTTACCCCTTTTGAGATATCACCTATTATGTTGTCAAGAGGATGGTTCTTTGAGACTCTCCATTCCTTTGGAAGATTTGAGTGAGAGAGTTCTTGAGAGGGTTGAGGCAAGGACTCTTGATCCTCCTTTGAACTTTTGATCTCTCTTGTTCCTCTAAATAGGTATCTCCAAATACTTACAAAGATCATCAACACTTTCTTCTACTGAAGATTTGGGGTTAGATTCATCAAAAGAAACATGCACAGATTCTTCAACACCCAAGTTCTTTTATTAAAAATTCAAAAGCTTTACTAGAAGTGGAATATCCAAGAAATAAACCTTCATCGCCTTTAGCATCAAATTTACCAAGGTTATTCTTACCATTGTTTAGGACAAAACACTTGCATCCAAAACGTGAAGGTGGGAAATGTTAGGCTTCCTTCCTTTGTAGAGTTCATACGGTGTTTGCTTAAGGATCGGCCTTATAAGAACTCGATTCATCACATAGCAAGCGGTGCTCACTGGCGTCTGCCCAAAAGTACTTAGGAAGGTTAGTCTCATTGAGCATCGCCCTCGCTAGCTCTTCAAGAGACCGATTTTTCCTTTCAACCACTCCATTTTGTTGCGGTGTCCTTGGAGCGTAAAAGTTGTGATCAATGCCATTTTCGTGCAAAATGCTTCAAATGCTTCATTCTCAAATTCCCACCATGATCACTTGAATGGAAGCAATGTTAAGTCCCTTCTCATTTTGTATAACCTTTGCAAGTTTTCAAAAGCATTAAAAGCATCATTTTTGTGAGAAATAAATAAAGTCCATGTATAACGAGAATACTCGTCCACAATAACAAGAGCATAGTAATTGCCACCAAAGCTTTTAGTTCTAGAAGGGCCAAATAAATCCATATGTAAAAGTTGTAAAGGCCGATTTGTAGAAACAATATTTTTAGATTTGAAAGAAGCCTTTACTTGTTTTCCTTTTGACATGCATCACAAAGTTTATCTTTTTCAAAACGAAGCTTTGGTAAGCCAATTACTAACTCCCTTCCAACTAACTTATTAAGATGATCCATGTGAATATGAGCCATTCTCCTATGCCATAGCCAAGATTCATCCTCTTTACTAATAAGACAACATGCATCATTTGAAGGTATTTTATCTAAATCAAGCATATAGATATTTCCAATTCTAGGTCCAATTACAATAACATTTTCATTTATAGAATCCATGACCATGCATTTTGAAGAATCGAAAACCACTTTGTTTCCTTTATCACAAAGTTGACTAATGCTTAGCAAATTATGCTTCAAACCATCCACATACAAAACATTTTCAATAGTGGGATTAGGACTCTTACCAATAGAACCAATCCCAAGAATTTTACCTTTGTTGTTGTCACCATACCGACATAACCACTATTCTTAGGTACCAATGAGGCCATCTTTCTTTTGTCTCCTGTCATCTGCTTTGGCCACTCGCTATCAAGATACCAATTTAAGTCCTTGGCTTTCAAGCACACCTACAACAACAAATCATATTTTAACCTTTGGTACCCAAACCATCTTGGGTCCATATGAGTTAGTCTTGGGCAAGGTGCCCTTTGGAATCCACATCTTTTTGCCAACTACATTTTTATTCTTTCTAATATTGCAAATAGAGGCAGTGTGACCATTTCTACCACAGTGAAAGCATTTAATGAAAGGACTACTTGAGGGTTTTTTGTGATTTAAGAGTTTAAAAGATTTTTCATGAATTTTTGGATGATAACCTAAACCAGCTTTTCCAAAAGTACCTTTTTGGTTTCCTAACATAATGTTTAGATTATCTCTTCCCATCGTAAATTTTGCAAGAGTGTTATTTAAATCCTTAACCTTATTTTTCAAAACACTACACTCATTGCATTTTAAAACTTCATCCTTTTTATTTTCACAAGATATGGGAGGAGAAGTTTCAATCACAAAGAACTTGTTTTTCTTTAAGAATCACTATCTCTTTGTTTAAAATTTCAATTTTTGATTCAAGAGAAGAGATGGTTTTCTTAGAAGAAAGAACAATTTTTCCAAGTTTAATCGTTTCATTATTGAATTCTTCACAAGCAGCAAGTAATTCATCATAAGTTAAAGAAGAGTCAGGATCATAAAAATTTACCTCATCTTCATCATGATTTGCCATTAGACTAAGGTGAGCCTCTTCATTTTCAGATTCATCAGAAGAATCCATATCATTATCATCCCAGGCAATGTAAGCTCTTCTTCCCTTCAATCCTTTGGTGGTTTCTTTTCAAATTTCTCATTCCTCGTTTGGTTTTGAGGACAATCGGGTTTTATGTGACCTTTCTTTCCACACTTGTAGCGGTAGGATTAAAAGAAGTTGTTTCATCACTTTTCTTTTGAGAGCTTGGGAACTTACCTTTGTTTCGAGTCTCATGAACCTTTTGAATTTGCGAACCATTAGACTCATGTTTTCCTCATTATTTTCATCTTCAAGGAAATCACATTCGTCATCGCCGCTTCCTCAATGCTTGCTTTGAGGGCGAGCCCTTTCTTTTTCTTATCAGCTTCTTCGCTTTCCATGAGACGATTTAGTTCAATTTCATGTTCCTGCAATTTTCCAAACAAAGTAGCCAAGGTCATAGAAGATAAGTCTCTAGATTCAGCTAGAGCAAGGACCTTGGGTTGCCAATTCCTGTTTAGACATCTAAGAACTGTGAGAATCAAATCTTCATTCTTCAAGACTTTCCCAAGAGCTCGAGATGGTTTATTATATGGATGAACCTTTTTGCATATCTTGTATGTTTTCACTTGGTTTCATCCTAAATAACTCATACTCATGGGTTAATGTGTTCATTCGAGCCCTCTTGACCTCGGTAGTACCTTCATGGGTCAATAGAAGGGTGTCCCACATTTCTTTAGCAGTCTTGCAATTTGAGACCCTATAGAACTCATCGTAGCTTAAAGCAGAAGTGATGATGTTCTTAGCCTTCAAATTGTATTGGACCTTTCTTATCATCTTCGGTCCAAAGTGTTCTTGGTTTGTCTACCATTGCATCATTAATTGATTGAGTGGGGACAAATGGACCATTTTCCACAGCATCCCAAATATCAAGATCAACACCCTCAAGAAAGATTTGCATTCTATCCTTCCAATAACCATACCCCTCACCATTGAAAAATGGGGGTCTGTTCATGGAAGTTCCCTCGTAATTGTTTGAAGTCATTCTCTTGAGACGGTTAAGTCCTTTATACAAGAGTCTAGCTCTGATGCCACTTGTTGACAAGTGACTCCAAACACAAGAGGGGGGTGAATTGTGTGTGAACGGTGCTTTTGTTGACAAGTGACTCCAAACACAAGAAGGGGGTGAATTGTGTGTGAACTGTGCTTTCAAAAACTTTTGGAGAAATAAGTGCTAATTATGAGTTGCAGAAATATTAATGTGAAATAGATAAATCACTTGAAGAATAAATTGCAAACGAGTTAAAAATAAAGTAAATAGGATGATATAAATAACAAAAAAATAAAGCACGTAAATTTAATTGGTGAAAAGTAGAGAGATAAGGAGTAAAAAGCACACAACAAATTATACGAGGTTCGCCACCTAACACCCCCGTGGCCTACGCCCTGTCCCCAAAGCAAACCACTATGGGATTTTCACTAAGACACTAGCTTTTAAATCAGGTTCAGCTAGAAACCTTTACAACTCTAAACCAGAGCAATACGTTCAAGAGATATCACCTCTCTATGAACACCTTGGGATTCTTACCCAAAAATAAATGATTTTCACAAATAAAATGAGACGAAAAAGATACACTCAATAGTGCAAATATAACAAATTGAAGCTCAAATAATACAACTCAAATTTTGTAGAATAAAAAGACTCTCAGAAAATTGTGCTCAAATTAGTGTGAGTGATGAAAAATATTTGACAGAGTTTTTGGCACAAAAATTAAGCACTGCGTCGTTATTGTTGTGTGTTAAGAAAGAGCACAGCGTTGTTAATTTATAGACCGACCGAGGAGCGTTTGCCCGTTGCGTTTTGATTTGTCCGTTGGAAGATTTGACCGTTGCACAGGGATCTGTCCGTTGGAATTTGTCCGTTGCGTTGAAAACACGGAGACGGCTCGGCATACGACCTCTGAAGACAGCTCGGCAGACGACCTCGCCACACAGCTCGACAGACGACCTCGACACAGCTCGGCATATGACCTCTGAACAGCTCGGCAAAAGACCTCGGCACACCCACTCGGCACACGCTCGGTATACGACCTCCTCATCGCCTCGGTTCTCATAGGCTCGACACGACCTCATCACTCGACACGCGACTTCCTCCTCGATTCGACATACGACTTCCTCGAGCTCAACATCCGACTTCCTCTCACCGACATCCGATTTCCTCATTTCGACACGCGACTTCCTCCTCAGTTCGACATACGACTTCCTCAGATCTCGACACGCGACTTCCTCCTCAGCTCGACATCCGACTTCCTCAGCTCGACATCCGACACGAGATATGCATGTCAAAATATTTTGTGCGTGTGATTTAATTTTAATTGAGAGCTTTTTATTACTACTTACAAATTGTCTTAATAAAGATAAATAAATACCCAGAACCCAAAGACTTGAGAAACAATCATTCTTGATACGCGTCTTGGTATTCTTTTCCACTTTTTGCACGGTTGACTATTTGCAAAGCTCCCTTTTGTCAATCATCAAAATCATCCTGTCAAGGCATGTATTCACACAATACAGTGTCTTACATCAAGACTTGACCAGTGGCAACAAGGTCTAGACGAGCATTTACTCCATCCTTTGTCTTACCCCGAATATTGAGAAGCGTACCGATTACACTGTCACACACATTTTTCTCCACATGCATCACATCAATACAGTGTCTTACATCAAGACTTGACCAGTATGGAAGATCAAAGAACACTGACCTTTTCTTCCATATGTTTTTCACAGAAGAATGTTTTTTCCTTTTTTTTTCCCAAATTAACATTGATGGAGTTCACCCATTGATAAACTTCTTCTCCGGTTAAAGCTTTCGGAGCAATTTCGTTCTCTTGACATCCATTAAAAGCCTTTTTCAACCTGTGATACGGGTGATCACGTCTCAGAAATCTTCTATGCCCAAGGTAACAAGTCTTCCTCCCATTTTTCAGTTGAAAGAAACATGTGCCGTCTTCACAAATAAGGCATGCTTTATGCCCCTTAACACTATACCCGGACAAGTTCCCATATGCTGGAAATTCGTTGATGGTGCAAAACAACATGGCACGCAACTTGAAATCTTCACCTGAAAACCTATCAAACACATCAATCCTTCTTCCCACAATGTTCTCAAGTCATCAATCAAGGGTTTTAGATAAACATCTATGTCATTTCCCGGTTGTTTTGGACCAGAAATCATCATAGATAACATAATGTACTTGCGCTTCATGCACAACCAAGGAGACAGATTGTAAATTACTAAGAGAACAGGCCATGAACTATGGATGCTACTTAAGTTACCATATGGATTCATTCCATCTGTAGCAAGTCCAAGCCTAATGTTTCTTGGCTCATTGCCGAACTCCGAAAACAATGAATCAATTTTCTTCCATTGCAAAGAATCGGCCGGATGGCGAAGCTTTCCATCACATTTCCTATCATCTGCATGCCATCTAAGGTTCTTTGCATCATTTACATTGCCGAACAGTCGCTTAAACCTGAGAATAATTGGAAGATACCGTAACACTTTCGCAGGAAGACCTTTTTTGCTCACATCACCACAACTATCATCACCGTCCTTCTTTTTGTAGCGTGCTGTATTACACTCGGAGCATTCTTCTTTGTCTTCATGCTCTTTCCAGTACAATATGCAATCCTTCGGGCATACATGTATTTTCTTATACTCCACATCCATCGGACATAATATCTTCTTCGCTTCATAATTACTGTTTGGCAATGTGTTACCTTCCGGAAGCATGTCATTCAACAGTTTAAGCAATTCAGTGAAGCTCTTATCAGTCCACCCATTTATCGCCTTCAGATTGAACAATTTCAACACCGCTGACAACCGTGTGAAATTTTTCCAGCCCGGATACAAAGGTTTTTCCCTGTCGCTGCATAGAGTTTCATACACATGTGCCCGCTGAAAAGACTCTTGTCCAATATCACGAATCATGTCCTCTAGTCGATCGTCCATATCAACATCAACTTCCTCTCTTATGGACACACTTGGCTTGTTTAACACTTCACCATGCCAGGTCCATGTCGTATATCTTTGCCAAATCCCAAAAGCACAAAGATGATTCCGTATCTCCTCAACTTTTAGTGTTGGCCCATTCAAACACTTAACACAAGGACAATAGAAAGTTGTTTGATTAGGAAATTTTGCTTGGGAAAATTGTAAGAACTCTTCCACCCCGTTCTTATACTCATCACCTAAACGATGTTTTTGCATCCAACCATGATCCATAATTGTGTTCTGAAATAATATACACACACTTTTATGCTTAGATATTTAACTAACATTGACATGAAGATTGATATACTCGTGATAAGCCACAGAAATGGATATCATTATACAATAGGCCCACAATGGGACCAATATCAAAGCTAACATCCATCAACATCATCATTCAAATGCAAAGCAACATTACAAATATGTTTTAAGAAAGAAATGAGAGCTAAAGATTTTAGATACCAATGTAGCTCCTAAATCTTCAACACTTCAATATGATCATTTTGTTAAATAAAATGTAAAAATTGTTTGAATCAAATGGAAGATGATTGTAATGTTACAATAGAATATAGAATAGAATGCTTGCTGCTGCAAATATCAACTTAAATAGTGAAATGAAATAGATATAACGCTGCCACCAGCTATATAGTGTGCATTACTTGCCATTGTCATTTGAAATTTTGGAAGAAAATGAATGGATTCAGAAATAGATAATTAATAAATAACTAAATAAAAACGATTTCATCACATAATTAATAACCACATTTATCATAGCAGTGACAAATCAATATATGCAACTTAATAACAAACAAACCTGAATTTACAGAGCCAGTAAAACCCAAACTATTAGGAAGTAACGACAAAGGAATGAACGACGAGGAAGGAGGAGAGGGAGGAGTGTCGTGGTGGAGAAACGAAGAAGGAAGTAACGACGACAAAGGAGGAGAGGGAGGAGTGTCGCGGTCGCGGTGGCGGGAGTTTCAGAAACAGTGTCGCGGACAAAGGCACTTTAAATCTGTGACCTGAAAATACATAATAAAAGTAGAACTTTAAAAGAAATCTAAGCTCCAGACAACATTTCCAGTAGATAGATGGTATACTTCAATATTTACCTGTGATAGTATGAATGCAATCTTCATGGAATATTCTGGAGAAGCATATGCACTAAGAGACGCATCAAGGACCCTGGTCGTGTAATGCAGTTACAAAGAGCCCAAAAATAATGAGAAGAGCCACAAGACATGAAGTGTTTTTTTTTTTCACTAATAAATGAGTACAGTAACTTATTAAAGAAGGTTTTAACGAGGCCTCTCTCCTCTCTTTTGTAAAAAAAAAAAAAAAGTAACTTATTAAAGAGAATTTCATATCAATCATCAAGCATTGTTAATCTTTTAGATGCAGATTGAATAATTACAAATAAAAATAAAAACTATATTTATAACTAGCTAACTATATTTATACCTTCAATATACCCTTAAATCAATTTCATAGAATATCTAATAGCATCTTCAAATCAAGATGAGTTTGACTATGAGTTTGACTCCCTAATTAACTGAACTTGTAATTAATATTGCAATTTATAGAACACAAATATATAGAATTTCTAACCTTTCATAGTGTCCATGATAAAAAGGTTAAAATTAGTGTGTTATGTAGAGGCACACATAACATGGGAAGAGCAACAAACATATATAAAGAGAAGAATAGTAAAAGTTTGGGATCATGTTGTTTAAGTTGTTTTAATTTCTCCCTGTGGCTTTCTTCCCTCTAACATTCCCTGTTGTTGCTGGGGATATACATATATTTATAAAAGGGCTTTGTTAGAGGCTCATTGGTTTCATTTCTTCTCTCCTCTCATTGACGCATTTCCCTGTACATGTTGGAGGTGCATATACATATCATGCAATATATATATGCAATGTGCATAGAAAGCTTTTGTTTATAAGGAACAGAACATCTTCATTAACAACAACAACATATATGAGGTTTGCAAAAATTCCTGTTTGTTTTGGTTTCTCTCTCAAATCAAATGGCACAGTTGCCTCCTAATCAATCATGCAACCAATCCCAGTTATATTAGTCCCAGTTTGCTGAAGAATATGCCAACATCTCATGCAACCATATCAATATTAATCCTAGTTATATCAGTCCCAGCCACATTGTATACCAACCATTTCGTTTCAAGCCCCTTTTATTTCGTTCCATCTCAATCTTAAGAAAAATAAAAATAAAAATTGAAAGTTGGGCATTACCATTGATGCAGGAGGTGTTGCGTCCTAGATCACCATCATCCTTGATAAGCTTCTTGTTCTTCTCAATGGCTGCGACAACCGCTTTGTCTTCTTGTCATTCTTAATGGTGGCAGAAACTTCTTTGTTCTCTTCACCGTTGTGCTGAGCAAGAACCTCTGTGGCTAGGGGCATTGTGTGGGTCGGCAACAGCGGCAGTGGAGAATGAGGGACGGCGCGAGGGAAGGCGAGGACGAGAAGGAAAATGAGAGATGACGAGGGAGAGGAAGGAGGCAACCAAAAATGAGAGGGACGGCACGGGGGAGAAGACGAGGAGTGAGGGCGAGGAAGAGAGCAGAATAGAACAAGGGATAAGGATGGGAAAATGAGAGCGAGGAAGAGAACAGAACGAGGGAGAGGGTTTTGGGAATTTTTTAAAGCACCTATAACTGCGGTTTCCTACAAAACCGGCGCGAAAGGTATTGTCATTGACTTATAACTGCGTTTCTATAAAAAACCGGTGCTAAATCTCCCACCTATAACCGCGGTTCTTTAAAACACCGGCGCCATAACTTGTTCCATTTTTCAGGTTTTAATCGCGGTTGTCTTATAAAACGAAGTTATAACTTGTTACAGCGGTTTTCTCAAAAAACCGGCGTTATAACCTTAACTTTTAACTGCGGTTATTGTAACAACGGCGTCACGACTTGTTATCGCATTTACCTTTTAACTTATAACGCCGGTTTTTTAAAAAACCGGCATTAAAAATGATGCATTAATTTCAAAAATGCCACCGCGTCATATTTTACGCTGGTTATCTTTAAAACCGGCGTTATAAGTGTATTTTTTAGGTATATTTCACACTAGTGTTTTTATTATTTTCTGTTAACTGTTCGTATTCTTGAATCTGTTGCTCTTTAACACAAAGTTGCCTCTGGGGATCTTTGTGTACACGTGTCTCTTTGAGACTAGGGATGGCAAAAAAACCCGTACCCGTGGGTATCCGCGGGTAAAATCCGCCACAGATTTTAAACGGGCAGTTAAACAGGTACCCGCTGGTGTAACAGGGCGGATATTTATTACCCGTGTATAAACGGGGCAGGGGCGGGTATCATACTACCCGTGCCCGCGGGTACCCGTATATACGTAATTACTTAAATTTTATGGATATTTGGTTGTAATTTCCATAAACTTTTTAATTTAGGAGCATGAGGTGGTATTTTGTAAATTCTCATTTGAAACTTTGTCTAGAAATCTAGGTAAAAAATAATTTTTTTTTGAAATTAAGTGTGTTTTTTAAGAATTTATTAAGTATCCATGGATACCCGTGGGTACCCGCGGATACTCAAAAATCCGTTAAAAACCCGTCACGCAGGTACCCGCGCGGGTATGGGGCGGGTGCGGGGGGCAAATTATCCAACGGGGCGGGTAGTGGGGGGCTACTACCCATGCCTGCCCGCCCCGTTGCCATCCCTATTTGAGACTGGTTGTTGCGTAGTGAATAGTATTTACTCTTATTGAGTCATTATTGCTTTTACTGCACGAGGACAGTTTTACTGCGCCTCTTTAATTCTGAGTGTGGCACGCTTCATTTTTGAAATGACAAAGTTTTTAATTCATTTATTTTGGTAACTGGTAAAGGCGGTTTGCCTTCTCAAACACGTTTAATACTCACTCACTCACTTCACCCACTACCCACACTATCTTTAAGAGAAGCCTACACGATTTCTGAAACCTAAATCCCTTTCTCTTCTATTTTCTCTCTGCAACTCTCTCTGCTTTTACAATGGCCGCACAACAACAACAACAACAAAAACAACAAGTTCAAGGTCCTGAGGAGGAACCTCAAGTTACTCTACAGAACTTACAACCAAATGAGCTGAAAGTGTTGGTGGAACACCAAGTGAACTTTGGAGATTTAGCTCATGAAGGGTACGCTTTTAGAGATGATTTCGTTGAAATGGGAATAATGGACTTCTTTCTCATAGACAACTACCCGGTATATGAAAACCTAGTCAAAGAATTATGGATGTATGCATGGAGTAAAGACAGAACCATCCATAGTTATGTTCAAGGAAGGTGCATCTTGGTAACCCAGGATTTAATTGCTGATATCACTAAATGCCCTAATAAGGGAGCTATTGCTAACGAAGGTTGGGAAAAAGATGCTGGTAGCTGGAGCGTTGTCAATGACATAGTCTTTGAGAAATCTGGTGGAACCAAGGCCGTGGATATGAAGAATCGTTTCAGGGTGCTCTTCAGGATTATCATGCACTGCTTGGTACCCAGTGCAGTGCATGGATACTGTTAGCAGTACCCACAAGTTCATAATGTGGTATTATGAACTAAAGGCTAAGATCAATCTTCCGAATCTCGTTTTTGACCACCTACGACGAGATTTGATATACTCCAGAAAAGGGAAGAATGCAAATATTTCCTATAGAAGGTTGCTTTCTGCGATTATGGAAAATCAAGGCCTGATTAGGCAGCTTCAAGGGATTAACACTGAGGAAGCTGGACTTGCCCAGACAATGGTGGTACCCACATTCTCAAGTGAAAATCTGAGAAGAATGAAACTTCTTTCAACAGAAGTAGTTGCTGAAATTTTACGGGAAGAAGAAAGTGGAAGGAAAGCAGTAAGAAAAGGAAAGAAGAAAGTGGTTGATACTGGAAGTACTATACCTACCAGGAGAGTCACTCGAAGCACTGGAATTCACATTGCTTCAGAACTCTCTCAGTGTGTACATCCAGTAAGACCTGCCTTTATGGACTTTGATATGTCTGAAGAGGTAGAGGAGAAGAAGAATGTTCTTTATGAAATGATAGCCAAAAGTCAGGAAGAGTGCAACATTGAACGTGAACACAAGAAGGGGGGTTGAATTGTGTTAAAACTTTTCGCAAACTATGCGTAAAAACTTCAAAATAAGTTGTTCAAAACTGTTTTGTATATCGAATGCAGAGAATTAAACAGGACCGGATGCAGAAATTTAAACAGTTTATAAAAACTTGTTTTACTGATCAAGGTAAAGATAAATAATGTAAAGCAGTAAAGGATGAGACTCGGAGATTTATACTAGTTCACCACCAACTGGTAGCTACGTCTAGTCCCTTCGTTCCTAAAGGATTTTCCACTATAATCAACTGATTACAATTTCCTCAAGAGTATTCTTCTGTCACAAACTTGACAATACTCTCAACTTCTCAAAATGACTCAGTACAGTCGAGCCTTTGAGGAACAGGGCCTTAACTAGGCCAAATACAGTTTTACAAAAGAGATTATGATTTTGATAACAATCAAAATAACTCTCACAGAGAGGATGAAAAGATTAAGCTCAAAACAGAATAGCTTTCTAAAAGAAAGTATAAGACGCTGAGTTCAGTTCAATGTAGACCAGAAACTTGGCACGAAGCTTGATTGCACACTTGAGTAATATTGCTTTCAGAATGAAGTTTCTTCACAGTTTTTCTCTTACTCTTCTTCAATGAATACCTTGGGGTATTTATAGGAGTCTTCAAGGGTATTACCGTTGCAGTAAAAATATCTCCTTGCTATTGAGTGAGGTAATTTGAAATGTAGTCCTTTTCATCCTTTCCAGAGAATATCAGAATAGTACACATTACCGTTTTTCGTACTATCGCAATTTGCAATTGCCTTGTACGATTTTTTGTCTTATGCTAAAGGTGTCACCTTTGCTTCCTCGTACATCAAAATGAGCGCACAAAATCAAATTCAATTCCATTCCGTAATACCGAGGTCGAGAGCAAAACGTGATCACCACGTGCTTCATTAAAGAGATCAGGCGCTTGCTCGAGCAGGACGGACGCTCGTAGCAATTGAGTGTTCCACGTGTCAAGAAGTCACACTGCTGGACGCTTGCTGTTAACAAGACGCTGAAGTGGGTTCGGATGCTGACACTAGTGGATTGTATTCAATTCTTTTGAATATTTCCTCTTCTTTCTTGAGTGATTTGTACATATATAAATGAAGCTTTTGATACCTGTACACTCAAAGATATGTTAGAAGATAAATTGTTCTCTTGAGAAATATTTTGTTATCATCAAAATCAATGAGGGTCTAAACTTCTCAATCGTTTAGGTTCCAACAATCTCTCTCTTTTTGATGATGACAAATATCTAAGGTTGATTAACAATTTAATTTCAAAATAACATCAAAGGTCTCCCCCTGACTTTAACACTTTTGATGTATAAGACAATTCTAGTATTAAGGCGATTGTTGATAAACAAATTCATTTAAGTGATCGCAAATATACATAGATGAATCAGAGCATATTTTTAACAAGGTGAGATCGGATGCTAATTTTCATTTTATCAAAAAGATTATTTATCAAATACATACTTTATTGATCATTGTTAGATTATTGGGTCAATGAATATCAATGCAGTTAATAGATATTAGAGCAATGAATAACCATACAAATGCTATGTATGAAATAATATGCATGATAAATTCAGTTTTAGTGTATTCATCGGACGGTGAATTTGTTAATCAGACTTAATCAGACTCTTCTCACGTGTTCATCAGACCTTTCTTTTACTCCCCCTTTTGTCATCAGACAAAAAGAGTGTAAAGCTCATCATAGTAAAAAAGATGGCTTAGAAAAATTTGAATGTATATAAACAAATAATCAGATAAAGGCATGTATAGTCAAATAATCAGAAAAACACTGAATATATATATAAAAAAAATAAGAGAGTACCCAAAAAAAAATTTATATCACATAAAAAAATTTAAGGGTTTGGTGGTGGAGGAGGGATGTTAAGACGTTCATATAGAAGTTTCAGTGCATTCTCCAGCTGAGTGACTTTCAGATTAGTAGCCTTCATTTCTTCAAACTCTGCTTTAGGAATGGTGACCATTTCAACTGCAGGAGTAGAAGTAGAAGGTCCAGCTTCTGGTGTAGGTTTCATCTTCTGATGCTCTGCTAGCACCCAGTTGGAAAGCTTCAGTCTCAAGTCCTTCTTTTGTTGAGCCTTTTGATAGAATGCATCATTTGGTATAAACCATTTGATGAGACATCCAAGTTTCCTCTGCTCAGATTCTCGATCAATTCTTCTCCTTTTCTCCACCTCTTACGGATACAAAGAAATCCATGAAGACCGTTTCCCTATGCAGAAGCACGTCAGCAGTGAAAACCTTAAACTTATTCCCAGCTTCTTCTCCCCATATCCTTCTGATGAATTCACTCAATGCTTCAGAAGCAAAAGAGATTCCTTCATTTTCTGCCAGGTACAATCCTCTCAGATTTTCCCTGTCATCTTCTGTAAGCACCAGGGGGACGAGGCATGGTAACAAGGCTTTGTCTTTCCATGTCTTTGACCATTGACTCCTAGTGAATCCAATGTCAAAGTGCTTTGTCACTGCAGCCCATTGGACATAAGTCTTCATGCAGTCGTGTGGTCTGATTACTGAGCATCTGAACATATCATCAAAGTAAATTGTTCCCAGATTGATGTCGCACTCACGATTTTGCCAATCGTTGGAATAGTGGCCTTCTGCATTGCAGCGGTTTGAGGAGCCGATTCTCCATTCATCTTCCTTTAGAGAATTCAGGTAAAACCTTACGGCATGATCCTCGAGAGATCTTGGCACCTGGAAGCTTAGAGAATTCCTTAAGATTGTACTTCTTGGGAGCCTTCTCATACTCCATGAGCCCGATCTTCTTTGAATGGTCGCTTGCCAGAGCGAGTTCTTTCCTTTTCCAGGGATAGACCAAGGTAGCCACCTTTGTCTGCATGCAGTACAATCTTCAAGCATTCTGGATGAAGGATCCCCGAACTGCCTGACATTTCAATCTTCTTCATCTCAAGACAAGCAGCCATGAAGGCAGCTTCTTCATCTGTGATCCACCTTCCGCATTCTTCCAATGTGAGCGGTTCAGTTTGTGGTAGGGATCTAGGAAGGTCAACAGAGAAGGGAATTGCTCTGCTACCAGATGCTGGTCTCAATCTTCCATTAAATGACATCTGAAAGTGGTCTTCTCCATCCTTGAAGGTAGCACTCATCGGAGAGGCAATCTCCAGTCTGGCAGCTCAAGAGGTGAAGGTTTTCAAATGCCATGTGAAGGGACGATTGTAGATGCTATGATATATCTCATACTTAACAAACCGTGGTTTGTTAATACATGAGACATTCTTCCTTCCACCAGCGTCTGTAGGTTTATGGGTAATGGTGAGTAAGGTGGGAGTGGTTTTGGTGATTTTATAGGTTTTAGGTGTGTAGGGTTCGAAGGGATTAACGAGAGGTACTTTGAATAATAGATTAAAGGGATGAGAGTGAAGTTTGGAAATATATGTGGTAAGTGAAGTATTTGAAGAATTTTGTGGTAGGTCAAGGTTGAGTGTAGAGGATGATGGTTGGGTAGGTTTAGGGAGGGTAGAGGTTTGTTGGAGGCTCATTCTGGTTTTCTTGGTTTGTGGTTGTGAAACAGACAATGGGGGTGCAGGAATAACATCATGAACATCAAAGACAGATACTGATTCATCTGCAGTAAAATCAAGTACCTTTGGGTTAACCTCTGAAGACTTAACCAGCCTTCTTTTCGATCCTCTCGTGACAACAACAGCAGGAGGAGGAGGAGGGATTTGCTTCCCTTGACCGGAAGCTGAAGCATCATTTTCAGCTGCTGGCCTAAACTGTTTCTCCAAGACCTTTCTAATGGGAATTCTATCCTCATCTTCTGGTTTTTCAACAATAGGTGCAAGAGCCACCTTCTGTTTTGTTCTTCTTGTCTCCTTTGAAGGAGACTCAGCAGGTCTTTTCACACCAGTCATAGAGCTTCTGGTGGTTTTCTTTTCAGCTTCTCCTTCCTGTTGCTCTATTTTCACTTTCTTGATCATAGAGCCAGTAATTAGCTACATCCTGACCAAACTGTTGACTCCAAAAACTTCTGGATGAACAACAGCACCAACACCAAAGTATTTTTCTCTTTCCTCTGTGTTGATGGAGTCAGTCAGCTTCCTTACAACGCCGTCTTTGATCATCATAATGGAGAGAAGAACTCCATAAGGGATTATCTTGACGATATTCTTCTTATCGACACTCTTCCTTGAGAAGACAAGGGCATTTATCAGATTGTTGATAATAAACCTTGGCAGATTGATTTTCTTCCCATCCATGTAGTTCCTCATAATGAACTTTTGCTCGTAGTTCACTATGTCGCTTGAGCCAGCCTTCAGAATCACGCTCTTGGCGATGATTTTGTGCAGTACTCGGTAGTGGCTTTTCAAGTCTTTGGCCGTGGGAGTGATGTTCTTCTTTTTCAGTTCACGGTAGTTCTCAAACAGGGCTTCGTTGATGTTTTCAAGTCATCTGTAAGCATCAGCCCAGTTTGAATGGTAACTGATTCCTTCACACGGACACTTGATCGTCTGAGCAATAGAGTTGATGGTGAAGCGTAGTTTGAAGCCTCTGATGTGTCCTTCTATGACTTCCCCCGGAAGTAAGTACGAATTCCCCCAGAACTCCTTAATAGCGTAGCTCAATACGTCAACTGGTTCCCAGATGAAGTAGTTTTTCCAGCCCAGTTTCTCAAGACCTTCTTCAAAATAAAAACCGTACAGCTTGAAGTTCTCAAAATCAACCCGGTTCTCATTTAGAAGTTTTGCCTTAGAGAAGACGTCGAAGGCAGCAGTGTATTGTCCAACCTTTCTGTCGGCCATTGTAGCAGTTGAAGAGAAGGTGATGGAGGTTTTAGGGTTCGAAAACACACACACACACACAGAGAGAGATAGAGAGAAAGAGAACGGTTTTGCAGAAAACGCAGAGTGAAGTGATGGAGCGAAAAATGTGGAGTAGTGGGAAAGTTGATAGAAAATGGTACAGTCCTTTTTCAAAAAATCACTTCGTATTTCCACATAAAAATTAAATCAAAAAGAAAAGAAAATAAAGATTCCCCTTTTCATTAAATGCAGACGTCAAAAGAAAAGTAAGATCAAGAAAAATATTTTATCGAAAGACATAAATAATTATGACTCAGTAGATGTGATGAGACGCTTATGTCCTTAACACGTGTGACACGTGTGGGTGTGCTCAGATGCACGCAACCGATTCACCAGACGATAAGTTATGATGCATATGACAAATAAGATGCTTATTCATATACATGCTTATGTCATACCAGATGCTGAGATTTTGTATATTATCTGAAGTTGAGATTAATCATTCTTCTATAAGATGAAAATTTAAATTTCTTCTTATAAAATTGAATCTATCTTCAGCAAGGGGTTTTGTAAATATGTCAGCCCACTGATGATCAGTGTCTACAAATTTTATTTCTAGAATACCCTTCTGAACATAGTCTCTTATGAAGTGATGCTTAATCTCAATGTGCTTGGCTCGTGAATGCAATATGGGATTTTTAGTAAGACAGTTGCGTATATTGTCACAAAAGATAGGAATGTTACTCTCTTTTATCGGATAGTCTTCAAGTTGATATTTCATCCACGAAGTTGAGAGTCGCAACTTGCTCTTTGAAATATACTCGCCTGTGTTGAGAGTGCAATCGTGCTTTGCCTTTTGCTTGACCAAGATACAAGATTTGCTCCAAGTAATTGGCAGCTTCCACTTGTGCTTTTTCTTTCAATTCGATCTCCAGGAAAGTCAGCATCAGAGAAACCTACTAACTTGGAATCTTTTGATTTCTTATAAAGCAAACCAAGATTAGTAGATCCTTGCAAATATCTAAAGATTCTTTTAACAAAGACTCAAGTGTGATTCTCTAGGATCCGATCGAAACCTAGCACACGCAGGCACGTTGAACATAATATCGTGTCTTGAAGTCGTAAGATAAAGTAGAGATCCAATCATACCTCTGTACATCTTCTGATCTACCTTTTTACCAGTTTCATCTTTACCAAGAATACATGTGGGATGCATAGGAGTACACATAGGTTTGCAGTCCACCATTTTGAATTTCTTTAGCAATTCCTTGATATATTTGCTTTGATGTATATATATACCATCATTGCATTGTTTGATTTGAATTCTAAGAAAAAACTTCAGTTCACTCATCATGCTCATCTCGAATTCAGCCTGCATTAGCTTAGAAAATTCTTTGCAAAGGCTTTCATTAGTAGCTCCAAAAATAATGTCATCAACATATATTTGAACAATTATAAAGTGCTTGTTTGATGTTTTTCTAAAAAGAGTAGTGTCTACTAGACCTCTGGTAAATCCATTTTTCATCAAAAATGTACTCAATCTTTCATACCAAGCTCTGGGAGCTTACTTAAGACCATAAAGGGCCTTTTTGAGTTTGAAGACATGTTTTGGAAATTCAATGTCTTCGAATCCAGGAGGTTGTTTTACAAAGACTTTCTCAGTTATAAAACCATTCAAGAAAGCACTTTTCACATCCATTTGATAAAGAATTATATCATGATGTGCAGCAAAAGAAAGCAAAATGCGTATAGCTTCTAACCTTGCAACAGGTGCAAATGTTTCTATAAAATCAATACCATCTTCCTGTGAGTACCCTTGAGCAACCAATCTTGCCTTGTTTCTCACTACCTTTCCATCTTCATCAAGCTTGTTTCTAAATACCCATTTAGTACCAATAGCTTGCTTATCTTCTGGTAAGGTAACCATCTTCCATACATCTTTCTTTGGAACTGATTCAACTCTTCTTGCATGGCCAGAATCCAGCCTTCATCTTTCAATGCTTGATCAATCGTTTTAGGTTCCATTTCTGAGAGTAGTGCCATATCTGCATGCTCTTTAAAAGAGGATCTGGTTCTTACTTTATCTCCAGGTTTTCCTATGATTTGATCTTTAGGATGATTGGCTTTGTACTTCCAGCTCTTTCTGAATTCAGCTTCTGAAGATTCTTGTGTCTGGTCACCACCGGACGATGAAGATGTAGGTTCACTATTTGTAGTATTACCTATATTTAATTCGGAAAATAATTCATCTAGCTCTGACATGGCTGTGTCAGGCTTCTTATCATCAAATTTGACATGAATGGATTCTTCCACTGTCATAGTTTCTTTATTGCATATTCTAAAAGCTTTAGATCTTTCAGAATATCCCAAAAAGATTCCTTTGTCAGCTTTTGAATCAAACTTACCAAGTTGATCCATAGTATTTAAAATGTAACACGTGCAACCAAATGAATGAAAATATGATATGTTTGGTTTCCTTCCTTTCCACAGTTCATATGGAGTCTTCTTCAAAATAGGTCTAATAGAAATTCTATTTTGAATGTAACAAGCTGTGTTTACTGCTTCTTCCCAAAAATGTTTTGCAATATTAGCCTCATTGATCATGGTCCTGGCCATTTCTTGGAGGGACCTATTTTTCCTTTCTACAACACCATTTTGTTGAGGTGTTCTAGGAGAGGAGAAATTGTGGGAGATGCCGTTATCATCGCAAAATTTTTGAAAGCTTTCATTTTCAAATTCTCCCCTATGATCACTTCTAATAAAAGATATGCAAATTCCTTTTTCATTTTGAACTGTTTTGCAGAATACAGTAAATACCTTGTATGACTCATCTTTGTGAGCAAGGAATCTAACCCATGTCCATCTAGTGAAATCATCAACAATGACTAACCCATATTTCTTTCCAGTTAAAGAAGCTGTCCTTGTTGGAGCAAAAAGATCAAGATGCAAAAGCTCAAGTGGTCTAGAGGTTGAAACAACATTTTTTGAATGAAAAGAAGTTTTAACTTGTTTTCCTCTTTGACATGCCTCACAGAGAGCATCGGATTGATACTTGAGATTTGGTAAGCCTCTGACAAGACTGTGCTTGTTTAGTTTTGAGATTAATCTCAAATTGGCATGACCCAATCTCTTGTGCCAAATCCATTGTTCTTCATCAACAGACATGAGACACTTGACATCTTGTTTTGTAAGTTCAGAGAGATCAATTTTGTAAATATTTTGTTTCCTCTTTGCAGTAAAGAAAGTAGAGCCGTCTTTCTTGCTTTTTACTAGACATCCAGTTTCTGTAAAGATGACTTCATAACCATTGTAGCATAATTGACTTATGCTCAATAAGTTATGTTTAAGTCCTTTAACATACAGTACATTATCAATAGAGGGAAGAGAGCCTTTACCAATGCGACCAATTCCAACTATTTTACCTTTCTGGTTTCCTCCGAAACCAACGAATCCAGCTTCTGTAGGCCTTAGTTCTTGGAACATATGCTTTTCTCCCGTCATGTGACGCGAGCATCCACTGTCTAAGTACCAAGATAGGTGTGTTGACTTTGTTGCTAAGCATGTCTGCAATATAGACTATTTTATTTTTAGGTACCCATATCTTTTTGGGTCCTTTCTTGTTAGTTCTTGAAGGAGGCTTATCCTTCACAGTTTTAAAAACAGTACATGCACTTTTTAAATGACCAGGTTTATTGCAGTAAGTACAATGCAAGCATTTACTATGATTATTGGATTTATCAGATGCTGAATCATTTTCTAAAAAAGGTTCATCTGATATATAACCAAGACCATGAGTTGTCGTTTTACTGACACCCCAAATCATTGAAGCTTGCTTGCTACGAGTTACACTGTTTGCAAAAAACTTTTGAAAAGCATACTCATAATCATTTGATTTGCATTTAGGATTGCCTGTAACTTTAGAGCTTTCAGCTTGAGAGCTCTCAACTTCTGGTTACTTATTAGCGATCAGACGCTGGTTATCCATCAGATGCTGATTTTCAGTTTTCAGCTTCTGATTTTCTTTATTGAGCACAGATTTTTCTTTGTTTAAAGCTTGAAAGTCTTGTGATAATTTTGAAAATTTCTTTTTCAAATTCTTATACTCAACAGAGAGGGTGGCAGAGTCCTTAAGAAGATCATCAAATGCAAGTTGAAGTTCAGAGTAGGAATCATATACTATTACCTCTTCAACTTCTTCTTCTGAATCAAGGTCAGTGTCTGCCATGAGAGCGAGATTTGCTTCTACTTCATTATCTTCCTCAGATGAGGATGCATCTAGATCTTCCCATGTAGCCATAAGACTCTTCTTCTTTTTCTTGAAAGAACTTCGTGTGGACTTCTCCTTAAGATTAGGACATTCGGACTTGAAATGTCCAGGCTTTTTACATTCATAGCAAATGACTTGAGCCTTGTCCTTGCTCTCTTTCTTGTCCTTAGTATCTTTCTTCTGAAACTTCCTTCTGAAGTTTCTCTTCTTCCACATTCTTTGTATCTTTCTGGATATAAACGCGAGCTCATCTTCTGATGTTTCAACATCTCCTTCTGAAGCTTCATCTTCTGATTCTTCTTCTTCAGCCTGAAGGGCTTTGGAAGAACTGACTTTATGTTGAGAGACTTTTAAGGCAATAGACTTGCCCTTTTTGACCGGTTCTTCTTCATTTAGCTCAAGTTCATGAGCTTTCAACGAACTCATAAGATCTTCAAGTCGTAAGACATTTAGATCTTTTGCTTCCTGAATAGCAGTGACCTTGGGTCTCCACTGCTTAGTCAAGCTTCTTAAGATCTTTCTAATATGGTCAGGTGTAGTGTAACTTTTTCCAAGGGCCTGTAACCCATGAACAAGTGTTTGAAATCTTCTAAACATGGTTTCAATGTTTTCACCATCTTCCATTTTGAATAACTCATATTGGCGAACCAACATGCTGGCTTTGGTTTCTCTTACTTGGGCAGAGCCTTCGTAAGATAAAACAAGTGAGTCACAGATTTCTTTGGCAGTATCAAATTTGCCACATTTATCATATTCTTTTTCTGTCATAGCACAGATAAGAATGAATCTAGCCTTTTGATTGATTTGGTATCTCTTTTTCTGTTCATCATTCCAATCTTCTCTGGCTATCGCAACACCACAAGGATTAGTGGGAGGAATGTAACCACTTTGAACTATATCCCACAACTCAAGTTGTTGTGTCTCAAAGAAAGCTTTTATCTTATCTTTCCAGTAATCAAATTTTTCTCCATCGAATAGAGGAGGACGGTTCATATGACCACCTTCAGTATACATGTTCACAGTATAGGATCTTTTCTTTTAACAATCAAGTAGTGCTCAACCAAGAGGCCGAGCCTCGTACCAATTGAGCGTGAACACAAGAAGGGGTTGAATTGTGTTAAAACTTTTCGCAAACTATGCGTAAAAACTTCAAAATAAGTTGTTCAAAACTGTTTTGTATATCGAATCTGAGAATTAAACAGACCGGATGCGTAAATTTAAACAGTTTATAAAAACTTGTTTTCTTGATCAAGGTAAAGATAAATAATGTAAAGCAAGAAAGGATGAGACTCGAGAGATTTATACTAGTTCACCACCAACCGGTAGCTACGTCTAGTCCCTTCGTTCTGAAGGATTTTCCACTATAATCAACTGACATAATTTCCTCAAGAGTATTCTTCATCACAAACTTGACAATACTCTCAACTTCTCAAACGACTCAAGACAATCGAGCCTTTGAGGAACAGAGCCTTAACTAGGCCAAATACAGCTTTATTACAAAAGAGATTATGATTTTGATAACAATCAAAATAACTCTCACAGAGAGGATGAAAAGCTTAAGCTCAAAACAGAATAGCTTTCTAAAAGAAAGTATAAGACGCTGAGTTCAGTTCAATGTAGACCAGAAACTTGACACGAAGCTTGATTGCACACTTGAGTAATATTGCTTTCAGAATGAAGTTTCTTCACAGTTTTTCTCTTACTCTTCTTCAATGAATACCTTGGGGTATTATTAGGAGTCTTCAAGGGTATTACCGTTGCAGTAAAAATATCTCCTTGCTATTGAGTGAGGTAATTTGAAATGTAGTCCTTTTCATCCTTTCCAGAGAATATCAGAATAGTACACATTACCGTTTTCGTACTATCTGCAATTTGCAATTGCCTTGTACGATTTTTGTCTTATGCTAAAGGTGTCACATTTGCTTCCTCGTACATCAAAATGAGCGCACAAAATCAAATTCGAATTCCGTTCCAGAACAGTCTGAGGCTGAGAGCAAAAAACGTGATCACCACGTGCTTCATTAAAGAGATCAGACGCCGCCGCTCGTATCGCAGGACTCGGCGCTCATAGCAATTGAGTATTCCACGTGTCAAGAAGTCACACCGCCGACGCCATTAACAAGACGCCAAGTGGGTTCGGATGCTGACACTAGTGGATTGTATTCAATTCTTTTGAATATTTCCTCTTCTTTCTTGAGTGATTTGTACATATATAAATGAAGCTTTTGATACCTGTACACTCAAAGATATGTTAGAAGATAAATTGTTCTCTTGAGAAATATTTTGTTATCATCAAAATCAATGAGGGTCTAAACTTCTCAATCGTTTAGGTTCCAACATACATTTTCCATCAGAAACTCAGAGAGGAAAGGCTACAGAGAGAAGCTGTTGTAGCTGCAATTGTCCCTCCTGCTGTTGTCCCCAGAACCTCCATTACTACTACACCTGCTCAGAAACTGAAAAGAATCATCAAGGTTGCTAACCTCCCAGCAGCAAAGAGAACCAAGGTACTGGATAAAGTTTGTGACTTGTATAATGCTACTTACCAAACTGGTTCTGCTCCCACTGGTTCTACTGTCTTAGAACCTGTTCTATCAAACCCTATAGCTCCTAACCAGATACCTCCACTTACTCCACAGTTGCCTAAACTGTTTCCCCAATCTTCCAAAACTGTCCCTAAACCAATTTCTTCACCAAAACCCTCAAAGAAACCTTTACCTTCTAAATTACCCACACCTCCTGGACTCTCTGATACCTCTGACTCTTCTTCAAACGACAGTGAAGAAAGTCATGAACCTTTGAGACCTAGACAGAGACCACAACCCCAGGTTCAATTTCCTTACATTGAACCAAAATACCTAATACCTCCACTTCTGTACCTCAACCCCAATCACAACCCTCCAAAATACCTTCACCTCAACCTTCATCACCACCTAGACCTGCCTCACCTCCCTCTGTTCAACCTGACCTTAACCTACCCCTCCAAACCGAACACACACTTGAACTAGAAACAGAACCTGAACCATATTTCCAAGAACCTTTATGTTCTGAACCTGATTCTGTTTTGGCCATTGAGGCACAACCCCTCTCAATGTTGCAACCTGTATCTGATTCCTCCTTCAGACTCCCAATACTTGTACCTTTTCTGCCTCAATCTTTTACACCACCACACTCACCTCTCGCTGGCGTAACTCACATTACTGCAACATCTATGGATATAGATGAGATAGCAGTCACTGCTATGATTGCCTCTGAGGCAATTCAAGGTATTGAGTTGGATTCTGTTTCTGATTCTGATGTTGCCATCATTGATCCTCCAACTCTGCTTCTGCAAGCACCCCCTGGACCAATTATTCAGATTGGGTATGAACCCCCACCAGATCACAAGGAAGCAACAGTAGTGCCTGAAAGGTATCCTCACCTGATTGCTAATTTTGAGTGCCTTAAAGCTCAAATATACCGTGAGGATGAGGATTGCAAAATTATGAAAGCCGCAAGAATTGATGAAGTCAACTCTGTCTTGGTGGAAGAGAACAGACTTGCAAACTGGCAAAGTGTGCACTATTGGTTTGAAGTTAACCAAAGGGATCAACTTGAAAGGAACAGAAGGTGACTTACGACTATTAAATAGAAACAGCAAGTACCTCAACAGGAAACCACTCCTGTAGTCTGGGAACCTGAACCTGCTCCTACAGCCCCTCCTACTCCTGCACCTGAGCCTGAATCAGAACCTGTCACTCCACCTTCGCCAAGCATCGCTGGTGGTTCAACAATCCACTTCTGGGTCTGCCTCTGCCTCTGCAAGCCATTCAGTTGTGATTCCTCAGGCAGTCTATGATAGGCTTGTTGATGACAGCAATAAATTTTCAAGGTTTATGGAAGCCACTGAAAGGCACTTTGAAGAGTCTGACAGAAGGCATGATATACTGGCTACTCTATTGCAAGAGATTTTGGCCAAGATGGAGAAGCCATAGAAAACCTTAGGCTTTTTCCTTTTTTTTTCTTTTCTTTTAGCCCCTTATGTTCTTGTGTTCTCGGTATTTTCTTTTGTACACTGATACTTTTAGTTTAATGAAACTGTTTTGGCACTTTCTGTCTGGTTTAACTTTATCGTCCTTATAATGTTTTGACTGTGATGTTCTTTATTTCTGTCATAATCTTTTTGTCTGATGACAAAAGGGGGAGAAGAATATAGAGATATAGAGTAATTGATGAAACTGGTGTATCAACCAAGTGTCACCATGCATTGCATTTCCTACTTCATTAACTCTGATATATTAACGTGGAAGGTATTCGATGCTCTATAAGTGCTATTTATCTATGTATGCTCTGATACTGTATTGAATATGGTCTGATATTTACACTTAGAAAATATTTATATGTGTTTAATTCAGGGGGAGCCTATGAAATTATCTTAAACAAATATTTTTCAAAAAGCAAATTGTTCATCAATATATGTATTTGTCATCATAAAAAATGGGGAGATTGTTGGAATCAAGTGGATTCAGAAACAATAACCCTTAATTGTTTTGATGATAACAAATGATTAAGAGAACAATTTATTCTCTAATGTGTTTGCTAGTATGCAGAAATCACTATTCATTAGAAGTAGTTATCTCAGAAGACTTGGTGAAATCTTGCATTTAACATGACTAAGTCTGGGAGTGATCCTCTGTTTTTATGTTGACGTCACCTTGTGAAGCCTTGCTCTAAAGTTGGTCAACTCCGTTTGTTCAGTCAACGCTCTGGTGACTCCTAAGACTAGATTTTGACTTAGTCAACTCTGTTGAACAATCAACTCTATTGGTGAACCAAGCTCCGAAAACTAGCTCTGGTCATTGGTCAACACATTCAACAGACTTTGGTTAGTCTACCTATAGAAGCCTTCGTGCATGACCACAAGACTCTGTTATGTGAAAGCCCATTGAATTCTACGTTGAAGAACTCAACTCTGTTTTCAAGCTCACTCTGAAGTATAGTACTTAACTCTGATGAACAGTATAGCTCTGTTAGGAAACAGACTGAAGAATATTTAGGGCTACTTCAAGTATTTAAGAGACCTCATTGATTAAGCATTTTAATGTACGAGGTATCAAAGGTCAAAAGAATGGCAACGAATTTAATCTTCAAGGAAACTTGCTCTCGAAGTGTCTCATATTCAAAAAGCCCACAAGAGACAAAGATTATGATTTTGTGTGTAGTGCCCAGAATGCTTTATACAGTCTGGAAAGCGATGTGACCTGCAAAAGCCACAAAAACGGGATCTGAGGTTTTGACCTAGGGTAAAAAGAGACGTTGTGCAACAACGTCACTATTCTCAACGCTAGCTATATATACCTTACTTCAGTCACTGAAGTAGGTTAACGATTGAAAAGAAAGTGAACGCAACAAAGTACGAAGTGATCATATAGTGAGCGCCTACAATCTTATCAAACTTAAAATCACTATTTTCTGAGACAGTGAGCAACCATGAAATCTTCCAAGTCTGTGGGATCACATTGAACAAAGCACTTAACTGTTTTATCCTTTCTGTTTGAAAGTTATTATTTGTGCTAAAGTTCTTCATTGTAAATCCTCTCTGTGAGAGTTATTTGTGTATTATTTCAAAACTCCTTTGAACTTGTATTAAGCCCAATAGTGGCTGTATTCCTTAGAGGCTTGACTGTACTAAGTCGTTCTAAGAAGTTGTGAGTATAGCCAGTTTGGTAGTATTATACTCTCAAGTGTAATCAGGTTGATTATAGTGAAAAATCTTTCAACTGTGTGAAGGGACTAGACGTAGCTATCAGGTGATAGTGAACTAGTATAAATCACTGTGTCACTCTCCTTTCTCTTTTCTTTACTTACTGCACTTTTTTTTAAAAAAGTTGTTTAGAAGAAGTTTTTCATAAACACTTATATTTGCAAAAAGTTTTTAAAAACCCAATTCAAACCCCCCTTTCTTGTGTTTTTGCCACGTTCAGATTGGGGTGTTTGGTTGCTGGTCTGGAGGGGGCAAGACGGAACAGTACAGTGGAAAGCGCAAGAGTGAGGGAATGTATGGGAAAGAACAAATTAAAATTTAGGGTAAAGAAATAGATAGCGCTTCCTTAACGAAGTGCTATCTTAGGTAACTAATAAACAACGCTTAATTTAGAAAGCGCAATCTATTCGTGCACCTACGATAGCGCTTCCTTTGGTGCACGAATAGATAATGTTTTTTAAGAAAGCGCTACTAAATGTTTTCCGCCTCATTTTCACTAGCATTTTGGTGGGAAACGCTATTAAAAGAGGCGTCATTTAATGTATATTCTGGCGTAGTGTCTGACCGAAAAAAAAAAGTTAACCTCTACTATATGATTTCAGCCTTAAAAGTAGTCATACACATTCTTAGATTCATGATAGAGATTACCAACAACTAAACATCAAGTAAATTCCCCTTAATTCAATCAAATCAAAATTAATTATCATTGTTAAGTACATAATTTTACTTTGCTTAGTCTACATTAAGAAGTTTGAGAGCTCATAATCATTTATTTGTCATGGCATAACCGTTTATAAGATCTGGGTGAAATACACACGCCACAACCTACTTACATAATCGTTTACTATAAACCATTAAACCAATAAAGGATTGGGTTAATATTGCTTTTGATCCCTATAATTTGAGCGAAATTCGATTTTAGTCTCTGTAAATTTATTTTTTTTAAATTTGTCCCTATAATTTCAAATTCTGTTTTTTTGGGTCCCTGACGTCAAGTCTCCATCGAAAAAGATGATGTGACTAACGGAGTGCCACATGGCCTTGCTGATGTGGACTGCCACGTGGAATAATGGAGCCACGTGGCACTTAGATGCCACGTTAGTAGTGCCACATCATCATCCAACGGGTGACTTCCACGTGGTAGGGACGAAAAACAACAAAAAAAAGTTATTTATAGGGACCAAAAGCAAAAAGAAATATATTTATAGGGACCAAAAGCTAAAAAAAATATGTATAGGGGCGAAAAGTGCAAAGAAAAAACTTTTTTTTTTAGTTTTCAACTTCAATCATTGCATACGCAAGTGTATCGCCACTATAAAATAATGGACTTTGTGTCTATCTTCTTCTCATTTTTTGTAGTAAATTGTGTCCTTAAGTTGTTTTCTATAACTTTATTGTCAACCACTATCAAAAAACCTCTCCTCACTACAATCCCCATGGGTTTAGTCATAGTTCACTACTAATAAATGGGTAGGATCTGGGCAGGGTACTATAGCGAGGGACGAAGCCAGACATAAATTCTTAGGGGGTCAACTCGAGTCGATTAAGGTGGGGCAATAAGGGAGCACTGCCATTGCCGAGTATGATCTCTGCAATCACATCTCTTGCATCTCACATCCAATGTTCTTTTTTCATCAATCTGATAACATCTCTACAATCACATCCAATGTTCTTTTTTCATTTATTGATTTTTTATTATTAATTCAAGTGAGGGTAATAGGTACGAGCAAGGTAGACAAAATCGAGATCCTACATAGGATTGGGAAGGGGTTGTAGGATCGTAAATCGTGGGATCGTAATACGGATCATATGATCCCACCAAATTAATATATACACACACACATATTAGTGAGTGAAAAAAAAAATCTTCAAAACACACCACACATACTTAATAAACTTCAGAGTCGTACATAGAGGCTTGACATAGGCAAATTAACAAGACATAAAGACATAGGCAAATTAAAAATACCAAGTTCATAACAAACAACAACGGCAAAATTGCTCTGTAGGTCCCTTAACTTATTTTTTGGTAACGAATCAGTCATTTATCTTTTTTTTTTCCCGAATAGGTCATTTATCTTTTTTTTCCCGAACATGTCCTTCAAGTTTTTAATATGTTTCAAAAAGGTCATTCAAGTTTTTAGTATATTTCAAAAAGGTCTTTCAATGAATGGATATGTAGGATTGTTTTTAGTATGTTTTTCAAACCTAAAGGACCTATTCGGGAAAAAAGAAAGATAAAGGACTGATTCGAAAATATTTTAAAACATAAAGGACCTATTCAGGAAAAAGAAAGATAAAGGACTTACTCGTTACTAAAAAATAAGTTAAGGGACCAACAGAGCAATTTTGCCAACAACAAGACTTCTACCAAGTCCCACAAGACGTAAACACCTACATTGAATGCGTACAACGAGTTGTGGAAAATTGAATGTGTACAGTGAATTGTGGGGATTCTGTTAACGGTGAACTATGAGAAAAAATGTACCCATGAGGTTTACGGTGAGGAGAGGTTTTTTTAGAGTGGTTGACAATAAAGTTATAGAAAGCAACTTAAGGACAAGATTTACTACAAAAAAGGAGAAGAAGATAGACACAAAGTCCATTATTTTAGAGTAGCGATATGCTTGCGTATGCAATGATTGAAGTTGAAAAATGAAAATAAAGTTTTTTTTTCTTCTTTTCACTTTTTGCCCCTGTAAATATAATTCTTTTTGCTTTTGGTTCCTGTAAGTATTTTTTTTTTGCTTTTGGTTCCTACCTCGTGGCAGTCACCTATTGGATGATGACGTGCCACATGGCTCCATTATTCCACATGGCAGGCCACATCAGCAAGGCCATGTGGCACTCCGTTAGCCATGTCAGTTTTTTGGATGGAGACTTGACGCCAAGGACCAAAAAAAAGAGAATTTGAAATTACAGGGACAAATTTAAAAAAAAAATAGTTACAGGGACTAAAGCCGAATTTCACTTAAATTACAGGGACCAAAAGCGGTATTAACCCTAAACGATTATATGTTTGTGTAAACGATTATGAGCTGATTTAAATACATAAACGATTACCCAATTCACATAGACGATTAAGCTAATGTCATAAACATTTATTCTACTTCAAGAAGCTGATTGAGCTAATGTCATAAACATTTATTTGAGCCATTCTTTTCAATAAAACCCAGATTTTGTTCCATCAACAACAAAGCAATACAAATTGTTCATCATAATTTACAAGAACAACATGCAATGTTCAAAGTACCATATCCTACTTTCATTTCTACAACACCTATACATCAAGCATCAGAGTTTACATCAAAAGAAGAACGTGCAAGATATTACAAGTAGTCATTCTTCACACATTCAAACAAGATATAATTTCAACTAGTTTTAGGTCTTATGGTTGCCCAAGTTCTCAAACAAGGGGTAAGAGCTCACCTCTTAGAGACCCAACAAATATGGAGTAGATGAAGATGCAAGTGCCTCAAATGCATAAATCTTAGCTTCCCTTCAAGCCTTCTTCTTCCTCCCCTTTTCTTGCTAAAATTCTATATATACTTTTACCCAATGCTCTTCCCTCTTATTTCATGCGACCTCCTGCTCACTTCCTCTCTTAAAATTTTTCTGTTAGTTCCTTCTCTCTTTCTCTCTCTCGATAGGCATATGTGTGGGTGAATGAGAATGAGGGTGTTTTGTAAAATGGGAGAAATAATGAGGTGGGCATGTGAATGTACGGGAGAAAAGGGAATTGATGGATGTGAAAAATTGGACTATCCATATTACCCTTATACTATATAGGCTTAATTCGCACAATTGAAACTTGAGAGACTAAAATAGCACAATTGTGATACTTAAAGGACCTAAAGTGCAATTAAACCCACTATATACCAATTCCCCACCTGTCCTCCCTTTAGTCTTGGGCCAAAGAAAATGATGGTTTGGTTTTAGCTATTGAGCTTTCTAATTCTACCCCTCTAATTACTATTGCATCTCCCTTATTCAAGAAAAATAAAATAAATTAACGCTTTAATTCATTCATGATTACAATAATAAAGATACTTTATAATAAATAAGTAGGCTATAAGAAAATTAGGAAACTCATAGATTTTTGGGTGTTACAGAAATGGCATCACCCAAAAATATGAAATATTGTAAAAGAGTTATCGTAATCTTGTAGTCTACAAATTAAAAAAGATCAAAAATACATTTACCCTTACTACTTTAGTAAATAATAAATAATGAAAATTGAGAAAAATTTAAAGTTGATTTTGAATCAGCAGTCAAGTCTTGCAAAAAGAGAACTGAAAAGACATGTTGCTTATTTGAGGAAAAAAATAATTATTATTTAGTTGATTTTAATTTTAAGTTTTCTCATATTTTTATTTTATTTTTTTATTTTATCGCTTAATCTTAAAAGTTAAATTCAAAACAAGATAAATATTTTTTTATCACCTAATTTAGTTTCAAAATGTCAAATTAAACAAATAATATCTTATTTGTTTCTAACTTTTATTAATTAATTCTAAAAACATAATAAAAAAACAATCTTTAATATTTTTTTAGATATTTCAACATTTTATTTGTTGTCTAAGACGAAAAAACGAATAAAACTTGTCTCACAACCCAAATGTCAAATGAGGTGTTAGAAGGGAAGGAAAATGAGAAATAAAAAATATAAAGAAAGAAAAGAAAGAAGAACTAGAAAAAGTGACAATTACAAGTAACAAGTCTATACCAAGGAAACCATAAAATTACAAGCAATTGCTTTGAAAAGATTTAACACTTAACAGGAGAGAATAAAAATTTAAGCATTGGTAAATGAAATAACTTTCTTAAAGAAAGAATATGTAATTAGGAACTTGAGTGAGAATTTCTGCAGCGTTTTGGCTCATTGAATGCTTGGTATTCTTGTTTCTACTTCTCTCAGCTTTAAATTTATTTATATACAGTCCTTGTCAATATTGTTGTGACTCTGCAAGGATATTTTCAAAAATATTCCTTTCTTTTGTCATTTTCTGAGTAGTACGAGAGTGGCTGTTGGTTGTACAATTTTCTGCTCAATCAGAAGCCTTCAGCGACGTGGAGAGAATTTCAAAATATGTTGTACCTTTTTGAAAGTGACGTTAAAGGTGTGATCTTTAAACCTTGTACAAAAAAGGTTGTGACATCTGATTCAGCACTTAGAGACAATACCATTCCTTAGGCAGACGCACGCTTACGATGCTTGAGCTGAAGCATAGAAACGAGTAGATGTAGACACATAGTGTAGTTCATATGCAGACGCACTCTAGTGCTTGGAAGTAGACGCAAATAGCTAAAGTCTATTTTAGCTTCTGCTTAGACTTTCTTTTATTTTAGAGTGTTAAACGGATGCATAATGTATATCCTGCACACTTACAAATACTTCATACACATTTATAAGAAAAATTGTTCTTAGAGAAGTTATCTTATCATCAAAATTAATGAGGGAACAAATTTCTTAATCGTCTGGGTTGCAATAATCTCCCCTTTTTTTATGATGACAAACACTTATATTTGATGAACAATTTTCTTATAGCATCAATAACATGAACCCAAATATATAAAAAGAATCTCCCCCTGAGAACAAGGCAGGGTCTTTATTCATACATATCATGTTATAGTGCAGAAATAGAATAACAAGGTATTCAAACAAATGCATTCATGTACGCATTATAAACGCAATTGTAGATGCAAAGATAAGCAATTAAACACAAGATTCAACTTCAAATGCCAAACCATAATCAAATATTGTTCTCTTCCTATTACTCCTCCTTTTGTCATTAGACAAAAAGGAAAAAGTAAAAGACAACATTGTTAAAGTCAAAACATAGAAATTTGAAAACAGAAACAATATAAAAGGAACTACGGAAAATCAGGGAAGTTTTTGTATGAGATTTTGAAGATTTGATCTCCTCATTGCTCTTAACAATTTCTTCATTGGTCTTCACAATCTCTTCATTGCTTTTCAAGATGACCTCCAGCTTTTCTTCAGTTTTCTGGACAGCTTCTGCCAATTTAGCGATATATTCAAAACTCTTTATGAACTTTTCATAGTCTGCCTTAGCCAGAACTACTACATCATCATCTTGTGCAGTGGCAGAACTTGAGGCACCAGAATTGTGAGTTGAATCACTTCCTTATTCACTGATCTTGGCCATTTACAAACTACAACCTTTTCCTTCTTCTTAGCTTCATTATAGGGAAGAACAGTTCTAAACCTTCTGCTAGACATAGCAATATGCTGATCAAGAAGAGCAAGAGTTTCAGCAGAGCTAGAAAGTGCAGGTAAGAAGGAATGGTGAAGATTGAATTCACCTTCCTTGGTTTGTTCTTGCTTACAGAGATCACCTGCTTCTCGTCATCTGATAGACCAGAGGATCTAGAAAACTTCGTATCCTCTGCTATCTTGTTGTAGTAGTAGTTTCTGGCATAGTTCTCGTCTCAGTCCTCAACAGCAGTGTCCCAGATGAATGGTTCTTCACAACTCTTCACTGCCTTTCCCTAGTTCTGTTCATTTGTAGGCAAAGGAAGCGTATCACTGACTTTTTGCTGCTTCCTACAAAGAGATATCAAGTGGAGTAACTCGGACAAGAGTTACTCCTACAGTAAATTGATCCCTCCCTATATATATATATATACACACATATATATATAATTCTAAAGGAAATTTGGATATTTATTGTGATATTTACTCGTCTCTGATGTTTTAAATATTTTTATTTAGTTAAATATTTTGATATGCAATGTTTTATGAGCAGATTTGAAATATCTTTGGATTGTTTTTTTAATTGAGTTTGTTCTTTTTGTTATTTATTATTTTTTCATAGTTAAAATACCGGTAACTGGTGCGGGTATGGGTACTTAGTTACCCAGAGGGTACGAGTACGAGTATCAAGTTGCAACCCACGCGTGTACGGGTAATTTTTTTTAAGCGCGGGTATGGGGACAAACTATAGTACCCTACCCACAGGGTACCCATTGTCATCCCTAAAGAGGACAGCAATTCGGACTCTCATTCATGATTAACATTTGGAGTTCATTGCAATTCAAGAGACTAAGGTGGAAAAGGTGGATCATAGGCTATGCCAACAATTGTGGGGAAATCTGGAATGCCTATGGCGCTAGTTACCACCGGTAGGGAGTAGCGGGGAGATTTTATCTATTTGGGATAAAGGTAAAGGAAAGTTTGTTTTCTTTTGTCGGTGATGGGTTTGTCGAGGTATGCTTGGAATGGGGGTAGAGGCAAAGAGGTGCTATGTGGTTAATGTGTACTCTAAGTGTACTCTGGCAGATAAGCGACGACTATTAAGGGATATCTTGATGTCTAGAAGAGGATTTAGAGATGGCCTTTAGTGTGTTTTGGGGGACTTCAATTCTATTAGATATCTGTATGAGGGTAGGGGGATCGATGTAAATGATCAATCTGTTGGTTAGGCTGAGCTATAGGAGTTCAATGACTTCCTTGAGGGTATAGAGCTTGTTGATTTACCTCTTCTGGGGAGACGATTCACTTAGTTGAAACCAAATGGGCTTGCCATGAGTCGGTTGAATAAGATCCTCATCCCTTCGGAGTGGTTGCTAGTTTGGGGGGATATTTTCTAGTGAGCATTACCGAGTGATGTTTCTGATCATTGCTAGGTTGTCTTACGATATTCCTCTAATTGTTGGGGTCCAAAACCATTCTGATTCAAAAATCATTAATTGTAGCATAGGGAATTTAGAGAAATGGTGACAAAAAGCTAGTCGTCAACTTCCCCTCCCACATAGATGTGTTTATTCTGAAAGAAAAATTCAAGGTGCTCAAAAGGGGACCTTAAGAGATGGAATAAGGAGGTATTTGGGGATATTAATGATAAGATTGAACTTTCAGTGGAGGAGTTTAAATTGGCAGATCTTAAGTGTGAGGAGGAGGGGCTTTCTCGTGAGGAGGTGGAGCGCAGGAAATAATGCTTCTCTGATCTATGGCTCCTACTCATGAGCAAGGATAGTTAGTTATTCCAATGGTCTTGTAATAGGTGGTTGAAGGAAGGGATGTTAGTTCTGGATATTTCCACTCTTGTCTCAAGGTTAGGGGAAACCTGAATAAGATCTCTACACTACGTGTGGGGGATGTATGGGTGGAGGGTGGCTGAGATCAGGGATGAGGTGACGTAGTAGTACTTGCAGCATTTTTTATATGTCCACTGGGTGCGATTACGCTTGGATGGTATTCACTTCCCTTACATCTCCTTGTCTGATTTCCTTACTTTATATGCTCCGTTCTCAATGACAGAAATTAAGGATGTGATTACCACTTGTGATGGTAATAAGAGCTGAGACCATATGGTTTTAACTTTACTTTTATTAAATCCTTCTGGGAGTTGATCAAAGACGAGGTGGGTGTTATGTTCCAGTAATTTCATGCGAATACAAGGCTACCTAGGAGCTTTCCATCATATTTTCTGATTTTGATTCCTAAGATTGACTGACCATTCACCTTGGGGAATTGTCGGCCTATTTCACTACTTGGATACCTGTATAAACTGGTGGCAAAGGTATTGGCTACTAGACTGGGAAAGGTTATGGATTCTATCACTTCACTATGTCAAGCGGCTTTCATTTAGGGGAGGCAGTTAGTGGATGGGGTGGTTGTGGTTAATGATGTGATAGATTTGGCAAGAAGGACTAGGAAGAAGTGCATAATCTTTAAGGTAGATTTTTGATAAGGCTTATGACTATGTTTGTTGAAGGTTTCTGGATTACATGTTGGGAAGGTTTGGGTTTTCTGACGGGCGGAGAGCATGGATCCGAGCATGTGTGTTTTCTAGTAGCTTTTCGATTCTATTAAATGGATGTCCGACAAGGGAGATCAACAATTATTGGGGTTTGAAACAGGGGGTTCCATTAGCACCCTTCTCTTTCTCTTGGTGGTGCAGGGTCTTAGTGGGCTTGGTCGGCGTGTGGTGGAAGCCAGCTATAACACTCAGATTTATGGAGCGCTACTTCTCTAATACAACTTCTAAATGTTAAAGCGTTTTTGGTGAAAATACTCCTCTTGCATAGTTTTCGTAAAAATGTGGATCTATATATTTTTTTCTTTTTAAACCTTTTTCAAAATAGCAATTAGAATATTGCAGCGTTTTTCGAAACATGATGTACAACTAACAACACAATAACCATGTAATTGTGTGTGTATATATATATATATATATATAAACATTCACACGAAGGTGATCTAGAGTTTTTGAAAAATACAAAATGCATAATACAACTCATAAACAATACATTAGAGACACCTATAGCTGGTCAGAGCATTGTATACCCATAACACGGTGCAAGTACTTGTAGTACATCCAGCAGCATGTCCTCCTTCGTCTCGTTTGTCGACCTCAAGTGACTACATCTCTTCTGCTTGAACCATTGTCTGGGGTGGCATCCATGAGAATGCCCGATAAAGAAAGGGTCATCTTCCCACACAAGCATATCACAAAATGGCAGTTATATACACATTAATAATATACTAACAAGTCATATTTGAACGCGAAATAGCATGGCATACTAATCACTAGACATGTAATCATCATTCAATTCCAATCAACATCATAGTGGGCAAGACACTGGTCGGACTCCCGATTTCCACGCCTGACGTTGGTCGGACTCCCGATTCCCATGCCAAAGTTGGTCGGTCACCCGATTCCTAACTCACCTCCTAATTGGACTCCCGATTCCTAGGTTCACTTCTAGTCAGACACCTGATCCCCAGATTCACCCCCTAGTCGGACTCCTGATTCCTAGGTCGAGCATCGACGTGTGCATGAAATGCACAAACCATGGTTAATCCTCTGCAACGGGATCACTCGCACGGAGTGTCCGAGATTTGTTTACCTATGTTCTAAACTCCTTCAATTTAGAACCCCACGACCTTCTCTCATAATCTCACCTCGTATTCTGGAAAAAAAAAACTTCTTCTCTTTTAGTAACCCCTATTAGTTCGAAATATCGTCTATTTTTAGTGTAAAAGAACTCTTTTGGGGTTGGCTGAGCTAAATAATACGCCCGGTAAGTTCCCAAGAAGGAGAGGTGGTGATAAATACACTTAAATACCAAGTCTTTTCTAGGCAGAACTTTTCCATACATGTATTATTCAGCCCAACTTTTCGAAAATATATATGTTTTCTTATAAAGAAATGCTAGTTACTATTCTAGCTCTCTAATCCATAAAGGCATTTTGTAATTCGGCTTTTATTTTAGAATAGAATCCCTTATTTTATTGTGAAAACATTTTCTTGGCTCTCGAAGTCACCTTAGTCATCCCAGTCACGTTTTGGTAAAGTTTCTCTTTTACTCGTCATTCGGTATGTTCAATAACATACACGAATTCACAATCATATTCACATTCATACTCAACTAGTCAAGCTATCATATCAGCTATGTACACACAACATAGCTTTAATAAGCATACTACGCAATAACACCACTCAATAACATCCAAGCAACAAACACGCAATCGCATATGCACAACTTAAACACATAGTGGAAGATGCCCTCACCGTAGGCGCTTTTCTTCCAAGCAAATATAATGATCTCGTTCACGAGCACAATCGCTCGAACTTTGTATGCTTTCCATCGCTAACGTAACAAAGGTATCAATCGGAATCGTTGCTTGAACGTCACTCAAACCAAAAGATGATGGAAGAATAAGCAAGCAAATGGAGAGAAAAAGATGATGATCCAGGCCTTTTCTTCACTTTCTCACTCTAGGTTTTTACCTTTTTCTCTCAAGAATTCTCCAAGCTTTTAACAATCGTGAAGAAAAATAAAATGAAGTGGGTATTTATAGGGAGGGTCACGGTTTGGATTAGGGAGAAGGAAGGAAGAAATTTGTTCAATTCCATTGGAAACTAACAAACTAAGTCATGAACTAACCAATCTAACTACCTACAATTTACACCACTAACCAATCATATTGCTCCCTTTTAAAATGGTAGCCTACATGCCATGTGCTTTGCCTCCCATTGGTCCAACACTTAGCACACAATCTTGCATGATAAGTTACCTTCATATAATATCTCGGATATTTTGTTGTAACCAAAATTGATTCAGGTGTGCATCCTCTGGTAAGAGAAAGATAATGTCAGTGTCTTAGAACCATGCTCTGGTATAGCTGTGTCTCATTCTCTTTAATTCTTCATCTGATGAGAGGAAGCAAGCATCTGATAAATAGTGAGCCTCTGGTACTACGCTCGGGCACTATGCTCTGGTCATTTAGCGAGCGTATGGTGTGCGAGCAATGCGATCATCTGGTGCGACAGCGCGATCATTTGGTGCGGCATCATTGCGATCGTTGGTGCTAACTTCATTTAGCGAAAAATTTTGGTGCGAGTATAACACAACTATGCATCTGGTAGTTCAGAGTGACCTCTTTTGCAAGAGTGCCTCTAGTATCACACCAGACTGAGCGAAGCCTTCAAAAACTATTTCAAGCATTTAATTCAAACAATAGATTAGAACAGTCAATGGATATTTATTCATTTGATTAACAACAAAAGTACGCGTCACCACGTGAAACAGAAAAACCCACAGAAAATCTGTTGGTGATTTCATATTAAAAGTAGCATACATCTTCGCTGTTCGTTAATCTAAATTGACACCGAAATAGGAATCGTTGAAATTAATTCGACACAGTTCCTCATACTCTTGGCAAGTCATCGAGGTGATCAGTCCCTACGACTTACCTTCAATTATTCAGGACTATATTGCTAAAATAATTTTCATAAAAATTGGAGTGTCACTCCAACAGGTTTAGGGGTTTTAAGGTGAGGAATGATGGGGAGGTGGTCTCTCATCTTTAGTATGCAGATGATACATTATTTATTGGTGAGGCTACATTGGAAAACAAGTGTGCTATGAAGTCTATCCTTAGATGTTTTGAGCTTGTTTCAAGGTTGAAGGTGAAATTTTGTAATAGTTGTCTCATTGGGATTAATGTGGAGGCATCCTGCATGTCTATGGCTGTAAGGTTTCTAAATTTTAAGATTGGGTCGGTTCCTTTTAAGTATCTTGGGTTACCCATGGTTGTTAGTCCGCGAAAGTTGAATACTTGGGAGCCTTTGTTGGAGGTTCTTTTGGAAGTTGGGGTAATAGGTTTGCTAACCTTGGGGGTAGAATTGTGATTCAAAATTCAGTACTTAATAGTATCTATATATTTTATATGTCTTTTCTCAGGATGCGAGTAAGGGTTTTGCGAATGGTGGTGCGCTTACAAAGGGAGTTCTTGTTTGGGGGGGTAAAATGGTCGGAGGTGTGTAAGCCTAAGAAGGGAGGTGGGCTGGGCAGGAATTAAGGATCTTAGACTTTTCAATCTTAGTCTTTTGGGGAAGTGGAGGTGTAGGCTCATGAATGGGATAACTGCCTTTTGGAAGGAGGTTCTAGCTGCTAAGTATGGTGCGATAGTAATTGGTATGACATCATTAGCTGGGGGAAGGTTTCCTTACTTTGCATCAACGTGGTTGAAGGACATTTGTATGGTGGGTGTCATCGGTAAGGCACAATCTGGGGCCCGTTGGGATTGACTTATAAACAACTTATTTTAGCTTATTTACTGACATGAGTACTTATGAGGATGTTTGGGAGAACAATTAAAAAGAGCTTATGACTATCCTATAAACTGTTTATACCATATTTTCATAAGCTCCCATAATTAGCTTATAAGATTTGCTTAGGTGGAGCTTATGGCATAAGTAGCGCTCCCATGTTACATGATTCGCGTTCGAGTCCTTGTGTCTCTTTTTTTACCTTTATAATTTTTTTTTCGTTATATGTGCTTGCACTTCCGTTCTTCCAAATGTTTATTTTCTGTGCGTTGGTTTTATTTTGTTTTTCGTTGAAAAAAAAAAAGAATCAGAATGTGCAGAGTCGTGGGTTAAAAGCAGGCAAATGGTATATTTCCATTTACTTACATAGATTGACCCCAAGCATCAGTCAAATCAGAAGAAGTGAAGAACTGCCTGTTATTTTAAACAATATGTGCTCAATTTTTTATATGTTATTTTATTATTATATATGTGTTTACTGGGAAATTTGGTTTATAAGCGTATTTCTACCAAATTCAGCAAAGTAACAAATAATTAATTCAAACGATTGTAAGATCGACGAATTATGTGGTAATCTCGTTTTGCAAACAACGATCTTTTGAAACTAACGGTCAATTGCTCGACACGTTATTAATTTTGTAACATTCTCGGCTTCAGAGCCATGAATTATTGTGTCTTATGCCAAATCTGTATATAAGAATTCCAACTAACAACAAATTGCTGTTGAAATGACAATATGGACTTAAATAAACAAGATTGGCTGTCGAAAGCCAATAACTTGGTTTACAAGCAAATTAGAGCAAAATTTACAACAAGAATGTACTAATGCAAGGTCATAGGGCATGCATTACTGAATCCCAACATGCATTTGAAATTAACGCAGAAATGTAAAAGAAGATGAGTAAATTGACAGAATTTAAGAAACACTGCTAAAAGACATGAATTTACGTGAAAACATATAAATACATGAATTTAAGTAACAGAAATGTAAAGAGCATGAATTTAAAAAGAAAAGCATGTAAATGACTTTGAAAGTAAAAGTCTGACTTGATAAATGACAGGGAATTAAAGGATGTAAATTCGAAGCAAGAAAATACGAATTGATTGGAATGTAAATGACATAACTGAAAATGCAAAGAACTGAAAATAGACTGAACTTGATTAAAATTGCAGAAAGATAGAGTTTGGAAGGCATACAATGATCGTTTTCTGTTAATCTTCTTTAGCCGTCGAGATATTAGGAATTAGATCATGTATCCAACCCCTGTTCCATCGTACAAACTACTATTTATAGGCAAAAATATGAAAAAACCACCTAACATCCAACCTGACACGTGTACGGACACGGGTTGGTAGTTAAGTTTTCGCTAAAAACTACCTAATCGACAGTGGCACATCCTGTCGAGCTGTACATTGATCTTTACTTAACAACTAAGCCTGTTTCAACCATGATTATTTTGACATCTTCGACGCGTTATGCCTTCCATCGAACAACCGCCCCATCACTTGGTCTCTCAAACTTAGTCAATTTTCATTCCTTGTTCTGGTCTCTTACGCCTTTACTTGTCGAATTCTAACATTCTGTCGATCAACCCAAATTTGAAATTTGGCACCCAACAGATGCCCCCCAAATTCTGAGTTCTCGACGCCAACACACGTAGAGACCCAGAATTTTGTTTAACTTCACGCGCGACGGTTGCCTTTCCGTAATGTCCCATCACAGGTCTGCGCTTCCCACTTCCCTAAAAAATAGGACCATGATCACTTCAAATATAGGCGGTTACTCTTCCCGTTCGCACACTTACCTCACAAGTATTTTGCTATAAGTAAACTGCAAAACCCATTCAAAACACTTTTCTCCCCTTCTGATTTTTTTTCTGAAAGCTTTAACAACTTCGTAATGGCGTCTTCTTCAACCCTAACTCAAAGTACGACAGCGCCCCTTTGGAAAACATGGTGCAATCCTGATGTTGATGCATCAATTCCGTGGCAAAAATTGAAGGTAATAATGACCCTTTCCAACTGCCCTGAAGATTTTAGGGATTCATTCCCGAACAAAGAAGGTCAAACTGACATTCTTGCTGCTTCCCCTGCCTTGCATATTCATTATTTCTTGAAAAGCTCTAGGCTTTTCAGAACTCCACCACTCAGTGTAACTGGTTATTCTGCTTGGCTCACTAGGGTCGAAGCTAAGAAAAGTAAGATCTGGAAAAAATTAGGTATTTACAACCTCATTCAACTTTCCAAACATACATTTAGGTTAGACCCAGCAATGTTGGGAGCTGCTGTGTTCTTTTGGAACAAGACTACCAATAATTTTCATTTCCCTTGTGGAATGATGGGCCCAACCCTCTTTGACGTTACTGCGCTCACTGGCCTCCCACCGGATGGCCAAATGATTCACCCTCTCGCCTTGCCTGATAATGTCATTGACGTTTTCAGCAATGAACCACTTGCATTTTCGAAATACGTTTCGAATCGAATGCAAAGTGACCCTGAGGTTTCCGACGATGAACACGTATTCTTCCTGTTTCATTGGCTATCTGCTTTTGTTATGTGTAACAAAAATGTTCAGATGTCGAAAACCTTGCTTGACTTGGCAAACCTTCTCCATGAAGGTAAACGGTGGGCCCTTGGTTCGTTCCTTCTGTCTAACCTTTATTCTAGCATGTCGAACCTGTACGGCATGGTGAAAGAAGGCGGAAAGAAGAGTGGAATCGGAGGCCCAATGTGGCTTGTGCAGTTATGGTTAAATTCCACCTTTCCTGGCCACACTGTCAACAAGGTGCCACCTAATCTTGACATCGACACCTATGGCACCCCAGCCATGTATCGCGTTCCCAAGTCTTTCGACAATGAACTCGACAGCTTCAAGTATTACTTTGGCCTTTTTCATTCTCTTTTTGCAAGCACCCCAGGTATCCGTTTTCAACCCTTCGTTAGCAGGAAGTATGGGCCTGCTTGGTTCACGACCGCACGATCCAACTTCAAAAGATTGTGCAAGAGTCTGGACCTGCTTCCTCGCTCGTCAAGTATTCCCCGCGGGTTTACCGGGTTCGACAGACAACGCCGCTTTCGTCTGTTTGCCCAATGCCTCTGCCAACAACATTGGCTTCATGCAATCCATTCCTGGCCCATTCTTCTACAAGAAAGAAGACATACTCCTAGATTGCATCGACTTGAAGCAAGAAACTATTGATGGCATACAGAGAAGGAATGATTTGCGGATGTCTGGTGTCAATTTCACTCCTTTCACTCCTACCTTGGGTGTATCCCAAGATTTTATTACTTGGTGGAATGACTATTACAAGCACTTTCATCCATCTATTGAAGAATGTATGAACAGACTTGTTGATCCCTCTGTGCAGGAACAGGACCCTTCGACTAAGACCAAAGGTGAGCACTTACAGGATATACGCAACTTTGAAAAATTTTACAAAATAAAATGGGACCCTAGATACCCTTTTCATATTGTTCGACAGATAAAGGAAATGACTGCCAAATCAAAAGAAAGCCATGAGAACTATTGGGGCATTAAGGCTCTGAAACATCGACAAGAAACAGGCCAATCACTTGTGAAACCTCCTTGTCCTGAACCAGTGTCCTTACCCTGTGCACATTTTGGTTTGGCTGATCCATTTCTAGGGAAGCCAAACAAGAGCCGTAACTTCCTTTTCTTAGATGCATTTCATTTTCATACTAATGTGAACACTTATGAAAACAAAGAAGTTACCTATCTTGGTCGGTTTGCCTCGCTTTGAATTTGGACAATATGACGAAATTTGTCGAGGTTACTACCCGATTCCTCAAGGTATTTTAGTTTCCTTTGCTTTTCGCTTGAACACCTACTCGTTTTATGCTTACATTCTTCGCTTTGTTTTAGCTTTGGCTCTAAAAGAGCCTCTAAAGTACAAGCAAACAAGTGGTAAGGCAACTGAAGTCGAAGCTCAAGAGGAAGATGAAGATGATGAACCTCCCCTCCAATCCAAATCAGCAAAGAAGAAATCCTCCAAATCTGGAGTTACAAAGACCGGTGCTGGCAAGAGACCAGCTGCATCGAAAAAGAAACCAGCAAGGTCTAAGCATTCGACCAGTTCCTCCCAGCAAGAGACCACCAAGCGGAAAGCTCAAACAACTGGTGCTGAAACCAAGTCCTCAAAACGCAGGATGATTCTGCTCGAGTCTCCTTCTCGTTCAACACCTCAAACGGTATCTTTTCCTTTACTTGCATGAGAATCCATTACTTATTTATGATTCATCAATTAGACATCATTGTTACCATTACACAAATTTCAGGAATCGCACGCAGAGAGATCCGTTTCTGAGAACTCTGAAGAAACTCCAACAGCTAAGTTTACAAAGGTAAACTTTCCTCCACTACTGTCTAAATTGATGGTCCTCCTGTATCTTACAAGGTCTTCATTCGTTTTTTTTTTCTTTTCGACATTTGCAGGAGCCAAGAGTCAAATCTGCAAAGACAGGGGTGTCCGAAGAATGTACTTCCAAAGACCATATCTCTGTCAAAGAAGTTGACTCGTCGAGCACTGATAAGGTATGCCTTTCTACTAACTTTGTTGTTTTTCTTTTCCTCATTACTTTTGGACATTGCCTCATCATACCTGTTTGTCAGGACTCCCTTGAACAAGCAAATGTTGATACTTCGCTACCTTTGCGAACAATCTTCCCAAGCACTACTCCCCCTGCCACTGAGGTATAAAATTTCTTGTCATTCCACTGACATCAGAGCAATGATTTAGGACTTTCATTGATTTTTTTTTTTAAGCAGGAAGTCCCAGAGACTCAGCCTGGGCATGAAGTTGAAGAACCTTCTGCCATGGACGTCGATGTGGCTCAAACTACCATCTCGACAGCGAGTCCGGACACCACACCCACTCACCAGGACGATCACACCTTCCAAGCGGGAACAACCTTTGCTAAAATAACTGCTGCCCCCCAAGCTACTGAAAAGCAGAGTCTCATAATAATCAGGGCAGACAGTGTTGATATGGATCAATTGCTCGACGATCCTGCCAATCCACCCTCTCACATCAATCCCACTCCACCAGCTGCGGATTTTGGAAAGGCCAATGTGGGGATTGATGAATGGATCAACTTGTTGTCAAGTTCCAGCAGCAAAACTTCACCAATGTCAGCCCAATCCTCCACACTTCCTAGAGATAATTTTGCTGAAAAACTCAATGGATTGCTGGCAGAGCTAAAGGGTTTTTTCAAGTATTCTTTCGACGACCTTTACTCAAATCAAGAAGTAAGGAACAAATTAATTCGCGTCGTCAAAGAACTTCAAAATTCCCGCAAAAGGCTACCGCCAATCCATCGAGGGCACATCAATACCCTGCACGAATTTGTCAAAGAATTGATCCCTAAACTGCTTGAGCTCGACGACAGTATCCTTCCATACCAACAAGCCATCACAGCCAAGCATGAGCTTCGTGACAAACTGGTGCGTCTCCGACAGAGGCAATCTGCATTGGTCGAGAAAGGTGCTCCCCACCAAGCTAAAATCCCTGAGTTGGAATAGAACATTGCTCGCCTGAGGCGAGAACTTGCCGCTGCTGAGACCCAATTACAAGAGGCAATTAAGGCTTCTTGCTCTGAGGAAATAGCTGCTCTCGACCAAGAAATGACTAGTAGTACCGCAGAGGCGCAAACCATTTTGTCGAAGGTTGAAGCTCTTGAAGTTCGTTATGTAAATGCTGAGGGTACAAAAATGGAACTGGCTGCGACTTGGAGGAATATTAGAAACATTCCTTTGTAATTTCCTTTTGTCTTATTTGCACATTAGCCATTTTTTAATTCCTTATATGTCGAACGCATTTGTTTCGACTAATTCTTGTACTGCCCTGCAACATCTGCAATATGATTTGGCTTGCTTTCGATCAATCGCTTCACCGTCCAGCAGGCACGTTCCTTTAACTGCTTTAATTTCAGTTTCAAGCTAATAAATTACATTCAAAGCCGTTGACCAGTCAATCTGACCGTCAAAACTTGAAAATTAACACCATTTTGCGCTATAAATAGGCATTTTGCCATACTTCTTCTCTCGCTCAAACACAAACGCTTTCTGAACTTCTTGAAATTTCTTTTCACAAAATCCTTAAGAAATTCTTGCTAGCATTACAAGCAACATCCCCAAATCCAACTTGTTATCGTCCCCAAACTAGCTAATTCTGAGTGCAACAAGTTGCTATGAAAACCTTTTTTATACACTTCAAACCTTCCTTCCTTCCCTGGCTCTGCCTATTTCATTTGGAAGCCAGGGGCTCCACCTCCCAGGTTCTTTTTTCAAAGTTTTTGTCTCAACGGTGAAAGATTCTCTGGGTTTTGGTAATTTGCCTAATACAAACAATGAGTTTTGGTAAGTTGCCTAATGCAGCTTGCCAACCTTGTTGAATCATGTGAGAAAGGGAAAGCCGGAGAAACTTCTTTCTCCTACTGTCTTGCACTCCTTCACACCTTGTGTTCGAAATTCAAGGTGTGGGCAAGCAATTAGGAAAAGTTTTTGGCACAGTTGGGTTAATTGTGAAGCGTACCCCTAAATCGGCGACTGCTTCTCAATCTGCCTGCTTTACCTTTACTCGCATGGCACTTGACACTTCTCATCGACGTGCCCATGCTTGTAGCTTCACTTTCCCGTCGATTTGGGTGTCTACCATCTGAAGCAGCTCTTGTAGACTTGATTGGCCGGATGGTATGCCACGGGAGCCGCTCTTGCTTCCCATGTTCCTCTCTCTTCCTGAATTCTTCCTCAGCATTATTAGAATTCGGAACACGGCGAAGCTTCCTCAAGTGGATTTATCCCGTAATAGCCTAGACTTATAGACTTTCCAGTACTTGTATTACCAGGCTGTAAGCCTATTCGACAATGTATATTGTATACTGCCAAATGGCTTTTGAATAGAACAATCCAGTTTACTTTTCAAGGTTGTATTCTTACTTCGCACATTGTTGGTCTATATAACTTCAAATATTTGCCATTAATAGACTTAATCTCAAAACCGCATTAACTTCAACAAGTGCATAAGCATTTCCTGAGAATGTTTGGACAATCTCAAATGGCCCTTCCCACTTTGGGGACCATTTCCCAAATTCTCGACACTTCTTATCCATTGGTAAAATGACTTTCCAAACTAAGTCACCAACCTTGAAACGCTTGTACTTAACTCGACTGTCATAGAATTTAGCTATTCTTTCTTTTTGTCGAACTAAATGTTCTAAGGCCACAACTCTCTCATCATGAACTTCATTCAATTCGTCAAACATCGAGTCCCAGTATTGGTCTACTGGCATCTCATTTTGCTTTTGAATTCTTAATGAGCCAAGATTTATCTCAACAGGCAACACAGCATCATGGCCATAAACCAATTTATAAGGAGTAGTACCTGTCGATTCTTTTGGAGAGTTTCTGCAGGCCAAGTAGGTCCCAAGATTATCAACAAAATGAATGGTCCCAAGATTATCAACACAGCATCCTGGACAAGGGGGAACCCCAAGTAGGTCCCAAGATTATCAACAAAATGAATGGATGAGACATCTCTCAGGGCATGCTTTCTCTCCACTGGCACCATTCTCGAACACATCGCCATAGATTTAGCGAAGTTCACTTTGAGGCCTGAGGCAGAGCAAAAATCATCAAGCATATCCATCACCTCACGCATTTGTGGTTCACTAGCCTCATAGAACAACAATACATCATCAGCAAACAAAAGATGTGATAGTCCCGACCCTCCCCTGGAAACATGGAGCGGTTTTCATCTTCCCAAGTTTACTTTGTGCTGGATACTCAAAGGTAGCTTCTCCATACACAACACAAACAAATAGGGAGATAGAGGATCACCCTGGTGAAGGCCACGAGAGGTTTAAAGTGAGGTGTTTTCGCCCCATTCCACAAGAGAGCCAAATTAGAAGACTTGATGCAACTCATGATCAGACTAATAGTAACTGGTGGGAGGCCAAAGTCTCTGAGTGTAAGGTCTAGAAAATCCTAATTCAACCTGTCATAAGCCTTTTCTAAGTCAATTTTAAAAGCAAGCGTACCTTTCTTTGCCCAGTAGTGGTGCATGAAGTGGACTACATCTTGGGCCAGAATAACGTTGTCAGAAGTGCCCCTCTTAGGAATGAAGCTACTCGGAAGGGGACTCACCAAGTCATCCAGGAAGGGGTGGATGCGGTTGATGAGGACTTTCGTGATCACCTTGAATACGACATTGCACAAGCTAATAGGCCGAAAGTTCTTGAGTCTAGTGGGCTTTTCCTCCTTAGGAATGAGGACTAGAAGAGTCTCAGCCAAATGGGCCTCAATATTCCCACTACTAAATGCCTGCTTGACCAAATTCCAGAGATCATCTCATATTAGCCCCCAGAAGTGTTTAAAGAAAAGGGGTTGAAAACCATCTGGACCTGGAGCTTTGTATGATTTCATACTGAAAACAGCTGACCTAACTTCTTCTTTAGTAACCGGTGCTATAAGGGAATCACACCCTAGCCCGTTTAACCTGGGAAGAAGAGGCACATGCAAGCTATCTGGAGCGGTGGACACATCCGCTGTAAAGAGCTGCTGGTAAAAGGAAATGGCTTCATCTTTGAGCCTATCATTGTCAGTGCACCAACTACCATCCTCAAGAAAGAGACCTTGGATCTTGTTTCTCTTACGACGTATCACCGTCTGTGTATGGAAGAATTTAGTATTACGATCGCCATTTTGACCCACTTCTCTCGATACTTTTGGTACTAGAGAATTTCTTCTTGCTTAAGGATATCATTATACTCCTTTTGAATTTCAGCCTCCTGTAAGGTGAGTCTAATCTAGTCCACCCTCTCCATCTTTCTTTGGATGTCCCTCAACTGGTTTTCAAGGGAACGCTTCCTTCGAAAAATGTTGCCAAATACCTCTCTATTGAAATCTGAGGCATCCTTGTGGACATGGTCAAGGCTAACGAGCACCATATGATTCCCCGTATCCCAAGCATTGCGAACAACTGTGGAAAAGGCTTTGTGGGTGAGTCAGGCTGCCTAAAAGTGGAAGCGCCAATCTGAAGCTTCCGGAATGAACCCTGTGAAGTGGAGGAGGATTGGTTGGTGGTCTGAATGTGACCTGACCAAATTCTCCACGTAGGCCTCGGGGAAGAGATTCCTCCACTCACAATCTCCCAAAGCACGGTCCAACCTCTTAGAGACTGTGTATCACCCCCTCTCCATATGGTACCAAGTGAAAGAGCAGTCAGTAGCACCCAAATCCACTAACCTGCACTCTCCAAAACAGTAGCAAACTTGAGGGATCTATTAGCTGGGAACTCACCTGCCCGAACCTCAGAGGGAAGTAGAATTTCATTGAAATCCCCCGTCAAAAGTGTAACGACCCGTTTCCGGACCGCTACCGAGCTCAATATACCGAGCTCGAGTTACCGAGCTCAACACACCAAGCTCAACATAAACCTATATGAGATGTGTTTTAAAAACAAAACTCTTGTGCCTTTTAAAAATACGATATATTTTTTTTTTATAAAACCAACTCGTGCACATCAGAGTAATTCTGACTTTTGAAACATGGTGCAACTAAGACACAAGACTTAAATTCTAATAAAACATACATGCATAACATACATATATATATCACTCGAAATAATAATGTATACAAATACAGAGTAGCAAATGTGCAAAGAAAATACACCTAAGGTACGACGACTTCAAAAGCAATCATACCACAGGGGTACTTCCAGACTCCCACGCAGGGTCGCTCCAAAAGTAAGACCACCAGTCTACCTGTAGCAACAAAACAACATCGCCCAAACTGGTCACGACCTCGAACACAAAAGAAAAAGCGAAATGCAGTCCTCGGAAAAACAAACATCCAACAAACAAACAATCCACGATAGATAGAGGTCGTCACTCGGGTCCTCGTCGAGCTCCTCCTCGGCATCATCTCTTTGTCGAGTTCCTGCGCCCTCGACATCGCCTGGGTAACCGTCATGGATTGAAGGCACCACGGGAAAGGGTCAACTTCTCGACAATTCAAGATAAGCTCGACATAAATGATATAAGCAAACAACAATAATATATCTCAATCACCACACGTGACTCGGCCATCTCACTCTAGACTCGACACAACTCGCAAATCCATTTTCTCTCGACTCGATAATTTTTCGGAATGCACACGCCGTACCGTATGTCGGAAAGTCCAGCCGAAGCCTTGGGATCCTCGCTCTCCCTAGGATAGTCAACTCAGGTCCCATAGCGTGGCGACGTCTAGTCAATCTCCCGTAAACAAAAAGGGGACCTAGCACCCTCAGTTATCCGGGTCACGGCTCAAAAACGTCATACGACTCACCTAGCTCGCTCACTCGATGAACAATTCGCCGCATACGATATTCAAAGAGTTAAACACAAGATATTCAACCGCATGTCAAATAAAAGAGCAAGCTCGACATGAAGAAACGCAATTCAACATGCAATACACAATTCACGACATATATTCAATCACATATTAAATACATGCAAAAACTCAATCATATCACAACATTTCAGTTCGACACAAGTCAGAAAAACCATACACAATAACATAACCACGTAGAATATGAAATGCCCTTACGCTAGCATACTACGAAAGTATTAATGTGAAGCGCCCTTACCGAACTCAAGTTAATCTTTGCCGACAACGACCTCGACACGGTGTCTTCAACGAGCTCGACAACGACTTCGACACGCGTGAGTCCTCAATCGACCTCGACACGCGTACACTTCTCGATCGACCTCGACACGTCATATCCTCGATCTGGATTCTGCTGCTTCCGCGTCCTTGGATTCGCTTTCCCGTACACCTCGATTCGGAAATCACTCGATCTCGGGAATCAGACTTCCTAAAACAAACATAACTCAGATCGATCCATGGGTTCTAATACATCTAGCTCTCATCCCAACTTAACCACAACCCAGAAAATATAATACTCAAGAACTGAATATATTTTTCCTCTAACACAAAGTTAGGGATTTCGATCAAAGTTCATGAAAAAGGTTATCTGATGCTTCAACAGATAGATCGACAACAACAATAACCAGAAGCAACGAATGAAAAACAAGAAATCGAAACGAACCAAAAATGGAGGTTTACGGCACCGCTGGGTGCGAAATCGTGAGAAAGAAATTTGTTTTACAAGCCCAATTAATCGGTTAGAAAGATAGGTAATATTGTGAAGAAGAAAACCCACCCAGTTTGACATGATTTGGAAGCATAAAGCGGCTAAAAATGGAAGAAGAAATAGCGCTAAAGCGAAGAGTACGTAGAAAAAGAAAAATTTGTTCTTCATACCTCAATGGTGATCGAAAGCGGGCGAGATATGTCGAGAAGATGATGATGAACAAGATTGATGAAGAAAGCTTGTGCAGAATCTCGATGGAACTCACGGTTTCGTCGATGGAAGTTTTGAAGAAAACAACGAAACTTAGAAGCGAAGGAAGGAAGAAGAAAGAAGAAAAGAGAAATGAGTGTTTGAGGAAAGCGATCGTGAATACGGTGGAAGGGCATAATCGTAACTCCAGCTATAAGATGCCAATCCCATCAATCATCTACCCGTTTAATCGTTCCTCTCATAATTACCTCTACTGGCTTGGCCAATCGGCAAGCCCACAATGTAATTATTACAAACAATATAATAATAACGCTGAATAACGTTGAAAGAATACGAGGTATCATCTCGACACGATGTCGACAAAGGTGCTCGTGCAAGCGTGCAAGGTTCTAACACGAGTTCGTGAACGCGGTCTCCTCACCGACATGCGTCCTCATCATTTCGATGCAGCGACTTCATCAACTCGACACGCCGACCTCCTCACCGGCTGGCTAGTGCACGTGGTCTCATCACCGACAAATGATCTCGGCAAACGATCTAGTCACGGGATCTCGACACAAGGTCTTGGTCGAGGTCTCGATCGTCGTCTAATACGATGTCGATCTCGTCCTCAGGTGTTACAATCTCTCCTCTAAAAAATTTCGTCCTCGAAATTGCAAATAAGATTCTTACCTCGTAAAAGTTCAGTCTTGAATCTTCATCTTCTCCTCCAGCCTCCCAAGTCGCATCTCCCGCCTTCGATCCCACACAACTTTGACAAGTTGGATCTCTTTGTTCCGCGAATCGCTTGGCTTTCCGATAAACGATTCTTGCTGGTAATGCTTCGAAAGATAGGTCGTCCTTCAGTTGAATCACATCCGGTTCGATGACATGAGAAGGGTTGGAAACATACTTCCGCAATTGTGAGACGTGGAAGACGTCGTGGATGTTCGACAAGAATGGTGGTAAGGCAATCTGATATGCCACTGGACCAATACGACGAAGAATTTGGTAAGGTCCAATAAATTTAGGGGTAAGTTTCTTGGATTTGATCGCTCGACCAACTCCAGTAGTGGGGGTGACTCTAAGAAATACATGTTCTCCTTCCTCGAACTCGAGTGGTCGACGTCGTTGGTCTGCATAGCTCTTCTGTCGACTTTGAGATGTTCGCATCCGATCTCTGATCAAACGGATCTTCTCGGTAGTCTGCTGGATCATATCTGGTCCTCTGACGATTCGCTCGCCGCCTGGTACCAACAAAGAGGCGTCGACATTTACGCCCATACTGGCGCTTCAAAAGGTGCCATCCCAATACTCGCATGGAAATCGTTATTGTAGGTGAACTCCACCAATGGTAAGACGTCGTCCCACCTTCCTCGGTGATCTAACGTACAAGCTCGCAACAAATCTTCAAGCGATTGGATCGGTCTCTCGATCGACCGATCGATGCGTGGATGATATGCCGAGCTAAGTCTGAGCTCGGTTCCCATCGCTCCTTGCAATTCCCTCCAAAAATGAGACGTGAACTTCGGATCTCGGTCCGACACGATCGAAGAGGGTATTCCATGAAGTCGTATTATCTCTGCGATGTAGATCTCGGTCAGCTTATCCACGTTGTATGTCGACCTCACTGGTAAGAAATGAGCAGATTTGGTCAATCGGTCGATGATCACCCAAATCGAATCATTCTTCTTCTGCGTCTTCGGCAAACCTACAACGAAGTCCATGGAAATACTATCCCATTTCCATACTGGCACGTCAAGCGATTGTAGCATTCCCGCAGGTCGTTGGTGCTCCACCTTCGCTTTCTGACACGTCAAACACGGTTACGTGCTACGCCACTTGCTTCTTCATTCCGACCACCAAAAATGCTTCTTCAAGTCTTGATACATCTTCGTAACTCGGGATGAATACTAAAGTTGCTCTTATGCGCGCGTCGAGAATCAACTTCCTCGGCTCGGATCGTTAGGTACGCGCTCGGCCATTGCACCTCAAGATGTCGTCGCTCAGGCGTGAAATTGCGCCTTCCCTTGCGCTTATCAATCAATCTTCTCTTGCGAAGCTCGTCATGAACTTGCTGGTCTCGGATCTCGCCCAACAATCTGTTAGAAATAGTAAGCATACCAAATCTCGGCTTCCCGGTGAAACTTCGACACTCGACTTCAAGTCTCGGAACTTCTCGAGCATCTCCAACTCCTTGATCATCATTACCGAGGTTAAAACGCTCTTCCTGCTCAACGCATCTGCTACTCGTTAGCCTTACCGGATGGTATTCCAACGTAAAGTCGTAGTCCCGAGAAATTTCGCCCATCTACGCTGACGCATGTTGAGTTCTTTCTGGTCGAACAGGTACTTCAAGCTCTTGTGATCGCTGAAAACAGTAAGAGTGCTCCCATAAAGGTAGTGCCTCCATATCTTCAGCGCAAAAACTACTGCTGCCAGCTCCAAGTCGTGAGTAGGGTAGTTCCTCTCGTGAATCTTGAGCTGTCTTGAAGCATACGCGACCACCTTCCGATGTTGCATCAGCACGCATCCCAATCCCTGGTGTGACGCATCACAATACACCTCGAAAGGCTCTTCGGGTTGAGGCAAAATCAGCACAGGCGCTGTCGTCAAAAGCTCCTTCAGTCGTTGAAAACTGGCTTCACACTCCTCGGTCCAAGCAAAAGGTTGATCCTTCCTCGTCAGTCGTGTAAGAGGCGCGACAATCTTCGAGAAACCTTCAATGAATCTTCGGTAATAGCCTGCTAAGCCGACAAAACTCCTGATCTCGGTAACCGTCTTAGGCTGTTCCCACGCTAGCACAGCTTCAATTTTAGTTGGATCCACAGCTATCCCTTCTTTGGAAATCACGTGACCAAGAAAATTCACCTCTTCAAGCCAAAATTCACACTTCGACAGGTTGGCATAGAGTTGCTTATCTCGTAATATCTGTAGTACTCGACATAGGTGTTCTGCGTGCTCTTCTCGGTTCCTCGAGTAAATCAATATGTCGTCGATGAACACTACAACGAACTGATCCAAAAACGAATGGAAAATCCTGTTCATGTAGTCCATAAACACAGCTGGCGCATTCGTCACTCCAAACGGCATCACCAAGTACTCGTAGTGACCGTATCTAGTTCTGAAAGCTGTTTTGGCGACATCTCCCTCCTTCACGCGAATCTGATGGTAGCCCGACTTCAAGTCTATCTTGGAAAAGATCGCCGCTCCACGAAGTTGATCCATCAAGTCGTCAATACGTGGTAACGGATAATGGTTCTTCACAGTAACCTTGTTGAGCTCGCGGTAGTCCACGCACAGTCTTGATCGTCCATCCTTCTTCTTAACCAACAACACTGGAGCTCCCCACGGTGACACGCTCGGTCGTATGAATTGCTTCGACTCCAAGTGTTCGATCTGGGACTTCAGTTCTTTCATCTCGGCAGAGACATCCCAGTATGGCGCTTTGGAAATCGGTCCCTGTTCTGGAATCAGTCGATGGAGAACTTCGACCTCTCGTGAGTGGTAACCCCGCACGTCTTCGGAAAAACGTCCTCAAAGTCACACACCACCGGTACATTCTTCACGTCGATCTGTTTGGAAGACTTAGAACTAGCCGATACATGTATTCCCTAGTTCCTTCTTTCAAAGAAACTCCAATACGTTCGGCGTAAAGATAATTGGAGACTCCAAGGTCCGGAAAAATTACGCTTTACGGCACACCAAAAGGACATGGTGGTGTGACAACCAATCCATCCCGAGAATGACATCTAAGCCTTTAAGAGGCAAACAAACCAAATTGACCACAAACTTTCTACTCTGGATAATCACTACACAATTAAGACATGCAGTGTTTGTGACTAAGGTTTTAGCTTTGGGGTTGTAACTACTAATTTAAGCGATAGCGATCACGGATCAAGTTCAAATGGTTCACACAATCAGAAGAAATAAAGGAATGGGTTGCACCCGAATCAAAAAGAACGGATAAGGATTTACCCTCGATCTCACATTCACCTTGGATAAGATCTTCAGCTCGTTCGGCTTCCTCGCCACTCATGCAGAAAACTCTGCCTTTAGCCACTTGACGCTTTCCTTTGGCCTTTGCCGCAAGCATCGTCGGTTCAGCTTTAGGTGTAGGACAATCCTTGGCAAAATGCCCTGGCTTCTTGCAGTTGAAACACACCTCCTCCTTCTGAGTACAGCTACTCGCGTAATGTCCCGGCTTTCCACATCGGTAGCAAGTCACCTCGACACCGGTCTGACCTCCACTTCTCGGTACCTGGGTCATCGGACGATACTGTCCCCTGTTGTCGTTCCCCTGAGGTCGGTCGTACGGCTTCTTCTGCGGTTGTTTCCGCTACACGTGCAAATCTACGCCCCGCACTCACGAGGTCTCAGTCGATCCCACAGTCTTCTTCTTGTGGCTCCTTACTCCTTCTACCTCGACACATCGATCAATCGGCTCTTGGAGATTTCGATCCTCAACGACACCATCGACTTACGAATGTCGAATCTCAATCCCGTTGGAATCTCTCACTCAACCATCTCTGGTCAACTCGATCACGAAATGGACTGAAATACCTCGCCAACGATTCGAACTTGGCGCATACTCGGACAACTGTCGAGTTGCCTTGTTGCGATTGAAGAAATTCCTGCTCCTTCTCGGCTCGTGCGATGTCTGGGAAGTACTTGTCCAAAACCTTTCACGAAAAAGTTCCCGTGTCATCTCGCGATGTTACGCTATAAATGTTTGCTTCACTCCCTCCACCAATACTCTGCGTCTCTAGCGGTAAGTAGGTGGCATAGTCGACCTTCACGTTGTCCGGCAATGAAGTGCCTCAAAAATCTTCTCGATCTCTTGCATCCAAAGATCGACTTTATCCGGATTTGGCTCAGTAGAACTTGGTGGATCATGCTTCTGAAGTCGCGATCCTCTCGGCATTTCGTTACGCTCGTTCTTTGCGCAAGTTCTGCTGAGTTAACGCTGCCGTCTGTTGAGCCATCGCGTTAGCCTGTTGAGTTCTGCGTGATTGTTGAGCCATCGCTTGCATAGCTTGAATAGCTCGTTCCATGTCGGCGTTCTCGGTTGCGGATGTCGATTCCTACGAGGTGGCATTAGATTCCACAAAGTTCAAAACCCTGTCAGAATCTCACAACAAGGATGTGTTAAAACACACTGCTTCAATCAAGAAACAGTTCAAACAATTTCTCAAGCAATAAGTGCTTCACTTAATCAAACAGCAATCAACATAATACAACTAGGTACCCAACACATAACCCCACACACTGACCCAAATTCCTATGCACACTTTGGCCGAACCGAATCGCTCGATACCAACAAAGGTAACGACCCGTTTCCGGACCGCTACCGAGCTCAATATACCGAGCTCGAGTTACCGAGCTCAACACACCAAGCTCAACATAAACCTATATGAGATGTGTTTTTAAAAACAAAACTCTTGTGCCTTTTAAAAATACGATATATTTTTTTTATAAAACCAACTCGTGCACATCAGAGTAATTACAGCTTTTCGAAACATGGTGCAACTAAGACACAAGACTTAAATTCTAATAAAACATACATGCATAACATACATATATATATCACTCGAAATAATAATGTATACAAATACAGAGTAGCAAATGTGCAAAGAAAATACACCTAAGGTACGATGTAACGACCCGTTTCCGGACCGCTACCGAGCTCAATATACCGAGCTCGAGTTACCGAGCTCAACACACCAAGCTCAACATAAACCTATATGAGATGTGTTTTAAAAACAAAACTCTTGTGCCTTTTAAAAATACGATATATATTTTTTTTATAAAACCAACTCGTGCACATCAGAGTAATTACAGCTTTTCGAAACATGGTGCAACTAAGACACAAGACTTAAATTCTAATAAAGCATACATGCATAACATACATATATATATCACTCTAAATAATCATCTATACAAAATACAGAGTAGCAAAGTCTAAAGAAAATACACCTAAGGTACGACGGCTTCAAAGAGCAATCATACCACTGGGGTACTTCACAGACTCCCACGCAGGGGTCGCTCCAAAAGTAAGACCACCACCTACCTCAGAGCAACAAAACAACATCGCCAAACTGGTCACGACCTCGAACACAAAAGAAAACGAAATGCACACCTCGGAAAAACAAACATCCAACAAACAAACAATCCACGATAGATAGAGGTCGTCACTCGGGTCCTCGTCGAGCTCCTCCTCGGCATCATCTATCGCCGAGTTCCTGCGCCCTCGACATCGCCTGGGTAACCGTCATGGATTGAAGGCACCACGGGAAAGGTCGACTTCTCGACAATTCAAGATAAGCTCGACATAAAAATATAAGCAAACAGCAAAGTATAACATTCACCGACGTGACTCGACCATCTCACTCTAAACTCGACACAACTCGCAAATCCATTTTCTCTCGACTCGATAATTTTCCGGAATGCACACGCCGTACCGTATGTCGGAAAGTCCAGCCCAAGCCTTGGGATCCTCGCTCTCCCTAGGACAGTCAACTCAGGTCCCATAGCGTGGCGACGTCTAGTCAATCTCCCGTAAACAAAAAGGGGACCTAGCACCCTCAGTTATCCGGGTCACGGCTCAAAAACGTCATACGACTCACCTAGCTCGCTCACTCGATGAACAATTCGCCGCATACGATATTCAAAGAGTTAAACACAAGATATTCAACCGCATGTCAAATAAAAGAGCAAGCTCGACATGAAGAAACGCAATTCAACATGCAATACACAATTCACGACATATATTCAATCACATATTAAATACATGCAAAAACTCAATCATATCACAACATTTCAACTCGACACAAATCAGGAAATCCATACACAATAACATAACCACGTAGAATATGAAATGCCCTTACGCTAGCATACTACGAAAGTATTAATGTGAAGCGCCCTTACCGAACTCCAAGTTAATGCTGCTCGACAACGACCTCGACACAGCTGTCTTCAAATGAGCTCGACAACGACTTCGACCGCGTCACGGCTTCTCGATCGACCTCGACACGTCTGATTCTCGATCGACCTCGACACGCGTCTGATCCTCGATCCGATTCTCACGCTTCCGCGTCCTTGGATTCGCTTTCCCGTACACCTTGATTCGGAATTCATTCGATCTCGGGAAATAGACTTCCTAAAACAAACACAACTTAGATCGATCTATGGTTTCCAATACATCTAGCTCTCTTCCCCAAACTTCAACCACAACCCGTAAAAATATAAAACTCAAGAACTGAAATATATTTTTCCTCTAACACAAAGTTAGGGATTTCGATCAAAATTTCATGAAAAAGTTATCGATGCTTCAATGATAGATCGACAACAACAATAACTGTATAAACGAATGAGAAACAAGAAATCGAAACGAACCAAAAATGGAGGTTTTAAGGCGCTGATTGCGTAAATCGAGAGAAAGAAATTTGTTTTACAAGCCCAATTAATCGGTTAAAAAGATAGGTAATATTGTGAAGAAGAAAACCCATCAATTTGACATGATTTGGAAGCATAAAGCGGTTAAAAATGGAAGAAGAATTAGCGCTAAACAAAGAGTACGAGGAAAAGAAAGATCTGCTCTTCATACCTCAATGGTGATCGAGCGGTAGATATGTCGAGAAGATGATGATGAACAAAATTGATGAAGAAAGCTTGTGCAGAATCTCGATGGAACTCACGGTTTCGTCGATGGAAGTTTTTGAAGAAAACAACGAAACACAGAGCAGAAGGAAGGAAGAAGAAAGAAGAAAAGAGAAATGAGTGTTTGAGGGGAAAACCGATCGTGAATACAGCTGGAAGGGCATAATCGTAACTCCAGCTATAAGATGCCAATCCCATCAATCATCTACCCGTTTAATCGTTCCTCTCTTAATTTCCCTCTACTGCTTGGCCAACGGCAAGCCGACAATGTAATTATTACAAACAATATAATAATAACGCTGAATAACGTTCGAAAGAATACGAGGTATCATCTCGACACGATGTCGACAAAGGTGCTCGTGCAAGCGTACAAGGTTCTAACACGAGTTCGTGAACGCGGTCTCCTCAGCTCGACATGCGTCCTCATCAGCTCGATGCAGCGACTTCATCAACTCGACACGCGACACTCCTCATTTCGGCTGGCTAGTGCACGCGTGGTCTCATCGGCTCGACAAATGATCTCGCAAACGATCTAGTCACGGGATCTCGACACAAGGTCTTGGCCGAGGCCTCGATACGTCGCCCTAATACGATGTCGATCTCGTCCTCAGGTGTTACAATCTCTCCTCTAAAAATTTCGTCCTCGAAATTGCAAATAAGATTCTTACCTCGAAAAGTTCAGTCTTGAATCTTCATCTTCTCCTCCAGCTCCCAAGTCGCATCTCCGCCTTACGATCCCACACAACCTTGACAAGTTGGATCTCTTTGTTCCGCATATTGTTTGGCTTTCCGATCAACGATTCTTGCTGGTAATGCTTGAAAGATAGGTCGCCCTTCGCTTGAATCACATCCGTTCGATGACATGAGAAGGGTCGGAAACATACTTCCGCAATTGTGAGGCGTGGAAGACGTCGTGGATGTTCGACAAGAATGGTGGTAAGGCAATCGATATGCCACTTTGGACCAATACGACGAAGAATCTGGTAAGGTCCAATAAATTTAGGGTAAGTTTCTTGGATTTGATCGCTCGACCAACTCCGATGAGTGGGGTCACTCTAAGAAATACATGTTCTCCTTCCTCGAACTCGAGTGGTCGACGTCGTTGGTCTGCATAACTCTTCTATCGACTTTGAGATGTTCGCATCCGATCTCTGATCAAACGGATCTTCTCGGTAGTCTGCTGGATCATATCTGGTCCTACGACAGTTCGCTCGCCGTCCTGGTACCAACAAAGAGGCGTTTGACATTTCCGCCCATACGCCGCTTCAAAGGTGCCATCCCAATACTCGCATGGAAAGCGTTATTGTAGGTGAACTCCACCAATGGTAAGACGTCGTCCCAACTTCCTCGGTGATCTAACGTACAAGCTCGCAACAAATCTTCAAGCGATTGGATCGTTCTCTCGGTCGACCGTCGATGCGTGGATGATATGCCGAGCTAAGTCTGAGCTCGGTTCCCATCGCTCCTTGCAATTCCCTCCAAAAATGAGACGTGAACTTCGGATCTCGGTCCGATACGATCGAAGAGGGTATTCCATGAAGTCGTACTATCTCCGCGATGTAGATCTCGGTCAGCTTTTCCACGTTGTATGTCGACCTCACTGGCAAGAAATGAGCTGATTTGGTCAATCGGTCGATGATCACCCAAATCGAATCATTCTTCTTCTGCGTCTTCGGAAAACCTACAACGAAGTCCATGGAAATACTATCCCATTTCCATACTGGCACGTCAAGCGATTGTAGCATTCCCGCAGGTCGTTGGTGCTCCACCTTCGCTTTCTGACACGCGTCGAACACGAGCTACGTGCTACGCCACTTTCTTCATTCCACCACCAAAAATGCTTCTTCAAGTCTTGATACATCTTCGTAACTCCGATGAATACTAAAGTTGCTCTTATGCGCCGTCGAGAATCAACTTTCTCGGCTCGGATACGTTAGGCACGCACACTCGGCCATTGCACCTCAAGATGTCGTCGCTCAGGCACTGAAATTCCGCCTTCCCTTGCGCTTATCAATCAATCTTCTCTTGCGAGCTCGTCACGAACTTGCTGGTCTCGGATCTCGCCCAACAATCATTAGAAATAGTAAGCATACCAAATCTCGGCTTCCCGGTGAAACTTCGACACTCAACTTCAAGTCTCGGAACTTCTCGAGCATCTCCAACTCCTTGATCATCATCGCCGAGGTTAAAGCGCTCTTCTGCTCAACGCATCTGCTACTCGTTAGCCTTACCGGATGGTATTCCAACGTAAAGTCGTAGTCCTTGAAATTATGTCCATCTACGTTGGCGCATGTTGAGTTCTTTCTGGTCGACAGTACTTCAAGCTCTTGTGATCGCTGAAAAGCGATGAGAGTGCTCCCATAAAGGTAGTGCCTCCATATCTTCAGCGCCAAAAACTCTGCCGCTAGCTCCAAGTCGTGAGTAGGGTAGTTCCTCTCGTGAATCTTGAAATTTGTCTTGAAGCATCTGCGACCACCTTCCGATGTTGCATCGACGCATCCCAATCTACGGTGTGACGCATCACAATACACCTCGAAAGGCTCTTACGGTTGAGGCAAAATCAGACAGCGCGTTGTCGTCAAAAGCTCCTTCGCCTTTGAAAATCGGCCGCACTCCTCGGTCCAGGCAAAAGGTTGATCCTTCCTCGTCAGTCGTGTAAGAGGCGTGACAATCTTTGAGAAACCTTCAATGAATCTTCGGTAATAGCCTGCTAAGCCGACAAAACTCCTGATCTCGGTAACCGTCTTCGGCTGTTCCCACGCTAACACCGCCTCAATCTTAGTTGGATCCGCAGCTATCCCTTCTTTGGAAATCACGTGACCAAGAAAATTCACCTCTTCAAGCCAAAATTCACACTTCGACAGGTTGGCATAGAGTTGCTTATCTCGTAATATCTGTAGTACTCGACATAGGTGTTCTGCGTGCTCTTCTCGGTTCCTCGAGTAAATCCATATGTCGTCGATGAACACTACAACGAACCGATCCAAAAACGAATGGAAAATCCTATTCATGTAGTCCATAAACACAGCTGGCGCATTCGTCACTCCAAACGGCATCACCAAGTACTCGTAGTGACCGTATCTAGTCCTGAAAGCTGTTTTGGCGACATCTTCCTCCTTCACGCGAATCTGATGGTAGCCCGACTTCAAGTCTATCTTGGAAAGATCGCCGCTCACGAGTTGATCCATCAAGTCGTCAATACGTGGTAACGGATAACGGTTCTTCACGGTAACCTTGTTGAGCTCACGATAATCTACGCCACGGTCTTGATCGTCCATCCTTCTTCTTAACCAACAACACCGAGCTCCCCACGGTGACACGCTCGGTCGTATGAATTGCTTCGACTCCAAGTGTTCGATCCGGGTCTTCGAGTTCTTTCATTTGGCAGAGACATCCTGTATGGCGCTTTGGAAATCGGTCTGTTCCTGGAATCAGTCGATGGAGAACTTCGACCTCTGCGCCTTTGGTGGTAACCCAGCACGTCTTCGAAAACGCCCTCAAAGTCACACACCACCGTACATTCTTCACGTCGATCTGTGCAAAACTTCCGAACTAGCGGATACATGTATTCCCTAGTTCCTTCTTTCAAAGAAACTCCAATACGTTCGCGTAAAGATAATTGGAGACTCCAAGGTCTGGAAAAATTACGCTTTACGGGCACAGTCCAAAGGACATGGTGGTGTGACAACCAATCCATCCCGAGAATGACATCTAAGCCCTTAAGAGGCAAACAAACCAAATTGACCACAAACTTTCTACGGATAATCACTACACAATTAAGACATGCGGTGTTTGTGACTAAGGTTTTAGCAATTGGGTTGTAACTACTAATTTAAACGGTAAAGCGATCCACAGTCAAGTTCAAATGGTTCACACAATCAGAAGAAATAAAGGAATGGGTTGCACCCGAATCAAAAAGAACGGATAAGGATTTACCCTCGATCTCACATTCACCTTGGATAAGATCATCAGCTCGTTCAGCTTCCTCGCCACTCATGCAGAAAACTCTGCCTTTAGCCACTTGACGCTTTCCTTTGGCCTTTGCCGCAAGCATCGTCGGTTCAGCTTTGGGTGTAGGACAATCCTTGGCAAAATGCCCTGGCTTCTTGCAGTTGAAACACACCTCCTCCTTCTGAGTACAGGTACTCGCGTAATGTCCTGGCTTTCCACATCGGTAGCAAGTCACCTCGACACTGGTCTGACCTCCACTCCTCGGTACTTGGGTCATCGGACGATACTGTCCCCTGTTGTTGTTCCCCTGAGGTCGGTCGTAAGGCCTCTTCTGCGGTGGTTTCCCTTTCTGTGCAAATCTCTGCCCCGCACTCTGGGGTCTCACTGGTCCGCCCACAATAATCTTCTTCTTGTGGCTCCTCACTCCTTCTACCTCGACACATCGATCAATCAGCTCTTGGAGATTTCTGATCCTCAACGACACCACTGACTTCTGAATGTCGAATCTCAATCCCCGTTGGAATCTCTCACTTAACCATCTCTGGTCAACTCGATCACGAAATGGACTGAAATACCTCGCCAACGACTCGAACTTGGCCGCATACTCGGACACCGTCGAGTTGCCTTCTTGCAGATTGAAGAAATTCCTGCTCCTTCTCGGCTCGTGCGATGTCCTGAAGTACATGTCCGAAACGCTTTCACGGAAAAGGTCCCAGGTCATCTCGCGATGTTACGCTATAAACGTTGCTTCAACTCCTCTCCACCAATACTCTGCGTCTCTAGCGGTAAGTAGGTGGCATAGTCGACCTTCACGTTGTCCGGCAATGGAGTGCCTCGAAGATCTTCTCGATCTCTTGCATCCAAAGATCGACTTTATCCGATTTGGCTCACCGTAGAACTTTGGTGGATCATGCTTCCTGAAGTCGGCCAATCCTCTCGCTTGACATTTCGATTACGCTCGTTCTTTGTTCTTTGCAAGTTCTGGCGAGTTAACGCTGCCGTCTGTTGAGCCATCGCGTTAGCTGTTGAGTTGCGCACGGTGATTGTTGAGCCATGGCTGCCGCCATCTCGGTCATAGCTTGAATAGCTCGTTCCATGTCGACGTTCTCGGTTGCAGATGTCGTATTCCTCTGGTGGCATTAGACTCCACACAGTTCAAAACCCTGTCAGAATCTCACAACAAGGATGTGTTAAAACACACCGCTTCAATCAAGAAACAGTTCAAACAATTTCTCAAGCAATAAGTGCTTCACTTAATTAAACAAAGAATCAACATAATACAACTAGGTACCCAACACATAACCCGACATTGACGGTCAAATTCTATGCACGGCTCGGTCGAACCGAATCAGCTCGATACCAACGATGTAACGACCGTTTCAGGACCGCTACCGAGCTCAATATAACGAGCTCGAGTTCTCGAGCTCAACCCACCAAGCTTAAATTAAATCTATATGAGATGTGTTTTAAAAACAAAACTCTTGTGCCTTTTAAAAATACGATATATTTTTTTTTTTATAAAACCAACTCGTGCACATCAGAGTAATTACAGCTTTTCGAAACATGGTGCAACTAAGACACAAGACTTAAATTCTAATAAAGCATACATGCATAACATACATATATATATCACTCTAAATAATCATCTATACAAAATACAGAGTAGCAAAGTCTAAAGAAAATACACCTAAGGTACGACGGCTTCAAAAGAGCAATCATACCCTGGGGGTACTTCCGGCAGACTCCCACGCTTGTCAGCTCAAAAGTAAGACCACCAGTCTACCCTGTAGCAACAAAACAACACTGCCCAAACTGGTCACGACCTCGAACACAAAAGAAAAACGAAGTACAGTCCTCAGAAAAACAAACATCCAACAAACAAACAATCACGATAAATAGAGGTCGTCACTCGGGTCCTCGTCGAGCTCCTCCTCGGCATCATCTATCGCCGAAGTTCCTGCGCCCTCGACATCGCCTGGGTAACCGTCATGGATTGAAGGCACCACGGGAAAGTGGTCAACTTCTCGACAATTCAAGATAAGCTCGACATAAAAATATAAGCAAACAAAGAAAGTATAACATTCACCGACGTGACTCGACCATCTCACTCTAAACTCGACACAACTCGCAAATCCATTTTCTCTCGACTCGATAATTTTCCGGAATGCACGCCCGTCAGGTATGTCGGAAAGTCCAGAAGCCTTGGGATCCTCGCTCTCCTAGGACGGTCGACTCAGTCCCATAGCGTGGCGACGTCGAAGTCAATCTCCGTAAACAAAAAGGGGACCTAGCACCCTCGATTATCCGGGTCACGGCTCAAAACGTCATACGACTCACCTAGCTCGCTCACTCGATGAACAATTAAGATACGATATTCAAAGAGTTAAACACAAGATATTCAACCGCATGTCAAATAAAAGAGCAAGCTCGACATGAAGAAACGCAATTCAACATGCAATACACAATTCACGACATATATTCAATCACATATTAAATACATGCAAAAACTCAATCATATCACAACATTTCAGCTCGACACAAATCAGGAAATCCATACGCAATAACATAACCACGTAGAATATGAAATGCCCTTACGCTAGCATACTACGAAAGTATTAATGTGAAGCGCCCTTACCGAACTCCAAGTTAATGCTGCTCGACAACGACCTCGACACAGCTGTCTTCAAATGAGCTCGACAACGACTTCGACACGTACGCTTCTCAGTCGACCTCGACACGCGTGATTCTCGATCGACCTCGACACGCATCTGATCCTCGATCTGGATTCTGCTGCTTCCGCGTCCTTGGATTCGCTTTCCCGTACACCTTGATTCGGAATTCACTCGATCTCGGGAAATAGACTTCCTAAAACAAACACAACTTAGATCGATCTATGGTTTCCAATACATCTAGCTCTCTCTTCCCCAAACTCAACCACAACCCAGAAAAATATAAAACTCAAGAACTGAAATATATTTTTCCTCTAACACAAAGTTAGGGATTTCGATCAAAATTTCATGAAAAAGTTATCTGATGCTTCAACAGATAGATCGACAACAACAATAACCAGAAGCAACGAATGAGAAACAAGAAATCGAAACGAACCAAAAATGGAGGTTTCTGGGCACTGCCGATTGCAGAAATCAGAGAAAGAAATTTGTTTTACAAGCCCAATTAATCGGTTAAAAAGATAGGTAATATTGTGAAGAAGAAAACCCATCAATTTGACATGATTTGGAAGCATAAAACTGGTTAAAAATGGAAGAAGAATTAGCGCTAAACAGTAGCACAGAGGAAAAGAAAGATCTGTTCTTCATACCTCAATGGTGATCGGCAAAGTAGATATGTCGAGAAGATGATGATGAACAAAATTGATGAAGAAAGCTTGTGCAGAATCTCGATGGAACTCACGGTTTCGTCGATGGAAGTTTTTGAAGAAAACAACGAAACACAGAGCAGAAGGAAGGAAGAAGAAAGAAGAAAAGAGAAATGAGAGTTTGAGGGAAACCGATCGTGAATACAATTTGGAAGGGCATAATCGTAACTCCAGCTATAAGATGCCAATCCCATCAATCATCTACCCGCTTAATCGTTCCTCTCATAATTACCTCTACTCTGTCGGTCAACGGCAAGCCGACAATGTAATTATTACAAACAATATAATAATAACGCTGAATAACGTTCGAAAGAATACGAGGTATCATCTCGACACGATGTCGACAAAGGTGCTCGTGCAAGCGTACAAGGTTCTAACACGAGTTCGTGAACGCGGTCTCCTCAGCTCGACATGCGTCCTCATCATTTCGATGCAGCGACTTCATCAACTCGACACGCGACCTCCTCAGCTCAGCAGCTAGTGCACGTGGTCTCATCAGCTCGACAAATGATCTCGGCAAACGATCTAGTCACGGGATCTCGACACAAGGTCTTGGTCGAGGTCTCGATACGTCGTCCTAATACGATGTCGATCTCGTCCTCAGGTGTTACATACGACGACTTCAAAAGAGCAATCATACCCTGGGGGTACTTCCGGCAGACTCCCACGCAGGGGGCTGCTCCAAAAGTAAGACCACCAGTCTACCCTGTAGCAACAAAACAACACTGCCCAAACTGGTCACGACCTCGAACACAAAAGAAAAACGAAGTACAGTCCTCAGAAAAACAAACATCCAACAAACAAACAATCACGATAGATAGAGGTCGTCACTCGGGTCCTCGTCGAGCTCCTCCTCGGCATCATCTACTGTCGAGTTCCCTGCGCCCTCGACATCGCCTGGGTAACCGTCATGGATTGAAGGCACCACGGGAAAGGGTCAACTTCTCGACAATTCAAGATAAGCTCGACATAAATGATATAAGCAAACAACAATAATATATCTCAATCACCACACGTGACTCGACCATCTCACTCTAGACTCGACACAACTCGCAAATCCATTTTCTCTCGACTCGATAATTTTCCGGAATGCACACGCCGTACCGTATGTCGGAAAGTCCAGCCGAAGCCTTGGGATCCTCGCTCTCCCTAGGACAGTCAACTCAGGTCCCATAGCGTGGCGGCGTCTAGTCAATCTCCCGTAAACAAAAAGGGGACCTAGCACCCTCAGTTATCCGGGTCACGGCTCAAAAACGTCATACGACTCACCTAGCTCGCTCACTCGATGAACAATTCGCCGCATACGATATTCAAAGAGTTAAACACAAGATATTCAACCGCATGTCAAATAAAAGAGCAAGCTCGACATGAAGAAACGCAATTCAACATGCAATACACAATTCACGACATATATTCAATCACATATTAAATACATGCGAAAACTCAATCATATCACAACATTTCATTTCGACCCAAATCACGAACTCCATACACAATAACATAACCACGTAGAATATGAAATGCCCTTACGCTAGCATACTACGAAAGTATTAATGTGAAGCGCCCTTACCGAACTCCAAGTTAATGCTGCTCGACAACGACCTCGACACAGCTGTCTTCAACGAGCTCGACAACGACTTCGACACGTACCGTCCTCAATCGACCTCGACACGTACACTTCTCAGTCGACCTCGACACGTACAGTCCTCGATCTGGATTCTGCTGCTTCCGCGTCCTTGGATTCGCTTTCCCGTACACCTCGATTCGGAAATCACTCGATCTCGGGAATCAGACTTCCTAAAACAAACATAACTCAGATCGATCCATGGGTTCTAATACATCTAGCTCTCATCCCAACTTAACCACAACCCAGAAAATATAATACTCAAGAACTGAATATATTTTTCCTCTAACACAAAGTTAGGGATTTCGATCAAAGTTCATGAAAAAGGTTATCTGATGCTTCAACAGATAGATCGACAACAACAATAACCAGAAGCAACGAATGAAAAACAAGAAATCGAAATGAACCAAAAATGGAGGTTTCTGGGCACTGCCGATTGCAGAAATCAGAGAAAGAAATTTGTTTTACAAGCCCAATTAATCAGTTAGAAAGATAGGTAATATTGTGAAGAAGAAAACCCACCAGTTTGACATGATTTGGAAGCATAAAACTGGCTAAAAATGGAAGAAGAAATAGCGCTAAACAAGAGTACGAGAGAAAAAGAAAAATCTGTTCTTCATACCTCAATGGTGATCGAAAGCAAAGTAGATATGTCGAGAAGATGATGATGAACAAAATTGATGAAGAAAGCTTGGGCAGAATCTCGAGGGAACTCACGGTTTCGTCGATGGAAGTTTTGAAGAAAACAACGAAACTCGAAGCGAAGGAAGGAAGAAGAAAGAAGAAAAGAGAAATGAGTGTTTGAGGGAAAACCGATCGTGAATACAGCTGGAAGGGCATAATCGTAACTCCAGCTATAAGATGCCAATCCCATCAATCATCTACCCGTTTAATCGTTCCTCTCATAATTACCCTCTACTCTGTCGGTCAACGGCAAGCCGACAATGTAATTATTACAAACAATATAATAATAACGCTGAATAACGTTCGAAAGAATACGAGGTATCATCTCGACACGATGTCGACAAAGGTGCTCGTGCAAGCGTACAAGGTTCTAACACGAGTTCGTGAACGCGGTCTCCTCAGCTCGACATGCGTCCTCATCAGCTCGGTACGCGACTTCATCAACTCGACACGCGACCTCCTCAGCTCAGCAGCTAGTGCACGTGGTCTCATCAGCTCGACAAATGATCTCGGCAAACGATCTAGTCACGGGATCTCGACACAAGGTCTTGGTCGAGGTCTCGATACGTCGTCCTAATACGATGTCGATCTCGTCCTCAGGTGTTACAAAAAGCCACAGACTCGGAATACACTGGCGAAGAGAGCTAAGATAGCTCCAAAGGAGCTCACTGTTAGCTATCTGGGGGCTGGCCATAAACAGCAGTACACCACCATTCCCTATTCCCATGCTTAAGAGAAATAGTCACCGCCTGGAAGTAAATATCCACTACTGTGATTTCCAGAGGACACTCCTTCCTCTTTAGCACCCAAAGGCCACCAGCATGCCCTGAGGCCTCGGCCACCGCACAATCCTCATAACCAAGGCTATCCGAAAAGCTAGAACTCTTGGAAAAAGGACAATGCGTCTCCATAATAATCACAAGCGTCGGTTTATACCTGCGGATAAGTTGACGAGTGTGTCGCCTACCCTCCTTATTAATAACACCACGTATATTCCAACTGAAAATACTCATCTCTTATAGACTAATCATTAAAAACAATTAGATGAGAGAGTAACTCGAAGCCACCATAGGCTACGTGTCGTCATCCTGCATGTAGTCAATGGGCCCTCCTCCATTCTCATTAACCAATATAGCACTAGAAGGCCCAAATGGCCCATCATGCCACAGCGTGTTGCGTCTCATAGCTGCTGCCTCTGAGTCTGCTAGCGTGTTAATCACGTCCACTCCCGGCCCACCAAGCCCAATTGCAATGTTATTAATTTTTGGGACCAACTCAATTGCCTCTGATTCATCCTGACAGCTTTTGTTCGGCCCGATAAAGCCCGAACCCAAACTGGGCTAGCCCAATCGGGCTGCGGGCAACCCGCATATATCTCAAAAATTAAAAATACATGTACTAGTCACTACTTAGTGGACATCTAAAGCACTGTCACACTCACTTTGGACTTCAAAAACTTAAATACGGGGACAAGTACTTAAAAAGCGCTGGCAGGGAAGCATGGTACGTGGACACAAGTATTTAATAAATTGTATTTTTGCCAATGTTTTGAAAACCAGACCGATCATTAAACCGGCAAAGGCACTGGTTCAAAGTTCAATGTTTAACCGGGTGTGAATAAATAATATTTTTTTAATATTAGAAAAGATATTAAGTAATAAATTTAAGATATAATTAAATTTTAAATAAATATTAAACAACAATAATATATGTTTCAAAAGATATTTGATCCATTTGAAGTATATATTTATAATATTATTTATTTTTAGAAAATAAGTATAATGCTATATTATTACAAAAACAATTAGAATAGTATTTATATTTAAAATGTTTTTAGCAAATAAGTATAATGTTTATACAGGCTGCAGCCAATTTTAGTACGTGTGTCCATAAGTTTATAATACTGACCTTTTATTTATTTTTGATAAAGTAATATGAAAAAAACTTTTAGGGTGAAAAAAAATATAACTTGGTTGAGAACACTTTTGTAAAAACGTTTAGCTTCGTGGTTAAAACGTGCGCTCAGCAACCTCATTGTCGCAGGCTCGAATCTTGCTGGTGCCTGTTTCTAGTTTATTTTATGTAAGTAATCGAAAAACCAACAAAAAAATAAAATCGGTACTGGGCGGTTCTTACCGGTTTTCGCGGTTCAAGGCCGGTTCATCCGGTCCATACCGGTTATGTGACAGCACGGTTCAGAGGGTGTTTCGGACCGGTCATGCTTCCGATTCCCGATTCAACCGGTTGGACCGACCGGTCCGGTCCAGTTTTCAGAACTATGATTTTTGTTGTTTTCCTTTTTTTATAGTGGGGTGCTATTGTTGCTGCAAGTGTTGGGAGTATTTTAAATTTTAATATATAACTTTTGGTTAGTTTTTTTTAATTAATGAATTGAATTAATTTACAAAAGAACGTGCTGGTTATATATATGATGATGAATGTGATTAGTTTCTTTTAAACATGCCATTTTTAATATTACAGTTGCATTGGAAAAATTGCATTACCGTCAACTTAAAGAATATTTATTTATTTATTATAAAAATATGAGCTTTGATTAATAGGTCGGCGAAAAAGCCCGCAGCCCGCATAGGGCCAAGCCGGGCTATAAATTTGGAGCCCGAATCTCACCCAGGGCTTTTTGGCCCGGCCCGATAAAGCCCGTTTCTGATGTGGGCCGGCCCGATGCGGTCAGCTCTAGTCCAAACCGAGCTTGGCTTTGATATGACATTCGGGCTTTGTGGGTTATTTGGGAGGTGTGTAACAACTATTCTCTAATAACGAGTATAGTCAGGAGGAGCTCTTGGAGAGGATCCAAGTTATGTCTTGGCATTGGTTCCTTGCCAAAGGAAATTCAGGTACTTGCCTCTTTTATGAGTTGGTTTGTAAATCCCCTAGGATGTTTGAGTAGGTAGCACCCCTCTCTATGGCTATGTGTGTGACATCCCAAATTTCTTCCTAATTGGATCCTAATGCGCTTCTAGTGTTAAGGGCTTTAAATAAGCTCAAGGGATCTGAAAATGGGGCTTGAAACAGGCTAGGAGCGAAGAAAAGGAAAAATATACGAATTATATATCAGTCTGGATGCAATGCGACCAAGCCCTCCCGCAATACGAGTAATTGACATCTCACAACACGATATGAAAATCTCGCGAGGCGACCGAACAACAAGTGTGTCACCACGCATGCTCCTTCGCGTAAATATGCTTCAGGAGCTAACCATCTCGCGACGCGAAAAGGTACATCTCGTGATGCGACGAACCTCATCCCCATCACAATTGCTCTAGCTCGAATCAGAGCTCCTTCTTCTCCCTTCAGCCATTTTATGACTATATCAAGGGTATTTTGGTCACCTCGGCCAAATACCCAAATACCGGTAGGATAGCGGGGCTCTGGATCTGTTCCGAGGCTAAAGGAGTTCAGGTAATAGCCTACTAATTAGACTTTAGTGATAGCTTCATTCCTAAGTTATTCTAATAATGTCTCATTCTCTATGTGCAAACGAGGTGCTGCAAAAGGAGGTCTAGGTCTTAGTTCAAATGTTACCTACAACGTCCTTCTGACCGTAGATATAACTTTGAACTATCCTTTTGATTCATTCCTTAGGGTTTGTATAACGATACTAGGATATTGTTAGTAACACATTACTAAAATGATAATATACGTTATCTTTTCAGCAATAATCCTTGGTCAATGGCATACCCAATGCAGAGTTGGATCATGTCCTTGGACGTAAGGATTACGTATGTCGTAATGACATCCAGGAGTATCCCAAATACCTTGGGGATACAACCAGAAAAATGGCGTGAATTTGAAGAGCAAGTAAGGACTTGTCCTACCAATGTTATGCATCCATTTGGCTATGGTCTCTGAACAACATTTGGGTTATCATCTTCCTTCCTCGGCTCTAGCCTTGCCATTGGGATATCTTCCTTTCTAGGCTCATGGGTTCATCCCTTAGAAGTATTATTAAGGCGACCTTCCTCCATTTGCATCTGCATGCTGACTACGTAACGCTGCATAGCCACAACCCTTTTACCACAGATCGTGATAGTTTTCCCTGGTCATTGAGGAACTTCATCTCTAAATGTCATATAGAGATGATTAGCCTGATATCATTTAGAATTGGCCATCCCAAAATAGCATTGTATGTGGCTAGGACACTACAAGAAATAGCACATATACCGACGGCCTATTACCAACAGTCACGACCCGTCGAACAAAAACCAGGATTTCTGACGGCTTTAGCCGTCGGTAATTCGTTACCGATGGCTAGGCCATCGGTATACCCGCTTCTGGATTTTCTGACGGCCTTAGCCCGTCGGTAAATTGGAAATTTTTAAGATTCCCGCCGGGTTTTCAAATACCGACGGGTTTGAACCGTCGGTATTTGAACGTGACCGTTGATAAGGCCGAGTAAGTTTACCGACGGGTGCAGACCGTCGGTAAATTAAATTAAGCCGTCGGTAAAGTCCTGATACAACATGAGACTACACTTCTTCCCTATTCCCCTCTTTTGTACTGTTTCTCTCATCTTCTCTCCTCTATCTCCCCTTGTAGAGCCGCCACATCTGCCTCCGCCACCACCGCGCGTCCACTGCCCCTTTGTTACTGGTCCTCCACCACGTCTTTCTCTCTTTCTCTAACTGATTCGACCACCATGACCGCCACCTCTACTACGTGGTCGCGCCACCTCTCCGCTCCTCTGTTCCACCGCCGCGCAACACCACCTCTCGACCTCGGCACTATTCCACCACGCCACCTCCCCTTGCACTGTCCTTTCTCTCGCACTCTCTCTTTCTTTCTCTGCCAAGCCATGCCACCACTTCTCTCTAATGTAATTTGAAATTTTTTATTTCGTATTTTGAATTTTCACTGTGAAAAAAATCTTTATTTACTTGTAATTGGCTGTGAAAATTTCAGGGACCTGTCGGGATCATTGTGAGATCGTTGCTGTGCCGTGGTCGGTGTTGTCATTGCTACTTCTCATTTTGTTGGACATATTTTGTGGTTAGTGATTTTGTGCTTTAATTATAGTATGTATGATCTAGGAAATGTCGTGTTATAGTTTGTATGATCTAAAATTTATCGAGATATATTCTGTAATTAGTATAAGTTTTTATTAATTAGGTGAGCTAATTTATGATATATTGATTATCCCCAAATTATCTGATTTATGGTATACTGATTGTCCCCAAATGATCTGATTTATGTGAGCTGATTTATGGTATACTGATTATGATTCAATGAGCATGTGAGCTTAGATATGATATACTGATTGTCAGTTGTATTGCATAGTCATGGTCAGTGGTTTTTTCAACTAAATGAACAGGTGATTTTTGCTTGGTGATGCTTTATTTGTTTTTTAATGTCCCAAAAATAAATATGTATTTGAATTAAGTCATGTTGGTATTGGAGTAGGTAGAATGGAATATGAATTTAGGTTGACACGTCAAGAGGATTAATTGTGTATTAAAAAAGGCTGTTAAGGTTTTGAATTATTTTTTAATCAGTAGTAATGGACTAATGATATTCTTGAGGAGAAATTGAGCTCTTTATGATTTTGGAGTTAATTTTTGCATTGTTGCATTTGATTTTTAGTTTGTATATGTATTGAAATTACTGCATTAAGCTCTAAACGTATTTGGTTTGTTGTGTTTGGGATATTCTGCATTTGGTTAGACAATTTCTTGAGGATTAGGGTGTTGCTTAGATGGTTTTGATATTCTGGTGTGGTTTTGACATTCTTGTTTATAGCTTATTAGTTTCTGCTAACAGAAGAAGCTATGTTTCATAGGCCTCTGAGACCGCCACCTCCACCACTCCACCGCGCCACCACAGCCGCCAGTACTACTCGTGCCTCTACCACTACTCTGCGATCGGGGTATGCACTCTAACGAAATGTTGGTTGACTCATTGGGTGGAAAAGGGTTGGCTGTTGACCCCCACACCGACATATTTCTTTGTTTTGCTTCATAGTTCTCTCCACAGAGGGAATTTTGAAGTGATGTGTGTTTTTTTGCTGCCAAAAAGTTATTATGTTGAAGTGATGTATAGTTCTCTCCACAGAGGAAATTTTGTCTGATGTATGTTTTATGTTAGAAAGTAGAGAAACAGATCTATTCATATAGCTAACCATTAAAAAATATTTGGATATTATTAACTAAACATGTAGTTGATTGTTCCTAAGGAAAGCTACAAATAATACCTGAGGAAAGCTAGAAATTTCGTTCTCCCATACACAGGGCATGATGCCATATTTTCCACCTTGAAAAGCTCGGAGCTCATCTTCAAGCCAATCCCTTTTTTCGTATGAATATACAGGTAAGACAAGCAAGTTAGAAAACGGAGAAGGAAAAAGAGAGGGACCTAAAGAACCTCTAAATTCTTTTCAAAAATGATGTTGACTTATCTAACATTCTATATAATAATAACAGTCTCACCTACATTAAGCGTATATAAATAGATAACAGAAATATTAATATATTGATGACATCACTAAATTATGTTCCCACATTTTCCGTTAAATTTTAATGGGTATCAATTGCCACTACAAAAGAATGAAAACTTCCATGCATTGGAATTCTATTGAATACACAATCGGTATTTTTGTACATAAACATTGCACATGGTCAATGGAGAAAGGAAGTGAGAATCCAAGAATACAGATCTCCTTTTTAAGTCAAAGGTGATGGGGATTGGGGACTCTAATGCTTTTGGATGCAGTCAGAAACAGAGGAGTAAAAAAGGAGAGAAACACAAAGATGGAAAAGATAGACTAGCTTGCTGTACAAGTTTTTGCCTGTATCTTTGGATAAAAATATTTTATTAAGAGAAAGAAGACAAATACATTGAAGCAGCTAATACACACAATAATCTCTTAGATCAATTAATAATCTTTTTTTGTCTTCATTGATAGTGGACCCTAAGAAAATATTGGATGGTCATTTAACTAACATGGTCCTAGAGCTTTGCATACACATTTCACAGACATGATAAAACTAAAATCCCATTCATATATAAGCTACTGATTTCCAATGTTGAGGGTTTGCTGTTTCTTTTGAATTGTGATTTGGTTAGCAAGTTTTTGAAGACAAAAAAATAAAGAAGAAATGTCAATGCTTCAAGATTAAGCTCTAATGATTAATTCAGTACCATAAAGTAAGATATGAAATTGTTTACAAGAAAGTGAAAAGTAAAGTAATTAACCATGCACTCCACGATAAATGTAAGATAGCTTTACAGCTTCATCATAATTATTAATAACAATAATCAAACTAGAAAAGTCAAAATTCATCACAAAACTGTTTAGAAATCAATATTTGATGCATGCTATTTGTAAAGGAAAATAACAAGGACCTACTTTTGTGATAAAAGGACTCAACTGATAGGAACTTATCAACTCCTGAAGATGAGGGGGCACACCATGCAATTGATTGTCACCTTCAGAGGCCAGATACAAGATCACTGATAGCTGTATCCGTCCTGTGAGTCACCAGCAATCGACCTGGTCTATCAGCCATAGCCCATATTAACATAGAACAAAGCAGTAAAACAACATGCTTATAAGTAACAGAAGCAGAAGATGCTATATTTTTACTACAAGTAAAAAGTTCACATTTGTGTTTAGAAGGAAAGTAGATTTAGCTCCAAATGTGTGGATTTAAATTGTTTTCGTGTTAATTAAACCAAACTTTATATTTGCTATTCATTTATACATCCCTTCATTACATCATCTAAAAAATTCCACAACAATGACTTTGGTTTTTCAGGGCAAATAGGTTTTACACACACACACAATTAAGAAAAGAAAATAATTAAGAATCAAGGGATCAATGTAATTTAATTTAATAATTAAGAAAAGAAAATACTCATATCAATTAGTGAAGATTTAACATTTAACCAATTGTTACGTAGGTGAAATAAATGCAAGAAAACCATTTGAAATTTATTTAGAACTAGTTTTCATTAAAGCATAACAATAACATGCCCAATATTAGCAGAATATATCTCTTTATTGTTCTCAAGACATTTCATAATTTATTAGGAGTTAACACGATATTCACTTCTTCATACAGTCTAAGTTCCTGCAACATAAAATGAAGACCAGAAGTTAGAACCTCTCTGTCCTAATACTTTTTACCAGAAAAAGTCACCACAATATGGAAATAATTTTTCCATAAAAATGAAAAAAAATTATGTTAGCCCGCCCAATCCAATTGAAATTTTCTGATTTTGATATTTTCCTTTTCTTTTGACATTTATGCCTAGGAACATTACCGTGTGTGCTAAAATTCGAAGTGAAAGCTTTTGCTTCAAGATAGCGTTGATCAGGGGAAAGAGATGTTTTACTTAACTTAATCTCTATTCATAATTAGAAGGTAGAGAAATTTAAAAAAAGATCTAATTATATCCTTGGCTGCGATTTGCTTTGCACATCTCTCTGTACTTCTTTCCCTTGCCACTTCTGCTTGTCTAATTCCATCCTTTAAGAGGATGTCAACTTCCAACCTGTTTCTTTTTAAATGACCAAGTCGAATTTCTAATTCTACCCTTGCCACTTCTACTTGTCTAATTGTTATGTTAATTATTGTTGAAATGGATGTTTGATTATTGTTATTAGTATCGGAGAAAAGCCTTAGCTTCCCGTTTGAGGTTCAATATATTATTGAGTGCATGTACTCTTTTAGGGTACCACGTGCTCATTGTATATTGAACCTTGAATTGTCCAAGTCGAACAGTTTGGGAAAAAACTTTTTCTTTACTTGTATAATAGTTGTTGCTTAATTCTCGTATCTTTATATTTGATGAAATTTTGATTCGATTCATTTCCTTTTATTCTCTGGTTGCATACTTGATCGCGGTATTCATAACTGCGATCATTTAGTGTACTCAGAGACCAATGGGAAATGCTGCCGAAATTTTGTCAAGTTTAAAATATGAGAATTAAGGAATGACTATTATACGAGTTCTGAAAAAGTTTTTCCTCGAATAGGATAGGACCATACCATTTAAAGAAAGAGAGCGGTTGTAAGAACGTCGTGCTGCTGAAATTGTCATTTTTTTAACATGTAGAAGATGAAATTTTTCCCTTCGAGTCATAGTTGGATGTACGATAGGTTATATCTGGGGAGAGGGGGTTTGAAACAATCTTTTTGCAATGGGGTTGATCACTTTGTCCAAGCCGCAATGGCACATAAAGATTTTGAAATTAATGGAGGGATTAGATGTCCTTGTCTTAATTACGATTGCAGAAGGATAAAGAGCCCAGGTGATGTCATATATCGCCTGCAGAGAGTTGGATTTAGGCCTAATTACTAGATTTGGACTAGACATGGTGAAGAGTTGCCTCGGGTTGATTTAGGGGTTGGCGATAATTGCACAGATGCTTCAAGCAGTTGCATAGATGCGGGATATGATGAGCAAATTGAATTGATGCAAGATATGGTTTGTGATGCTTTGGGGGTCAACGTGTCATTCGAGGAGCAATACTATGATGACATAGATGAACTTCCAAATGAGACAGCACAAAAATTTTATAATCTCTTGTTAGAAACAAATAAGCCGTTGTTTGAAGGGTCTGCAAACTCTAAGTTATCAATGTGTCTGAGGCTTTTAGCTCTTAAGTCCAACTATGGTGCTACGGATGTGTGCTTAGATCTCGTAACGAAGATGATGTTGGACTCGTCACCTATCAGAGATGGTTTGCCAAAAAGTTATTATGAGGCTAAAAGCTTAGTGTCTAAGTTGGGGTTGGAATATAAAAGGATTGATTGTTGTGTAAGAGGGTGTATGTTATATTACGACAATGAATTCGGTAAAAACCAAGGTATATTTCACACACTGATAATGGGAAGGGTAGACAAAAACCAGTTCCATGGAAGGCAGTGTTTTATTTGCCAATTATTCCAAGGCTTCAGGTATGTTGCACCACCCATGTGATGGTGAAGCTTGAAAGCACTTTCATCGTATGCATCCTGAATTTGCAGCAGATCCACGTAATGTACGACTTAGCTTATGCTCTGATGGTTTTACCCCGTATGTTCAATCAACGGCGAAATCCTATTCTTGCTGGCCAGTTATTGTTACCCCATACAATCTTCCTCCCGAAATGTGCATGTCTAAGCCTTATATGTTCTTGACTTGTATTATACCGGGTCTAGATAATCCAACATATGGTATTGACATCTACTTACAGCCTCTCATTGACGATCTCAAAAGGTTGTGGAATGGCGTTTTGACTTATGATATTGCACGAAGAAGAACTTTACAATGAGGGCAACTCTTATGTCGACCATTAATGAATTCCCTGCATATGGCATGTTGTCTGGTTGGGGTACTCATGGTAAAATGGCATGTCCCTATTGCATGGAGCATACAAAGGCCTTTACCTTGAAATTCGGGGGGGAAGAGTTCTTGGTTTGACTCACATCGCAGGTTTTTACCAGGTGATCATCCATTTAGATGGAATAAGAATGCCTTCAAGAAGGGTGAAGTTGAATTAGATGGCCCGCCCCAAAGTTGACATCCGAACAGATTTGGAGCAGAGTTATGGATCTGCCAAAAATCACAGATTATGGTGAAATGGATCGATTTGAAGAATATGGACAATGGCATAATTGGACTAAAAGAAGTATTTTTTGGGATCTGCCATATTGGAAAGATAATTTATTGAGACACAACCTTGATGTTATGCACAATGAGAAGAACTTTTTTGACAATGTTTTTCTCACAGTGATGAACATTAGAGGAAGAACGAAAGACAACGATAAGGACAGACTAGACTTACCGCTTTACTGTAGGCGAAAGGACTTGCATTGGACGACTTGGTCGGATGGGAAAACCCTGAAACCCATAGCTTGTTACTCTTTAACTGCTGAGGAAGCAAGGTTAGTCTGTCGGTGGATAAAAAAACATCGAATCCAGACGGTTATTCTTCTAATTTGGCAAGATGTGCCGATGTGAACAAAGGAACCATGATTGGGATGAAAAGCCATGATTGTCATGTATTCATGGAGTGTTTACTTCCTATTGCATTTAGTTCCTTGTCGTCAAATGTTTTAAATCCACTTACGTAACTCAGCCAATTTTTTAAAGATTTGTGTTCTGCAACCTTGAGAGAGGATGATCTTATAAAGATGGAGCAGAACATACCAGTCATTCGTTGTAAGTTGGAGAGAGTATTTCCCCTTGGTTTCTTTGACTCTATGGAGCATCTCCCAGTGCATCTTGCACATGAAGCTAGGCTTGGTGGACCGGTTCAATACAGATGGATGTATCCATTCGAAAGGTAATATAATAAAATATTCTTTAAAATAAATATTCACTTGAAGGGTTAAATGTATCAATTTTTATCATTAACCTTGTTATTTTGTAGATTTATGGGTGACTCAAAACGGTCGATGAAAAATAAGGCCAGGGTTGAAGGATTTATTTGTGCAACTTACTTACACCGTGAGACAATCCATTTCTGTTCCCATTATTTTACGAACTTCATGCTGACACCAACAAATAATAGGAATGAAATAAAAATTGAAAGTGAAAGACACCCGCTAGCCTTATCAGTATTTTGCCTTCCCGGTCGTCATGCTGGAAAGGAGCTGACTTCCTGGTTAACGGGAGAAGAGTGGAAGTCAACCCACGTTCACGTGTTGATCAACTGTGCCGAAGTATCACCATATCTTACGTATGTATCATTTTGACCACTTTCAATTTCTTTTAACCACAGCTACTCATGATCATTTGTTTGATAGTGACTTGATCAGGGCATTCTTGTTAACTAAGCCCACAAGCGAACAAGACTCTTCTGCCTAGATTCATGAATATTTCCCAACGTGGTTTATGAACCAGGTATGTATTTTTAGTCCTATTTGAACTATTTATTGTTTGAAAATACAAAAGATTGTCTGAAAAAAGGAACTATAATTTGTTTGCATATGGTGTATACGCAAGTGTACAGTGAGGCGAAATCGCCTAAAATCGAACACTTGAGAAATTTATCTCATGGTCCTAAATCACGTGTAAAAGAATGGCACACGTTTTTCGTAAACGGATACAAATTTCAAACCCAGTCAAAAATAGAGGCAAAAAAATAGTTAACAGCGAAGTTTATGTAAAAGGTGCCACAGATGGAGGTGAAGACGACTTCTACGGCGTGATTCAACATATATATGAACTGGCGTACAATACTTTAGACTATACTAAAAGAATAGTGCTATTTTTTTGTAATTGGTTTGATCCGTCAAGTAGAGGCAAAAGAGTGGATCAAAAATATAATAATGTTGACATATGCATGAGCAGAAGATACCAAATGTTTGATCCGTTTATCATGGCACAATATGTAAGACAAGTGTATTATGTCCCTTATCCATCAACTCGAAGGGACAAACAAGGTTGGTGTGTTGCAATAAAGACAAAACCAATGGGTCACGTTGAAGCAGATGATCCACAGGAAGAAGTGGCTTATCAAGTGGATGAGATGTCTCATGTCAACGTAGTAAATGAAGTGAAACCCATTTCTCGACTACGTGATGATCCAATCACATATGAAGATATAGATGGAGATCAGGAATTAAATGAAGAAGTGGCAGAACCATCAAGATCTGAAGACGATGCCAAAGTAGAGTGGGCAGAATAGGCAGAATGAAATTGTTTAGCTTTTTACAATTAGAGAAATTAATGTCTACCAATATATTTTAATTTGTCAGTTACTAGTACGTATACCCGTGCAATGCATGGGGTATATTTTTAGTTTTTATATAAAAGTACGTAATTTAAAAATGATATGGTGAAGGTTAGCGGTGTGTAATTATAAAGAGACTATAATTAGCAGCATAGTATAGACTGTAATTATAAAGAGACATTGAAAAGTTATTGGTAGCATAAATATTAAGTAAAATCAACTTAAAACATCACTTGAAATAGTTTTTTTTTAATTTTTAGTGTGTAAATTGTTAGATATGCATGATAATCCTTTTCTGATGTCATCGAAAGTTCTGCAGCCATTAACTTATCCAGCCATGAGCCATGTACTATAGCCTGAAATAAAATCAAAACATAAAATTGGGTTACTATTCATATATTTTATCAGATTTAACTCAATTTAAGTAATGGTGGACTGATCGAAATCTATAGTTAGTGAAAATAATTGTTGCATAAATTAATCACAGACAAATAAAGTGTATTTAAATCTAATTATTAGTTTCAAACTATAAAATGATTTACTGAATACATATTGCATGAATATTTGTTAGGTCATTTTGTTTCTGATATATAAAGGGATGTAACTTATGTATTTTTATGGAATTCATTTTTAATATTATTATGTTTAAATATAATATTTCATGACTGTTATTGTTGAATTGCTCTATAGACATATATGACATCAGGAGGTCTAGGATTTGACCCCCCCCAGACCACCCACTGGTGGTAAACGAGGGGGAAGGGCATTGCCATCGACCCCCCTCATCGTCGGAGGCCGAATATTATTAGGATTAACGATGCTGGCTATGCGACGTTTTCATCCAAACAACGTCCGCATACATCTACGCCTACATAGGCTCCAGCGCGTTCGGCCCCTACACAGCCTCCAGTGCGTTCGGCACATACACAACATCCAGCACCTTCTGCACCGACACCCGATTTACCTCCCATTTACATGGTCCCCACCCCGGGGTTCCAGCAGACACTTGGCGCTTCTTCCTCTCATTTTGTGCCTGAGACGGTGCCCGATACTTATCTGTCCGATCATGAGTATATGAAGGGCCACACACCTGATCAGACTGGGTTGAGCAGGACGAGGATGAGCAGCAGGAGGTTGACCAGGAGGTCATTGACGATATTCAGATGCTGCATGATGGCCAAGTTGCTATCAGGCTGGCTGGTAAAGGGTAAGTATTTACATTTTTTTTTCCGATTATTAATATATATATATATATATATATATCTTGTTTGACATCTTGTTATTGTTCAGGTTCCGTCCCTCAAAGCCAGCTGCGACGGCTATCACAGCGGTAATTGCGGATAATTACCACACATTTTGGCCCACCTGGGGGAAGTTGAAGGAGGAAGCGGGGGATCATATGTTCAAATCTTTTGGAGTAAGTTGCAATTTTTATTTTGTTGCATATTATTTTTTATTTCATAAAATTCAAATAATAATGTATTATATTCATACAGGAGAGGGTTTCTTGGAAGAAAGAGGATGAGGAGCAGATCGAGAAGAACTTCCATATGAAGGCCTCCCACCGTGTCTCTGATATGCTTAGAGATGCCCGCCTCAATGGACAAATTTTGGATAGGATCAGTCCTGCAATCGCAGCGCTTAATCGAACTCCCCTGAGTTCAAGATGTTAAGCGAGAAGGCGAAGAAGAATAGAGCCTCTGAGAAGGGTGGGAGCTTGCACACCGGAGGTTCGGTCAGTCAGGCGCAGCACGCAGCTCGACTTGTACGTTTTATATTATTATTATTATTATTATTATTATTATTATTATTATTATTATTATTATTATTATTATTATTATTCTTGTTGTTGTTGTTATTAGTTACTATTTATTATTTATTATTTAGTTAAGGTTTTTTATTAAATAATTACAGTCGAAGCGGTTGCGTAGAGAAGTAAAGTTGCACGAGCTCCATCGTGCAACTCATATTAGGAGGAGTACCAGTGATTTCGTCGATGAGCAGTCGAGGCGGACCCAGCTAATTATAAAAATATAATGAATAGTTTTTTAATAATGTTTATATTGTTTTATTACAAAAAAAAATTAACCGAGGAGGAGTTTGAGGCGAGGATGTCTCAGATGATATCTCAAACATCATCGTGTTCCCCCTCTCCAAGCCCTGAGGATCCATCTGCACCGCTCAGCGTATGGGCAGATGTTGTTGGCGACAAGAAGAAGGGTAGTCTATACGGTGCTGGCGACCTTGCCAGTAACTACAAGAAAGGGGGCCACCTCCACATCGGAGAGTCGTCAAGTAGTGGTGCTGCCCCTGGTTGCTCTGCCGCAGATGAGCAGGAGATAGCCGAGCTGAAGCGGGTCGTGGCCGAGCAGTAGCGGGTCGTGGCCGAACAACAGGAGGAGTCCCACCAGACGAGTGCCATTTTGGCTCAGGTGCTGGCGCGACAGGAGCAGATGTACCGGTTGCTAGCTCGCCAGCAGCCTCCTCCACCTCCTCCGCCTCCTAGTACTGATGATCATGTCGATAATGCAGATGGTGTAGAGCATGTCGATCATGATCAGGACTACGAGGACTATTAGTTCTGTTTGTACTTATATTTTTTTATATTTCTGGATATCTTTTTAGTTACTGATCTTTGTTCGTCGGATTTTTTTATTTTATTTATTACGTTTCTTTTTTTAAATTGTTTTTTAGTTTACGTTATCGCATTTTTAAATATGGGAATAAATTAATAATTAAAATTAATCAATTAAATTACTAGTAATAGTTAATTAATTTAATAAATAAACATTTTTTAATATGGGAATAAATTATTTTTAATAATTAAGTAAATAAATTAATTTATTTATTTAATAGTTAATAATTTAATTAATTAATTTAATAAATTTAATAATTTAATAAATAAAATTAATTAATTAAATTAAATATAAAAAAATAAATTCGGCTTTACCGACGGGCTGAACCGTCGAAAAAAAAATTTCGACTTTACCGACGGGCATGCCCGTCGGAAATATACCGAAGGGTTTCACCCATCGGAATGTACCGACGTTTTCCGACAGACTTTTACTGACGGTACAACTCATCGGTAATACCGACGGTCAAAAAAAAGCACGTCAGTAGGGATTTGCGACGCCTGTTTTACCGACGGGTTGGTGGCCGTCGGTAATTCGTCGGAGAAAACGCATTACCGACGGTTTTTTGAGAGGCCGTTGGTAATCCCGAGTTTTCTTGTAGTGGTATATTAACTACTACAAAGGTGTTGGGGTTGTCTTCCCTTTTCTACCACCAGTCAACATGACTGTGGTATGTGGAGAATCTTTGGGAGTTATCCAATCTTCAGCAAACCCGATCAAGTCATCTATGTAAGGGGTGAGGCAGTTGTTCCCTAACTGCATTATCACGAACACATCATAAAATAATATGTTAAACGAACTACTCGGGTATAAGAAAATACGTCGCATGCGAGCTTTTCTTACAACGTCTGTGACCACCAAATGGTCACCCGACCTTACTTCGTTCACATTGTCTTGACTAATAGGAAGGGAATTACATAGCTGGGCCTCCTTCCTCACCAACACCGCGACCTGTTGTCTGCATTGCGCGATTTAATCCTTTCGGCGATCGCCTCTATCGAGGATTCGTCATGGCAGATCTCTCGGGATGAGTCTAGTAGGACCTTTGTCAAGAGGTCGCTTGCTGATCATTGGGGAGTATGAGGTTGCCCTTGTAACATTCACCTCGTATGTCCAGTATGGCGTTGATGAGATCACCGGGCTCCAGCGATTTATGTGTTTGCCATGATTGCGATGGCTTTGGTGTCCATCGATAGAAATGATGGGGAAACTCTACTATTTCCCAAAGATGATACCATTCATTGTTCCAAATCCTCCATGTGTTGGAAACTGGTATGGACATTTGTTCGTTAATTAAAGGTTCAGACTTCTCTAGTTAGTTGCAGTTGAGAGTATCGAGGATGAGTACCTAGAAAGGTGCTCTGACGATCAAGTTAGTTTATGAATTTTATAACAATGTACATACCTTAGGTGTTATAGGATTATCCTTTTTATAGAATGGCAGATAGGCCCCACTCTTCTTATCTTGTCTCGTTAAAGGCTTTCCTCTTTGGGTGAAAGGCTTTCCCCTTTGGTGAAAGATCCTTTTTGTTTAGGTTGCCTTAAGATTAAACCCTTCGAGATACGCAACAGACCAACTCTGTGTTGGTATGCACTGGAGTCGCCTCTAGCAGTGAGGGATGAGGTCGTTCCACCCCAGTGGAGTGATTCTTTGCCACACATTATACTAAAGAATATATGTGATAGGGACACTTCCTCTTGGGCGTCCTACCTTGTCTTGGGTACAGATGGATCTTATTGCAGATTGAGCCTGGTATGATATAGGACTCGAAACAACCTCATTTCCCTAACTTATCGATATTCGTATTTTACTAAACCCTTCTCTACAAAGACAATAACAACGACAATGACCTTTTTTCATGTTTGTGGAGGAATTTTGGGGAGAGCATAGAAAGGTTTGACGTTTTCTTCACCAAAGATAGTGTAAGCCTTGTGGGAATGAACAATGCTGAAGTAGGGAATTGGGGGGAGAATAAGGAGCAGTGGTGGTTAACAGAGAATAGTCTTGATAGTAACAATGATGTTATATTTAAAGGTATTGATGACAAGGAAAATGAAGATTAATAAGGTCACATGGTGAGGAGAGAGAAGAAGCCATGCTCCATGGAGCGAGGACATGTGGGAGAGAAAAACCTAAATACTGGAATAGTTGTTAGACTACTAGTATAGAATAGAGTAGAGTCACACGCTTTACTAGAGGCTGATATCAGTAGTTCTTAGTAGAACTATGGGATGTGATTTCTCCAGAGAGTGATTGCAATACCTATCAGGTTGATTGGTGTGATGATGTTTGCTTCGATTGATGTGAGAGCACGCAGTGAGGTTTATTAGGTTTCTAAACATGATTAGGATAGGTTGATTTAGAGAAAGACGCTTGGGTAGATGATAATTATAGTTTAGTGAGTAATCAATCCTTAGGAAGATTGATCCTTTATTTGTATGATTGATGTTTAGACTGGGTCCAAATTACACTTAGGCTTGAATTTGAAATAGGAGCATGATTGGTATATTACCATCGGTGTGCGTACATGGGTTGGCCATTGCGTACAAGGCCAGGAGTACTAGAGTAGGAGTACGATATGTGCAGTACATAGGACTTGTGATTTCCTTGAGGATGGTGACGTATGCCTTTGGTGACGCAGAGTTGGCCGCTTTTCTGTCTTTGTAGTCGGGTAGCCCAATAATCCTGACGAAGTTACTGGCATATAAAAGTCCATAATATGTGCTATCTAAAGTGCATCCTTGATACCTGCCGTTAGGGGAGGGGAACCATTCTTTGGGGTATGGTAAGCTGGATATGCCGAATGGACGACTGGCTTGTTCCTAGTCTCGGTCGGCGAGATAGGGACATCATAGGTAGGCCTAGCGGGGCCAATAAGGAGGATTTGCTAATGATACAACGGCCGCTTGCATGTAGTGAATATTAGAATATGCATAGGAAAAAGGGAATCAACGCTATTATGGTTTAGAGGGGGCCTTAGTACCTCATCTTTAGTCTAGGCTATAATCCTGCATATAAATACCTTCGGAGATGGATGCTTTGTGTGTTTTTCTATTTTAGGGCCTATACTATCTATTCCAATATAATAGCATTTAGATCACTTCTCATTTTTCCTCTTTATTTGTTTATTTGTTGTTCTGGTTGAATACATTAGCAGTTGGGAGAAGACCTTATAGTACAAGGGTACTGTGAATAAGTCATCTGTCAGCATAGGTTGGTGAGTTGTGGCTAGTGAATTAGTATATGTGTCTTTGTGATTGTTTGTGCTTCTTATCACTGCCGACACAAGCCAGGAGTATATTAGCCCTAAGGATGGCTTAGTATACACTGATACACTATACTTATAATAAAGCATTTTCCCACTATTCTGCTATAGCACATATTATAACAGTATTAGAGTATATTAGTATAAATAAATAATTAAAAGAAAGGATTATAAATGAATTAGGAAATTTGGCTAGTTGCACATAATAAAAGAAATAAAGTTAAATTAACTAGGGTGTCACATTTGAGTGGTCTCAGAGCATGTCAGTCCATCACCGGATTATGGAGTCTTTTAGGTGTTTTATTGGCCGTGTCAAGTCAAATTCACGTCGGATAATGACCTTGTCAAGTGTCTAGTCGAGGTAGAGAGTCATATAACCAAATTATCAATATCCTTGGTTAAAGATAAATTGCTTATATTTTGTTCATATGATATATTTAAGAATGTCATATTCTTTATATCTTATGAATCTCGTCTATTGTGTTTTCAGGATCCATGGCTCAAGACAAAGGGAAGGCCATACGTTTGACTGATAAGCCTTCAGCAGAGCCGGATTCTGATAACACTAGGCTTTCTTTTCGGTGGGCTATTGTTAACACACCATTTTGTCTATTATTTTGGGGTATTTTGAGTATCAAATATTATGATTTTGTTCCTTATTAGATAAAATATGCTCACTATTTCCTCATTTATGCAGAAAAGTATAAAAGGCAACTTGAGAAGTAAAAGATGTAATTTTGGGAAGATTCTGGCAAGAGAAACAGTAGAGGCATACCCCCATAGTCAGTACAGCCCAACGCCGATGAGAAAGTTCAGTACGACCGGACCAAAGTCAGTACGGCCGTACACAATTGCAGTCAGGCCGCATCCAGTGCAGAAGTACGGGCCAGCATCACAACTCAAGCCTGGTACGACCGTATATAAACACAGTACGGCCGTACCAAAGCCCAGAACGCACAGATTTGAAGTTGACCTAGTGCGCCTCAAAGTCTATAAATAGGCATTCTCACCCCTGTTGAGAAGTAACTCACTCTCTGGGAGAAACTCATTCTCTCTGAATGAGGGTCTTTTGCTCTTGTCTCTTGTCTCTCTTCTTTTCTTTTCTTTTAGGATTTCTTGTTTGGAGGTTTGTTATGAATAGCTAACTCCATCACTAGGGGTGATGGGAGATCTTTTACGATGTTCTTAACAATTATTTAATTGTTATTTTGAATTCTTTATTATTCTTATGAATGTGTTCTTCCTAGCAAGCTTAATAACAAAGGATCTGGCTAATCCTTAACAAATTAGTTAATTGTGGTAACAGGATTGATAACACCAATATTGCATCATTTTTATAAGGATATTAGAATGTGATTTGAATATTATTTAATATTATCAATTGAAATTCACTCTCTTTTAATCTAAATTGTGCAAAAATGGAAAATTAGGCAATATGGAGGTCAAATACAATTATGGGCTTGAAATTGGGCCAAAACATGGCCCAGAAAGCTTAGCACGACCTCTCCATCTGAACAGCAATGCCTTGCTGAGTTGGCGAGATTAGCAAGGTCGTGCTCAACATTAGCAAGGCCGTGCTCATCCAAAAAATCTAAGAAAATCATGTCGGCAAGCGCAGACGCATAAAACAGGCTGTAAAGGGAGTACTGCCTTGAAGCACGGCCGTGCTTAGGCCGTGCAGAACCCATTCATGTGCCTTTAAAAGGAACGTTCAGCAGAACATTTGAAGGCTCCCCAGGATCGATTCTCTCCCAATTCTCTTATTCTCTTGTTACCTTCTAGTCTTATTTTGTTTGTTTTCTTATATTATGTTGTGCAACTAATCCCGTCACTGAGGTGTTGAGGGATCTTTTACTTTATCTGTGATATCTTTATGATTTATAATATGAGTGTTTAAATCCTTTTGATTAAATTATTCCTGGTGATATTACTTTAAAAATAATTAGCTACTCTTTACACTGTTAATTAAGTGTGTGGCGATCGTGCCTTCAATTAGTTAACGGAACTCTAGGGATAATCGAATCTGCATGCTCTGCCGGATTAAGGATTGCGTGTTCATTTCCAGTCAGTCATTGAATTGATAAATCTATTGATGCTTTATGCTCTTTTTATTTACTTGCTTTGAATGATCAAACAAAATAATAAATTAGGAGGAAGACTGTTAATATTGCATGATCATTGGGTGTTAATAGCTTTTGAATAGATGATTAGTAATCTGTAAGAATTGTTACTCATGTTATAAATTAATCAAATACACAGATATAAGTATTAGTGAACCCATTACCTTAGTGCTTTTATTACTTTAGTCCTTTCTTAAATATTTTATAATTTCTTTTTTACTTATTTTTATGCACTCTTTGTTTAAGTTCACCCCGAACCATATATCTAAATAACAAATTAATCTAAGTAGAGCAGTAACCAGTATTAGTGAACCCATTACCATACGCGCAACAAGTTTTTGGTGTCGTTGCCGGGGAATTGTTAATGATATTGGTCGAAATGATTAATTGTTAATTTAGACGCTTTTTGTAATTATTTCTCTTTCTTTTATTTTAATTTTGTAAATACTTTTCTTTCTTGTCATTTTAATTCTAGTATCACCTCCTACATGGATGGTTTATTTCTATCTTATATTATTAATTTCTTTTACTTATTATAGCGCCTCCTGGTTTGAAGGCTAGATTTTTATATATTATTATAGTGCCTCCTGGCTGGAAGGCTAGATTTTTATATATTATTACTTAGTGCCTCCTGGCTGGAAGGCTAGCTTTTTATATATTATTACTTAGTGCCTCCTGATTGGAAGGCTAGATTATTTCTTCTTTCCTTTAAATTTTTATTTTTATTTTTTTAAATTTATTCTTGTTTTATTTTATTTTAATCCACTCGAAAAGAAAAGTAAAAAAAATCATGGATTATCTTTTCCATTGTGAGTGTTGTGGTTTTGCAGGACATGAAAGCCAATACTGTCCATCCTTTGACACTATGGAAAACAACATCAGTCTATTGAATGAAAGGGTTGATGGACTTACAAAGACAGTAAAAACCTATGTAGCAAGCCAAAAATTCTTAGAACATCAAATATCAATTTTGGTGCAATTGATGATCCAAAGGGAAAAAGAGACCTTGCTCAATCATCCAGAGGCCAAAAATGAAATAATCATTTCTGAGGATAATGAAAAGTTAATTGAAGGTGCTGAGTCTGACGCTTGGTTTGACACCGAGTCTGATAGTTGGTCTGAGACTCACTCTGACACTTGGCCTGAGCCTGAGATTGAGCCTAAGCATGACTCACAACCATCCCTAGAAAAGATTGATGTTCTCACGGAAGAAAGTGATTTTGAGGAGAGAAAAAAAACCTCTCAGTTCTTAATGAAGAGCAACAGATGGAAACCCCAATTACTTTGGGACAGACTCTTGTTGTCAATATTGGTGAGGCAGCCATTGAAGTTCACAAAGGAAAGGTAACTATTAAATCTGGTAAGGAAGAGGATATTTCGCAATTTTTGAATTTTAACCCCTCTCCTTCAATTTCTAGTTACTATATTGATGATGTGGTTGCTGTTAACAATCCTCATTTAATTTCTTGTGATTTTATTAATAAGATGGTGGTTGTTAATAAGTTTGTTGAATTAAGAATGCATGATCCTTTGAAATACATTACTAACTTGCAGGATCCTAGTGTGTTGGTGGGGGATGTTAAAAAAAAATTGCATCGTTCCATGAGTATCCTCCACAACTGAAAAGAAAGCGGTCAAGCAACTTGAACCATATGGTCAAGAAATGGCGAAGAGGGAATGCGCTAAATGCAAAATTCACTCTTGGAGAACCCCCGAGTTGACCACTTCTAAGCAATCCATCAAGCTCACGACGTTAAATAAAGCACTTCACAGGAGGCAACCTATGTTTATATTATTTCAGTTTATTTTATTTTATTTTATGTTCACCCTTTTGTTTTTGTCGACAGTTCACTCTTCACTTGCTTCATATGTGATATGTTGGAACCTAAACGATTGTGAAGTTTAGACCCTCATTAATTTTGATGATAACAAAGTATTCACAAGAGAACAATTTATGTTCTAACAATTCTTGAAGTGTGCAGATACTAATATTACATATACTTCTAAGCCACTTAAGCAAGAAGGAAGAAGTTCACAAGAGAAGGATACACTCAATGTGTCAGCATCCGGCTCATCCTAGTATACTGTCTTCGTGAGCGTCCGGAATTATCTTTTTGTGACACAAGGCTTATCCATTTGCTACGAGCGTCCGACCTTCCTGTTATGAGCGAGCGTCTGAACTTCATTTTAAATCACGTGATGGTCACGTAGTTGCTCGTCCTCTCAGAAGCTTCTGGAACGGATTTCAAATTTGATCTTATGCGCTCAAATTGTTGTACGAGGTATCAAAGGTGACACCTTTAGCTAAAGACAAAAATCGTACCAGCATTTGTGAAAAGCAAGGTAGTATGAAAACGGTAATGTGTACTACTGAGATATTCTCTGGAAATGAATAAAGAGACAGCTTTTTGAAATCACCTCACTCAATGGAAAGGGGCCACTTTTACTGTAACGGTAATATCCTTTAGAACTCCTATAAATACCCTATGGTATCCATTGAAGAAACTGCCGAAACTCTACAAAAGAATATTGCTTCATTTACTAAGTACAAGCACTGTTGCTATACACTACAAAGAGTCAATACTCTGAAAACACTGCTTCTGTGAGCAATCAAGTTTCATGCCAAGTCTCTGGACTACAAGAACTGAACTCAGCGTCCGACACTTTCTTTTAGAAAGCATTTCTGTATTGAGCTTAATCTTTTATCCTCTCTGTGAGAGTTATTTCTGTTTGTATTCAACTTACTTGTAAAAGTTGTTTTGGCCTAGTTAAGGCTGTACCCTCAAAGGCTCGAATGTGCTGAGTCGTTTTGAGAAGTTGAGAGTATTGTCAAGGTTGTGACAGTAGAATACTCTTAAGGTTTTGTAATCAGTTGATTATAGTGGAAAATCCTTCAGAACGGCGGACTAGACGTAGCTACCAGTTTGGTAGTGAACTAGTATAAATCTCGGTGTCTCTTGCTTTATCGCTTTCTATTTATCTTTATCTTGTTCTCGCTTAAAACAAGTTTTCACAAATCGCTTTCCAAATGGCCCGCTTATTTCAGCGTCAGATTAAACAAACTGTTTTGAAAAACCTGTGTTCTAAGTGTTTTTAACTTAAAGTTAACGAAAAGTTTTCAACACAATTCAACCCCCCTTCTTGTGTTCACGTTCAGTTGGTACCAGAGCTAGGCCTCTTGGTTGAGCACTTAACAGTGTTAAGAGTAAAGATCCTATCAGAACATGTCTCACAAGGTGGTCATATGAACCGTCCTCCTCTATTCAATGGAGAAAAATTTGATTACTGGAAAGATAAGATAAAAGCATTCTTTGAGGCACAAAATCTTGATTTGTGGGATATAGTTGAAAGTGAATACATTTCTCCCACTGATGCCCTTGGTGTTGCAATACCTAGGGAAAACTGGACTGATGATCAGAAAAAGAGATATCAAACCAATCAGAAGGCTAGATTTATCCTCATATGTGCTATGATAGAGAGAGAATATGATAAATGTGGTAAGTTTGATACTGCCAAAGAAATCTGGGATTCTCTTGTTTTGTCTTATGAGGGTTCTGCCCAAGTAAGAGAAACAAAGGCTAGCATGATGGTTTGCCAGTATGAGCTATTCAAAATGGAAGATGGAGAAAACATTGAAACTATGTTTGGAAGGTTCCAAACACTTGTTCATGGATTGCAGGCCCTTGGAAAAAGTTATACTACACCTGACCATGTGAGAAATATCTTGAGAAGTTTGACTAAGCAGTGGAGACCCAAAGTCACTGCTATTCAAGAAGCAAAAGATCTAAATGTCCTTCAGCTTGAAGATCTTATGAGTTCTTTGAAAGCTCATGAACTTGAGCTAAATGAAGAAGAACCTACCAAGAAGAATAAGTCTATTGCTTTAAAAGTTAATCAACATAAACCTAGTACTTCTAAAGCTTTTCAGGCTGAAGAAGAAGAATCAGATGATGAAGCCTCAGAAGGAGATTATGATGGATCAGACGATGAGCTAGCGTTCATATCTAAGAAGATCCAGAGAATGTGGAAGAAGAGAAACTTCAGAAGGAGGTTTCAGAAGAAAGATACAAAGGACAAGAAGGAAAGCAAAGACAAGGACAAAGCCCAAGTCATTTGCTATGAATGTAAGAAGCCTGGACATTTCAAGTCCGAGTGTCCTAATCTTAAGGAAAAGTCCACAAGAAGCTCCTTCAAGAAAAAGAAGAAAGGTCTCATGGCAATGGGAAGATCTTGACTTATCCTCATCTGAGGAAGATAAAGAAGAAGAAGAAGCTCACATTGCCCTCATGGCAGACACTGATCTTGATTCAGAAGAAGAAGTGGAAGAGGTAATAATATATGATTCTTATTTTGAACTTCAACTTGCATTTGATGATCTGTTAAAGGACTCTGCCACTCTCTCTATTGAGTATAAGAATTTGAAAAAGAAATTTTCAAAACTATCACAAGATTTTCATTCTTTACACAATGAAAACTCAGACTAATGAAGAGAACCGTGTTTAAAACTAAAAATCAGCCTGGTGGATAACCATGTCCTGGAAGCTAACAAGCAACCGTAAGTCGAGAGCTCTCAAGTTAAAAGCTCAGAAGTTACAGTGCAATCCTAATCGCAAATCAAATGACTATGAACATGCATTTCAAAAGTTTCTTGCAGAGAGTGTAACTCGAAGCAAGCAAGCTTCTATGATTTGGGGTGTCAGTAAAACGACAACTCATGGTCTTGGTTATATATTAGATAAACCTCCTTTAGAAAATGATTCAGCATCTGATGACACCAATGATCATAGTGAATGCTTGCATTGTACTTATTGCAATAAATCTGGTCATTTGAAAAATGTGTGTACTGTGTTTACAACTAAGAAGAACAAGTATCCTTCAAGAACTAACAAGAAAAGACCCAAAAAGATATGGGTACCTAAAGATAAAATAGTCTATGTTGCAGACTTGCTTAGCAACAAAGTCAACACACCTATCTTGGTACTTAGACAGTGGATGCTCGCATCACATGACGGGAGAAAAGCATATGTTCCAAGAACTAAGACCTAGAGAAGCTGGGTTCATTGGTTTCGGAGGAAACCAGAAAGGTAAAATAGTTGGAATTGGTCGCATAGGTAAAGGCTCTCTTCCTTCTATTGATAATGTTTTATATGTTGAAGGACTGAAACATAATCTATTGAGCATAAGTCAATTATGTGACAATGGTTATAATGTTGTCTTTACAGAAAATGGATGTTCAGTAAAAAGCAAAAATGATGGATCTATATTTTTTACAACAAAGAGGAAACAAAACATTTATAAAGTTGATCTTTCTGAACTTGCAAAATAAGATGTCAAGTGTCTTATGTCTGTTGAAGATGAGCAATGGATTTGGCACAAAAGATTGGGTCATGCCAATTTGAGGTTAATCTCAAAACTAAACAAGCACAATCTTGTTAGAGGCTTACCAAATCTTAAGTTCCAATCTGATGCCCTGTGTGAGGCTTGTCAAAGAGGAAAACAAGTTAAAACTTCCTTTCATTTAAAAAATGTTGTTTCAACCTCTAGACCACTTGAACTTTTACATCTTGATCCTTTTGGTCCCACAAGGACAAATTTCTTTAATCGAAAGAAATATGGATTAGTCATTGTTGATGATTTTACTAGATGGACATGGGTTAAATTCCTTGCCCACAAGGATGAGTCTTTTAAGGTATTTATCAGATTCTCAGAATCAGTTCAAAATGAAAAAGGCATCTGTATTTCTTCTATTAGAAGTGATCATGGGGGAGAAATTGAAAATGAAAACTTTCAAAAATTTTGTGAAGAATATGGCATCTCCCACAATTTCTCCTCTCCTAGAACACCTCAACAAAATGGTGTTGTAGAAAGGAAAAATAGGTCCCTCTAGGAAATGGCCAGGACCATGATCAATGAAGCTGATATTGCGAAACATTTTTGGGCAGAAGCAGTAAACACAGCTTGTTATATTCAAAATAGAATTCTTATAAGACCTATTTTGAATAAGACTCCTTATGAATTGTGGAAAGTTAGAAAACCAAACATTTCTTACTTTCACCCTTTTGGTTGTACTTGTTATATTTTGAATACTAAAGATCAGCTTGGTAAGTTTGATTCCAAGGCTGACAAAGGAATCTTTTTGGGATACTCTGAAAGATCTAAAGCTTTTAGAATATACAACAAAGAAACTTTGACAGTTGAAGAGTCCATTCATGTCAAGTTTGATGATAAGAAGCCTGACACTGCTATGTCAGAGCTAGATGAGTTATTTTCATAATTAATCCTCGGTGACAAGTCAGACGGTGAACGTGCATATTCATCATCCGGTGGTGACAAGACGAAGAATTCTACTCAAGCAGAAGCTAAAGCAAGAAAAAGCTGGAAGTACAAAACCAATCATCCAAAAGATCAAATCATATGAGAACCTGGTGATAAAGTACGAACCAGATCCTCTTTCAAGGAGCATGCTGATTTTGCACTTCTCTCTGAAATGGAACCTAAGACGATTGATCAAGCATTGGAAGATGAAGGGTGGATTCTAGCAATGCAAGATGAGCTAAATCAGTTCCAAAGAAATGATGTATGGAAGCTAGTCACTCTACCAGAAGATAAGCAAGCTGTTGGTACTAAATGGGTATTTAGAAATAAGCTTGATAAAGATGGTAAAGTTGTGAGAAATAAAGCAAGGTTAGTTGCTCAAGGTTACTCACAAGAAGAAGGTATTGATTTCACTGAAACTTTTGCACCTGTTGCAAGACTAGAAGCTATTCGCATTTTACTTTCATTTACAGCACATCATAAGATAACTCTGTATCAAATGGATGTAAAAAGTGCTTCTCTAAATGGTTTTATAACTGAGGAAGTTTATGTTAAACAACCTCCTGGTTTTGAAGATATTGAATTTCCAGAACATGTTTTTAAACTTAAAAAGGCTCTATATGGTCTTAAGCAAGCTCCTAGAGCATGGTATGATAGACTAAGTTCCTTTTTAATGGAAAATGAATTTACAAGAGGTCTAGTTGACACTGCTCTTTTCAGAAAATCTTCTAACAAGCATTTCATACTTGTTCAAATCTATGTTGATGATATCATTTTTGGAGCCACTAATGAAAGTCTTTGCAGAGAATTTTCTAAGCTTATGCAGGCTGAATTTGAGATGAGCATGATGCGAGAATTAAAGTTTTTCCTTGGAATACAAATCAAGCAATGCAGTGATGGTATCTACATACATCAAAGCAAATATATCAAAGAATTATTGAAGAAATTCAAGATGCTGGATTGCAAGCCTATGTGTACACCTATGCATTCTACCTGCACTCTTAGTAAAGATGAAATTGGTAAGAAGGTAGATCAGAAAATGTACAGAGGTATGATTGGATCTCTACTTTATCTTACGGCTTCAAGACCTAACATTATGTTCGGCCTGCTGTGTGCTAGATTTCAATCGGATCCTAGAGAATCACACCTGAGTCTTTGTTAAAAGAATATTCAGATATTTGCAAAGAACTACTAATCTTGGTTTGCTTTATAAGAAATCAAAAGATTACAAATTAGTAGGTTTCGTGATGCTGACTTTCTTTGGAGACCGAATTGAAAGAAAGAGCACAAGTGGAGGTTGCGGTTCCTTGGAGCTAATCTTGTGTCTTGGTCAAGCAAAAGACAAAGCATTATCGCACTCTCAACACAGGTTTAATACATCTCAAAGAAGAAGTTGCAGTTCTCAACTTCTGTGGATGAAGTATCAACTTGAAGACTACTTGATAAAAGAGAGTAACATTCCTATTTTTTGTGATAATACATCTGCCATATGTCTTACTAAAAATCCTATATTGCATTCTAGAGCAAAGCACATTGAGATTAAACATCATTTTATAAGAGACTATGTTCAGAAGGGGACACTTGAAATCAAATTTGTAGACACTGATCACCAGTGGGCTGACATTCTTACAAAACCCCTTGCTGAAGATAGATTCAATTTTATAAGAAGAAATTTAAATTTCCATCTTATAAAAGAATGATTAATCTCAGCGTCTTATGATAGATATCATTTGAGCATCTGGTATGACATCATCATCACACGAATAAGCATTTTTATATGCCAACTGCATCATAACTCAGCATCCGATGAATCAGCTATGAGAATCCGAAACACACACGTGGTAAGCTCGTGTGGAACTTAAGCGTCTCATCACACCTAATCTGAGTCATGATTATTTACGTTTTCAATAAAATCTTTTACTTTATTTTGGCAACTGCATTTAATGAAAAGAGGTATCTTTATTTTAATTTCTTTTTAAATTTATTTTTAATACTTGGATAATGAAGAGGTTTTTGAAAAGTAACAGTACCAATTACAAAACCTTCCTACTACTCCTTCTTTTTCACTCCACAATCACTCTCTCTATTTTCAGTCTGAAAAACAGTTTTCCTTCTCTTCTCTTCGTGACTGTTCTAAAACCCTAAACCTCCATTTCTCTATCTCTCAACTGCAATCATGTCTGGTGTAACAACATCTGAGTATACTTCTATTTACGACACCATGGCTGAAAGAAAGGTTTTGTTGGAAAATCGAGTTGATTTAGAGAACTTCAAACTCTATGGCTTCGATTTCTACAGTGGTTTCAAGGCAATGGGTTGGGAACACTACTTCTTTTGGAAACAGGTTGAGGTTCTAGTTACTGCTATCAAGGAATTTTGGGGTAACGCTCATTTACACCAAGGTGGTATCTTTGAAGGAGCTGTGAGAGGTTACAAGTTCATTTTTACCGTTACCAACATCTCTGAAGTCACTGGTTGTCCCTGTGAAGGTATAGTTTACTACACAGATTGGACTGATGCATTTCATGGCCTTGAGAAGGTCAATGAGGATTTGTTTGAGAATTATAAACAGCTGAAAGAATCTGGTGAAACCCTTACTGCAAAGCATTTGAAGAGTCATTACAGAGTTCTTCACAAGATAATCACTAAGAGCGTCTGGTTGAAGGCCGGCTCTAGTGACATAGTCAACTATGAACAGAAGTTCATTATGAGGCACTACATGGCTGGTCACAAGGTAAACCTGCCAAGATTGATCTACAATAACCTGATTAATGCACTGGTTAATTCGAGGAAAGGAGATGCTGACAAGAAAAGCACCTACAAGTGCATTCCTTATGGTGTTCTGCTCACTAAGATGATGGCCAAGAATCTGGTTGTAAACAAGCTGACTGCTTTGCCAGATCAAGAAAAGGTGAAGTATTTTGGCACTGAAAGTGTTGTGATTCCTGACACCTTTGGAGTTAACAGCTTGGTCAGAATGAAATTGATCACTGGTGAACAAATGAAGAAGGTGAAAAAGGAACAGGGAATAGAATCTGGTCCCTCTCTTAGCAAGAAGTCTACTACTGACAAAACCACCGTAAGCTCAAGAATCGGGTGTGAAAAGGACTTCTGATTCTCCAGAAGAGGAAACAAGAAGCAAGAAGCAGAAGGTGGCTTCTATACTCAAAAGAAAGACTGAATCAGAAGATGAGGACCGCGTTCCCATCAGTCAGATTCTGATGAAAAAAAGCAAGCCAGAAGCTGAGAAACAAGTTTCAGCGTCCGGTGCACAGAAGAAGGCAATTCAATGTCCGCCTCACCGCCGCCCCTGCAGAAGTCAAGAGATTGGTCAGCGATTGAGCTTGAACCAAAGGTACTGAATTCTACTGATGATTCTGTATCTGTTTTTGAAACTGATGATACCATTCCTGCTCCACCTATATTTGCTGCACAACCATCAACCATTCAAACCCGTGCACAGAAAGCCAGAAACACAACCACTTCCATAGCCCTCAAACAACCTACCCAAACACAGACCAATACACTCACCATCTCCTCACCTCAAACCTCCACATATACCTCCCTCACTTCATACATTTACAAACTGCATTCTCATCCTTTTAACCTCCTTTTCAAAGTCCCTCCATCTAATCCTTTCAAACCCTACATTCCCCCCAAGTACAATATCACAGTAGTGACACCAAAAACTACTGCCCTAATTCCAAAGAAACCTGTCCCTCTTGACATTAGACCAAAATTTGTTAGATATGAGTCATATAACTCTATCTACAATCACCCGTCTTTATGGCACTTGAAGACCTTCACCTCTGGAGTTTCAAGACTGGAGATACCCCCTCCAATGAATGCTGTCTTCAAGGATGGCAAAAACAATGTTGAGATGTCCTTTAAAGGAAGGCTAAGACCTAAACCAAACAGCAGGGCTATTCCCTTTTCTGTTGATGTACCAAGGTTCCTGCGCCAGAATGAACCTCTTACATTAGAGGAATGTGGTAGGTGGATCACGTGGCTTTGTATGATGGCTCATTGTTATGAGCAGAAAAGACTTGAAGTCATTGGTGAATATAGAGACCCATCATCTGTCTCTATAAAGATTGTTCCAGATAGGCAAAGGTGGTTACCTTAGTCTATTCCTGGAAAAAGAAAGGAAGCTGCACCTGGCAAAATGCCATTCAGTAAGATAGGTCCTAAGGAATATGAGAAAGCTCCCAGAGACTACAAGGTCAAGGATTTCACCCAGCTTCCGGTAAAGAAAATTTCTGAAGATCATGCCGTAAGGTATTATCGAGTGCTCAAGAAAGATCAATGGAGAACTCGATCTTCTAACCGGCCAGAATGCAGAGAAGGCAACAATCCATACCGTTGGTATCATCGAGAAGGTACCTGAATCCAATCTTGGAACTCGCTTATTTTGAAGATATGTTCATGTGTTCGTGATTAGACCGCCAACTTGGTGAAGCTATATGCTCCATGGGATCTAGTCCGAAACACTTTTACATTGGATTTGGTGGATGCAATGGTCTGGTCTTGGAAAGACAAAGCCATTATGCCTTGTTTTGAGCCCCGACTATTGACAAGGATGACAGAGAAAGTTTGAGGAGACTTTTATCGCTGAAAATGAAGGCCTCAACTTCTCCTTTGATGCTCTAAGTGTCTTCTTAGGCAATGTGTTTGGAGAAGCTCGTTGAACAATTTGATGGGTATGCTATTGACATTCTTCAACACAGAAATGATCTTCAATTATCTTCGCTTCTGATCTTGTTGAGCAAAGAAATGAAGCCCTATATGAATCTGAAAGAAGAAAACTTGGAACTATTATCAAATGGTTTCCACCAGGAGATAATTATTTCCAATGGGCAAAGGATAGGAAGAAGATAAAATCTGAACTGTCTCAAACTGTTCTTGAAATCCATAAGAAGATGAATTCAGAAGCTACAGGTATTGCTAGTGTGCCAAAAGCTGAATCTGCTCCCTCCACATCTTCAGTGGAAATGGTTACAATTCCTAAGGAGGAATTTGAAACCATGAAGGCAACCTGTTTGAAAGTTCCTGAGCTTGAAATGCAAATTAAACTCATCATGGAACGAATCAACTCAAGCTACCTCAAAACCCTTAAACTTTGTTTTGTTTTAAATTTTTGCATCTTGTGATATTACTTACCTTTTGGTCCACTTATGTTGTGAATTTATTACTCAAATTTTTCTTCTATTTTGTTTTTGACTATGATGTGTTTTTACACTCTTTTTGTCTGATGACAAAAGGGGGAGTAAAAGAAAGGCTTGATGAACGCTAAAATAAACATGCTAAGGATAGATATACATGCTAATCAATCATTCATAACATCATTTCAGTATTCGATCTCAGCGTCTTTTATTGCTATACTTATCTAAGTTGTTGAACTCAGGGGGAGACCCTTAAAACTCTTATTTGAAACTTAAAATTGTTCATCAACTTTGGATATTTGTCATCATCAAAAAGGGGGAGATTGTTGGAACCTAAACGATTGAGAAGTTTAGACCCTCATTAATTTTGATGATAACAAAGTATTCACAAGAGAACAATTTATGTTCTAACAATTCTTGAAGTGTGCAGATACTAATATTACATATACTTCTAAGCCACTTAAGCAAGAAGGAAGAAGTTCATAAGAGAAGGATACACTCAATGTGTCAGCATCCGGCTCATCCTAGTATACTGTCTTCGTGAGCGTCCGGAATTATCTTTTTGTGACACAAGGCTTATCCATTTGCTACGAGCGTCCGACCTTCCTGTTCTAAGCGAGCGTCTGAACTTCATTTTAAATCACGTGATGGTCACGTAGTTGCTCGTCCTCTCAGAAGCTTCTGGAACGGATTTCGAATTTGATCTTATGCGCTCAAATTGTTGTACGAGGTATCAAAGGTGACACCTTTAGCTAAAGACAAAAATCGTACAAGCATTTGTGAAAAGCAAGGTAGTACGAAAACAGTAATGTGTACTACTGAGATATTCTCTGGAAAGGAAGAAAGAGACAGCTTTTTGAAATCACCTCACTCAATGGAAATGAGCCATTTTTACTATAACGGTAATATCCTTTAGAACTCCTATAAATACCCCATGGTATCCATTGAAGAAACTGCCGAAACTCTACAAGAGAATATTGCTTCATTTACTGAGTACAAGCACTGTTGCTATACACTACAAAGAGTCAATACTCTGAAAACACTGCTTCTGTGAGCAATCAAGTTTCGTGCCAAGTCTCTGGACTACAAGAACTGAACTCAGCGTCCGACACTTTCTTTTAGAAAGCATTTCTGTATTGAGCTTAATCTTTTATCCTCTCTGTGAGAGTTATTTCTGTTTGTATTCAACTTACTTGTAAAAGTTGTTTTGGCCTAGTTAAAATTTGTACCCTCAAAGGCTCGAATGTACTGAGTCATTTTGAGAAGTTGAGAGTATTGTCAAGGTTGTGACAGTAGAATACTCTTAAGGTTTTGTAATCAGTTGATTATAGTGGAAAATCCTTCAGGAACGAAGGGACTAGACGTAGCTACCAATTTGGTAGTAAACTAGTATAAATCTCTGTGTCTCTTGCTTTACTGCTTTCTTTTTATCTTTATCTTGTTCTGTTTAAAACAAGTTTTCACAAACTGCTTTTCCAGCGTCCGGTTTATTTCCAGCGTCCGTTAAACAACTGTTTTGAAAAACCTGTGTTCTAAGTGTTTTTAACTTAAAGTTAACGAAAAGTTTTCAACACAATTCAACCCCCCTTCTTGTGTTCACGTTCATGATAAACTGTCAGTTTTGGGAAGAAATTTTCCTACTGCACCCCCTCCAGAATATGATCGTGAAATTTTCTACAGGGGAGTCCCTTTCCACTCTTTACTTTTAGCACTTGACTTTGTTGTTATATCTTTATGTGTTTATGCTGTCATTACTAGCATTAAGGACAATGTTAGAAATAAGTATGGTAGGAGTTAACCACTTGATTCTTTGTTATCACTATTTTGAACAACTTGGAGCTACTAATTTTGGGGCGAAAAACTTGAACTTTTTCGAACAGCTTTTGATGATTATTGAGATTATATAAATTTTTGAAAGCTGAAAATTAGAAATGAGCCCTTGATTGAAATTTTTTCCATGAAATAGCTTCTAAACATGAGACTTTGAGCCTGATTTGGGTTTGCACACTGCTGCTGCAAGATTCTTATAACCCTATTCTTCATTTGAGTTGTTTTTCATTGGCTTTGTGTTCTAGAACTTGACATGTGACCATTCAAAGCGAAACTAATTTTTAGATTTTTGGAAAATGATTAGGGCACTTTAGAATTTGTTTCTAGCCTACTACACTTTGTGATTAAATTTCACCACTTAGTTGACCACTTCGGGCTTCAAAAAAAAAAAAAGGAATTTTATTCTATACCCTCTGATTTGATTGAAAAAATGGCATATTTGGGTACCATATTAATTAAAATGAAGCAGCTTGGTTTTGGTGATAGATATATTAAATAGAAATGTGATAAAGGCGGAGACTCATTCCTTTTAAAAGAAAAAGTAGAAGAAGAGATATTTGTAATGTAGAACTCTGATAACAAGGAAAATATGAAAAAAAAAAGTTTGGAGCTCTGTTTAAAAGTGATTATACATCTGAAGCTCCATTTTGATTCAAAAGGGTAGTTGCTCGAATTTGATTAATTATTATAGCCCCTTGAAATTTCATTTCTTTGAATTTTCATACATTAAATTTTTACCCCTGACCTCATTACAACCCTATAAAAGACCCGTTGATTTCAAATTTTTCTATGAATTGTTAGTCGAGTCTTGGACTAGTGTCAAGCTTATGGTAATGCTTTGTTTATGAAAAATTGGTATGAATTCTCCTTACCCATTGATATACTTGAGAGATTGAAAGGGAGTGACACATTCTTGGTTGGCTTCATTCCAAGGTGCTTATTTTTCTAATTACCCAATCAAGTGAAAAATATTTCTCTCAAAGAGATAAAAAGCTCTCTTTTAAAAAACATTTGCTCTGCCTCATTAATTGGTCAGCTATCTTTGATAAAAAAATTTGGGAAATCAAAAACCAATTACTTTGCTTGAGGGCAAGCAAAGCTCAAGTGTGGGGAAATTGATAACACCAATAATGCATCATTTTTATAAGGATATTAGAATGTGATTAATTGAAATTCACACTCTTTTAATCTAAATTGTGTAGAAATGGAAAATTAGGCAATATGGTGGTCAAATACAATTATGGACTAGAAATTGGGCCAAAACATGGCCCAGAAAGCTTAGCACAGCCTCTCCATCTGAACAGCAATGCCTTGCTGAGTTGGCGAGATTAGCAAGGCCGTGCTCATCCAAAAAATCTAAGAAAATCATGTCGGCAAGTGCAGACGCGTAAAACAGGCTGTAAAGGGAGCACCGCCTTGAAGCACAGTCGTGCTTAGGCCATGCTGAACCCATTCATGCGCCTATAAAAAGAACGTTCAGCAGAACATTTGAAGGCTCCTCGGGATCGATTCTCTCCCAATTCTCTTATTCTCTTGTTGCCTTCAAGTCTTATTTTGTTTGTTTTCTTATATTATGTTGTGTAACTAATCCCATCACTGAGGTGATGGGGGATTTTTTACTTTATTTGTGATATCTTTATGATTTATAACATGAGTGTTTAAATCCTTTTGATTAAATTATTCAAGGTGATATTACTTTAAAAATAATTAGGTACTCTTTACACAGTTAATTAAGTGTGTGGCGATCGCGCCTTCAATTAGTTAACAGAACTCTAGGGATAATCGAATCTGCATGCTCTGTCAGATCAAGGATTGCGTGTTCATTTCCCGTCAGCCATTGAATTGATAAATCTATTGATGCATTATGCTCTTTCTATTTACTTGCTTGGAATGATCAAACAAAGTAATAAATTAGGAGGAAGACTGTTAACATTGCATGATCGTTGGGTGTTAATAGCTTTTGAATAGATGATTAGTAATCAGTATGAATTGTTACTCATGTTATAAATTAATCAAATACACAGATATAAGTATTAGTGAACCCATTACCATAGTGCTTTTATTACTTTAGTCCTTTCTTAAATATTATAATTTCTTTTCTACTTATTTTTATGAACTCTTTGTTTAACTTCACCTCGAACCATATATCTAAATAACAAATTAATCTAAGTAGAGCAGTAACCATTCCAATTCCCTGTGGAGACGATAATCTTTTATATTATAACTTGACGTAATCATGCACTTGCGATTTACGCGCAACAAGTTTTTGGTGCCGTTGCCGGGAATTGTTAATGGTATTGGCCGAAATGATTAATTGTTAATTTAGACGCTTTTTGTAATTATTTTGCTTTCTTTTATTTTATTTTTGTAAATACTTTTCTTTCTTGTCATTTCAATTCTAGTATCACCTCCTACATGGATGATTTATTTCTATCTTATATTATTAATTTCTTTTACTTATTATAGTGCCTCCTGGTTGGAAGGCTAGATTTTTATATATTATTATAGTGCCTCCTGGCTGGAAGGCTAGCTTTTTATATATTATTACTTAGTGCCTCCTGGTTGGAAGGCTAGATTATTTCTTCTTTCGTTTAAATTTTTATTTTTATTTTTATTTTTTAAAATTTATTCTCGTTTTATTTTATTTTAATCCACTCGAAAAGAAAAGAAAAAAAATCATGGATTATCTTTTCCATTGTGAGTGTTGTGGTTTTGCAGGACATGAAAGTCAATACTGTCCATCCTTCGACACTATGGAAAACAACATCAGTCAATTGAATGAAAGGGTCGAGGGACTTACAAAGACAGTAAATACCTAGGTAGCAAGCCAAAAATCCTTAGAACATCAGATGTCAATTTTGGTGCAATTGATGATCCAAAGGGAAAAAGAGACCTTGCTCAATCATCCAAAGGCCAAAAATGAAATCATCATTTCTGAGGATGTTGAAAAGTTAATTGAATGTGCTGAGTCTGACGCTTGGTTTGACACTGAGTCTGATAGTTGGTCTGAGACTCACTCTGACACTTGGCCTGAGCCTGAGATTGAGCCTAAGCATGACTCACAACCATCCCTAGAAAAGATTGATGTTCTCACGGAAGAAAGTGATTCTGAGGAGAGAAAAAAAAACCTCTCAGTTCTTAATGTAGAGCAAGAGATGGAAACCCCAATTACTTTGGGACAGACTCTTGTTGTCAATATTGGTGAGACAGCCATTGAAGTTCACAAAGGAAAGGTAACTATTAAATCTAGTAAGGAAGAGGATATTTCGCAATTTTTGAATTTTAACCCCTCTCTTTCAATTTCTAGTTACTATATTGATGATGTGGTTGCTGTTAACAATCCTCCTTTAATTTCTTGTGATTTTATTAATAAGGTGGTGGTTGTTAATAAGTTTGTTGAATTAAGAATGTAGGATCCTTTGAAATACATTACTAACTTGCAGGATCCTAGTATGTTGGTGGGGGATGTTAAAATAAAAATTGCATCGCTCCATGAATATCTTCCACAACCGAAAAGAAAGAGGTCAAGCAACTTGAACCATATGGTCAAGAAATGGCGAAGAGGGAATGCGCTAAATGCAAAATTCACTCTTGGAGAACCCCCGAGTTGACTACTTCTAAGCAATCCGTCAAGCTCACGACGTTAAACAAAGCGCTTCACAGGATGCAACCTGTGTTTATATTATTTCAGTTTATTTTATTTTATTTTATGTTCACCCTTTTGTTTTTGTCGACAGTTCACTCTTCCCTTACTTCATATGTGATAAACTGTCAGTTCTACAAAGAAATTTTCCTACTGCACTCCCTCCAGAATATGATCGTGAAATTTTCTACAGGGGAGTCCTTTTCCACACTTTACTTTTATCACTTGATTTTGTTGTTATATCTTTATGTGCTTGCACTGTGATTACTAGCATTGAGGACAATGTTTGAAATAAGTATGGGAGGAGTTAACCACCTGATTCTTTGTTATCACTGTTTTGAACAACTTAGAGCTACTAATTTTGGGTCGAAAAACTTGAACTTTTTTGGACAACTTTTGATGATTATTGAGATTATATAAATTTCTGAAAGCTGATAATTAGAAATGAGCCCTTGATTGAAATTTTTTTCCAAGAAATAGCTTCTAAACGTGAGGATTCGAGCCTGATTTGGGTTTGCACACTGCTGCTGCAAGATTCTTATAACCCTATTCTTCATTTGAGTTGTTTTTCAATGGCTTTGTGTTCTAGAACTTGACATGTGACCATTCAAAGCGAAACTAATTTTTAGAATTTTCGGAAAATGATTAGGGCACTTAGGATTTGTTTCTAGTCTACTACACTTTGTGATTAAATTTCACCACTTAGTTGACCACTTCGGGCTTCAAAAAAAAAGGAATTTTATTCTATACCCTCTGATTTCTTTGAAAAAATGGTATATTTCGGTATCGTTTTAATTAAAATGGAGCAGCTTGGTTTTGGTGACAGATATATTAAATAGAAATGTGATAAAGGCGGGGACTCATTCCTTTTAATAGAAAAAGTAGAAGAAGAGATATTTGTAATGTGGAACTCTGATAACAAGAAAAATGTGAAAAAAAAAGTTTGATGCTCTGTTTAAAAGTAATTATACATCTGATGCTCTATTTTGATTCAAAAGAGTAGTTGCTTGAATTTGATTAATTATTATAGCCCCTTGAAATATCCTTTCTTTGAATTTCCATTCCTTAAATTTTTACCCCTGTCCTCATTACAACCCTATAAAAGACCCCTTGATTTCAAATTTTTCTATGAATTGTTAGTCGAGTCTTGGTCAATTGTCAAGCTTATGGTAATGCTTTGTCTATGAAAAATTGGTATGAATTCTCCTTACCCATTGATACACTTGAGAGATTGAAAGGGAGTGGCACATTCTTGGTTGGTTTGATTTTAAGGTGCTTATTTTTCTAATTATCCAATCAAGTGAAAAATATTTCTCTCAAAGAGATAAAAACCTGTCTTTTAAAAAATATTTCCTCTGCCCTATTAATTGGCCAGCTATCATTGATAAAAAAAATTTGGGAAATCAAAAACCATTTACTTTGCTTGAGGGAAAGCAAAGCTCAAGTGTGGGGGAATTGATAACACCAATATTGCATCATTTTTATAAGGATATTAGAATGTGATTTGAATAATTATTGAATATTATCAATTGAAATTCACACTTTTTTAATCTAAATTATGCAGAAATAGAAAATTAGGCAATATGGTGGTCAAATACAATTATGGGCTTGAAATTGGGCAAAAACATGGCCCAGAAAGCTTAGCACGGCCTCTCCATCTGAACAGCAATGCCTTGCTGAGTTGGCGAGATTAGCAAGGCCGTCCTCAACATTGGCAAGGCCGAGCTCATCCAAAAAATCTAAGAAAATCATGTCGGCAAGTGCAGATGCGTAAAACAGGCTGTAAAGGGAGCATCGCCTGCTTAGGCCGTGCTGAACCCATCCATGTGCCTATAAAAGGAACGTTCAGCAGAACATTTGAAGGCTTCCCGGGATTGATTATCTCCCAATTCTCTTATTCTCTTGTTGCCTTCTAGTCTTATTTTGTTTGTTTTCTTATATTATGTTGTGCAACTAATCCCGTCACTGAGGTGATGGGGGATCTTTTACTTTATCTGTGATATCTTTATGATTTTTAATATGAGTGTTTAAATCCTTTTGATTAAATTATTCCTAGTGATATTACTTCAAAAAGAATTAGCTACTTCTTATACAGTTAATTAAGTGTGTGGCGATCGTGCCTTCAATTAGTTAACGGAACTCTAGGGATAATTGAATCTGCATGCTCTGCCGGTAAAGGATTGCATGTTCATTTCCAGTCAGCCAATGAATTGATAAATCTATTGATGCTTTATGCTCTTTCTATTTACTTGCTTTGAATGATCAAACAAAGTAATAAATTAGGATGAAGACTGTTAACATTGCATGATCATTGGGTGTTAATAGCTTTTGAATAGATGATTGGTAATCAATAAGAATTGTTTCTCATGTTATAAATTAATCAAATACACAGATATAAGTATTAGTGAACCCATTACCTTAGTGCTTTTGTTACTTTAGCCCTTTCTTAAATATTTTATAATTTCTTTTCTACTTATTTTTATGCACTCTTTGTTTAAGTTCACCTCGAACCATATGTCTAAATAACAAATTAATCTATAAATAACAAATTAATCTAAGTAGAGTAGTAACCATTCCAATTCCTTGTGGAAACAATAATTTTTTATTCTATAACTTGACATAATCGTACACTTGTGATTTACGCGCAACAAGATCATAATTAATTTGTAGAACTCTAGAACCAACTGAACTCACTTTATACGCCGGATATGTTATTGCTTGTTTCCAATCAGTTATTAGATTAACAAACTTGCCTGTTCTTAATGCTCTTTTCTTGAATTATCTTCTAGGACCAAACAGAGTAATTAGTTAGGAGGAAGGCTATTGCAAGCTAGGTAGTCCTTAGTAATTTAGAGTGAGTGGTTGGCATTTAATAAGGTAATACAATTCATAATAGCAAGGAAATGGATTCATGATCTAATATTAGTGAACCTGGTTTCCCTAGGCTTTTTCTAATTGATCTCTCTTTAGTTCTTGCATTATTACTTGATGTTGTTATTTACAATTCAATTGTTTGACTCTCAAAACCGTTACTTTCGTTTGTCTAAATAATAAGAATCTCTATTAATTTTATACTCGCGCATTCTTTGTGGGTTCGACATTTGGAGTCTTAAAAATACTCCACTTTATTACGAGTTACGATCAGGTGCACTTGCCTGAGCTGCAGCAAGTTTTTGGCGTCGTTTTGAGGGGATTGTTAACGATAGACCAACGAGATTCTTGTTAATTTAGACATTTTTTATTTATTATTATTATTATCTTAATTATTAGTATCGTTGTTATTATTGTTATTACTATATTTTGTTTTTAGTTTTTATTATTATTTTATTGTCAAAAAAAAATTGTTTCTTGACTGCTACGTTGCTATTGTTATTATTATGTAAAATAAATAAAAAATTGTAGATTAAGATATTTGTTTGTTTTCAATTTTTGCTTGTTTGTTTAGTTGTATTAGATTCAAATTCAAAAATTCAAAAAGATTTTTTTTTATCTCTTTATCTAGATTTTAAATTTTTGTTTGGTTGTTTTATTTTTTCTCTTTATACATTTGTTTAGATCTTATCTTATTTTGTTTTATCTTATTTATTTTGTTTTGATTAAATTTGATGTCAAAAATCCAAATTTTTTTTCTCTTTCTTATACATTTATCCTGATCTTTCTTTTTCTTATCTTGGTTTGATTCTGAGGTTAGATACAGATATAATTTGAATTTGAATTTCTGAAAAGATATGATATGATGAGTCTAATTTGATAAGGATTGGATTAGGATAATATTATCTTATTTTATTTTGTTTTGATTTTGTTTAACTTATTTCTATTTTATTCCAACTTTTCTTATTTTTTTTGATTTTGATTCTGTTTTATTTTATATTGACTATTATTATTTTATTAGAAAAAAATAATCTCATGGATTATGTCCCTTTCTGTGAGTATTGTTGTTATTTTGTAGGACATGCATACAACTGCTAGGTTCTTTCCTTTTTTTGTCAGTATTGTGGTGTTGTAGGACACGAATGGCAAGACTGTTAAGTATATTGGGCTGAGAACAATTCTTGGAGAAGTCAGAATCAAAGAGAAGATTTTTATTGGCCATCTCAAGAGCAAGAACTTAAGAAGCAAGAACTAGAACCTGAAGAGCAAAAACCAGAACTTGAGGTGACAAAGAAAATTTGATGAAGGATACAATTCTTTGGAGAAGATATTAAACATCGATACAGAGGTAACCAAAGCTTTACAAGAACAAGTCTTTGCCTTGACAAATTACATACTTAAGAAGCAAGAACTAGAACTTGAGGAGGCAAAAAGAAAATCCGATGAAAGATTCATGTTTTTAGAAAGAACAGTGAATCAAAATAGAGAAGAACAAGAATGTTTAAGAAATCTGTTTTCTACTTTGATAGCATTAATGACTCAACAAGCTCTAGAATCGCAGCCCACTCAAGTTGAGCCCAACCCCAACGTGGAATACGAAGTCACTATCCATGAGAGTGATGAAGAGTTAAATGAAGAACTAACCATAGAGGAAATTTCGGCTAAATATGGGACGAAGCTTGGTGACCCATTTGATGTTTTCGAAACTCTTATTGAATCTGGGGAGAGTCAAGACTCTGCTCCAACAACAAGTTTGATGACTCAGAGTGAACAAGATACCTTGCCTAGTCAAATTGAGCTTAATCTAAAAGAGAAAGATGAAGTCATCATTCTTGAGAATATTGTGGAGTTGATTGAAGAGCCTAAATCTAAGCCTAAGTGTGAAAAACAGTCAATCACAAGTACAATTGAAGCTCCTACTGAAGGGGGCACACATGAAGAGAACAAGGAAGACCCCACGGTTCTTGGTTTTGAGCAAAAGAAGGAAGTCCCAATTAATTTGAGACAAACTCTTTTGGCCAAAATCGGTGAAGCAGTCATTGAAGTTCAAAAATGAAAGGTAACTATAAGAAGTGGTAAGGAAGATGATGTTTTAAATTCTACTAAAAATCCATGTTCTTTTACTCTTTCTTATTTTACTAATAACGTGATTGCTTTTAACGACTTTGATCACCTAAGAGTGCAGGAACATTTAGAAGAAATTACTAACTTGCAGGATCCTGTTATAGTGGTGGGTGATGAAGAGATAAAAATTCCACAATATTTTGAAATTAATCCACCACTTAGAAAAAGAAAGAACAACCTAAACCACATGGTCAAAAAATGAAGAAGGGGCAATGCAATGAATGCAAAATTCACTCTTAGAGAGCCGCCTGGTTGACCATTTTAAGCAAACCGTCAGGCTCACGACGTTAAACAAACACTTTGCAGGAGACAACCTGTGTTATTTAATTTTATGTTATTTAATTTCTTTCTATTTATTTTTATATTTTTAATAGTTATTTGTGATTTACAGTTTCTCTAGAGGCATTGACAAGGCAACAACAATAAATTGAATCACACTTCCACAATTTGCTCGTGAAATTCTTCAGAGAGGAGTACCTTTCCACCTTAAATTAGTTTTAGCACCTGTTAGCAGTGAGGACACTACTAAAAATAAGTGTGGGGAGGAAACTATAACTATAATTACTTGGCTATGCTTATAACTATTAAATTATGAAAAATTTGATATTTTTCTGATTTAGGGGCTATTTTAAAAATTTTCTGACAACTTGTGATTGAAATGAGATTGTTGTTAATTTTAGAATTCACTGATAATTAGCATTGAATTTTATGAGTTTCAACTTGCCTGTGTAAACCACTAAATGTGAGATTTGAGCCTAAATAAGAAGTCACATCATATTTTTACCTCTGTTTATTGTTTGAGTGAAATTTTCCCATGTTGTGCATTCAAGAACTTGTGCTGAGACCATTGCAAAGCAAATATAAATTTACTTTCATGTGAATTTGGTAGGGCCAAATTTTAAGAATTTTTCAGGCCTAATTCAATTTTGTTGCAATATTTTACCACCAGTTGCCCATTTTTGTGCTTATTATTATATTTCTTTGGTACCCTTTTATTCGTTTTGATTATTATTTTTTATTGAGGTAACCTTGGAAATTACTTTTGTTAGAACAATTAGTGGCATAAATTAAAATTATAATATTAAAAATCCCTCGGGAAAGCTTAAAAAAGGAAGGCTTAGCAGTTACATTCCCCTCCTAGAATTATTAAGTTGTTAAATTGTGACATGAAAAGCATAAAGGAGGAAAGAAAAGAGAAAGCAAAAAAAAAAAAAAAAGAGTTGAAAAAATATGTTATTGCCTTCAAGGAATAAAAAGAGAAAAATAAATATTAGAGGGATTCTTGCCTGCTCTTTATAGTTAAAAAAAGAAAAAATGTTACTTATTTGGTTGATTTGTTTCTGACCCTTTCCATGACTTTTTCTTTCTTTTTATTCCACCTAACATTATTACCTTGGCCCCATTGCAACCCATGAAAGACCCTTTTTTCTCTTTTGCATGATAAATGGATTTTAATAGTAGAGTTTTGGTCAATGTACAAGCCCATGGTAATGTCACTTTTTTGGAAAAATATGAGAGTTAATGACTACACCTTTAAACACTTTAAGAGTGGTGAGAAGAGTGACTTATGAATCACAGACTTGTTGAACTTGCATATCTAATTGGGTATTCTATTACTTAGCACTTCTTATGATATTGCTCTGTTGTCATGTATCTCGTTTATGCCCCTAGTCAGTAAATTCAATTTTTCTTATAATTATCCAAGTAGTTTGCTTGAGGACAAGCAAAAGCTTAAGTGTGAGAATGTATTAACACACCATTTTGTCTATTATTTTGGGGTATTTTGAGTATAAAATATTATGATTTTGTTCCGTATTAGATAAAATATGCTCACTATTTCCTCATTTATGCAGAAAAATATAAAAGGCAACTTGAGAAGCAAAAGATGTAATTTTGGGAAGATTCTGGCAAGATTTGAGCATATTTCGGCGTTTCTGGACAAGCGGTACGACCTAACATATATTCAATACGGCCGTACCTATTCAAGAGAAACAGTAGGGGCGTACCCCCTTGGTCAGTACAGCCTGGCGCCGATGAGAAAGTTTAGTACGGCCGGGCACAATTGCAGTCAGGTCGCACCAATGCAGAAGTACGGGCCAACGTCGCAACTCAAGCCCGGTACGGCCGTATATAAACGCAGTACGGTCGTACCCAAGCCTAGAACACATAGATTTGAAGCCAGTTGACCTAGTGCGTCTCAAAGTCTATAAATAGGCATTCTCACCCCTTTTGAGAAGTAACTCACTCCCTGGGAGAAACTCATTCTATCTGAGTGAGAGTCTTTTGCTCTTGTCTCTTGTCTCTCTTCTTTTCTTTTCTTTTCTTTTCTTTTAGGATTTCTTGTTTGGATGTTTGTTATGAGTAGCTAACTCCATCACTAGGGGTGATGGGGGATCTTTTACGATGTTCTTAACATTTATTTAATTTTTATTTTGAATTCTTTATTATCCTTATGAATGTGTTCTTCCTAGCATGCTTAATTCCATAGCATCTGGTAAATCCTTAACAAATTAGTTAATTGTGGTAACTGGATCATAATTAATTAGTGGAACTTTAGGATCAACAAAACTCGCTTTATACGCCGGATTGGTTATTGTTTGTTTCCAATCAGTTATTAGATTAACAAACTTGCCTGTTATGAATGCTCTTTCCTTTAATTTCCTTCTAGGAGTAATTAATTAGGAGGATGGCTAGTGCAAGCTAGGTAGTCCTTAGTAATTTAGAGTGAGTGGTTTGCATTTAATAAGGTAATACAATTCATAATAGCAAGGAAATAGATTCAAGATCTAATATTAGTGAACCCGGTTCCCCTAGGCTTTTCCTAATTGATCTCTTTTTAGTTCTTGCGTTATTCCTTGATCTCGTTATTTACAATTCAATCCTTTGACTCAAAAAACCGTTACTTTCATTCGTCTAAATAATAAGGATCTCTATTAATTTAGTACTCGTGCATTCTCTGTGGGTTCGATATTCGGAGTCTTAAAAATACTCCACTTTATTACGAGTTACGATCAGGTGCACTTGCCTGAGTCGCAACAACTATGGACGAATATTGGATGGAGTCAATAGTGGACCACACCACCATGGGCATGATCACGACCGTTCTGTAGCAGAACACCCAGCTTCCGTTGCAAAACTCCACCCTGCTGCATCTCCTGGAGGATGAGAAGAGAGGCAGGCGACGCCCCTACCCTAGAGTGATTCGTAGTAACCTAGATATGACCCCAATTTCAGAGGATTTTCTTGCACCTGTAGGAATTCACCCCTACCATACCCTTAGCATCACCCGCCAGGGAGTTCTCGGCCTTTAGACCTTTCACCCCCTCTGAGAGGCCACCTAAGTTCTATCAGGGTGAGTCTTCCCGAGGAGTTACCTGACGCCTTCTCACTCCCACGCCACTTGCATCATCCTGATGTTGCCATGTTTGTATCGGAGCCCACAGATCCTGAGAATGCACCCGACAAGAAAATGAGTGGATCGTTGAGTTGGAGGATGTGGAGGAGGAGATCGTAGGTATTCTTACACCAGCACCGATGGAGATTAAGATTATATCAGGCATCCGTCTGGAGTATGGAGATGGTGAGGGTGAGTTTACTTATGTATGTGTACTCTCTTCATAACTTTTGTAAATATGTATGTGTATGTGTATATACACACACACACACACACCATGTTTCACCTTTTTATGCTCTTCTCCTATTTAATTTAGTAGTATCTTCGATCCTTAGATTTCACTCCGTCATATCTCAACTTGATTCTTCAAGATTGAGATCCATCAGTCTCTTCACTGATATATTTATACACACACACACACACACACCATGTTTCACCTTTATATGCGCTTTTCTCCTGTTTGATGTCGTAGTATCTTCGATCCTTAGATTTCACTCCGTCATATCTCAACTTGATTCTTCAAGATTGAGATCCATCAGTCTCTTCACTGATAGTTAGGATCGTTTATTCTTTCGACCCCAACAGCCTCCTATAGTTACCAAACTCTTTCCTGATAACTCTTATCCATGAAATAACGACTACGATCCCGGACGAGTAAGATGCGACATTTTAAGCAGCATTCGCCATAAGATAGCAAAGGAATTGGAACACGAAGGAATTAATGAACGAGGAAAATGGAGATGTGTTCCATTCCCCAAATTGAAGAAAGAAGTAAGAAGTAAGAAGATAGGAGGACGTTGACTTCGAAGGGAAGTCGAAGAAATTCACGCTAATCTGATCGTGTTTCCATTTGAAGTCCTCACATTTATGATCGACACCTTTCTATGGAGAGAAGCTACTAACTATAGCTCTGTTGGCTCCATTTTAAGGAAGATCATCAGAATCAGATTTAGCATATTCTAGATCTGATAACTCCTTAGAAAGAGAAGGTTGTCAGCATCAGATTTTGTAGGGATTAAACTTCCGGAACACTCTGAATGCGGATAACTGATCATCACCTCCAGAGTAACTCTAATCAAGAGTAACTCATGTGACCTCACTACACTTTTCATCTCTTTGATAAAGCCGTCCTGGAACTAACTATTTTTTCTCCAAGACATCGCACTAATTCTTCACCAATTGAATAAAAACTACCTTTATGTTTCTCAAGCCAAGAACCCTTGCTAAATCCGTCCTCAGTAAAACCCCAACCCTTCAACAGACATGAATTCTATTCTTAGCAGAATCCATAAGTTCTTCCATTTCTTTGTCCAGTGTCACCTCCATCAAGTAAATGCTTGGACGGTTAACCATATCCTTCCATAGGGTGATTCTTTCTTTATGAAATGAATCATTTTCAGTTCCAACTCAAAACTATAAGTTTCCTTGATATGATTCTTAAAATTTTCGTATTGGACTATTTTGTTCTAGTCCAACTCTTCACGCTTTATCTACAATACCCAGCTCCGCTTCGCAAAGAAGTCTTTGCGGAGTAAATTTCAAGAAATTGTGCCTTTTCAACATACTATCCAGACCTTCCCCTTAAGGTTTAGAAAGGTTGAAATCATCAAAAGTTCTAGATGATGAACCTTTTACAAGGAACATCGAAAGAGAAGGATAAGCTTCATAATGGAAGGAGAAGAAATAAGTTGAAGGAAGGATGTAGTAAGAAGCGATTTGGGTAAAACCAGGAGGAACAAGGAAGGAAGAAAAGGAGAATGAAGAAATAATATGCAAGAAAAATCATCAAGGTTTAGGAAGACGTTAAAGACGGATCGAAAGGAAAGACTCGTCAAGAAGTACGAAAGTTATGTAGATAGACATTGGGAATATCTTTACAAAGAAGGAGAAAAGGAGGAATTTATTCCAAGGTTTGGGATTACCATCCAACTTATTGAATTTTTGAGGACGAAATTTTTTGTAAGGGGCAGTAATGTGATATCCCAAAATTCTTAATTTGGAAACCTGAATTGGATCCTAATGCACTTCTAGTGTTAAGGGTTTTAAATAAACTCAAGGGATTTGAAAATGGGGCTAGGAAAAGGCCATCAGCGAATTAAAGGGAAAAATATGCGAATTATGTATCAGTCTGGTTGCAACACGACCAAGTCCTCTCGCAACGCGAGTGAGCAACGCGCGTGTCACCACACATGTGCCTTCGTGTGAACACGCGTCAGGATCTAACCATCACGCAACGCGACGAACCTCATCCCCAACACTGTAAGCCCTCCACTTTTGAGGTGCTCCAGCTCGAATCAGATTTCCTTCTTCTCCCTCCAACCATTTTATTGCCATAACAAAGGTATTTTGGTCACCTCATCCAAATACTGGTGCAATAGCGGGCTAAAGGAGTTAAGGTAATACCCTACTCCTTAGACTTTAGTGATAGCTTCATTTCTAAGTTATTCTAATAGTGTCTTATTCTCTATGTGTAGAGGAGATGCTGCACGAGGAGGTCCAGGTCTTAATTCAGAGGTTACCTACGAGGTCCTTCTGACCTTAGGTATAACCTTGGACTATGCTTTAGATTCATTCCTTAAGGTTCGCATAGCGATACTAGGATATTGTTAGTAACATAATAATAATAATAATAATAATAATAATAATAATAATAATAATAATAATAATAATAATATATGTTATCATTTCAGCAATAATCCTAGGTCAATAACATACCCAATGCACAGTTGGGTCATGTCCTCGGACGTAAGGATTACATGTCGTAATGACATTTGGAAGTATCCCAAATACCTTTGGGATACAACCAGAACAATGGCGGGAACTTGAAGAGTAAGTAAGGACTTGTCCTACAACTGCCAGGCATGTGGGAGAAAGAAGCTTAAATGCTGGAATAGTAGTTAGACTACTAGTATAGAATATAGTAGAGTCCCACGCTCTACTAGAGGCTGATATCAGTAGTTCTTAATAGAACTATGGGATGTGATTGCAATACCTATCAGCTGTCATATGATTGGTTTGACTTATGTGTTGTGTGCAATTATATGTTTTTTTTTGTATGCTTGTGCTTGTAGTAGTCACCTTATGCGACGTTAGGCTTTTATATGTATGATGATGTTTGCTATGATTGACTGAGAGCAAGCAGTGAGGTTATTTGGTTTCTGAACATGATTACAATAGGTTGATTTAGAGAGAGACGCTTGGGTAGATGATAATTATGGTTTAGTTAATAACAGACCCTTAGGAAGATTGATCCTTTATTGTTATATGATTGATGGTTAGAATGGGTCCTGAAATAGGAGCATGATTGGTATGTTACCATCGCCATGCGTACATGGGTTGGCCGTTGCCTACGAGGCCAGAAGTACTAGAGTGGGAGTACGATATGTGCAGTACAAAGGATTTGTGGTTTCCTTGAGGATGGTATTGGGCCCGACGTATGACTTTGCTGACGTAGAGTTGGCAGCTCTTCAGTCTTTGTGATCGGGTAGCCCAATAATCATGACGGAGTTACTAGAATATAAGAGTCTATAGTATGTGCTATCCAGAGTGTAGCCTCGATACCTGCCGTTAGGGGCGAGGAACCACTCTTAGGGGTATGGTGAGCTGGATATGCCGGATAGACGACTGGCTCGTTCCTAATCTCGGTTGGCAAGATAGGGACAATATAGGTAGGCCTGGTGGGGCCAACAAGGAGGATTTTCTAATGATAGAATGACCACTTGCATGCAGTGAATATTAGGTTATGCATGGGAAAAATGGAATCAACGTTAATATGGTTTCGAGGGGACCTTAGGACCTGATCTTTAGTATAGGCTACGATCCAGCATATAAATACCTTTGGAGATGGATACTTTGTGCGCTATTTAATTTTAGTGCCTATACTATCTATTCCAATATAATAGTATTTAAATCACTTCTCATCTCCCCTCTTTCTTTGTTTGCTTGTATGTACTGGTTGAATGCATTAGCAGCTTGAAGAAGACCTTACAGTACAAGGGTACTGTGAATGAGTCATTCGTCAGCATAGGTTGGTGAGTTATGGTCAGTGAGTCAGTATATGTGTCTTTGTGATTGTTTGTGCACACAAGTAGGTGTATATTAGGCCTAAGGATGGTTTGGTATACATCGATACACTATACTTGTTGTAAATTATTTTCCCACTATTCTGCTATAACGCATAGTACAACGATATCAGAATATATTAGTGTAATAAATATTTAAAAGAAAGGATTATAAATGAATTGGGAAATTTGGGTAGGTAACAATATCAACCTCCTGAGGGCCACTACCATATGCCTCCCCTGACTGTAAGGCCTGCTGCAATGCCTGCTGAAATCACTCCTGCTCAAAAGAAAACAGCGTTAAACTACGATACATTACTTTTTTTACAATAAAATCAAATAATAAACAATAAATACGATGTTAAATCTTACATATATCTCCCTGGCTCTATCGTCCACCCAGGCTTTATCCTTCTTCCTCTGTTAAATTTACTACCTCAGCTCTCGCAGCAGGCGACTATGCTCAATTAAGTAGGTGGTCATCGTCACCATCAAAATTAGCTCCGTGAGATCCTCACATCAATGGATTTGTTTTCAAAATGTAGTCAAAACAAACCAGCTATATTTTTTGTACAAAAATCAATTAACTAATAAATTCTAAAATACACTAAATGATACACTAAGTTTGGGCGTAATGATCATCATTATGTGTAACAAGGTTAATGTAAATTGCCTCTACATACGGCAAGAACACATTCGCTAATAAAAATGACAGTGTTCTTGCGCGAGGTAATGACAACCGACGATAACCCTGCTACACACAACAATCAAATACAACACCAAACTATAACCTAACGCATAACTAATATAACATTACACAAACTATAAATACAAAACAGCCAGCACACCTCTCCTTGTACTCATCTTCTAAGTGAGGTAATTTAAGAGTATCATTTCTAATTGAAAAGTAATAAAAATATCAAACTCAGGATTGCTTTCAACAATCATGCATTGCCTTGATCGGAAACTCAGGATTGTGGAAGGAAGACACAAAACATGCAAGCATCCTTTGATTAATAGGTAAAATATGCACATCATGTAGAGAAAGAATGAAACAAACAACATGGTAATTTACTAGTAAAAGAGTGAAAGGTTACAGGAAAGGTTACGGGAACATAAAAGTTTCCATCCCCACCCCACATTTTGCGAAGAACAGCACAAAGCAGGACATTCTAATCGTTCAGAACTGGTCCTAAACCACGTTTTACAAAGTTTAGCCAAACAGATTCCAGTATACAAATTTTTTCTGCAATTCTCCAAAGAAGTCCATATCAATCAATCCCCAAGTAATAAACAGAAGTTACAGAACATCACAAACTTTATATCAGAGAAGTTACAAAACGTATTTAACTAAGAAAAAAATAATGGGCCTCCTAAACAATGCAAATGGGAACACCTAACCTGAAGCGACGACAGAGAGGGAGCGGCGGTGGAGAGGGCGCGACAGCGGGGCGGAGAGGGAGAGCGGTAGTGAAAGGCGTGACAACAACAGCACTGTAGGACGATGGAGAAGGGCGCTACGTCGGAGAACGATGACAACGACGACCGTCTAGATGGAAGAGAACGACGAGCGTCACGACGGAGAAGGGGGAGCGCCGCAGAAGGGGAGGGAGTTCTCACGGGAGTGAGAAAGAAGAAAGGGAAAGTGAGGGAGAGGGAAAGAGGAAAGGGAAATAAGTGTATCAGATTTAAGTTTACCGATGGCTTGGCTGTCGGTAAACATCCGTCAGTATTTAAAAATTTTAACGCACATCAAAATACATGCACCGTCCATATTACCGACAACTTAGCCGTCGGTAACCCTGCCAGTATTCAAAAAATTTAATCACCAAATAAAACATGTGCACCGTCCAACTCACAGTCGGTGAAGCCGTCGGTAATTATCGACAGCCAGTGTAGCCGTCAGTAATTACATATTGCTAAGCCGTCGGTAATGAACACGAAATTGAAAATCCCATTTTTTTTTGGCGACGTAGTGACAGATTATCCGTCGGTAATAAAATTAGTGGCCATCAGTAAATGTCCGTGGGTATTTTGCAACTTTCTTGTAGTGCCAATTATTCGATTCCATTTCCTCCGCCCTTCACTATTCGTCATGCTAATCGCATCACTGTTCATTTCTGGAATCAATTGTTCAATGTTCATCGTGCCCGTTCCTTATTTCTCATATCAACTTCTTCACTTTTTTCTTTTTTGCTTTTTTTTTTTTGCCCTTTCTTGCACCGTAGGAGAATAAAACAGAGAATAAATCAATTTCTTGCACTTTTTGAACCAATCGCCGAACGTAGTGCTCATCAGCAATCAACAAGACATTAATCCCCTGGTTAGAATCATTTAATCAGATAAAAATTGAAAAAGAAATGAACAGTTAAACAAAAAAAATGCAAATTACATCACATGCAGACTTTACTTCCGTTTCTTTTTCTCATTCGACAGAGGGTCATGGCCAATTTATCGAGTGTTGAGGGGAAATAAAGCACATTATAACAATCATCTGTCACGTAAAAAAAATCCTTCATCGGTGACAATCACCAATAAATAAACTGAGAATTCTAGGTTTTCCAAGGTAAACTCGTAGGAGAAGGGGTAGCGTGACCTAGTCAGGCAGTAGAAGGAGGTGCGGCCATTGATAGAGAGACCACCACACAAATCGGCGGCAGAGCGTGAACAACCACAAAAGGATGTGTTCTCTGTGTGGGGATGACGAGACCCCAACTGCCACGGTGTAAACCGAAGGGCGCGACAGAAGGCAGGGGAGTTCCGGTGGAAGGCTTCGGTGGGTGGAGGTGATCCATGTGGTGGATTTGTTGCCGGTCAGAGAAGAACCGCGGCTGGGCCGACATGGGTTTGTGTCGTTCTACAATATTCATATTGAAGTGTTCTTCTTACAGCACAGGAAGGGATGAGAGACTGTGGTGCTCAAATTCTCTCAAAGGATTAGAAGGTCACTTGATGTTTTTAATGAAAACTCATCTGAGGAGTAGAAATTTATTGAATGGATATGATTGATTGTTCTCGTTTCCCATATTAACCAAGTGTTCTCACTAGAGTCGCTCCAAATATATATATATATATATATATATATATATATATATATATAGATGATGTATCAAGTGAGAGGAGTGTTTAATATAAGAGGGTGGGAGGAGTAAATATGGATCATACAACCATACATGGATGGTCATGATTAAAAGTTATTTAGTGATCACATGACTACTTAAAAAAGTCACATGACTTTTTGTTTTAATCTTAGTCATTCATGATTTGATCTATGGCTAGGATTCACTCCTCTCACCCTCTCATATTTTTTTTTAATAGGCCTCTCACCCTCTCATATAAATACTACTCATAAATACTACTCTCACTTGATACGTTTTCTCTCTATATATATATATATTGGGATAATGATCATAAAACAACAATTTTTTAATAAATCATACATTCAATGAGTCGATATTTACTTCAACTTTTAAATGTATTATACAATAAAATGAATTAAGTTAATGTAGTATTAATTAACTAGATTTTGAATTTGATAAAATTTAATACACTTTATCTATTTAATAAGAATTTTTAATTCAATACTAAAAATGTATGGATTACTCTTTTAGGTCTAAAATATAAGCAAAACAGTCTCTGAAATATAAGGGAAAAAAATCTATATATTTTGTCTAAATTTGGACTAAATACATAGATTTTTTTGCTTATATTTCAGAGACTTTTTTGTTTATATTTCAAACCGAAGAGAGTACGTCGAAGGACAAGAGAAACGTTTCATATCAATAAGTTTTGTTTATAAGCAAAACAATCTCTAAAATATAAGAAAAAAAAATCTATATATTTTGTCTAAATTTAGACCAAATACATAGACTTTTTTGCTTATATTTCAGACCAGAGGGAGTACATCGAAGGACAAGGAAAATGTTGCATATCAGTAAGTTTATTTTATCATCTATATTGTGTAATGACTAATTTATAATTTTAAATCTATATTTAGTAAAATTTCATACATTAATTATTAATTATTCACATTAAGAATATAGCATAACCCATGCTGGGCATTGCTTCCATAAGCTTACTCGACATTAATTGTTTCTAAAATAATTATATTTTAAAGTTTTACTTAAAAAACTTAAAATTTATTAAATAATTTTAATGATAAATAATATAATAATATTTAACTAAAAACTTACTTTTTATTTAATATTTAGTATTTGTTATTATTTATTTTTCATATAAGTGATAATAAAAGTAAATTTCGTATGCTTAAAATAATAAATAATTTAAGATATTATAAATTTTCGAAATAATAATCATTTAAAAATGAATAAAGTACAAATTTTTAAATGAATGATCGGAATGCTGCATGGGAAGTGATGGTTCACTGTAGCGAGTACCGTAGCGCTCACCTGATTTATAATAATATATTGAAAACATAACAAAATTACACACCTCTTTCAAACATTAATATCAGACTTTAAACCGTTGTTGGAGGAAATTTTCGTTTTTAGAAAAACAGATTATCTATTTTGTCTGTTGCAAAGCTCAAAGTGTTTGGATGCGAGAATCGCTTGAGGGTAGGGATGCCAAAGCGGGTCTATTAGTTTGTCTTGCCTTGTTGTGAGGCCGCCAAAACCGGTGCGGGGCGACCCTTTAAGAGGTGGTGGGTTGAGAAAGTGGGCCCATCCCCCCACCGTGTGTTTGCCCGCCTTAAAAATACAATAATAAGAAAGCCAAAAAAAGGAAATTTGGTCTAAAAAGTGGTGGGTTGGCGGGCTGGCCGCCCAAAATACATAAAAACACAAAGAAAAATTGATTAAAAAATAAAATAAAATAAAATTATTGGCTCTGCAGATTGGCCCGTCCGTGGCATGGCGTGTTGGCTGACTAGACGGGTCTAGTTATGCGGGATGTTGGGCTGACATACCACAATCCACCTCCGCCACGTTTTGGCAGCGTGGTGGACCGACCCATTGGGCCCAACACGTATTGCCAGTTGCCATCCCTACATAAGGCGTTTTTCGAGTAGCTTGGTTGAAATTTATGCGACCTCTAATGAGGTTCATATGAAGAAGATGAAGACATTGCTCAAAGTGTTTTTTTATGAAATTTGACGAAACGTTAAAAGGAGCTTCAAAAGGAAATATTTTGGAAGAAAGCATCATGAGAGAAATTTACAGTTTCAAAGGAAGTGCTATTAATTCAAAATTTCGAAGTAGTTACTTGTAGATGGAACAGTGAAGCAAAAAGAAAGCGCTTGAGAGACAACAATTTCAATCAATTGTAGGTAGTTTCAATTTGTGTATGAAACAGAAATAGTTAGTAATTAAACTGCTTTGCATGTCAGGCACCTAAAACATAAACTACCCCAAAAAATGCAGCGATTATAGCATTAGATAATGCGTAAAGTGCGACGTGTTATCTAAAAAAATACGGAACACTCCAATAATGCTTTCCTGAGAAAACGTCATCCGTGCTAGTAATAGATAACACTTCTCCAAGGAAGCGTTATCTGAATTCCTCACATTCACGCGTTACCAGGTGTAAATGTCCCATAAAGTTTGCTCAAGAAAGCATTATATGTACTAAAAATTCTAATAAGGCTTTCTTGAGAAAATGTTACATTGGTGTAATTAATTATGACGCTTTCTTGAGAAAGCGTTATTTGAAATTTAAAATTAAATATGAAACACGAGCTAACATCACACTCCGAGTACTCTATTCTACATCACAAACCATAAACTAAACAAATCCTCTCTCCACAAGCTCCATTCTCTCTTTCTCATTTTCGTCCTTTGTTATCTCTTTTTCTTTCTCGTCATTTTGTTTCTGAAACCTTCTCTCTTGGTGGTTATGAGGGTTGATCGTTTTATGTTGCTCTTCTTTGTTGTTGTCATTGGTGGATGGCGTCAAAGCTGATCTTCTCTCTAGTACATTCCTTTTTCTCTGTTAGGCAAAAGACTAAGGTTGAAATATTAAACTTGTTAGATTAAACTTGGTATCCTATTAAACTTGTTCTATAATATGAGACCAGATGTAGATAATTGTTTGTTGGGATTATCAGGAACTCGTTTAAGAAAAGGGAATATAGAAACTTGTTTTGTCTTGTTTGTTAGATTAGTTGTTATCCTATCTACTGCTATAGCTTTCCCACAATGAGTGAGAATTGATTCGTTTTAGACCGATAGCTCACACACACACACACGCGCGTGCGCACACACAGACGGGCGCGCACACACACACACACACAAACACGCGCGCGCGCTCACGCCCACGCCCACACGCACACGCACACGCCCACGCCCACACGCACACGCACACGCCCGCACACACTACATAATAATAAAATACAGAAAAAGGAGGGCATGGTTTTATTATATCCTTCTGTAAATTAAAATAAAAAATAACCAGCAAATGAGACACCCTATACTATCGTACAAGAAATGCATAGAAACGCATACGAATAATGATAAAAATATGGTTTTATAAAAATCTTTGAACGAAATAGAACTTTCACATCAACATAACTCGTTTGCGAAATACAAACAATTTTTAGAAATAAAGCCCAACAACTCGATGTCACATGTCTCAAAGCTTAACACTTAGTTTTACATTGGTAAACAATAACAACATAATATGTAAATAAATCCTAAGCTAAGCAACAATCCATAATCTACTCTTCGGCGTCCATATCCAAGTCATTATCAGCAATCACCATCTACTCGTACACGGGGTGTACAAGTAGCCACAAAACACAGAGGGGTGACGACTCATACTCAAATGAAAAGACAACGACATAGGCAAGATAACATGTTGCGTCAATAGCCAAACAAAGCTTCGCTCACAGTCACACAAGTCTCGACGATAAATCATCGTGTGGTCATCAATCGGTCGACAGTCCTACGTCGGCAACTAGCTAACGCGAACCTACAACTACTACAACGCGACTTCAGGATCCTTTAACTTTTCCAGGTGAGCGAATGTTAGTGTCCTCAACATCCGTAAATGACACCATCGAGCCATGTGATCCCCGATCAGTGCTACATCAACAAATGTCACCATAGTAAATCTAATACGATGGTGTTCCAATGAGCCATGTGATTCCCCCATCAATGCTACGTCGACGAGTGTCATCATATTAACTCGAAATCTACACCAAAACGACTTAACGAACAACAGAATTTAATGAGCAATGCAGTCCCCCCAAGCAGTGCAACATCGCTGAGTGCCGTCATAGTAACTCAACATCCTTCGAATCAACATCGTCGAGCCATAGAGTCTTCCCATCAGTGCAACGTCGATGAATGTCGCTATAGAATCCCGAAGTCCACGCCCGAACAACTATCGAGCAACATAATCTACTACGTCTAAGTTGGTGACGAGTTTTCCATACACATGATTACATCAAGTCTTTACATAATTTCCATCTCAAGTTGTTTCTAGATTATCAACACATCTTAACATCCTCCTATTTGAATGATAACAACCCCAACTAATTCTAATCATAATAACACATAAATTCACCAAAAATAGAAGTTAGATCATATTATTTAGGCCTTCATACAAATCAATTTACTCTATTTGGTTCTAAGTCATGCATTCACTAATCATAATACATCAACACCACTAATACAACTTCAATCATGCATCAATTTACTAATTAGGCATGCTTTTTAACAATTCCAATTTAATCCTAAACATATGAACACTTAATCAATTGACAAAACAACAACTTCATATCACAATTCATGTTATTAAACAATCCAAATAACACTAGTGATCCAAAAACATGCCAAAACACATAAAGCACAAACCTTTCAATACTAAACATATTCCAATTCTCATAAATACATTAATTAACAATTTCTATGGCTCCTTGCTCATATAAGGGACTTAAATTAATTAAAACGGAAGTTATAGACAATCAAATCCATGCTCTTGCAAGGATTACACATCAATTGCTTACCCCGCAAGGCATAGGGATCATAGGACATCCCTAACATATTATTTGAAGTCATAAACCTCTTTTCAACATATCATCCACCCCCATACCATATGATAGTAGCAGCCTTCAATCTAACTCTAGAGAGCTCCGAATTCGATTCCGCTTGTGGTTCCTATCATAACGAAAATCCATGAAGCCAAAACCATGCTTAGAATTGAGTTTAAAGGGATTGAAATTGAAACAACAATAAGTTTGTGACTTACCAATAAGATTCCTCCTTTAGAAACAGAAAAGGAATAGAGAGAAAGGAGGAGAAGAGTCTTGTGATCACAGCCTCAAAGACGTGACTCAATTTGGTTGAGAAACGAGAGAGAAAAGACAAAAACGGTGGCAACGACAACAATAGAGCTCTTAGTAGTTCTAGGGTTCTTAAGAGCTCTTAACCAATGTTTAATTATTAGGTTTTAGAGTCCTAATAGGTATAGGATTAGGTTTAAATTGTGGTTTAAAACGGGCAGAAACGGAGCGACCCGCTAACTAAAAAAAATAGCCAGCCAATGTGAATTGATTCATGCACGGGGTGAATCGATTCACATGTTGTGTTTCCTAAAAATGTTTTTTAATAAATGAATCGATTCATGCAAGGGGTGAATCGATTCACAGACTCAGAATTGCCTAAAAATAAGTTTTTCTTCCATTCTAAGGTCTTGTAGTCCCTTCTAAGGGTTTCCATTCCCAACTAAGCCCTAAATCACCTATTCAAACACCTAATTAACATACAATGGCCCTATAATTTCTACCACTTAGGCTTAAGAAATTCGGGGTGTTATATATGTATATATATAGAGAAGGGATCAAATGACTCTAGGAGTAACTCTTTAGATTAAAAGTTCACCAATCCAACCGTCGAATTAAAAGTTCCTTTTGAGTAGATCAATTCTATAAAATTTCATAAAATTTTAAAAATATTTGATACTTTATCAAATAACTTTAATTCAACTTATAATATATTTTGCAAAATACAAGTAAAATGTTGACTATATGATTACATAGTTTTGAATGTCCAATTTATCTAATATTTGGTATGTATGATCGTTAGTGTAATATGATGATATTCAACGATTGGATTGATAACATTCAATGTCTATAGTGAGTTATTAAGCGGAGTAACTCTGATATTTGATCCCTCCTCATATATGTATATTACATAATATATATCCACGTGGCAGGTGAGTCATCGATAAATATTTTTAATGCATATGTGGATGCCACGTTATATGACACATGGCAAGTGTTGTATGTGTCATTTTAAATATGTTTTTCATCGCTATAAAATTTTAAATTTTTATTTTAGTCCCTATAAAATTTAAGTTTTGATTTTAGAGCTAACATTATTAACTAAAATTTTGATACTTGACTTTTTATAAATATAAAATATGGTTATCTAATAATTTGTCTCTAATCGATGACATGAAAACAATATATGTATTATTGCCATATTTTATTGCAATTCAAATAGCATAATAATTTCTTTTTCATTTGCTCCTTGTTATTTATTCTTTAACAGTGTAATTTCTCTTTTACGTGTACTTTACTTCATATTTTCTTTTTATTAGTGCATACATATTGTTTTTTGTTCTTTCATTCTTAATCTTTTTACGTGCCTTTAATTGCGTTTTTCATAAACTCAATCAAATCATGTTTTTATCGTAGTTTTATTGGAGTAACTTCAAAGACTCGAATTTTGAGTGTTTGTATTTTGAATAAGTTTGTTTTGCAACACAGTAAAACTTTTGGACACTTTAAATCTGTTAATTTGTAAGTCCTCTGAGGACCTAATTTAATTCCCAAATTGATCTTTCTAACTCTATTTTTTGTGAAAATTCAATGTCAATAACACTCGAAATGTATTAAATGTTAAATCAAATGTTTTCTTAATAAAAAAAATGTCAAATCAAATATTATTTCCTAAATTATTGTGGAAGATCAATGTACGTAGAAAAATTGACATTACACTACTACCTACACAATGCCTTTTTAGTGTGCATCATGAAATTTCTTTCACTCCAACAAGTGTATAAAAATATTTACATTTTCATGCCATCGATTTGAGATAAATTATTACATAATCATATTTTATACTTATAAAAAGTAAAGCACCAAAATTTTAGTTGATAATGTAGGCGCTAAAATTGGGTAAACAATTAATTAAAGACCAAAATAAAGATACAACTAGAAAAAGTTGAAATAACGACGTAAATTAGAGACAAAAATAATGAAATTGGTCTCCAAATTTGGCGTCGCTAACACTTAGTGACGGAATTTGAGACAGATTTTTCCTTTTTCCATTTCTAAATTTCCGTTGCTATTTCAACTTTTTCTAGTAGATTTGAATTTTTGGAGGACTAAAATCAAAACTTAAATTTTATACGGACCAAAATAAAAATTTAAAAATTTTATAGCGACGAAAAACATATTTAAAATGGCATATACAACATCTGCCACGTGTCATATGATGTGGCAACCACGTAGGCATTAAAAATATTTTTGATGACTCACCTACCACGTGGATGTCACGTCAATTAAAATGTCCACGTGATAGTTGTTGACTAGATAACCGTTAGCTAAGTCAACAAAAATTAGACGGTAGGGACCAATATTGCTAACGAAGAATATTTGGGGGATTAAAGTTCGAAGGAAATTTTTGTAGGGACTAAAAATTAAAATTCATGAATTCTATAGGGACTAAAAATATATTTAACCTTAATAAAATACAGAAAAAAGGAGGGCATGGTTTTATTCTATCCTTCCGTAAATTAAAATAAAAAATAGTGACTCTGGTGCTCAGTTGTATGCTAAAATATTCCTCCTAATCTCCATTCCCAGTTGTATGCTACAGTTAATGACTTTTTCCAAGGCGGTCAGTGGCAAATTCCAGCTGACTTGTGTAGGCGTTTCCCTGCCATGGTTGCGGAAATTAAAAAGGTTACCATTCCTATTGTTACTTATTCAGATTATCTTGTTTGGGAATCTGTTGACTCTGGTGCTCTTACTTTAAAAGAAGCTTATCGATTTACTAGGCAATATCTTCCTGCCTATTCTTGGGGTAAACTTCTCTGGAGAAGTTCCATTCCCCCTTCTAAGTCCTTCTTGATCTGGCGGCTTATTCATGACAAATTTCCAACGGATGACCAGCTTTGGAAACGGGGATGTAATATTGTGTCTGCCTGCAGCCTCTGTGGGAATCATTATGAAACTACTAACCATTGGTTCTTCTCTTGCTCCTTTGCTTCTCGTCTTTGGGGTTGGTTAGGTAAGTGTTTAGACTTATTGATTGATACCACTTCTATTCATTCTGTCTTGGAGATTTGTAAGCACAATTGGAGTTCTCAAACTGCTGATGTAGTCCTTGCTGGTGTGTGCAACATTATTTGGGGCATTTGGCTAGCCAGGAATAAATGTCGTTTTGATAATTTAGTTATTCCCTTTGCTAGTCTTATAAACATGATCTCTGCTAACATTTCCATGACAGGGAATTAACTCTAGTTGTGCGGAATTGATCATTCTAAAGAAATTCAATATCAATATTAAACCTCCAAAAGCCCCTGTGATTAAAGAGGTGTCTTGGAATCCTCCTATTTGCTATTGGACAAAGGTAAATACTGATGGTGCAGCGAGAGGCACTCCTGGTTTAGCTTCTTGTGGTGGAATTTTCCGTGATAAAAGTGCCGCTGTTCTAGGTTGCTTCGCTTTTCACATTGGAGAGGCTATGGCACTTCATGCTGAGTTAATTGGTGCCATGATGGCAATCGAGCTTGCTTATCAAAAGGGTTGGCTTAAGCTCTGGTTGGAATGTGACTCAATGCTGGTTGTAGATGCTTTCACAGATTTAAAGATAGTTCCCTGACATCTTAAAAATAGGTGGCTAAATTGCTTGCATCTCACAAGGAGTATGACTTTTGTTTACTCTCATGTTTATACAGAGGGTAATGCTTGTGCTGATAAACTTGCTAACTTCGGTGCTTCTATTACGGGCTTTATGTGGTGGGATTTGGTTCCGGATTTTATAAAGGAGGACTTTTTCCGTAATAGGCTGGGCCTCCCTGCTTACAGGTTCTGCTAATTTCATGTTGAACTACTTCTTCCTTTTTTTTGCTTTTAATTTTGGTGTGCTGCAAATGATGGTTAATACCTTTGGTGCCAACATAGTTGGGATGAAATGTATTATAGTGATGCTTTTGCATGCCATTTTTGTTTTTCCTAGCCTTAGAATCACTACTTTTGGCTGGAGTTTCTTTCTTTATGGTGTGTCTTGTAATTTCTTCCATGGGTTTTGGCCTAGTCCCCCCATGTGCCTTTGTTTCTTCTTTTTTCATTTTGTTAATAAATTCAGAGGGGGGTACTCTTTTTCCTTCATGATGTTTTTTCCCTAAGGAGGGTTTTGCATCAGAAGGTTTTAACAAGGCCCCTTTCCCGTTAAAAATAAAATAAAATAAAATAAAATAAAAAATAGTGACTAACTCCTCTTTTTTAAATAAAAAAAATTAAACGCATTGTAATTTAATAAATCAATTTAGCTTTGATATGCTTTTCATTACCATTTAACTGTGTTACCATTTTCACAATATCAAACTCTTTTTACTTAAGGATTTGTCGACAAATATGGAATCATCGAAATTAATTAAATTCATTAAATCATTCTCATGGAACTGAACAAGTAGCATTATTCACTTTTTCACAAGGCTTTTCTCCTTGAGCTACGTGGGTTTTCGGATCCCTTCCGGTCACTAGAACCACGCATTCGCGCATTTAATGGGTGAATGCGTGTTTATGGTGACCGTTGCAAATCCGGATTTGTTTTGATCCCCCCTTTCATATGGATGAGTATATAACAACCAGAACAGAAAAAGAGGAATCGCATGAGACTAGCTAGCTAAACATTATTATTACTTTAGCATCCAGCCACCAGCATTTGTCAGTAACTCTATACTCTGAAATATGATCTCTGATTCTTTTCTCTTTCTCCTTCACAAAACGCGTGACCCTCCTCTCCTCTTCTACGGTTCCACCACCCCAACATCTCCATCTTTTAGTTATTTTGAACATTAACATGGACCCTCATTTTCTCTCTTGTTACTCCGTTTCTAATCACTACAACAAATTCTTTAAAAGATGGCGCCACTTTAAATAGCGTTTAAATATGGAAGTGCTACTTAAAATTAGGTAGAGCACTTTAAGTAGCGTTTAACAAAGAAACGCTACTGAAGGGAAAAGAAATAAATAGCGCTTACAAAATAAGCGCTACTTATAGTACAGGAATAAGTAGCGCTTATACTATGAAGCGCTATTTAAAGATGGACGACAGAATAAGTAGCGCTTAACCCTGGAAGCGCTACTTATTGTCTTATACCTAAAGTAGCGCTTAAATCTGGAAGCGCTACTTATTGTCTGACCAAAAGTAGCGCTTAAACGATAAAGCGCTATTTATTGTCAAATACTAATTTTAATTCAGCCCGCGTTTCTCAATACAGTCACTTCCACACTGTCGCATATCTCTCTCTCTCTCTCGAGTTTCTTCTCGCCGTTGTTACTCGCCGTTGTTACTCGCCGTTGTTGTTGTTGTTCTTCTTCTTCCACACTGTCTCTCGAGTTTCTTCTCAACGTTCTCGTCGTTGTTGTTGGTCTCGCCGTTTGGGACGTCGTACCGTCGCTTCCGCACTGTTGAGCTTCCGCACCGTCGTTTGGGCCGTCGCCGTCGCCGTCGCACCGTCCGTCACACTTTCTGTTACCAACAGGTTTCATCTCTTCCATTCTTCTTGCTTTTCTTTTTTTTTTTCCCAAAAACGCTTTCATTTTTTTTTTCAAGGAACTCAGTGTTTTCCAACCATGTCTTAGTGCTGAAATGGAAAATCAAAACGAAATGGAAATGAGATAGGTTTTTAGTATAATTATTATTAATGTTAGTGTTTTTTCTCATTATGTTAAATGAAGAATGAGATAATAGATGATATTGCAGATCGTTTTAGAGAAATAATTGAATTTGAAGTTTTTAGTTGTTTATATTTGGCCTATGTGGAACCTTGTGCTGGTTGGTATGATATTTTATTTTGTTACAGGTGTTGTATAAATTTTGGAATGTCCATATTTTAGGGGAGGTTCTGTCAAAATTTTGTTAGAAATTTGATATAGTCTGTGTGTTGTTGTTAAGACAAGTGGTAGTTTTAGTCTTGGTTTATCTAATTGGGCTTTAGTTAATCTCAATTTTGTCTTGCATTAACGACATAGCCTATGTTGTTGCTCTGAATGCCTTGGTGTTGTTTTATTTCTCAATTCATAGGCAAATATGGATCGAAAGTGGATGTCTGCTAATCGTTTGTCGAAGGAATATAAGGATGGAGTGGAAGATTTTATTGGGTTTGTAGTTGGGCATACAACAGATCTTAGTAGAATCGTATGTCCGTGTTTAAGTTGTTGTTATGCAAACAAAGTTAATGTTAAGGAATTAGAATGGCATTTAGTGAGCAATGGGATTGATCAAACTTATACCTGTTGGACAAAGCACGGTGAGACAAGAGGTGAATCTTCGAATATGGGGAATAGTGGGAGATATGCGTCAGAGGACACCGGTACAAATACATATGATGGTGACCGTTTTGAAGAGATGGCAAATGCGGTTGAAGAAGATCTTCGTGATTGTCCTCAAATGTTTGAGAAGTTGATAAGTGATGCAGAGAAGCCATTATATGACGGTTGTACCAAATTCACAAGATTATCGGCAATATTAAAGTTGTTTAACTTGAAGTCGGGCAATGGATGGACTGATAAGAGCTTTACGGACTTACTCACACTATTGAAAGATATGTTGCCAAATGATAATGTGCTTCCTAGTCGGACATATGAGGCTAAACAAATATTACGATCTATTGGGATGAGCTATGAGAAAATACATGCTTGTCGTAATGATTGCATTTTATTTCATAATGAATATGCGTCGTTAAAGTCGTGTCCTAAATGTGAAGCCTCACGGTATAAGAAGGAAGATTCGGCCCGAGAGAAGGTTTTATGGTATTTTCCCATAATTCCCAGATTCAGCGCATGTATCGTAGTTCAAGATGCAAAAACTTGACATGGCATGAGGATGAAAGGATTCAAGATGGCAAGTTACTGCACCCCAGATTCTCCTCAATGGAAAAAGTTGATATTGATTACCCGATTTTGGGAATGAACCAAGAAACTTACGACTTGCATTGTCTCATCGATGGATTTAACCCGCATGGTATTCAGAGTAGCTCTCACAGTACATGGCCTGCGATTTTGGTGATTTATAACCTACCTCCATGGCTATGCATGAAGCGTAAATATATGATGTTGTCTTTGTTAATTTCTTGGGCGAAACAACCAGGAAATGATATCGATGTATACTTGGCTCCTCTAATTGAAGACTTGAAGCAAATGTGGGAGACAGGTATAGTGGTGTATGATGGATATAGAGAAGAAAGTTTCACCTTGAGGGCTATGATTTTTGGCACAATTAATGATTTTCCAGCATATGGTAATCTGTCGGGATATAGTACCAAAGGCCAGTGTGCATGCCCTATCTGTGAAGATAATACAGATTGGATTCGGTTGGATCATGGTAAGAAGAATGTATTCCTTGGGCATCGTAGATTTTTGAATCCAAATCATTATTATCGATCGTGGAGAAAGGCATTCAATGGGAATACAGAAGAACGTAGAGCTCCTTTGCCTTTGACAGGTGCACAACTGTTTGAAAAAGTAAAAGATTTGAATATTAAATTCGGGAAACCTTTGCGGGAGACCTTGTCACACGAGGGTGGAAAAAAAGGTCGATTTTCTTTGAGTTGCCATATTGGAAGTCATTATACATAAGACATTTCATTGATGTGATGCATGTTGAAAAAAATATCTTTGATAGTCTCATTGGTACCCTACTTAATGTGCCTGGGAAGACTAAAGATGGCATCAAGGCAAGGCTGGACTTGGTTAGTATGGGAATGAGGCGAGTTGGGACCCGTAAAGAAAGGGAAACGTCGTACATATCTACCTCCGGCTGCTCATACTCTATCCAAAAAAGAGAAAAAAGATTTTTGTAAGTTTCTTGATGGAGTTAAAGTTCCAGAGGGATACTCTTCAAACATTAAGAACCTCGTATCGATGAAAAATCTTAGGTTAAAGGGTCTAAAGTCTCATGATTGTCATGTTCTCATGGAGAATTTACTACCGGTAGCTATACGATCCATTTTGCCCAACAAAGTGCGGAATACCTTAACTAAACTTTGTTTCTTCTTTAAAGCAATTTGTAGTAAAGTGATTGACCCTGAAAAAGTTGCCACCTTGCAAAATGAAATTATTCGACTTTGTGTGAGCTTGAGATGTATTTCCGCCTTCATTCTTTGACATAATGATTCATCTGACAGTTCATCTGGTTAGGGAGACACAATTGTGTGGGCAGCTTACATGAGATGGATGTACCCGTTTGAGCGTTACATGAAGATATTAAAAGGGTATGTGAAAAACCGATCACGACCAGAGGGTTGTATTGTTGAATGATATATAGTCGAAGAAGCTGTTGAATTTTGTACCGACTATTTATCTAATGTTGAACATTCTATAGGGTTGCCACAATCTCGTCACAGGAAAAAGTGAAGGGCAAGGGATTACTGGACTTGAAATATTGACTATATCAAGGAAAGAATGGGAGCAAGCACACTTATATGTTCTACACAACGCTGATGAGGTTGAGTCATATGTTGTAAAACATAAGGACATACTCAAGAGCTTGTACCCAAATAAGAGTCAAAATTGGTTAACAATAGAACACAATCGGTGTTTTATAAAGTGGTTGAAAGAATACATTTCTGAAGAGTTTATTGCAAATCCTAGCTCGATTTCGGAAAGATTGAGATGGTTAGCTAAAGGTCCAGATATACATGTTATCTCCTATACCGGATATCTGATGAACGGGTACACTTTTTATACAAAAGAACACGATGATCGGAGGAGAATGCAAAATAGTGGGGTGACTCTTGTAGCTGAATCTATGCATATATCAAGTGCCAAAGATAGAAACCCCATATATGCGAATATGTCATACTTCGGGGTCATTGAACGCATATGGGAGTTGGATTACAAGATGTTTCGAGTGCCTATGTTCCAATGCAAGTGGGTTGACAATAACAACGGTGTACAAATGGATGAGTTGGGGTTCATGCGGGTGAACTTTAATAAGTTGGGATATCAAGATGAGCCCTTTATTTTAGCATCACAAGCTCAACAAGTGTTCTATGTTTCCGATCCAATGACGAGTTGGGTCATTGTTCTATTGACTAACAAAAAAATTGTTAATGAGATTGATGATGAAACACATGAATATGCCGACATTGAGGATGACCACTTTCTTCAGACATCACAATCATTGTTTGGGGCAAGTACACCTATAGAGGAGGATGTGTATATTAGAAATGATCATAATGAAGGGCTTTGGATCATTCCTTTACTTCATATGGGAAGGGTACATGTCAACAAACCGAGAAAAAGGAAAAGACTTGCTTAAATGTACACGTATGTAGTGAATGCTATTTAATTTTTATTAATTTGTTAATCAATTAAATGTGTATTCATTGATTTCTCTTTTAAACTGTGTGATTATGAACTGTCATTTTTAATTACTTACGTGTCTAGTTTTTTTTTTTTTTTTTTGCGGTAAATGACATCTCACGTGATGATGGTGCTCCAGTATGATGGTGCTCCCGAGTCCACCCAAAAGGCGACGAGCCGTGGACCAACTTTTAAGAAGAAAATCATCCGCGATATGAGTAAAGGGGCTCCAAAACGTGTGGTAGGATGCTTATGAATTAATCTAATTCCATTGTTTCATTTTTATTTGAGTATCTAAATTTGTACACTTATGCTATATTTTTAGGTTACATGGAATGTTAGGGTTCAACCTATTGGTAAACATGCTAATGACTTTATTCAATACATTGGGGCCACAGTGCGGAAGACAGTCCCAATTACCCGCGATAATTGGAAGGATAAGGATCCATCTATGAAGGAGCTAAAAGATGAGATCTGGAATGAGATACAGGTATATAAATTAGTTAACATTTGTGGATTGTATTGTTTCTTAAGTAATCTAAACATACTTATAGTCTATCGTTTTGTTTATAATGTTTGTGCAGTAATGCTTTGATGTTGATGAGGATCGAAAGAAAATTACACCTAGGATAGCCGGAAGAGCACCGGACATTCCGAACTGCCTTGGCTCACAAGTGGTTGAGAGACAAATACGAGAACATCAATCATAAGCCTCCATCAATATATGCATCATTCATAGAACAAGATGATTGGAGCGCTTTTGTGAGAAAACGCACAGAAGATGAAGAATTTTTGGTATATATGACAATAATCTTTATAACTTGTATATATGACATTAAACCATGCATTGATATATTCTAATGTATTTATGTAGAGAATAAGCAATGAAAACCGTGAGAGAGCGTCAAATCCTCCCTATCCTTACAAAGCAGGGGTAAAAGGGTATCCCCGCGTTGAGGAAGAAATGGTATGTACAATATCGTTAATTATAACTTGTTTTTAACGCATCTTTTGGTTTTTTTCTATTAGTAATGGTGAATTTCAATTTGTTTGTTCATATGTACAGCTGTTGGAGGCAGGAGAAGATGTAACATCTCAATCAATTGATCGACATTTATTGTGGATAGAAGCCCGCCGAAACAAGGAAGGTCAGATTGAACATCCACCCACTAGGGAAGTCGCTGATAGAATTGTAAGTATGATTAACGTTTCCATTTGTTAATAATAGTGATAATATTTAAAAATATTTGTTAATAATAGTTGTGTGTCACAGGATACCCTATCACAGTCTATGTCACAAGGGGATGTATCGGATATGTCACAAGACATCCTTTCTCGTGCCATACCGATCAAGGAGTATCCTGGTCGGGTAAGGGGTATGGGATTTGGTGTCTCTCCAGGCGCTATCTTCGGATCACATAAGCGCACAAGACGCCATGCTGATGCTAGTGAAACAGAAGAGTTGAGGAAAATGGTAGCTCAATTGTACAAAAAGGTTCAGGAATTGGAAGATAGCAAAAAGGATAAGGAACCAGTAGAGAAGGATGAGCATGAGTTACCTAACCCAAATAGTGTTAGAGATAGTTGCACTATTGTGTCTCCCGAGGTAATAATCGTTAGATTTCTTTCTATACTTGTGTCACCTGAGTATTCAATGGTTTAACATATTAATATTTTGTTTATCATTAGTTTAGGGCATTCATGAGTGCAGCCTATATTTGACAAGCCCAATGCAACGAATGGTCGGTAAGGGAATTTTATATAACGGACCAGGTGTGTTACTACACAACCTACCCTTACCTCCTAATCATGTGAAGGTTAGAGTTGGCGTTGCATTTGAGGGGGATGCACCGTTGCCTGTACCACAGGAGGTGGTTGATGTGATGACAGTGGAACAGGCAATAGGTACCTATGTGGCATGGCCAAACCACCTTGTAGTTACAAGTGATACGGTACGTATATATTAAATTATATACTGCATATATTTATTAAATTAAGTGGTCACTAACTAATTAATGTATTGGAATGCAAAATATGTAGGTATCCCCAAGATCCAAACCCAAGGACAAGGGCAAGAGCAAGCGCTTTCTGACTAGCAAGAATGTTGGCAAGGAGCCAACAATTGGGTCATTTACATCTCCCGTGAAGAAGGTGGTTGCATCTACCTCTCAGCCTCCTACAGCTCTTGCTACAGATTTTTCAATTTTTCTAAGAGTCCATGTGACAACAATGATGAAGGGGGAGGATACCATTAAAGTACCAATGGATAAATCAATTTTGGGTTATAAGCACGTATTAAGACTTGGTGCTAATGCTGAACTTCAAGAAATTCTTAATGATAATGAATGGCTAAGTCAAACTGTTATTAGCGTATATCTCAGGTACTGTATTCAACTTTAAAGTATCCAATGTTTTTATTGTTTCAGTTAAATATTTATGTTATTGTTAATGTATTAATTTGTATGCATGTTTTAATTTAAGGTACTGTATCAAGAGATATTGGTCCCACAAGAACAGACTCAGAGGTTTGTGTTTTTGTGCCCACAACAAACCAATTTGCAAGCTTGGAATGCTACTGTATCTGAATATATAGTTCAGCGTTTTTCATTGGCAAATCCTGAGTATGAGACTTTGTTTCTGTCGCCTTGCAACATAGTGTGAGTCATTTAATTTACACACACACACACACACACACACACACACACATATATATATATATATATATATATATATTGAAATGTGATTACCTGCTTATGATTTTTTCCTCCAACATTTTTGTAGGGATCATTGGTTATTGATAGCCATTAATCTAAATCAAAACATTGTGTACTATTTGGATCCATTGCACGTACACTTCAGCCTGCGCAAAAAATTGAAAGAGACATACAATCAGTAAGAGTGTGTGTGTGTGTGTATATATGAATTTTCTTAATAAATATATATATATGCACTTTTATGCATGTATTGGATTGATTATCGTTATGAATCTGAAATTGAATATTGGAATGCTGAATTTATTATGTTTAAGGATTGTGATTGATTTGTTTTTAATGACTTAAGTATTTGGATATTGTAATGTTGAAGTTTTTATTTGTTTATGTTTGGTGAATTTGAATCCTTGTGCTGGCTGGTATGGTATTTTATGCTGTTACAGGTGTTGTATAAATTTTGGAATGCCCATATTTTAGGGGAGACTCTGCCAAAATTTTGTTAGAAATTTGATATAGTTTATGTGTTCATGTTAAGAGCAGTCTTATGCATGTATTGGATTGATTATCGTTATGAATCTGAAATTGGATATTGGAATGCTGAATTTATTATGTTTAAGGAATGTGATTGATTTGTTTTTAATGACTTAAGTATTTGGATATTGTAATGTTGAAGTTTTTATTTGTTTATGTTTGGTGAATTTGAATCCTTGTGCTGTTTGGAATGCCCATATTTTAGGGGAGACTACTGCCAAAATTTTGTTAGAAATTTGATATAGTTTGTGTGTTGATGTTAAGAGCAGTCTTATGAATGTATTGGATATATATTGAATGATTTTTTTGGATTTTGCACTCAGGGCTATCCTTGTTCATCGAACACTAAATGTCAAGTCTCGGTTTTCTAAATCAACGACACCTAAATGGATACCGATAAAGGTATTATACCAAATTTTTATGCAATTATTTAAATTACCAAAATAAAAGCAATTAATTTCATATTTTTTGTTTTATAGTGTCCTCACCAACTAAACTCTGATGATTGTGGCCGGTATGTATTGAAGTTTCTCAAGGATATTGTCATTCATAACCAAACACAAATTCCAATGGAGGTATGTATATGTAATAATTAATTTCGAAGTTTATATAATTTTTTTACTTTTACACATACCATTTGGAAGCATGTATTCAATTCTAACTTGATTTAATTTTTATTTCAGCGATTTTCCGATTGTCAATTCGACGCATATCCCTGATCATACCGTACTCAAGGAAGAGTGGTGTCGATATTTTGTTACTGAACTTTATTATGTATAGGCACATAGAAGAAGAAGAAGAAGATGATGATGATGATTAGTGTGTAATGTTTAGGTACTAGCATAATATGTGTTATGTTTTAGTTAATGTATTTTAATGTTTTATTTATGATACTTTTGTTAATATTTGGTTGAGAATTATTTCATGTAATGTTAAATTTGGATTTTGTGAGCTTTGATATTAGCACAAATTTGAGTGTTGATGATTATTTTGTGGTGTGCAGTAATCACTATATGCATATATAGGTATGTGAATATAACCAAAAAAAAAAAATCATTATTGAGAATAAGTAGCGCTTATTATGATAAGTGCTACTTATTCCTTTAGAATAAATAGCGCTTTTTAAAGGAAGCGCTACTTATTCTCAGGAATAAGTAGCGCTTGCTAAATGAAGCGCTACTTATTCTCAGGAATAAGTAGCGCTTTATAAATGAAGCGCTACTTATTCTAAACGAATAAGTAGCGCTTCCTAACTAAGCGCTATTTATTCGCAACTTTAAGTAGCGTTTAACAAACGCTATTTATTGAAGATACAATCAGTAGCGGCACGACATATAGCGCCTTTAAGCGCTATTTAAGGCCAAAAAAAGCGCTATTTATTCCTTTTTTTGTTGTAGTGAATTTATCTGATTTTCATATTTTTTTAATTGGACAAAGTGACGCCATATAACATTTTGTGATATATCTCTCACCCTCTCTCACATTGAGCTAACTGGAACAAAACAAACCAATCTCTGTTCACAATTCACACCCTCCCCCCCTTTTTTTTGTCATTTAGCTTGTGTGTACTTTTGCATGAATCTCACTCATTTTGTGCCTTTGGACTCACTCACTATACTTTGACTCATGCCAGCGTGTCATACACACTCTGCATACAATATCACGCAGCTAGCAACATCATTTGGGGGGGTGTATGTCCAACATTCCCACACACAAACAATATCACACCTCAATCTCACTCTCTATATAAACTAGTCACGTTTTCCATTCCCTTTATCTCAAGCCAATAACTCTTTCATTTCATTTCACTTCTATCTTTCCACCAATGCAAGTATTGAAATCAGCAACGCAAATGGAGGCTGCAGCCCCGCTGCCACCGCCCTACGAGATGGTGCACAATGTTAGCAATGCTGATACAACTGCAGGCGCAAGCCCAACTGATGATGATGGCCGACCCAAGAGGACCATTAAGAAGCCCACTTACTTCAAGGATTATGCCTGACTCTCACAAGCTGATACATGGTTCTAGAAGCCCACAACTTATCACTATTCCTCTCTCTTATTCCATCGAGTTTGTTAGGAATTAGTTAGCATATTCCCTCTGGATTGTAGAAATCTAGTGTGCTGGCGATTTGTTGCTCAGCAATGGAGATTCCATTCCCTGTAAACAAGGAGAAGTCACTATTTGTATTAGCCCTTGGATCATGCTTTGTAATGGCTATAAATTCGATAGTGATAAATGAAATAAATAGGAAGAAATTTACTCAATTCCTTTTTCTCTAAATTCTTAAGGAGGTTACCTTGGCCTACTAAATCAAGGAATTCTATCCCTAACAATTTGGTGCTCTCAGTCAAAGTTGATTCCATTCTGGATCAGCTCGCCAACTTCACCATTCGCTCACCTTCACCACCACCACCCCCACCCCTAAACACTGCCACCCCTCACCGTCCCCACATGAAATTGGAGGTTCCCCACTTCGACGGCACCGATGCGATGGGCTGGATATTCAAAATTTCCCAGTTCTTCGATTACCATCACACTCCCGAGGATGAACGCCTCACTGTCGCCTCCTTCTATATGGACGGCCCTGCACTAAGTTGGTACCAGTGGATGCATCGTAACGGCCTCATTACGTCCTGGTTTGGACTCTTACAGGCGCTTGAGACTCGCTTCGCCCCTTCCTATTACGATGACCCCTCGGGAGCCCTTTTCAAACTCTCCCAACGAAGCTCAGTCAACCAATACCTCACCGAATTCGAACGTCTCGCCAATCGAATCGTTGGCCTCCCACCATCGTTCCTTCTGACCTGTTTTATCTCCGGCCTCTCTTCTGAGATTCGCCGCGAGGTACAAGCCCTGAGACCCACCTCCTTATCGCAAGCTACGGCCCTTGCCAAGCTTCAAGAGGATAAAATTGACGAACGCCGCTGCGGCTTTAGGGGCAAAACCCTCCGCCTCCCAAACTCCCACAACCCTATCCACCAACCCTAACCCTTCCACACCCCTGCTTCCCGCACCACCCCGCGTCAATTTTCGCAAATTATCGCCGGAAGAAATGGCGTCCCGCCGTGAAAAAGGCCTCTGTTACAATTGCGATGAGCCATTTACACCACACCACAAATGTAAGGGTCGTTTTTTCCTCCTAGTCTCCGAGGACCTCCCCGATGGCCCACCACTTATTAAACCTATCTCCTCTCCTTCTTCCGATGACCCACCCCACCCTTTCCCTTCGATCGACCCTTCTGAGGCTCAGATTAGTCTCCATGCTCTCTCTGGGTGTTCCGCCGCCATAACCTTTCGTCTAACTGGCCGCATCGCTGGTCATGAAGTCACCGTGCTTATTGATGGCGGTAGTACTCACAACTTTGTCCAGGATAGGGTTTCCAAGTTTTTGTCCCTCCCCACCACCCCTATCCCAACCCTTAAGGTCATGGTAGGCAACGGTAGCCTTCTCGAGTGTTCTCACCTTTGCCACTCTGTTCCTTTGATACTTCATACATACCCCTTCACCATTGATTTCTATGTTTTACCCCTGTGTGGCACCGACCTTGTATTGGGTGCCCCATGGCTCTGCTCCATTGGCCTGGTCCTTATGGACTACGATGCTCTCACCATTTCTTTCACACACAATAACCAACCCATTACCCTTCAGGCCAACCAACCCTCTAAGCCGAATATCATCTCAGCCCAACAACTCAAGCAGTGCATTCAAACCTACTCCGCTTCAGAGTTTTTTCATATCTAAGTCCTACCCCAGTCTTTAACCCCTCTACCCACCGCCACCGACCCACACCCTCTCCCTGCCATTAATGACCTCCTCCTTCGCTTCCCTCACCTCTTTGATCCTCCAACCCACCTTCCTCCCACACGTGACTTTGACCACCGCATTCATCTTCTTCCCAATTCTCCCCCGATAAATGTCCGCCCTTATCGACACCCTTACTCCCAGAAATGTGAAATCGAGCATCAAATCCACGACATGCTTGCCTCAAACATGATACAACATAACCGTAGTCCCTTTTCATCACCAGTCCTCCTTGTTAAAAAAAAGATGGGAGCTGGCGTCTTTGCGTCGACTACAGAGCTCTTAACAACATTACGGTTAAGGACTGTTTTCCAATGCCCACAATCGACGAACTGCTTGATCAGCTTGAGGGTGCCTCATGGTTCTCCAAATTGGACCTACGACAAGGGTTTCATCAAATCTGTATGCACCCCGATGATATTCCCATGACGGCCTTTCGCACCCACTTAGGTCATTATGAATATCGCGCCATGCCCTTCGGCCTCTGTAACGCGCCTTCGACCTTCCAAGCGGCCATGAATGACCTCCTCCAACCCTTCCTTCGCCGCTTTGTTACCGTCTTCTTCGACGATATACTGGTGTATAGCCCTTCCCTGGAGGCTCATCTTAATCACTTGGAGCAGGTTTTTCTCAAATTACTTTCAGGTGAATTCTTGCTGAAGCACTCCAAGTGCGTATTTGCACAACACCAGCTTGAATACCTGGGTCATATTGTTTCTGCCAAAGGGGTGCAGCCCAACCCCTCCAAAATCCAGGCCATGGTCGATTGGCCTACTCCAAAATCAGTAACTACCCTACGTGGATTTCTTGGCTTAACAGGATTCTACCGGAAGTTCATTCGAGGATATGCTTCCATTGCCGCCACACTTACATCCTTACTCCGCAAAGACTCTTTTGCCTGGTCACCTGAGGCCCAATCTGCATTTGATGCTTTGAAAATTGCTATGACCTCAGCCCCAATCCTTGCTCTCCCAAACTTCTCTATACCTTTCATCATTGAGACAGACGCTTCTTGTTCCGCTATGGGAGCCGTTCTGATGCAAAGCAACCACCCAATTGCTTTCTTTAGCAAGATCTTTTGCCCCCGCCTCCAATGCTCTTCCACCTACATTCGAGAACTACATGCTATTACCTCCGCCGTTAAGAAGTGGCGTCAATACCTACTTGGGCATCAATTTACCATCTTCACAGACCATCGGAGTTGTAACACCGGTAGTTTTACTACGGCTTAATTATCGCTACTGTATTGTAATTCCCTGTATTACGCATTAATATGCATAATTAATATTTTGTGTGCTATTAATCAAGTGGATGAATTTAACTAAAATGAAATTATATTTGGGACTTAATATATTATATTAAGTCACAGTTAAATTTTCAGTTCAAAATTCCACCGTTTTCCGGTCGCGTTTTGAACTACCCGGGTAAGTTTTTGCCCGATTAAAAACTCTAATTCGAGCCGAATATTTAAATATTTGGGAATTTGATGTTTTATAATATTTATGATTTATTAGCATTTTTTTGGCAATTTTACTTAATTTTTTATAATACTATATTTTCTACGCGCCGGAGACGCGAGACACGTGAAACCGAACGTGCGACAAAACTGGGAGCTGAGAGAACCTTGAGGGAGGGGCGAAAATCATAATAAAAAGGGATTAGATTGTGGTAGATTTTAAGTCATGACACAAAGAGATAGTGATGTGATTAACCTACCAAAAATGTTAAAGTTTAGTTCCATTTTTTGTAAGAGTTATTAAGGTCTTTGTGCTAGCTTGCACCCATGGATTTGGCCAAGATTTGCTCCTCTCCTTTTCAGCCCATATTGGTCGCATTATGCAGCTGATTTTGAGAAAAATTCCACTCTAAATCATTCACCAAAATCTTGATTTCATGCATGATGATTTCCTATCTTTTCCTAGATTTTCCCTATCATCTCCTAAGATCACTTCAACACCAAATCTCCTTCTTTTTAACATCAAATCTCTTTTTTTGCTGGCTGGAAATCAGGTCCTTTAAGTGACCAAATCCATCACTTTTCTTGTGTCATTTACTAAGCACAAAATGAGGAACTCAAGGAATTTAGCCAAGCCTTGGCTCTATCCTTCAAGGAATATGGAAATAGCCTAAGTCCGAAAGCATCATCTGTAACTCCAGGAATTTTGAAATTACTGCACACTTCAAGGAATTGTTTCAAGTGCAAATGAGGATCTTCTTAAGGTGTGCCACCAAATTGTCCCACAGTTTGCAGCATTTGGAACATCATAGGCTTAAATTCAAAGTGATTTGCAGTGATGTCAGGCCTTACTATGCCAGTGTGCATAGTTTGAGGATCAAAAACAGCATAGTCCCTCATTGGCCTGTCCCTATCATTGGCCATGCCTATGATATCAGCATTCAGCACCAAAGCTTAGTATTGGCTGTGAACACTGTGTTGGAACTGAACACTGCCTTCTTCTTCTACCTCAGAAAGGGATTCATCAGTACAGGGACCAGTGCCTGCCATATTTGCAGCACCTAATGCAGCAAAAGCTTGCCTCTCTCTTAACAACCTTCTGAAAGTTCTGTCAATCTCAGGGTCCAACTGATATTCAGGTGCAGTGTGTCTGCGCATGTGCAGAATTGAGCACTAACAGCTGACACAAAAACCAAAAGAATTAGAATATCTCAACTAACAAACTTACTAAATTCAAAACTATGTGAATTTAACCCATTCAATCCTCGGCAACAGCGCCAAAAACTTGTTGTGTAAAATAATAACAGTTATGCAAGTATACACAATCGCAATAAGTAGTAAAGAGTAAATCAAGATCGTTCCCACGAGGATTGATTAATTGCTTTCACAAGTTTTTGCAATAGCAAGTGAGTCAGTGAGTAAATAATAAAAACAGAAAATAAACATCAAGTTTTTGTGATTTTAATAACTGAACAAAACAGAATTAAGTAAGTGATTTGAGTTAACTTTGGATAAAGACAGCTAGGAATCAATTCATTCATATTTCCACCAAGTTGGTTTCAGTGCCAAAGTCAGTGCCATTTGGCACCTGGGCTCATGGCACTAATGTTTGTGCCTTTCAGCACTTTCACCAGGGTTAAGTAAAGGGTACCTTATGTCTAAGCCCCTATTATGTTCCCCCTTGTCTAGTTAATGTGGCCAAGAACACCCTACAAGACAGATTTCCTATGTCTAGTTTAATCAAAATCAATTAAAGTGTCCTTTAAATTGATACCCCTTATATTGCCTCATGAAATCAGCATGTTATCGCCTTTTAGCATCTAACATACAAGTACCTAACTAAAGTTGATCAGGCTCAAGTTAAATATGTAAGCAATAAAATCGCATGAGACAAAGGTACAAAGGCAAAGACAAACAGACATTCACCAACCAGGTTTCAATATAAAATCACTTCATCCTAGCTTAGGAAAGTTAGCTCATAATGAGCCTAAAATTAAAACAACAGAAACTGGTGCCAAAAACAGAATCTATGGCACTAGAGTAAGAGTTCAGAAACTATTATAGATATGGAATAAAACTGTAAACAGAATTTCTCCCAGCTTTGTGAGCTCGAGAACCACTCCTTAAACAGCAATGTCTTGCTGAATCTGCTTCACTTTGTACTGAACAAGTTCCTTCTCTCCATGGACAAAGCTAAGAGCTTGAGTTAATGGTGTTTGAATGGAGGGAGACAGAATGCGGCTGCTTCTCTCAAATGGGACAAGTGCTGCCCTAGAGAATGTATCAGAAATCAGCCTTCTCAGCTTGATTAGGTCATTGTCCTTATATAGTCTCTCCTTAAAGGGGCTAGCCAATGCTGATCCCAAGAAAGATGTTGTCTTTTGGCCCAAAAATAAAGGCTTTTGTCCTTTAGCTAGCTGAGAGAAAATGCTTTGCAGAGGGGACCACAAAGTGCACATGCTGCAGTCTTTAAAATAAAATCACTGGGACATGCTGCTGCACTAAGGCCAGGGCTGCCAACATTAGGACCCGGTGCCATGGCACCAAATTTGGCACTGAACATTTCTTCCATAAAATCCTGCACACTAGCAAAACACATTAAAATGCTCATAAAAGCACAAAAGTGCCTTAAACAACACCAAGCAAGGGAAATCACATTATTTACACTATTCTAATAATTAAAGGCCCTAAATTACTCTTGAACTCACTTGATTCATAGTTAATAAAGCATAAATAACTCTTATTTCTAAGAGTTATCACTACCCATTGGCAAACGATCCATTTTGCCCATCAAAGTGCGGAATACCTTAACTAAACTTTGTTTCTTCTTCAAGGCAATCTGCAACAAAGTGATTGACTCAGGAAAGTTGCCACCATTGCAAACAGAAGTTGTTTTGATTTTGTGTGAGCTTGAGATGTATTTCCCACCTTCATTCTTTGACATAATGATTCATCTGACAATTCATCTGGTTAGGGAGACACAATTGTGTGGACCAGCTTACATGAGATGGATGTACCCGTTTGAGCGTTACATGAAGATATTAAAAGGGTATGTGAAAAACTGATCACAACTAGAGAGTTGTATTGTTGAGCGGTACTCAGTCGAAGAAGCTGTTGAATTTTGTTCCGACTACCTATCTAACGTTGGATGTAACATAGGGATGCCGACATCTCGTCACACAGGAGGAAGCAAAGGGAAAGGGATTACTGGATGTAAAATATTGACTATATCAAGTCAACTGATGGAGCAAGCACACTTATATGTTTTACACAACGCCGATGAGGTTGAGTCCTATGTTATGAAACACAATGAAATTCTCAGACATATGTACCCAAATAAGAATCAAAACTGGTTAACAAGAGAACACAATCGTTGTTTTATAACATGGCTAAGAGATCACATTTCTGAAGAGTTTAATGCAAATCCTAGCTCAGTTTCAGAAAGATTGAGATGGTTAGCTAAATGTCTAGCTATACATGTTATCTCTTACACCGGTTATTTGATTAACGGGTACACATTCTATACAAAAGAACATGATGACCAGAGTAAAATGCAAAATAGTGGGGTCACTCTTGTTGCTCAAGCTATGCATATCTCAAGTGCCAAAGGCAGAAATCCCATTTATGCGAATATGTCATACTTCGGGGTCATTGAACACATATGGGAGTTGGATTATGCGATGTTTCGGGTGCCTATGTTCCAATGTAAGTGGATTGAAAATAATTAGGATGTAGAAACGGATGACTTGGTGTTCATATGGGTGAATTTCAATAAGTTGGGATATAAAGATGATGCTCATATTTTAGCATCGCAAGCTCGACAAGTGTTTTATGTCACCGATCCATCTGATGTGAATTGGTCCGTTGTTTTGTTGACTAACAAAAAAATTATTAATGGGATTGATGATCAAGCAAATGAAGGTGCTGATATTGAAGATGACCCGTTCGTTGCGATAAATCACTGTTTGGTGAGGAAAGTACATCAAGAGAGGATGATACATATATTAGACATGATCATAAAGAGGGGCTTTAGATTAGTCGAAGGAAAAGAAAAAGGAAAGGTAAATTGTGTTTTTTAAGTTAAATGACTATGAATTATGTACTTGTTGAATTACTTATGTCTAATTTTATTTTATTTTTGTAGATAGATAGATGAAATCAGATCCTTTTAATTGGTTTGGCGTCTTATGCAGTTTGGCTTGATCTCATGTTATCAAGCTTTAAGATATATATACCATCAATCTCGGGTTTTTTTCTTTTTTGTGAGGTGTATTGTTGCTATTTGACATGAATTTCTAAGTTAGCAATTCCTTATACTATATATAGTAGTAGTTAGATGTATGTTGTTGGCCCATGTGAGGCATTATTTTGGTTGGCATATTGTTTGTTGTAATTATACAGATACTTATGTTATTTTGGAATGTCCATGTTTTAGGGGAGATTCTGCCAAAATTTTGGTAAAAATTGTATTGGCCGGGTTTTAAGAATTATCAGTAGCTGTAATATATATACTGCTACTGTAAAAAAAAAAGGAGAATAGCTAGCGCTTTCTTGATAAAGCGCTATGTATTGTTGAGAATACATAGCGCTTTTTCAAAGAAGCGCTACCAAAGTTCTGTTAATAGATAGCGCTTCCTTTAAAAAGTGCTATCTATTATTAACAATAGATAGTGCTTTTTCAAGAAAGCGCTAGCGATTCTAATTTTCGCTAGCGCTTATAAAATGCTGTCTTTTTTATGCAGATCACTAGCGGCTACATACGAAGCACTTTTAAGCTCTAGCGAAGGCAAAAAAAAAGTGTTGTCTATTCCTTTTCCACAATGGTTAGAAAATATCTATTACCATTATTAGAAGGAATAGAAAAACGACCCCAAATGTCAACATGAATTATGTCAAACAAGGAATGAGCAATAGAACTACTAAGAGGAAAAGGAATTTTGTTTTGCTTAGAAAAATAACATACATCACAGTTTTGATGAACAAGATTTGGTATTTTACAATGAACCTTTTGCACAAGACTATAGCATCCATCTGAGGGATGCCCCAATCGGCTATGCCAAATGTCTAGAGAAATAGTTGTGCAATTATTACATGTAAAAGAAGAGGTAGATGGATTTACATCTGTAGAAGAAAGTATCATTGTGTATAGTCTTCCAACTTGCTTAGCATTGCCAATCATCCTCTTGGAAGGGATATCCTGAATGAAATTGTCAGTGAAAGAGACTTGACAATTAAGGGTATGAGATAATTGACAAACTGTAATAATGTTGGAAGAAAAATTAGGAACAAACAAAGCATCATAAAGAGTAATTTCAGGTGATAAATGTATGGTTCCTCTATATGATGCAATGGTAGATTGACCATTAGGCAAAGAAATGACAATTGTTTTAATGGCTCTATAAGAAGAAAAGAAACGAAGTGATGATGAAATATGGTCAGTTGCACCAGAATCGACTATCCAAGTAATAGAATACTTACCTGGCGCTGCTGATTCAGTAGCAAAGTGATGTGCACTAACTAAATTTGATGAAAAGAAGGTAGCAGTAGGTGGAGTGGCAGGCATTAAAGCCAATAATCCTTGGATTTGATCATTGGTGAGGCTCATTAAGGGAGAAAATGCAGTAAAATCTGATGGAACTGCGGAGTTCGCAGCAGCAACATTATGTACTTGTTTCTTATTCTTGAAACCAGGAGGATATCCATGTTTTAGAAAACATGTATCAATTGCGTGATTATTCCTATTACAATGAGTTCAGAACCTGTTAGAGGTCATGAAGGGAAAATCAACGGGAGGGGATGTAGTTAGAGGTCACGAAAAGCGGGATGGAGCGGGGCATGGCTGTTCAACAGCCCTTGCTGAAGGGCTACGGGTTTGCAGAAGGGAGGAGGACAGAGACAGACGGAGTGCGAGAGGCATTGGAGAAGGAGATGCAGATAGAGAGAGATGGAAAGTGGGAGAGGGAGGGGAGTAGAAGTATCTTATGTTCATTGGGCATTCTAAACGATGAGGAAGTATTGGAGAAGTAACCTCCATTCATTGGACTTCCCAACCCAATTAATAAATTCGTATTAATGTGCCAGTTGTTCCAAACCAATGCATGCAAAATTACCTGACAATTTCTGCAGTTTGGGTTATGAAAGAGTTAAACTGACTTATTGCAATAAATTGATTGATATCTTAAATGGTTGAGAACCTATTTGGTGAAACTTGGCAATAAATGGCTCAAACGTGTAATATGAAATGAGAAGCCCACATGAAGTATGTAATAGTAGAAGAATATGTGTTTGTAGTTTGGGCGGCAATTTGGTGGTGCAGACTAATGAGGATTTATATAGAAAGATATGATTCACATTTTGAATTATTTATGGCAAAATGCATTCTAGTACTGGCCTGGCGCGCGGCCTAAGACAATGGGTTGCAGCTTAAAAGTGAGACACACTCTGCACAGAAAATGTTACTGCTTTTTGTTGTGATCACTATGAGTCTCAAATTTTATATTGCTCTGCCTTTTTTTTTTCTTTCCTTTTACCCGTTACAAATTTGTCACTATTTAAGGGAGAGAAGACATTTAATATTCCATGTTTCTCTTCTTTTGTTTAGGGAAATTCACAATGAAATCATGAGTGGAATTTGAAATTTGACCAGTGATTCTTATTTACCATTCATGGAAATGGAAAGACATACTAAGGGCACGTGATGTGAAGATGACCTATTTAAAGAATCACAATTTCTCTGTTCAGTCCTTCTTGTATTTCATTTTACTGACACTGCGTAGTCTTGCTTTCCTACTTTCCCCCGATGTCAGTACGTTGGTTTGGTTGAAAGTTTTTTCTTTTTCTTTTTTTTTTACGATAAACGCTTTTATTCATTAGCTAAAAGCAATAGGATTATAATCAGATTAAAATGTTTGTGTTATGGCATTTCCCATCTACATAAAGGATCCAATTCTAGAGGTCAGGCTTATTAAGGCATGGATTTTACTACACATAGAGAGATAATAAACCAAAGGGGCACAAACAAACCAAATTCTATTTCCCGACCGCTTAACAATCAAGAACATCAGCCCACGGCCGATAAGGACGAAGAGGGGAGAATCCACAGTCTTTTTTCTGTCAAATACAAATCATTTCTTTAGTTTTTGCAAGTACGTTTCGACTAAAAGCGGTCTTGAGAGTGTCCATATCTACCCCTTGTTCGGAGGTCCCTTGATACTTGGAAAGAAAATAGGAAATGGTAACAGGCACAAAGGGTCTAACCGCCCTACATTTTTCAAAAAACTCCATTTCTTTTGTGGTTTTCGTTGAATATCAGAAGTGCATCCTTGCCCCAACTAATCCAAAAGTCACCATGCACAAAAAAAGACTCGCAGGGAATCCAGGGACAACAGAAATACCAAGATAATAACTATTACCTATGTCTAGTGGTTTCCGTGGTGGTCGCATAGGGCCCCACTCTACCGAGGGAGAAACATCAACGAGAAGTTTTGGGTTGGGGAAAGGGTGGGACCCTGTAGATCCATCCAAATGCCTCAGTCGGATCTGAGGCGGTGGCTCAGGTGGTGGGCGCTCCAACGGTGACACGGATGAGACGGCGGTGGCTGAGATGCTACAATGGGGTTGAGGCAGCCGGAAGATGTAACCCGTGAGGGGGCTTGTGACACTCACTACCCCACTGCTCAATTAATGTGTTAATAACATGCACGAAGTAATCAAAATACGTAGTTTATAAAAATCTTTAAACGAAGTGGGAGTTTTGATTAGCGAGAATTTGCTTTAGTTTATGCTCTTAATTAGTAAGTTATTTTAGCATTTTATTTCACTCTTTGATATATTTTATTACCTTTTTGTTTTTATTTTGTTTATTAGGCGAAGCGGTAGAAAGCTTGGAGAATTAAATGCAAATAGAAAGAATTATGGCCCACCGGTGTTCAAGATTACGCTCATATTTTGTGTAGCAAGAATGGAAGAGTCAAGTGGAAATCAGAGAGAAATACGACCTCCCATTGTTTATCATTATGGTCTTATTTCGGGCATCAGCATATGAAAAGTCATCAGATTGCGAATTATGACCCCCGGTGTTTATAAATATGGTTGTATTCCTGCAGTTTTTGCAACAACTCATTTATTCTTGAGAATTTTGATAGTTGTTGTAATGGGGCTAAAATGAGATTGTAATGGGGAGTAATGAGGACTATGATAGGCTATAAAAGGGCACAAAATTCATTCATAGTTCTCTACTTTTCTTAACTTAGATTTAGTTTTTTTTTTCTTGTTTTCTTTTATGCATATTCTTCTACTATAAACTTTGGTTCTTTTTTAGAATCAGTTTTCTATCTCTTATCTCTTTTCATTTTTTATTTTCTTATGTTTCAGTTTTACATGATTGATTCTATTTTCAATATGTGCGAGTAGTTTTCTAATATTGGGATTGTGGGTATTCCAATTAATAGATTATTACCAATTCTGATTTCCTTTTTGTTATGAGTGTTGTTTCCTTTTAATTCTACCTTAGTGTTTATGATGCATAATCTTAAATATCAAATGAAGGACTAAAAGGTGAAGTTTCATATTAGGACTATAAGGTTGAACAAGGGAACTGAATCATGAAAATAGATTTGGTTCTCTTGAGGTTGTGAAATATAATTGTTCTTAATGGGTGTTTACTAATATTACCACCATGAAAATAGATTGTTTATTAGCTTATACATTATTGTTCTTTGAACAAAGACAATAATTACATTAGTTTATTTGGCCTTTAAAAATCCAGCACTCATTGCTTTAGAAAAATTGGTTTGGTTAATAATTGTCATTGTGAAGTGTTAGAGCAAAATATGAAATTGCGTCTGACACTCTTATAGTTTTGATAGAAACAAGATGAACAATTAACCTTATGAGTATTTAACAAGTTTGTCAAGTGTGCAGAAAACTACGTAAGACAAAACAACGTAGAAGAAGATAATAGCAACAACGCATGTTTGGAGCTTCAACAATGAAGATGTCCAGAGTTCAACAATGAAGATATCTAGAGTTCAGCAACGAAGAAGTGAATGATAAACAAAGTCATTAATTAGACAACATCAAATCAGACAATCATAAAGACGAAAGCAGACAAACAGCATCAGAAGCAATACTTCAACGATTGCATTTGATTTAGAAGACACCAAAAGACCTAGCCAAATATAACATACCAAACCAGTTATATTTGATCTAGATGAACATGAGGACCTAGTTCAGAATCAGAACACTAAATGGTTGTGTCTGAACTAGATGATGCAGAAGCATCAAAGATGATGTAACCTAAAGAAGATGAAGTAGAACTAACAACGAAGAATCAACTTGAAGATCATGACAAGAAAAACACTCCACGGTAGTATATCAACCAGAAGTCAACCTGAAAAGCTCAACCACAATAGAAGATGAAGAAGACCTGATCAGAAAAAGCAAGACAAAAGTCGTGTCTAAGTCAAAAGAATGCTTATCTTAAAAGCCTTTAGAGCCTTAAGCTTTATTGAGATCACGCCAATAGCTCTAAAGGAATCTGCATATCTAACACAAGCATTAAAGCTCAAAGATTTTGTATCTGACAATAAACAACAAACAAATCAAATGTTGTGTTTGATACAGAGCAGTGTCTGGCTGAGGATGTCAGGACACATGTATAATCGTTTGATGATATAATGATGGCACGCAAGCTCTAATAGAATATATCTATCCAACACGGGATTGTGAAAGACGAAAAAACATAAGAAGCTGAATCGTAGAAATGCAAAAAAATGAAAATGACTGATGAAGACACTGTTTGAAGAAGTCTTCGTGGTACAAGCAAAATGAAGAAACCTTGTCAGTTTGTTTGACAAAAAGATAAGTTACAAGCCATGCATATAGTTCTAGCTCAAAAGAAAAATAAGCAACCAAGTTTTCTGAAGAAAGAATAGTGAATGGAAACACTATGTCTGACTGCAGAAACTATAGGAAGCTCTTATCATGTTTGGAACTAAAGAAAAGACAAATTTGTCTCTGACCAATTATTCAGAACAGTGACTGTACTACTGTGTCCGATAAAAGGAAAGAACAAATGTTTGTTTTTCATCCATAAAGATCTGGAAGACAAAGATAAAGACAAAATGGCAAAAGAAATAGATATTCAAATATTGCCAACTGTCAAGGGATAATCGTTGAAAAGTGAAAGCATTTTTCTGTACAAAGGACAATTGTGTACAGTGTGTCAGTATAAAAGCGCTACAAGACAAAAAACGGACATATTTGTCGAAGAAATCAATCCCAAGTCGCAATAGTAACAAATGACCTTCAAATTGCCAAAGACTATAAATAGTGACGACTAGAATTGAAGAACTGTTGGTGGGTGCAACAAGACACCACCAGAAGAAATCAGATAGAATCAAAAGAAATAAAGGTTGATGAAGAATCAAATTGAAATATGTTGAAGCTTAGCTCAGAAGTCACTCACAACCAAGAAGAAGAAGCTGGACGAAGAATAGAAATACCATCTCCATGAGAGTTTAGTTGTAATATCCTCTTTGTATAAGAGTTGAGTGTAAACACAAGTGAAATTAGTACAAATCTACTCAATAGAAGTGACGAAAATTTACTTATAATGGACATTCTTTCATGTTGAAAGAATTTATCTAACCTTTGATTAGGTGTGGGTTTGCTACCCTAGCAGTAGGGATTGCCGCCCAAAAGGCTAGTTTCCTTAGAAGCATGATAGTCTGTTGTGTGCTGGCTAGGAAACTTGTATACATAGCTAGGTCGGCAAAAGTATGTATACAAGGATGGCAAAGGTTGGTCCTTTGCTAGAGGTCTCAAAGATATTGTAGTTGTCTAAGATGTTGTGAGTATAGCCAGGTTGGCAGAAGTATGCTCACAAGTTTGTAATCAAGTTGTTTATAGTGAAATCATTCAGGTTAAAAGGACTAGATGTAGCTATCAGGTTGATAATGAACTAGTATAAAATTTATTTGTGTCTTTCTCTTCCCTTACTCTTTTATCTGCTTGCTTTATCTGTTTCTGTTGGTTTACCTTATCTTCTGTGTTTGTACTATTTTGATTAGTTTTAGTCAAAATGTTTTAAGTAAACCTCTATATCACCACCCTAACATCTGGTTGAAGTCAGTACTTCATTTCAGAGCAAAACATATTTGTATGAAGTGTTTGTTTTGTGTCTAGCCAAAACGTTTTTATATCTCCTTCAGACATCAGTTATGTTTGTGTCTCGATCTGTCTGATCCAGGTGTATGGATCTAGTTCACATTGTCGCAAACTTAACCGAGTTTGTTTATCCTTGTTGTGCGATTAATTTTTGAAATACACAATTCAACTCACTTTCTTGTGTGTGTTCTGGTACATCATGAAGAACCAGAATCCCAAGAGTTTCTTTTCCCTGTTTTTAGTAATTATGTTACTTTTTGAATTCCTACAACTTATTGTTTTGAATATAATTTTAGCTAATCACCATGGCGAGAAGAAATTGGTAATCAATACTGAGTCTCTATGAGAATGATATCTTTATTACGCGATACAACCGTGTGCTTGCAGTAAGCTATCAAGTTTTTGGCGTCGTTGCTCAATTAATGTGTTAATAACATGAACAAAGTAATCAAAATACGTAGTTTATAAAAATCTTAAAACGAAGTACGAGTTCACGTCAACAAGTACTAATAATATCGTTTACGGACTAATTGAAAACCATAAAATAATGTTGCGGAAATTAAACCTTAAGCCCCGATGTCACATGTCTCAGAGCTAAACCCTTAGTCTTTACGGAATAATAAACAATAACAAATCATAAAATAAATCCTATGCTAAGCAACATCGCGTAGACTACTCCTCAGTTTCCACATGCATGTCATCACCTGTAGGCTCCTCATCTACCTGTAGCAGCCACAAACACAGAGGAGTGAGGAATCACACTCGTTATGAAAAGATACATGGCATGGGAAGAATAAATGTAACACCCCGAATTTATTAAGCTGAAGCGTTAGAAATTATAGGTCCATTGGGTGTTATTTGGGTGTTGAAATAAGTGCTTTAGTACCCATTTTTATAAGGACGCATCTAAACTCAGCTCTATCATTATGTTTAGACAATTCAGTCACTATATTCTTCGTTTTCTAACCCTTTAAGGACTGAATGGAAATTATGTGTCTTCATGAACTGTTATAGCTTTATCTCTTATCTTTCAATTGGCTTTAACTTGACTTGATTTCTATATCTACAACTCTAGATATGCTTTCCCGAGTCAATGCAGCACAAGTGTAGAATTGGGAATACCTAAGTCAACTTTAAATAGATTTTCCACCATGTTAGAGTTTGTTTTAGGAAAGGACCATGAAACAAAATTTTATAGCAAATTCTCTTATCTTTCCAATTCCACCAAGAACTTCTTAATCGGACACATGTAACTCAAGTTATGTCCAAAACCAGGCACCATGAATCGATTCACACCTCCATGAATCGATTCACATCTGCTGACAGTGTTTTCTTAATTAGCAGGTCGCCCCGTTTTGCCGCCAAACGTGATAAGGCTCCTAAATCATGACCCAAACCTAATCCTAGACTTATTAGGACTCTAAAACATAATTTTAAACATTGGTTAAGAGCTCTCAAGTACCCTAGAATTCCTTAGAGCTCTATTGTTGTCGTTGCCACCATTTTCCCCGTTTCTCTCTCATTTCTCAACCAAATTGAGTCTCGTCTTCGAGGCTGTGATCATAAGAACATTATCTTCATTCCACTTGATTTATTTTCAATTTTTATGAACCAAAATTCTGTGACCCTCATGTCCTATGGTTTTTACCCTTCTTCCTTTCTCTCTATTCTAATTGTTGAACTTGGATACCATAAGGGTTCGACAAGCAAAGAACTCAATCCTGGTCCTTCTAGAATGCTTTTGGAAGGCTACAACTTCTATCCAAGGTATGGGGGGGTTGGTTGATCATGTGGGAAGAGGCATTGTGCTTCAAATTTCAATCTAGGAATGTCCCATGATCCCTATGCCTTGCGGGGCAAGTTATTGTTGTGTAATCCTTCCAAGAGCATGATTTGGTTGCCTATAGTTTATGTTTTAATTTAATTTGAGGCCGTTGTATGAGTAAGGAGTTATAAGAGTTGTTAATTAACATATTTAGGAAGATTGAAGTATATTTATTGTCAAAAGGTTGATGCTTGATGTGTAGTTATTTGAAAAGACATGATCTTGTATTATTAGATTGTTTAATTCCCTAAATTGTAACATAAAGCTTTTGTTTTGATTATTAGCTAAGTGTCATTACACTTAGAATTAAATTAGGATTATTAATTAACATGTTTTAGTAAATTGATGCATGCCTAATAATGAAAGGTTGGTATTTTATGTGTTTTGGTATGACTTTGGGTCGTTAGTGTTATTTGGATTGTTTAGGAACATGAATAGTGGCATGAAGTTATTGTTTTGATAATTGATTAAGTATTATTATGTCTAAGACCAATTTGGAGTTGTTAAATAACATGATTTAGTCTATGGAAGCGTGAGTGATGTTGTATTATTGATGGTGGAATTGTTGTTGTTAGTATATGCATGATTAGGACCAATTGGTGTAAATCAAGGTGTATACTAGTAAGTTTAATATGATGTAGTCATTGATTGGGGAATAGTTGTATGTTTCAAATTGAATATAAGAGTGTTATGATATGATTAGTTATGTCTTGAACTCTAGAGATGCTTAAAGTATGGGATAAATGTCAAATCTTGATAGATTGTAAAATGGTTCAAACTTGGATAAGGGACCTAAAATAGATTAAAGGAATGGTGTAGACATTGATGTTAGAATGTGATAAGTAATTTGAAAGGATTTAAAAAAGAGTCACGAATTAAGGAAGCCTAAAAATAGGGAGGGGATAATACTTGGTTGCTGAATAAAAAATTGAATGTAAAGGTTAAAGTTCAAGATTTGAATCTAAGATCAAATATTAGAGACCTTAGGAACAATTTAGTAATTGCCGCTGACCTTGGATTGGACGTGGGACCACTTAGGAGGAGTCCCCAATGCACGAAGTGCAGAGAAATAGCGTTATTGCACTTTTGCAGGTTCTGTGAATCGATTCACAACTGCAGTGTTTCAGATTTTGTGACTTCAAACTGTGAATCGATTCATAGTTGTGTAATTTGATTCAAAGAATTCGTTTTGACCCTGAATCGAATCATAGGGCTCATGAATCGATTCATACCCTTGTTTAATGATAAAATGATGTTTAAAATGAATTGTAAGGGTTGGTTAAGGGTAGTAATCACCTAGGCTTATTGAATGTTGAATGTTTGACTTCTTTGAAGGGATTACCAGTTAGTAACCCCATGATTGATGTTGGTCGCGGGTTGCGTCCAAGTATTGTGCATGTTGATTTGTCTTGTTGATTGTTGTTTATTGGTCACGAGTTTGTGACCAATCGGTGGATTGGTATCCAACGATTTTTGTTGGATACCGTGTGTTTGTAAGACTCATCGCTGGTTTTTTATGTAGTAGATTTCGTTGCTCGTATTTGGGTTTCTATTGTGGCACTCATTGACGCTTCACTGATGGAGGGGACCCCGTGGCTCGTAAGTATTGATTCGAAGATGATGAGTTACTATGATGGCACTCAGTGATCTGCTTGGGGGGCTGCATGGCTCGTTAGAATTCATTGTTCATTAGGTGTTCGGGTGTAGGCTTCGAGTTACTATGGAAGCACTCGTCGACGTTTACTGATGGGGGGATCGCATGGCTCATTTGAACGTCGTTTGAAAAAGTTACTATGGTGGCACTCGTCGACGTTTTACTGATGCGAGGATCTCATGGCTCAATGGCGTCATATACGAATGTTGAGGACGCTCGCATTCGCTCACCCGGACATGGAAAAGGATCCTGAAATTGCATTATAGTAGTTGTATGTTCCTGTTAGCTAGTTGTCGACGTAGGACCGTGGTTTGACTAGTGTATCGTTTGATTGATGTTGTATATGTGTTGTTGTATTCACAACATGTTTTATTTGAGCTTTGCCGTTATCTTTCCGCCTGAGTATGATTCCTCACCCCCTATGTTTTGTGGCTACTCGTGCACCATGTGTACCGGTACATGGAGATCTTACAGGTGACGAAGTGGACGCAGATGCTAAAGAGTAGTCGGCATGTCGCAATTGTTACTTAGCACTATTATAGTAGTTTATTACCGTTATCTTCGTATCGATGTAAACTAAGGGTTAAGCTCTAAGACATGTGACATCGGGGTTTAGTTTATTTCCGCACTTTGTTTTATGTTTTATTCCGCAGTTGAATTTGATGATGTGAAACTTCTATTCCGTGAAAGATTTTTATAAAACCGTACTTTTATCTTTATCTGTATGCGTTTTTATTCATTTCTTGCATGACAGGGTAGAGAGTGTCACATTTAGTGGTATCAGAGCAGTTCGGTCCTAATCGGACTGTGTATGTGTCTATTATGTCTGTCTGTGCACTCTTGTGTGCTTGTTTGTATTACATTAGCTATTATTATGCGATATTATTATTATAGGTTAGGAATTGAATTGCCTTCTGTTTGTTTTAGTAGGGAACTATGACGAATAGAAATGATTGCGCTATCGTCGATGCTCTGGGCCGCTTGACTGAAGCAATGGAGCGAAACCAGACTTGGCGGGAAGGAGTTGCTGGCTATCAGGGTCTCACCGACTTCCAAAAGAATCATCCCCCGTTATTCAAGGGATCCTATGACCCTAAGGGAGCGCAATAATGGATCAAGGAGCTCAAGAAGATATATCGGGCAATGGCGTGCAGTGACGCACAGAAAGTCAACTTCGCTACCTTTATGCTGATAGATGAAGCTGAGCACTGGTGGGAGAACATGTGCCACCGTCTGGAGTTCAGCGGAGCTGCTATCACTTTGGTTGTGTTCAAAGAACAGTTTCTGGAGAAGTATTTTCCTGCTGACTTGCGTGACAAGAAGGAGATGGGGTTTCTTGCCCTAACTCAAGGGAATATGTCCGTGGGGGAGTACACTGCTAAGTTTGAGGAGTTGTCTCGTTACTATCCACCGTATCGAACTGCAGCTGATGACCGCTCTAAGTGTGACAAGTTCCGGAGTGGTCTGTGAGCTGAGATCAAACAGAGAGTTGCTACGATGTAGCCCCATGACTTTGGGACTTTAGTTCAGAAGTGCAGAAGCTACGAAGATGCCTATAATGAGAGAGTTGCTTCATTCAAAAGTAAGAAGTTTGCGCCACAAGGAAAAGGAAAGCAGCACGTAGTGACAAATCGAAAGAAGTTCAAGAATACTGGTTGCAATAAGACCACTTTAACTACAGACAAATCTTTTGGAAGGGGTTATTCGGTACCCAAGTGTTACAAGTGTGGCAAGAATCATCATATCAGTGAATGCAAGGAAACATAATTCCTCTGCGTCAAGTGTAGGAAGCTTGGTCATCTTAGCCGCAACTGTGAGGGAGCTAAATTTGAAACAGCAAGTGACAACATGTCGAAGAAGTCCCAGGAAAATCGCTTAAAGACTACAGGTAGAGTTTTTCCACTGGAAGGGGCAGAGGCATCAAAATCCGAAGATCGCATCCAAGGTACGTGTGGCATTCCAGAAAACCCCTTTTTTATGCCTTACATCTTTGGTACGACACATTCTTTCATTACGAAGGAACTCCGTAGTAGTCTTAGTAGGTTGTCTCTTGATAACGTAGACGATATTCTTAGTATAGACTAGTTAGTTGTTAACCCCATCGTCTCGTATCACTCCAACAAGACTACCATTCCAACCTCAATCGCTGAAGAAGCAACTCGAAGATTTGATGAAGAAACAACTTTACGCTAAGATTGTTTAAGTGCAAAATTTTGGTTGGAGAAGATTAGTTTTCTTGGACAAGTAACCCTCAGAGGAGTTAAGTATGAGGCAACAAAGATGGATGGAGTTTTGATAGGATCACTTAACTTTTGAGTACTTGCCTAAGAGAATAGAGGAACGGGAGGTGAACCAAATACATAAAAAGGTTATTTTGCTAGGGAAAATTATTTGGAGCAGAGCAACAGAAGGAAGCATTATGTGGGAGCTAGAGACTAGGGTGAAAGAGTTGTATTTGCAAATGCTTACCACAGGATAATAGAAACTCCGAGGACGGAATTTTTATAAGGGGTGGAATTGTAACACCCCGAATTTCTTAAGCCTAAGCGTTAGAAATTATAGGGCCATTGGGTGTTATTTGGGTGTTGAATAAGTGCTTTAGTACCCATTTACATAAGGACGCGTCTAGACTCAGCTCTATCAATATGTTTAGACAATGCAGTCACCATGTTCTATGTTTTCTAACCCTTTAAGGACTGAATGGAAATTATACGTTCTCATGAAAGTTATACCTTTATCTCTTATCTTTCAGTTGGCTTTAGTTTGACTCAATTTCGATACCTACAACTCTAGATATGCTCTCCCGAGTCAATGCAGCACAAGTGTAGAATTGGGAACACCTGAGTCAACTTCAAATAGATATTAAACCATGTTAGAGTTCGTTTTAGGAAAGGACCGTGAAACAGGAATTTGTAGGAAATTCTCTTATCTTTCCAACGCCATCAAGAAAACCTCAATTAGACACCTGTAATTCAAGTTATGTCCAAAAATAGACACTATGAATCGATTCACACCTGCATGAATCGATCCCCATCTGCTGACAGTGTTTTCTTAATTTGCGGGTCACCTCGTTTCGGCCCATTTCGTTTCCAAACGTGATAAGGATCCTAAATCACGACCAAAATATAATCCCAGACCTATTAGGACTCTAAAACATAATTTTAAACATTAGTTAAGAGCTATCAAGAACCCTAGAACTCCTTAGAGTTGTATTGTTGTCGTTGCCACTGTTTTCGCCGTTTCTCTCTCGTTTCTCAACCAAATTGAGTCCCATCTTCGAGGCTGTGATCGTAAGAACATTCTCTTCATTCCTCTTGATTTATTTTCTATTTTTATGAATCAAAATTCGTGACCCTCACAATCCTATAGTTTTTGCCCTTCTTCCTTTCTCTCTATTCTAATTGTTGAACTTGGAGTTGTTGGATACCACAAGGCTTGGACTAGCAAAGAACACAATCTCAGTCCTTCTAGGACGCTTTTGGAAGGCTATAAAGTCTGTCGAAGGTATTGTGGGGGGGTTGGTTGATCACGTGGGAAGAGGCATTGTGCTTCAAATTTTCATGTTAGGGATATCCCATGATCTCTATGTCTTGTGGGGAAAGTTATTGTTGTGTAATCCTTGCAAGAGCATGGATTTGGTTGTCTATAGTTTATGTTTTAATTTAATTTGAGGCCCTTATATGAGCAGGGAGTCATAAGACTTGGTAATTAACATGTTTAGGAAGATTGAAGTAAATTTATTGTCAAAAGGTTGATGCTTGATGTGTTGTTTTTTGAAAAGGCATAATCTTGTATTATTAGATTGTTTAATTTCCTAAATTGTAACATAAAGTTTCTTTTTTGATTATTAGCTAAGTGTCATTACACTTAGAATTAAATTAGAATTAGTAATTAACATGTTTTAGTAAATTGATGCATGTCTAATAATGAAAAGTTGGTGCTTTTTGTGTTTTGGTACGACTTTGGGTCATTAGTGTTATTTGAATTGTTTAGATACATGAATAGTGGTATGAAGTTATTGTTTTGATAATTGATAATAATAGACACAGGAAAACCTTTTCCAGGTCCAGACAAATTCCCCTACAAAGGGTAGCTACACAATAGGCTTGCCACACATTAGGCAATGTCGTCAACTACTACCTCTGGTCCACAGGTGTACCTCGGGTATCTGGCATGAAATGACAACTTACCCTTTTGAAGTCCTAAGACAATCAAATGCTACGAGTGTCGATGCTCAATGGTTAGTATGCATCAAAACAAATTCTTTGGTACGGCCCCCTCATCTTAAGGAGTGTCCGAGATATGTTTTAATTAATTAATGCAGATCGACGAGTCCTCAACGTCCTCAATTTAGTGACTTTCAAATCTCAATTTTTGTGTCACACCTAAGTGATATTGTATCGGAAATAGCTCTTTAGCTTTAGGTCATTGGACCCTTAGTTGTGCTAAATAATGCATTAGGAGAATTCCCGGGAAAGAGAGGCGGTACGAATACTCAAGTTCTTTTCCTAATATGGTTCCATTAAAAAAAATCTTTGCAAGCTTTGGCTAGTTTTACTAAAATCTTCACGCTTACTTTTAAGTCAAAATGCCCTTGCCATTTCATTTATGAAATCCTAACTCAGCTTGTGGAATCGCATCGGATTTACCGTTGTAAATCGTCAAACCAATAACAGTTGATCGTCGCATTATTAATTAATTCATCATCATCAACATTATTATGCATACTTCAATCAATTTCAAGTTTAAATTAAATCAATCATGATTTAAGACACACAATACAATTCAGTCTTACCACACAGGGCCAAATCACATCACACAATTAAACAACCAATCAAACCAAACAACAAACAAGGCGAAAAGCCCAAACTCATTATGTAAGAATTTTCCTTACCTTGAATACGCTCTAAAGAGGTAAATTCCAAAGTGTTGTCGAGTCATACCTCGCACGAACCATAACAACACAAACTTAATTCAATTAGAACCAAAAACTCAAGTCCTAAAGCCCCAGGAAAGCCACAGCTTAGGGTCTCTAAAGACCTAAGAATTTCTCACTTAATCCCATTTGGATCACATCTAGTCATATATCATGAAACAAATTGAAATCATGCAAGTTTTGAAACTTTTACAAAAACTACACACTTAGAAAAATACCTAAACCAAAATTTACCACTTTGAATTGTGTTTTACCACTTTGAATAGTATTTTTCCAACTGTGAATAACTTTCTAAAGCGCTTAAACATGTCATAAAATTCTAGAAACAAATTCATTATAGTTTTAAGACAATTCTTAGTACATATACCAAAACTTTTTCCCTAAAACAAATTCTTTTGAAAGCTTTTGTTAGATCCAAGTACTAACCACTTTTTACAACATATTTAGGCATAAAACAAGTTAAGAACAAGTTACAAATCTCCTTTGAAGGCCACGGTTTCTAGGGTTCAAAAACAAATCCAAGTTTTCAAACTTTTAACTTCTAAATTATACAAACTTTGTTAACATAAATCCTTTTACCATAAACCAACTTATTAATTACTTTGGCACGCTTTAAAACAATTTAAAGCATCATCAAAAATACATATATGAGCCACGGTTTTTAAGACCCAAAATCACCAAATTAATTTTGTAAATCTTGCTTAACATGTATATATGACTAGATCTAAGTGTATTAGGCTAAAACCCTCAAAGATCTAGCTCCAAATCAACAAAATCAAGTCAAGATTAAACCTCCGAACAGCCCTTAGCATTTGACCAGACCCAAGGGTTAAGGTTTTTTCAATTTTTAAATACATTAAACAAGCTTAATCATGGAGGAAAATGATGGATCTAAGGATTAATCAAGCTAATCTAACAAGATCTAACACTTTCTAAGTAAAAATTTCACCAAACCCATTCATGTAATCCAAGAGGAAAAAGAGAATGGTTATGAAGCTTACCAAAAAGTTTAGGGACGATTGATCAGGGATTAAGGAGAAAGAAAGGAAGATTGCAAGCTTAAACACCAAATTCCTTTAAGGACTAACACTTTCTCTCTAAATTTTTTTCCAAGCTTTCCAACAATGGAAGAAATGAAAATGAGGGTGTCTAGATGAAGAGAGGCTCACGGTCTGATGGAGGGATAAGGGTGGAAGGAAAATTGTTCATTTAGTTGTAATTTAACTAATTACTTAGAAACTAACCGACATAACTAACTATCATTAACAAATCAAAATGCTCCATTCAAAATGGTAGGATACCAGCACATGGCTGGCCTCCCATTGGTCCATGTGTGGCTGCCATTCATCCCCCTAGTCACAGGCTTCGTTTTGTAGCGTTATCGAACAATCGGGTGCACGACGTTTCGCGTATATTAGGGTTTTTATACCAAAAACTCTAAAAAAATATTCTAATGTACAAGTCCACAACTAAAATTTATATTTAATCAAAATGTTCCTCATGACATGAGAAATGTTCTCCTGTATCTCGTTTTCTCAAATTACGAGCCAAAACATTGCAATTATGCAGTTTCTGGGTGTAGAAAATACACTAAATACACTACAAAAAAGCGCTAAATAGCGGCGATTTTTTTTTTCAATTTGTGGGGGTTTTCGACCTCCACTAAATGATTTGCATGGGTTTTAAAACCGCCCCAGTTACGTTCTCCGCAATCTATTTGCAGAGGTTTTTTGAAACCGCTGGTATGTGGCTTATTTTGCGTCGATTTTATTGAGGAAGTTGATAACCTCCACAATCTACAACGCTGATTTCATACTTTATGTAGTTATTTTGTGGGGGTTTTTAACCTTCTCTAATTGCCGGTCATAGATTCTAAAACTCCCCTTTTATATTTTCATTTGTAATCCAGTTTTTGAATTGATTGGTGATTTTATTATTAACTTCCCCATATTATATATCTATTTTCTAATACTTTGTTCCAACAAAAAAGAAATAATTTGTTGCAATTGTAAAACATGAAATAAATTTTATAACAGTACTCAAAAAATCCATTCAAAATATAACCATAGTAACATAAATGTACTCCAAATATTTGTTGTTCAAACATCAAATGTGATAATACACCCCAAAAACAGTGCTAAAAGAACCTAAAAGAAGTCTTATATAGAATTCCAAAGGAAGTCTAATACTAAATGAACTTAAACATCTTCAAACGTTGCTAGCACCAGTCGATCCTCTTACATCCAAAGGCCAATTAAGCTCACTTGCAGCATTCGTCGGCTGAAATAACAACAACAAAAAAATACTTAGTTAAAATACTTAAAATTACAATTAAAATATTCAAAATGAACAAACTTTCTACCAAATTTGAACAGATGCTGCTATAATCATTTTGCATGTAGTCATATGATAATCAAAGCATCGGATATACAATAATATAAGGTGAAGTGGCTATGCATTGATTGACTGAGCCATCTTGTCATTCTTGTTGTCATACATGTAAAAAGAAGTGTGGATATTCTCCTTAAAAATCCTCCAAGGACTTACAATGCATAAAATACTTGGCTTGACATCACCAACACTGTCAAAAATAGAGAACAAGGAAAGAAGAATTGGTCAATTCAAATTCAACAAACCTCCCAAGACATAAGATGAATCCAGCCCTGGAAAACATGCAAATCAATATATTATATTGTTAAATTTGTTAGCATGACTTTAAAACAACTAAATGAAAATAAAAGATAACCACAACAACTACCAAGACAGCACTCAACATTTTTCTATGTCTCACACCATGCCCACACAATCACCTATATCATGACATTCCAAAGGGCTACTTGTTATCTCATTTATACTGCCAACTGTACAATTTGACAGCACATAACATATAGTGGAAAGATCTATGTGTGTTGTCCTTATTTCATCAACACATGACATCATGAAAGTATATTAGCATGAAACAAAAGAACCATACAAGGTAGCTATAAGTAATAAGTGAGATTTAAATGGAAGAGAAACATTATTAGCTATCGGTAACTATTAATGTGCTAAATCAATTGAACATGGACAGACTACAAGTGCACATTCAACTTAGACCAAGACCAAAAATCCCCTTCAAGGTACTCAACTCAATAAACCAGTTCAAAATCCAAGTGACATCCTTTCTCTTTAAAATTACAAATTTTACAGTAAAAATAATAAGCACAGGCCAAGTATCATGAGAATCAAGGGAATTAAGCACAAGACTTTCAGATAATGAGCATATATGGAGATAATTGAAAAAAGTAATTACAAAAGCAACAGAACAACCCTGTTGCTGCCACCAATTGCATCTTACGACTACTAGATATATTCCAACGTTGCACCATACCAACTTTGACACAAGTACAACTATACCAACATTGCACCATACCAACTTTGACACAAGTGCAACTATACAACTCAATAGTTAGATCCTGTGCAACTTGAATTTTAAGACATAGATATGATACACCAAGGAATGATGTGTCAGCATTTTACTCCCAATCCAGGGGGGACTAAGGGAAAAAAAATAGACACCAGGTATAAATTCAAAAAACTTCAATAGTTAAGAGCTTATTAGCTAGAACAAGTAATAAGGATGGGGCAGTCTCCAACTATCTAAACATGCCTCAAAAGTCTCTCAACTCCATGATCATTTTTATGATTCTACACCATAGTTCAATAACATACAGTTGATTACTTTTAGAATCCAAAAGATCATATTGTAAATATTTTTTTTTATCTTTACAAACAATAAATCCTTCAAATTATCATTTCATTAAAAGATACAAATGCATAATCACAAAAATACTAACCTCCAGAGTCGTCGTATGACCTCTCCTTTTGCAATGTGTTGGTCCAACATATCAGGAACATCATTAGGAGTAACATGGCCATACCTGTAAATAATTATTAAGTGCTACAATTAAACTAGCAGAACTGAAATTCTTCAAAATTCTATGCAAGTCTGTGAGCTTACAAGTGACCCATAGTTTTTTCATCCGGTCCTGGACTGTATATGATTACATTCTCAGCATACTTGTGCCCACCAACAAGAAAACAAGCAGTAACAGATATCTGATCCTTCAGGCCTCGAAGTTCAATTTCCTCATTAAACTTATTGATGTGAACCAGCTCACTAACACCACATCTCACATCACAACTACCACAAGCACATACATCGACATGCGAACCAGTCGACACCTCCGGCACTCCAGTAGCCCATGGTTTACCATTCATCAAAACATCTTCGAAAAAGCTCTCAACATTTAATTCCACCAAACCCTTTCAATTAAAGCAGAAAAGAAAAAAAAAGCCTCAGAAACAACAGAAATTTCAAAACATGCAAAATCCAAAAACCCTCATTCATCAATAAAGACAAAATTTAATAGAGTAAGATCACTTCCACGAAATATTAGTTTTATCAAGTTCAAAAAATTCCACTCATGCACAGAGAAATATCATCACAAAAAGAAGAAAAAAAAATAGGGGTACACCCCTTTGCAGAAATAAAACCTTGCAAATCCTTTAAATCCCAAAATATGTAAGTATGACTCCCTACATTTTTAGTCAATGCTACAATGCACTAATTATAATTAAAAATCGGGGCCTGGCATTTCCATTTAATCACAAACAAGAAATCTATACAGTTTCTGCCGATATAATTCACAAAGTTTCTTAATACGCAACTCAAAAAACCTTCTTTTCCTGTTGGAACACTCAATATCAGATAGCAGTTACCCATAAAAGATAAAATCTGAGCTAGATTACATGCCAGCAATAGATCACATTACAACATCCCAATCCAATGTTAATATTACTAGGTTTCTTATACCCATGATCAAAATTGTTGCCTTGAAGGTGAAGGGGTCACAAATTTAAAAACCTTAAACTGCAAAAGGGGAAGATGGGTGCCACACCATAAGATGGGCGCACACTCATCCTGAGAACAAATAAAAGATTTTGAGAGTTGGAACAAGAGAGTGAAACCTGAGAGTGAAAGCTTGAGAGACGAATCGAAGGCTTCGTGAAAGAGACGTGAAAGAGAGGGGTTCAGCCTGGTGGGGACTCTTGCGAGAGTCTAAGACCGATAATGTCAAAGCATGAGCAAGGAACACGAGGGACCGATAATGTCAGAGCATGAGTAAGGAACGACGATGGACTGTATTTTGTTTTTGTTTTCGTTTCAGAGCTCAATCGTGGAACGGTTTTTGGGGGGAAGAGGAAAAGGGTTCAGACAAAAGTGAAAAAAGGGTTTTGGGGGGGAAGACGAAAGGAATGCTGTGACTCAAAAAAAAGGGGGGGAAATTAGCAAACCGCGATAATGAAAAAGGAAGAGGGAAACCAAATGTTGAGTAGAGGGGGTTTTTAACTCGCTTAACTTAAATGAAAATTTTTGCTAAACGGAGGCTAAAGTGCCGCTTTTCTTGTTAATTTGGGGAGGTTTAGGAAACCTCCGTAAAAAAAAAAAAAAATCCTGGCAATTTAGTGTTTTTTTTTTGTAGTGATATTTTTTATTGCCCAAAAATTCCCAAAACTTTCCAATAAATCATAAATATTAGAAAATGTTAAGATCTCAAATTTTGTAAAATTTGGACCATGTTTGGGCATGTTTCAGTTAAAAACTCACCTGACAGACTAATTACAACAGAATTCAATGGAATTCTTACGGCGTAGTAAAAACTATAAATTACTAATTCCAATTTTTCATATCATAAAGAATAATTTCAAACAATAAAATTATCCCTAGAAAATTATTGACAGAGAAGTCGTTTCAAATACGACAGAAAACAGATAGTTAATAATTAACTAAGCATCGAAAATTCAAACTGTGACTTAAAAATACTTATTAAGTCTCAAAAAATCATTTCTCTTCCAATTAAATAAATACTTTTACTTAATTAGCAAAGTTACACATTTTTAGGATTAATTCATATTAAAAACAATATACGTCTACACTGTCTATTAATCTGAATTAATTACCAAGACTGTGAATTCTTTACGACAAGTCTTTGCAGTTCTTCGTACTTTTCACAAATCATTGAGGTGATCAATCTCTATGATTTATTCTCATGTAGACGAAAACTGTAAATTAGCTTTTCATAAAAATTGGGGTGTTATAACGTTTCACTGCTTGGGGGCACCGCGTGGCTCGTTAGACTCCGTTGTTCGTTAGGCATTCGGGTGTAGACTTCGAGTTAGTATGGTGACACTCGTCGACGTTTACTGACGGCGGGATTCCATGGCTGGTATTGGTTTAAAGAACTCAGCACTCATCGACGTTTACTAACGGGGGGATTGCATGCCTCATTTGAACGCCGTTTGAAAAGAGTTACTATGGTGGCACTCGTCGACGTTTTACTGAGGGGGTACCATGGCTCGATGGTGTCATATACGGATGTTGAGGATGCTCGTATTTGCTCATCCGGACAAGGAAAAGGATCCTAAAGTTGCGTTGTAGTAGTTGTATGTTCCCATTAGCTAGTTGCCGACGTAGGACCGTGGTTTGACTAGTGTATCATTTGATTGATTTTGTATATGTATTGTTGTATTCGCAGCATGTTATATTCGAGCTTTGCCATTATCTTTCCGCCTAAGTATGATTCTTCACCCCCTCTATTTTGTGGCTACTCGTGTACCCTGTGTACCTGTAGATGGAGATCTTGCAGGTGACGAAGTGGACGCGGATGCTGAAGAGTATTCGGCATGTCGCCATTGTTACTTAGCATTATTATAGCAGTTTATTATCGTTTTCTTCGTATTGATGTAAACTAAAGATTAAGCTCTGAGACATGTGACATCGGGGTTTAGTTTATTTCCGCACTTTGTTTTATGTTTTATTCTGTAATTGAATTTGATGATGTGAAACTTCTATTCTGTGAAATCGTACTTTTATCTTTATCCGTATGCATTTCTATGCATTTCTTGCACGACGGTGTAGAGAGTGCATGTCACAATAAACATGATGAGGAAACATTGAAAACACATAACACATTATCAGTCCGATCACATCAAACACTATACAATCAACGGTCCTACATCGAGAAACCAGCTAATGCAAACCTAAAAACCTACTCCGTCTAATCAAGAGGATCTTTCCATCTCCAAATAAGCAGATGCGAGTGCCCTCAATGTAACAACCCGTTTTCCGGAACGCTACTAAGTCAGTATCTTGACAATAGTTTACATATTTCCGAAAGGCGATATACTCTGCCTTGCACGTTTTCCAAAAATGTGGTTCTATATTTTTTTTAAACTTCTTTTTCAAAATGGCTGTCAGAGTATTGCAGCGACTTTAGAAACATGGCGGAATTATTTAGAGACACCACATAACCACATTCAATTATTACATCAACTCACACATAACAGCATGTGCCTTGAAACATAATCGACATTTATTACAATACAGAAATAAACTCAAGTGTCCTATAGCTGGTCGACACAACAAGCTCCTCGTAAGACTACTAGTAGGTTCCACAACCACAACACAAGTGGAAAGCTAAACAACCATCCCCATCTGCTCCTCCTTGCAGTTCCAAATCCTCTGCTTGCTCCGCCATCTGGGTTACAATCATTAATAGACAGAACCACTGGCAAGGGTCAACTTCTTAAAATAAAGAGTCTGTTACACTTATTCAACAATGGCAACAAAGCATATAACAATGCAACATGTTATAGGAAATAGAAAATCATAGCAATAAGCAACAACAGCAAACACAGTTCTCAAGACACAATGCAGACTCAAGATTTTCTCTCTCTAGACTCGACTCATTTTCTCTTGACACGACAATTATTCCGGAAGGCAGACGCAGATCCATCAACTGACATACCAGTCGTAGCCTTGGGATCTTTCGCTTCTCCATAGGTAAGCAGCCCCGGTTCCTACGCTGCGACGCCTAGTCAATCTCCCGTAAACAAAAGGGGACCTAGCACCCTCAATTATCCGGGTCACGGCTCAAAAACGTCACGACGACTCGCCTAGCTCTCTCACTCGATGAACAACTTTCTTCTTAATAGTCAAAGAGTGGTACGCAAAATTACTTGACCGCATATCAAATAAAGAGGGCATGCTTAATATGAAGAAACGCAATTCAACAATTTAAGCAATAAAGCAATCCGCATGAAGAAACGCAATTCAACAAGCAATAAGCAGTTCGCAGCATATGTTCAATCTCATATTAAATATTGCATAACTCGATCATATTACAACATCACATGCTTGACACGCAAATCTAGGAATCCATCCCTCTGCAACTCGATGGAATTAACAGAGAGGTACAAACAAGTGGGGGGTTGGGGCCAGAAGACCAACCGCACAATTTTTCACCCACAATGACTCGGAATATGTTCGACCGCACGATAAAAATAAACGAAGGGGTTCGAAGACCCTAACTTTGAACTCGTAGAGTTCTCAGACTTCTTCGTATTTAAATAAGCATTTGAATAACAAAACAAGAATTTAAACATATCTAAAATTTGCCCTTACACAGGGACATAAAAATAAAATCCTAAAAATGTCTAGAAGTGCCCTTACGCTAGCATACTATGAAAGTATTAATGTGAAGCGCCCTTACATAAGGACTTATAAAATAAAGCCTTAGAGATATCTAAGAGTTGCCCTTACTGAACTCTAAGCTATGCGTCCACGTGCTTCTCGATTTCCACACCGCACTGTCTCGGGTTACTCGAGCCTAACACATAAAACAACTTAGCGCAATTCTAAAACTTAGTTCTACAATCTTAGGCACTCAAACTTAACCCTTTTCTAACTAACCCCTTTTACTAGAATTTAATTTAAAATACTAACATATGCCTGAAAGGCTTGTTTCAAAGAATAGTTTACCCATATAACTTAATTCGAAACAATAAATTACAAACTTGAAAAGTAACACATAACCCTTACTTTAGAAAAATGCTAACTTATTTGAAAAGAAATAGAGTTTAGAACCAAAATCATCTTATTGAAAGTTTTATAACACATAAAACTTACTTTCTGGAACTTAAAGCATAAACATAATCAATTAAACACATTTTTATACAATACACAAATAAACCAACAACTAATTTTTCTCAAAACTTTGTTAAAATTCCTATCCATGCATGCAACCATCCCAAATCATTTTTCAAATACCAATTCAAGCATCACTTCCAAGCAACACATCAAACACAACTTAAGCACTTTCAAGTTCCAAAATCTTAACACCTATTCGTCAAGAATTCAAGCAAGTTAATAACTAAATTTCTCTTCAAAAATATCCCTAGGCCTCACGGCCTCTACCTTTTTCTTTTCCAAAATATTTGCAAAACTTTTCTTTCTATAACAATAGCCATTCCAAATCCTCTTCAACATGTTACAAGTATTAAAACAACAATCCATATCTAAGACATACTCATGCTCTTTCAAAGCTTTGTTTCTAAAACAATTACTACAACAATGAAATACCATTTTCCTAGCCTTTTCTTTCAAAACAATTTATTTTCAAGAATAGTTCATAAAGCTTTATAGGCCACTTACTCAAAATTAGTTCCAAAAACAAGGGTTCAATCAATTTGTCTAATTCCAAAAATCCTTTAGCAATTAAATCATGCCATTATCATGTCAAGAACTTAAAGAACAAGGGATCATTTCCTTACATGTTATTCTAACCTCCAAAAACCAAACTATGCATAAAACACAAACTAACACTTAAGCTAATTCACGCAAATCTATTCCAACAACTTTAAAATCACCTTTAACATGCTATTCAACACTCATACACATAATCAAACTTCAAAACACACTTTTCTTATGGTTCAAGAATAGGGAAAATTTCTAAAATAACAAGTTATACATGCTTATTACAAACTATCTTACTAGCAAGCATCCTACGACTTTCAACAACACATATAACCCCTCAATTGCTTGATTTAAGTGTGAGCTACACAAAAACCCTCTTCTTACCTCTTAGGGCGAAAACCCTAGAGCTCAAGGAAGGGGTTGTAAGTGTCTCATCTCCTTAGAACAAACCAAACCATCAAAACAACACATAATCAACAATTAATTAATCTTAAAAACAAACAAACCAATTAATCCAAAATGGGGGAGGGTTAGGCGCTGTTTAGGGCTTTTCTTGGGGAAGGAGAATTTTGATTTTTCTTCTCATTCAAATGGTTAGAAGCATAGGTAATGAAGTAGAGAAGATAACCTAGCAAGGAATCAAGTATGGAAGCAAAATCACAAGAAGTAAAATGGGGGAGGGAATCACGATTTTCAACAGTAAAATGGGGGGAGAAAATCTGATTTTCCTCTTACTTAAATGATGAAGATGATGAGGAACTAGGTAGAGGAGAAGATTTGGAGCAACTTTGATGAAGGAACCTTGCTCAAAAACTCAAAGGAAATGGAGGTAGCTTCAATGGCTTTGTCTTGTTCAAGAAGAGGAAAAAAAGAAGGAGATGAAGGTTTTCTTTGGGAGGAAGGAGGCGTGAGATTGAAGCTGAAATGGGGCTGCACATAGCCTTCATTTCCTTTCTTTTATAATAGTACAAATAGGCATAGTTAGTAGGAGTAGTTGAATAAAAGATTTTTTTTAAAAAAATCACACAACTAATGACACCTAGCAATTTTATGAGATGTTAAACATATCACCTAATCTTACCCATCTAATCTCACATCTCTCATGATTACCCTCTAATCTAAAGTCTTAAGATCTAAAAACACGGCGACGAAAAACCGAAAAACCGATTAATTTCTCGCCGGAAAAATCCCGAAAAAATTAATTCCTGAGAAATTAATTCTTCGCGTGATAATATTATTTCATAAATAATAAAACAATATAATTCACTCAAAAATAATTAAAACAGGTTACGATTCGATTTTCATCGAAATCGGGGCTCATTTTAAATTTTATTTACGGCAGAAACTGCCCGGCGATTTGAAACGCGCCGAAACTTCGTTAGAGTTTTTCGACGATCTTCAAACCATGAATTAACATAACAATATTAATTCTTAATTATATTTGCTCTTGATTTATTTTACTCAGTTTTCCAGTTAGCACAAAATACGCGTTGCCGCGTCACGCAGAAAACTTATACAAGGTATAAATTGATGAATTCGCATTAACGCAACATACGTCTACACTGTCTATTAATTTGAATTAACATTATGAATAATATTTATTTATAATAAATAAATTGTTCAAAATACTCTAAATAATTTCCCGTACTCTCAGTAAATCATCGAGGTGATCAATCTCTCTGACTTATTTTTCGAGTATTCAGGATTTTATTGCTTAAATCAGTTTTCTTAAAAATTGGGGGTTACACTCAACATCCAAAGACACAAATAGAGTCTAGTCAGGTGATCCAGTGTATGAATGAGACGCCCCAGCAGTGCCATATCTTTATGTAAGACCCTCTACTGGCAACTATAACACCAATTATCCCGCCGTACAAAAAAATGCATATACAGTGCATGTAAAGAGTAATAAAAATACTGATTTATAAAAAATCCTTTTAACAAAAAAGTAGTTCACATCAAAACATAAAACTCAATTGCGGAATAAAACATAAAAGTAATTTGCAGAAATAACAAACCATCGCAAAATAGATTGTTGCATGTCTTATAGTTTAACCCTTAAATTACATCGGATAACAAACCATCGCAAAATATAATTAAATCGTAAACTAAGCAGCAACATATAGTTTATTCGTCAGCATCCACGTCATCACATGTAATCTCACCATCTATCCGTACACGAGGTGTACAAGTAGCCACAAAACACAGAGGGGTGAATCCTTTTCATGGAACTGAACAACTAGTAGTATTCACTTTTCACAAGGCTTTTCTCAGGCCAAACTGCTTGAGCTACGTGGGTTTTTGATCCCCTCTTCATATATAACAATTAGTACAAGATCGGTCCTTAGATTTTGGATGCCCTAAGCGAACCAAGAAAATGGTGCCCTCGTAATCATTTAAGTTTTATCCTCTTTGCATTTTTTGTTAAAAAATCATTAATAATCTGTTCATACTCAAAGTTCTTTAAAAAAATCGTTTTCAATAGAAATCAAAGCAAGATTATTTAATTTATGTTGTAACATAGTAAATCTCAAATAAGATTTAACATTTTCAATTTTGAAAAATTAATTCTTTCAGCACATGCAACACTAACAGAAATAGTTAATATTATTATATAATCCGTGCATACATTAGGAAAACAATTAAAGGTCTTTAAAGAACTCAATATCATATAGTTTGATTTTGATTCAACCGTTAAACCCTCTTTAATGACTTTTAATTTTTGAAATAGAATTTCACCATCAAGATCATAAGAATTATCATGTTTTAGATAAGTTTCAAGTTGTTTGCAACATAATTTCATGTCGTTATAGAGAATGATCTAACATTTTCAATACTAAACAAAAAATTCAAAATTCTCCTGATATAGTGTTCAAATCTTCTTTTAAGCGAGCCAATTGTTTGATCTACAATATATAAAAGGTAATGATTCCTAAAAGTTTTGGTTGTATGTATCCGAAATAATTTTCATCATAGTGTTTTTTCCTACGAATTTGACGTTTTTGAACAAAAACATTCAATCTCTATTTCATTTGCAATTTTTTAAGCGCAAACAATAACATTTTTTTCTATTAAGACATTAAATTTTGCACCTAAATGACTATCACCATTTTAGTGCCCAAGATCGCAGAATACTTGATACAAAAAGAAATGAAACATCGCGCGTTAGTTAGTCACCCGTTAATTTACTTGGTTTCATCAAACAAATTGTTTAATTATTGCTTTTGTTTGGTTTTTATAATAAATTGTTTATATAATTTTAAATATATAAATTTTTTATTTTAATATCTATATATACTACTAAGAAAAACCAATTTTGGTGCTACTAAAAAAATGGGACTCTGGTCGGTTGCCCCTCACGACCGTGCTCAGTGCCACCACTAAACCAGAAGAAGAAGAGGAATCTCATGAGATCACTAGCTAGATAAACATTATTATTACTTTAGCATCATATAATATATGCGGTATGCATGTGTACCGGCCTTTGCTTTATGCTTATGATCCGTTACTCATCATGCATGCAATAGGAGCCAGCCACCAGCATCTGTCAGTCAGTCTACTCTAAAATATTGATCTCTCATTCTTTTCTCTTTCTCCTTCACAAAACGCGTGATCCTCTTCTATTGTTCCATCACCCCAACATCTCCACATTTGAGTCTTATTCATGAACATTGGACCCTCATTTCTCACCTCTTTATTGCTACTCCATTTCTTTTTCTGATTTTCATCTTTTCTTAATTGGACAAAATGACGTCATATATATAACATTACATATCTCTCCCTCTCTCTCTCTCTCATCGAGGCAAAGTGGAACAAAACACCAATCTCCATCGCCATTCACAATCCGCACTCTCCCTTTTGTTTTGTTTTGTTTTGTTTTGTTTTTTTTTTTTTTGGTCATTTAGCTTGTGTGTACTTTTGCATGAATATCACTCATTTTGTGCCTTTGGACCTACTCACTATACTTTGACTCATGCCAGCGTGTCATACACACCCACCATGCAATATCACGCAGCTAGCAACATCATTTAGTGTGTGCAGGGACGGATGCACCTTGTCTTAACCAAGGGCCAGGGCCCTGATTAACAAATACCAAAAAATAGCAAAATACACGAAAAATATTGTGAATACCCAATACCAAATAGCAAAATGCCCTTTCAATTCCCTCTAGAAAAATAGCCAAAACATTGATCGTCACTGTCTTGCGCTCGCGCTTCTGTTCCCACCCTTTGTTGGCTTACTTCGATTTTTTTACTTTTTTTTTCAAGCAGCAACAAGGTGTGCCCTTCCTTTTCCTTGTTACTGTTTTCGGTCAAATGCTTCCATTTGTTTATTGAATTTGTTATCGAGTCCATAATTCAAGCACATAGTTAGTTAGTTAATCATCCTAACCGTTTCTGTTAGCTTTGGTTCCAGTGTGTAATCCATCACCTTGTATAAATACACTTGAATAATAAGAATACAAAAAGTTGCTCACTTCCTTCTCTTGTGTGTGTGTATGCAAATCGATATTCCCTCTAACAAATTGGTATTCAGAGCTTGTTGATTCTGGAACCATTGAGAGCGTTTTGAGAGCTGAGTGATTTCTGTTCTTCTACCCAGAAACAAACACGAGTGAAGTGTGAGTAGAATGAAGATGGGTGCCAATGGTGGTAATTTCCCAACTCGCCTCAGATTCTAGATGGAAAAAACTAGGATCGCTGGAGCATTCAAATGAAGGCTCTATTTGGCTTTCAAGATGTTATGGACATTGTGAGAGATGGCTTCCCAGAAGTTGGTGCAGCAGCCACTGAAGCACAGCGATCAACATACAAGGAGAACAAGAAGAAAGATTGCAAGGCAGTCTGGTTCATTCACCAGAGCGTGGATGAGGCGAATTTTGAGAAAATCTCCAAAGCATCATCTTCCAAGCCAGCCTGGGACATACCGGAAAAATGCTATGCGGTGGAGACAAGATCAAGAAAGTGAAGCTTCAAGTTCTGCAGAGGCAATACGAGTTCTTTGCAGATGGAAGAATCTGAGAAAATCGAAGATCTCTTCAAGAGAGTGAAGAGCATCACCAATCAAATGGCAAGCTGTGGAGAAACCCTCACTGATGGAAAGATATGTGAGAAGATCATGCGATCTTTGCATCCTAAATTTGACTATATAGTTGCTGCCATTGAGGAGTCCCGAGATGTATCTAGCATGAGTCTTGAAGAATTGCAAGGTTCTTTGGAGGCTCGTGAGCTGAGATTAAATGAAAGAAATTCTGCAAAAACCAGTGATCATGCACTTCAAGTGCAAACCAACAAGAAAGGTGATCACAAGAAGCAGTGGAAACAAGGTGGCAAAGGAAAATTCCAGAAGAAGTTCAATTCTTGGAAGGGCAATGATAGATCTGAATCCTCTAAAGGGGGAGGAGGTTCTAACAGGGCCAAAGAAGGTTCAAAAGGTGTTGGCAAAAGGAAGATCCAGTGCTTTAATTGTGAGAAATATGGGCATTATGCCAATGATTGCTGGTTTGGCAAGGGAAAGAATAAGAAGAAAGATGAAGAGGAGGCTTATATGGCTCAAGGAGAGTCTTCTGATTCAGACACTGTGCTTCTCATGGCAACAATTGATGAATGCGGTCAGTATGAATGTGGTCAATCTGCCACAATCACTGATGCATGTGACAGATCTGAGTTCTGGTTTCTTGATACCGGGTGCAGCAACCATATGACTAGCCATAGAGAATGGTTGGTGGATTTTGATGCTTCAAGAAAGGGCAAAGTCAGGTTTGCTGATGATAGAACCTTGCAGGCTGAAGGTATTGGCAATTTGTCAATCAAAGGAAAGCATGGAAAATCAGTCAAGATTGAGAAAGTCTTGTATGTGCCTGGTATGACCAGCAATTTACTAAGCATTGGACAACTAATTGAGAAGGGTTTTCAAGTTGTAATGAAAGACAACTTGCTGTCCATGTTTGATTCAAGTAATAAGTTGATTTTGAAGGCTCCTTTGTGCAAGAACAAAACCTTCCAGATCAATATTGATGCTGCAGAAAGTCATTGCTTAAAGACCAAAGAAGCTGGAGATGAAAGCTGGTTATGGCATGCACGATTTGGCCACCTTAACTTCAGAAGTCTGAATCAATTGGGGTCTAAGAAAATGGTAAGTGGACTTCCTTTGATTGAGGTTTCAGCAACAACTTGTGGCACTTGCTTTGCAGGAAAGCAGACAAGGAACTCATTCAAGTCTCAGCTGCCTTTGAGATCTAAACACATACTTGAAGTTGTGCACTCTGATGTTTGTGGGCCCTTTGAAGTGTCATCAATAGGAGGTAATCGCTATTTTATCTCTTTTGTTGATGATTATAGCCGTATGATGTGGTTGTATTTGATTAAATAAAAGTGAGGCCCTTGAAGTTTTTAAGAAGTTTAAAAAGCTTGCTGAAAAACAAAGTGATAAAGTCATCAAAGTCTTGAGAACAGATGGGGGAGGGGAATATACATCAAGTGATTTTGAGCATTTTTGTGAGGATCATGGGATCATCCATGAAGTCACAGCCCCATATACACCACAGCACAATGGCTTAGCAGAGAGAAGGACTCGAACAGTGTTAGATATGGCAAGAAGCATGCTCAAGGAAAAGGCTCTGCCTCATTATTTTTGGGGTGAAGCTGTATCCACTGCAGCATACATTCTAAACAGATGTCCCACCAAGAGAATAAGTAATGTTGTCCCAGAAGGAGTATGATCGAAGAAGAAGCCAATGGTGAGCCATTTGAGAACCTTTGGAGCACTTTGTTTCAGGCATGTTCCAGATCAAATCAGAAAGATATTGCATGACAAGTGTGATGCCATGATCTTGGTTTGATATCATCCAACAGGTGCATACCGTTTATTTGATCCAATCAAGGAAAAGATGGTGATTAGTAGAGATGTGAAAGTGGTGGAATCTGAACACTGGGACTGGCAGAAGAATTGCAGCAGCTTGAAGCAAAGATCTAGTGTGCCAAATGCTTTCTCTGATAACAATACTGAGAATGAAGTCTCTGAAATCGTGGAAGGCAGTGACAGGGCTACAGCAGGCAGTGATAGACCACAGAGAGAGAGAGACAAATGCCTTCTAGACTTTCTGAGTTTGAGATCCTGTCAGACAATCAGGTCTCAGATGAGGGAGACTTAGTACATTTTGCTCTATTTGCTGGAGCTGAACCAGTAGAATTTGAAGATGCTGTTGGCAACAAGGCTTGGAAGGAAGCCATGATTGAAGAATTGAATTCAATTGAGAGGAGCCAGACTTGGTACCTCACTGATTTGCCAGCACAGAAGAAACAGATTGGGGTTAAGTGGGTCTTCAAACTCATGTTGACAAGTGACTCCAAACACAAGAGGGGGGTGAATTGTGTGTGAACGGTGCTTTCAAAAACTTTTGGAGAAATAAGTGCTAATTATGAGTTGCGGAAATATTAATGTGAAATAGATAAATCACTTGAAGAATAAATTGCAAACGAGTTAAAAATAAAGTAAATAGTAAGATATGAATAACAATAAAATAAAGTACGAATTTAATTGGTGAAAAGTAGAGATAAGGAGTAAAAAGCACACAACAAATTATCCAGGTTCGCCACTTAACACCCTTGGCCTCGTCCCGTCTCCCAAAGCAAACCACTATGGGATTTTCACTAAATCACTAGCTTTTAAATCGAGTTTAGCTAGAAACCTTTACAACTCTATACCAGAGCAATACGTTCAAGAGATATCACCTCTCTATGAACACCTTGGGATTCCTACCCAAAAATAAATGATTTTCACAAATAAAATGAGACGAGAAAGATACACTCAATAGTGCTGATATAACAAATTGAAGCTCAAATAATACAACTCAAATTATGGAAAATAAAAAGACTCTCGAGAAAATTGTGCTCAAATAAGTGTGAGTGATAAAAATATTTGTGAGTTTTTGGCACAAAAATTAAGCAACTGCGTTGTTGTATTTAAAACAAAGCTCACGAAATGTGTTTATATAGGCAATGGAGGAGCGTCGAAATGACCGTTGCGAGGATTTGTCCGTTGCGGCATTTTTCCCGCTTGCGTTTTGATTTGTCGTTGCGGAAAATCTGCCCGTTGCGTTTGAAATAAAGAAATTGAAAACACGGAGACGGCTCGGCATACGACCTGAAGACGATTCGGCCAGACGACCTCACGAAGACAGCTCGGCGACGACCTCGCCACACGGCTCGACAGACGACCTCGACCACGGCTCGGCATACGACCTCTGAATAGCTCGGCAAAGACCTCGGCACCACGACCTCATCCCGGCTCGACCGCGCGACCTCGATGCAGCGACCTCATCCCGGCTCGACCACGGATCATCGGCTCGGCGCGCGACAAGAGCTCATCACGCGACCTCGATGCGAGACCTCATAAGCTTGACACGCGACCTCCTCCTCGATTCGATATACGACTTCCTCAGAGCTCAACATCCGACTTCCTCCTCAGCTCGACATCCGATTTCCTCAGCTCGACATCCGACACGAGATATGCATGTCAAAATATTTTGTGCGTGTGTGATTTAATTTTAATTGAGAGCTTTTTATTACTACTTACAAATTGTCTTAATAAAGATAAATAAATACCCAAAACCCAAAGACTTGAGAAACTATCATTCTTGATACGCGTCTTGGTATTCTTTTCCACTTTTTGCACGGTTGACTATTTGCAAAGCTCCCTTTTGTCAATCATCAAAACCATCCTGTCAAGGCATGTATTCACAACTCAAACTGAATCCTGATGGCTCTATAGCAAAGCACAAAGCTAGGCTTGTTGCAAAGGGATTCTTGCAAAGGGCAGGAATAGACTATTCTGAAGTCTATGCTCCTGTGGCTAGGATTGAAACAATTCGGCTAGTAGTTGCTATGGCAAGTGGAAAGGGTTGGCCTCTATTCCAATTGGATGTAAAGTCTGCCTTTTTGAATGGTCCAATTGAAGAAGAAGTATATGTATCACAGCCCCCTGGTTTTGAGAAAAAAGGAAAGGAGGATAAAGTGTATAGATTGAAGAAAGCACTTTATGGATTGAAACAAGCCCCAAGGGCTTGGAACAAAAGGATTGACTCCTTTTTGGTCAGGCTGGGCTTCATTAAATGCTCAGTAGAGTATGGTGTTTATGTGAAATTCAAATCAGTCAAATCAGATTTGATCTTGCTATGCTTATATGTTGATGATCTGCTAATCACAGGAAGCAATGCTTAAGAGCTAGAAATTCTTAAAGCTGCGTTGAAAACTGAGTTTGAAATGACAGATTTGGGCAAATTAAGCTACTTTCTTGGTATGGAGTTTGTTGATACAACAGCAGGTTTGGCTATGCACCAAAAGAAATATGTGAAAGAAGTGTTGAAGAGATTTAACATGGCCAATTGCAACCTGTCAACTGTTCCAGTAGAAGCAAATGTAAAACTGGATCAGTGTGGTGATGAAACAGCTGTAGATGTCACTGAATTCAAGCAAATGGTGGGATGCTTGAGATACTTGTGTAATAGCAGGCCGGACATTAGCTTTGGTGTTGGTTCTGTGAGTCGATTCATGGACTGTCCTAAGCAGTCTCACTTAATGGCTGTGAAAAGGATCATGAGATACTTGCAAGGGACACTTGACTTTGGAATTCTGTTTCCAAAGCTGTATGATCAGAAGGAGGCAGTCTTGATGGGGTATTCGGATGCAGACTGGTGTGGTGACAGGGTGGATAGAAGAAGCACTTCTGGATACTTGTTCAAGTTCCTAAATGCTCCAATCTCTTGGAGTTCAAAGAAGCAGCCAGTCATTGCATTGTCAACGTGTGAATCAGAGTACATAGCTAGCTCCTATGCAGCCTGCCAGGCTATTTGGCTTGAGTCTTTGCTAAGTGAGATGAAGATTGAAGTATCTAAGCCATTGAAGCTGCTGATAGATAATAAGTCAGCAATAAATTTGGCAAAGAATCCAATTTCCCACGGTAGAAGCAAACATATAGAGGCAAGGTTTCACTTCATCAGAGACCAAGTGAATAAAGGCAAGCTTGAACTGGTGTATTGTCCCACTGAGCAGCTGCTTGCAGATATCCTAACTAAAGGGTTGAGAGCTTATCGGTTTGAAGAATTGAGAAAGCAGATGGGTGTGATTTCCATTAAGAACTTGCATTGAGGGAGAGTATAGTATGGCAGTTGTGTCTACTGCAACAGTGATTGCTGCACTTGATTCGTTTTGATTTGAATTGTAATTTCTGTTTTTGATAGCTTGAATTAAGGGAGAGTGTTATCGAGTCCATAATTCAAGCACATAGTTAGTTAGTTAATCATCCTAACCGTTTTTGTTAGCTTTGGTTCCAGTGTGTAATCCATCACCTTGTATAAATACACTTGAATAATAAGAATACAAAAAGTTGCTCACTTCCTTCTCTTGTGTGTGTGTATGCAAATCGATATTCCCTCTAACAGAATTGAAATTATTTTATGAAATATCAAATATTTTTAAAAATTTATGAAATTCTGTAGAATTGATCTATTCAATAAGAACTTTTAATTCAACGGTTAGATTGATAAATTTCAATGTCTATAGAGAGTTATTAAGCGGAGTAATTCTAACAAGAGTTACTCTTGGAGTAACTATATCCCTCTTCTATATATATATAATGACTCTAAAAGCACCTAAACATGGCTTTTATCACACACTTAACTTAGCACCTAGCTACTTAAGTATATTTCAACTATCAATTATTTCATAACTAGATGAGATCTTTTCATGTTTGAGATAATTCAAGTAACAAAGAAGGGTGGTCCAGCTTACAGCCAGAGAGCTCCAGCTTCCTTGAGGAGAGGAACAAGGGTGCCATTTATGTGGCTTGTCATGAGGGTCTCAACACCACCGAAAAACTTATCGCCGATGAAGACAGCAGGGATGGGTAGGTGGGCACCTGCAAGCTAGTAGAGAACAGCCCGGATGCTGAGCCCATCGGCCTGCTCGTCAAGTTCCACCACAGAGGGGCCCATTTCGAGGCTGAAGAGGAAACGCTTGACCACCTGGACATGCAGCAGTCGCTCATGCTGAACACCACCACGGCGTTGCATGACGCCTGGTGGTGCACCATCTCATAGGGCAATGGCAGCGGTGCTGGAGCCTCCTTTTGCGTCGCTGATTTCAATACTTGCATTGGTGGAAAGAAAGAAGAGAAGTGAGATGAAAGAGTTATTGACTTGAGATAATTAAGAAAAATGTTTTTTGAACACAAATTTTTGACACAAATACGGGACACCGTATGTCCATACTGTATGGACCGTATGTCCGTACAGTACGGACAAAGTTTTTTTTTTAAATAACTTTTTTAATTTTTTTTTTAGATTTTTTTTTAACTGGTTAACACAGATTTTGGCATTAACCAAATAATGAATAACATTAACCAGATATTTGAACTTCATTAACCAGATAAGAAAAAGTTTCAGGATTTGGTATTAACCAGATAAGAAAATGAAATGTCCAAAAGTTTCAGGATTTGGCATTAACTAGATAATGAATAGCATTAACTAGATATGTGAACGTAATTAACCAGATAAGAAAATCTGTAATATTTTTTTAAAAAAAATTTTAAAACCTTTTTTTTGAAAAAAAAGGGGGTCCGTACATATACGGACACGTGATCCGTACAGTACGGATTGGTTCGCGTATTTTGGTGTCGCGCACTATGTTCAATTAACTGCATTGGATAATTAAAGGGATTGGACAATGTGAATAGTTTATATAAAGATTGAGATTCAGGTGTTGTGTGTGGGAATGTTGGGGGCACACATACTCAGGGCAGAGCCAGAATTATATAATATCGGGGCCAGAAGTAAAAAAAATAAAAAATAAATAAAAATTGACATCAGACATAGAATTAACAATAAATGCATAATGACAAAAAAAAAGTTAGAGCTCCTAATATTAATAGAGTAAACCACAATTTATTCTCTAAACTTACACTATCTCTCCCATTTTCACTACAACAGATTCTTTAAAAGATGGCGCCACTTTAAATAGCGTTTAAATATGGAAGTGCTACTTAAAATTAGGTAGAGTACTTTAAGTAGCGTTTAACTAAGAAACGCTACTGAAGGGGAAAGAAATAAATAGCGCTTATAAAATCAATGCTACTTATAGTGGAGGAATAAGTAGCGCTTACACTGAGAAGCGCTATTTAAAGATGGACGAAAGAAAAAGTAGCGCTTAATGCTGGAAGCGCTATTTATTGTCTTAACCTAAAGTAGCGCCTATATAGAAAGCGCTACTTATTGTCTGACCTAAAGTAGCGCTTCAAAGATAAAGCGCTATTTATTGTCAAATACTAATTTTAATTCAGCCCGCGTTTCTCAATATACCAGTCGCCATTGTTACTCCTTCCTCTCAGTGTCACCACCATCTCTGCTCGAGTTTCTCACCTTCGAAGCTCCTTCCTCTCATCGTTGTTGTTGGCCTCGCCGTTTGTGACGTCGCACCATCGCTCACAGCCGTCGCCGTCGCATCTCTGCTTACGTCGTCGTTGTTTGTGGCGTCGCCACCACCTTCTTCTGTTCCCACCGTCGCACCGTCACACCTTCTTCTGTTACCAACAGGTTTCATCTGTTCCCATTCTTCTTGCTTTCCTTTTTTTTTCCCCAAAAACGCTTTCATTTTTTTTCAAGGAACTCATTGTTTTCCAACCCTATCTTCGTGCTTTGAAATGGAAAATCAAAACGAAGTGGAAAATCAAAAACATAGTACAACACATTAGTATGTGGGATTAGAATTCTGCAGTATCTTCCATTTGTATTTAGGCATATTCAAGACCCTGTTTTTTTTTCCTTCAGTATTCTCTTATTTTTGTTTTTTGAAATGTCCAAAAACATATAAAGTAACTAAATACAGGGATCTAAACTAGTAAAATTATCTCATTCTTTAAGTTATTTATTGGTTTTAGGTTTTTGTAGTTATGTTTAGAACTGATTGAGAAATGGTTGATGAGGAACTTGGAGGGATCAATGTTAATGTGTTTTTAGCTGATAGGTTTTTTAGTATAATTATTATTAATGTTAGTGTTTTTTCTCATTATGTTAAATGAAGAATGAGATAATAGAGATGTTATTGCAGATCGTTTCAGAGAAATAGTTGAATTTGAAGTTTTTATTTGTTTATATTTGGCCTATGTGGACCCTTGTCTTTGGTTGGTATGATATTTTATTTTATTCTACAGTGTTGTATAAATTTTGGAATGTCCATATTTTAGGGGAGGTTCTGTCAAAATTTTGTTAGAAATTTGATATAGTCTGTGTGTTGTTGTTAAGAGAAGTGGTAGTTTTAGTCTTGGTTTATCTAATTGGGCTTTAGTTAATCTCAATTTTGTCTTGCATTAATGACATAGCCTATGTTGTTGCTCTGAATGCCTTGGTGTTGTTTTATTTCTCAATTCATAGGCAAATATGGATCGAAAGTGGATGTTTGCCAATCGTTTGTCGAAGGAATATAAGGATGGAGTGGAAGATTTTATTGGGTTTGTAGTTGGGCATACAACAGATCTTAGTAGAATCGTATGTCCGTGTTTAAGTTGTTGTTATGCAAACAAAGTTAATGTTAAGGAATTAGAATGGCATTTAGTGAGCAATGGAATTGATCAAACTTATACCTGTTGGACAAAGCACGGTGAGACAAGAGGTGAATCTTCTAATATGGGGAATAGTGGGAGATATGCGTCAGAGGACACCGGTATAAATACATATGATGGTGACCTTTTTGAAAAGATGGCAAATGCGGTTGAAGAAGATCTTCGTGATTGTCCTCAAATGTTTGAGAAGTTGATAAGTGATGCGGAGAAGCCATTATATGCATGTTTTAATTTAAGGTACCTGTATCAAGAGATATTGGTCCCACAAGAACAGACTCAGAGGTTTGTGTTTTTGTGCCCACAACAAACCAATTTGCAAGCTTGGAATGCTACTGTATCTGAATATATAGTTCAGCGTTTGGCATTGGCAAATCCTGAATATGAGACTTGTTTCTGTCGCCTTGCAACATAGTGTGAGTCATTTAATTTATACACACACACACACACACACACACACACACATATATATATATATACTGAAATGTGATTACCTGCTTATGATTTTTTCCTCCAACATTTTTGTAGGGATCATTGGTTATTGATAGCCATTAATCTAAATCAAAACATTGTGTACTATTTGGATCCATTGCATGTACACTTCAGCCTGCGCAAAAAATTAAAAGAGACATACAATCAGTAAGAGAGAGTGTGTGTGTATATATATGAATTTTCTTAATATATATATATATATATATATATATATATATATATATATATGCACTTTTATGCATGTATTGGATTGATTATCGTTATGAATCTGAAATTGGATATTGGAATGCTGAATTTATTATGTTTAAGGAATGTGATTGATTTGTTTTTAATGACTTAAGTATTTGGATATTGTAATGTTGAAGTTTTTATTTGTTTATGTTTGGTGAATTTCAATCCTTGTCTTTGTTGGTATGGTATTTTATTCTGTTACATGTGTTGTATAAATTTTGGAATGTCCATATTTTAGGGGAGACTCTGCCAAAATTTTGTTAGAAATTTGATATAGTTTGTGTGTTGATGTTAAGAGCAGTCTTATGCATGTATTGGATTGATTATCGTTATGAATCTGAAATTGGATATTGGAATGCTGAATTTATTATGTTTAAGGAATGTGATTGATTTGTTTTTAATGACTTAAGTATTTGGATATTGTAATGTTGAAGTTTTTATTTGTTTATGTTTGGTGAATTTCAATCCTTGTCTTTGGCTGGTATGGTATTTTATCTTTATTCTGTGTGTTGTATAAATTTTGGAATGTCCATATTTTAGGGAGACTCACAAAATTTTGTTAGAAATTTGATATAGTTTGTGTGTTGATGTTAAGAGCAGTCTTATGAATGTATTGGATATATATTGAATGATTTTTTTGGATTTTGCACTTAGGGCTATCCTTGTTCATCGAACACTAAATGTCAAGTCTCGGTTTTCTAAATCAACGACACCTAAATGGATACCGATAAAGGTATTATACCAAATTTTTTATGCAATTATTTAAATTACCAAAATAAAAGCAATTAATTTCATATTTTTTGTTTTATAGTGTCCTCGCCAACTGAACTCTGATGATTGTGGCCGGTATGTATTGAAGTTTCTCAAGGATATTGTCATTCATAACCAAACACAAATTCCAACGGACGTATGTATATGTAATAATTAATTTCAAAGTTTATAGAATTTTTTTACTTTTACACATACCATTTGGAAGCATGTGTTCAATTCTAACTTGATTTAATTTTCATTTCGCAGTACTTTCCTAATTCTCAATTCGACACATATCCTAATCATACCGTACTCAAGGAAGAGTGGTGTTGATATTTTGTTACGAATTTTATTATGTATAGGCACATAGAAGAAGAAGAAGAAGAAGAAGAAGAAGAAGAAGAAGAAGAAGAAGAAGAAGAAGATTAGTGTGTAATGTTTAGGTACTACCATAATATGTGTTATGTTTTAGTTAATGTATTTTAATGTTTTATTTATAATAGTTTTGTTAATATTTGGCTGAGAATTATTTCATGTAATGTTAAATTTGGATTTTGTGAGTTTTGATATTAGCACAAATTTGAGTGTTGATGATTATTTTGGTGTGCAGTAACCACTATATGCATAGGTATGTGAATATAACCAAAAAAAAATCATTATTGAGAATAAGTAGCGCTTATTATGATAAGTGCTACTTATTCCTTGAGAATAAATAGCGCTTTTTAAAGGAAGCGCTACTTATTCTCAGGAATAAGTAGCACTTCCTAAATAAAGCGCTACTTATTCTCAAGGAATAAGTAGCGCTTCCTAACTAAGCGCTACTTATTCTCAACTTTAAGTAGCGTTTAACAAACGCTATTTATTGAAGATACAATCAGTAGCGGCACGATATATAGCGCCTTTAAGCGCTATTTAAGGGAAAAAAAAGCGTTATTTATTCCCTTTTTTTGTTGTAGTGTTTGTCCTAAAGTATATGAAAATAATAAATAGTTTCAAAAATTTGTGAAATATGTCTCTTTGGTCTTTAAATTAAATTTTATAAGTAGTCCCATAAAAGAACTAATGAGACGAATTTAATAAAACTTTAGGGACTAGCTGCTATTGTCATATACTATATATAGGGATCAAGTAGGAAAGAGTGTGTTTAAGGACTAAATTAGGTATGCACGTATTATTTCAATAAACAAAAGGAAGTAAAAAAATGACAAACAATGTGATTAATTTTAAATGACAAAAGAAAGCATTAAAAAAATCCATTACAGCAACACCCATTACCCCATAAAAATATTAATATAGTAACTCCAACAAGAGTTTATCTTGGAGTAACTATATCTCTCATATATATATATATATATATATATATATATATATATATATATATAACTTATGTTTATGTAATTGAAAATAGAGATCGTTATATATAATGCAACCAGGATTTCAAAGAGTTGATTCAATCAACTCCTTGTTGCAAATTAAGTTTCTTAATTAGTTGTCTTTACTTTTGAGAAACATCTCATCATATGGTTTATTTATTTAGAACAAGAAGAAACTGATAGTGTGTTAATTAGTTAACCCGATTGAATGGCATTACTGAAATTGGAAGTATGCAATTTATTTTGGGATTTGAAAATTAAGATTAAAAGATAAGAGGTAAGTCTCAGAAAGTTCTTGTTAGTTTAAATTGGCCGGAAAATGTACCCTAATTAAAGTAGGATGGTAACGCTATGCGCCTACAGAAAAGAAGTGAAGACACGTCATATGTCCGTACGAAAATCTGTAAATATGATAATTTTTGTGGATAATAATGTGATCACATTGTTGGGCCTATCTTTGTTATTGGGTTTGGTGAGTCTGAAAATTAAGTCCATTGTTGTTGTCAAGCTGAGTTGTTTAGTTAGTCTTTTAGAAGTTGTTACTTTTCTGTTAATCAGTTTTGTATTCTGCTTATATAGCAATTGGTCAATCAATGAGAATCAGGGAATTAATCTCAAATCTTTGCAATTAGTTTCTAACAGTGGTACTAGAGCTCTGAAAAGGGCCTGTTACAAGAAGAAATCGCAGTTTCGTTGAGAAAGAAACACCGTGAGGAAAGATCCATGGCGGAGGAAAAGACATTCGTTCAACCATCGATTCCCAAGTTCGAAGGAAATTACGATCACTGGGCGATGCTGATGGAGAATCTCCTGCGCTCAAAAGAGTATTGGGGCATAGTGGAAAACGAGGGATAATGGAGACAATTCTCAATAGAGATACAGCAAAGGGAATTTGGAACTCAATGAAATAGAAGTACCAAGGTTCAAATAAGGTGAAAAGGGCACAACTTCAGGCACTGCGAAGGGAATTTGAGATCTTGGGGAAGAAAAAAGGTGAACCCGTCAACGATTATTTTGCAAGAACCTTAGCAATCGTTGGGAAGATGAAGGCGCAGGGTGAAAGAGTTGAGGAGACACTGGTGGTCGAAAAGATCTTGAGATCAATGACGGCAAAATTCAATAGAGGACTAGTCAAACAACGTGACCACTCTCACCATTGACGAGTTGTAGAGTAATTTCTAGTTCATGAGACGCGGATGAGAGGTCACAGAGAAGAAGAACAAGCCCTAAAAGTTACAAACGCAGGGAGGACTGGAAGAGGAAGGGGCTGCAGAGGTTTCAGAGGTGGTCGAGGAAGCCCTTGAATAAGGAGTTGATTGAATGCTTCAAATGCAAGAAAATTGGTCATTTCCAATATGAATGTCCAAGTTGAGAGGAAAATGCAAATTTTGCAGAATTTGATGATGAAGAAGAGAAGCTCCTCAAGGCCCTTTCTGAATCTAAACAACAAGAGAAAAGGGAAATCTAGTTCTTGGATTCGGGTTGCAGCAACAACATGTGTGGGAAGAAAGATTGATTCTTCAATCTTGATGAAAAGTTTAGAGTTACAGTGAAATTGGGAGACAATTCAAAGATGCTTGTTACGGGTAAAGGAGAGATAAAGCTGAGAATTGGAGGACTAAACTTCGGTAATTTCTGATGTGTACTACATACCAGAATTAAATAATAGTCTTCTAAGCATAGGACAATTACAAGAAAAGAGGCTTACTATTGTGTTTAAACAAAGTTTGTGTAAAGTGTATCATGAAGGAAGAGGTGTGATTATGCAGTCAAAAATGTCCTCAGGCCGAATGTATGCAGTGGTGGCTACAGCTGTGGTGCCAAGTTGTTTCAAGGTCTCAGATGGGAGTGTCACTCACTTGTGGCACTACAGGTTTGGGCACTTAAGTGTTAAAGGGCTCAAATTGTTAACACAAAAGGAAATGGTGAAGGGCCTGCCTTTACTGAAGGATTCAGAAGTAGCATGTGATGACTGCTTGGTGGGAAAGCAACATAGGGATTCCTTCCCTAAGAATAGCTCATGGAGGGCTTCTAAAAGGCTTCAGCTGATCCATGCTGACATTTGTGGCCCCATTAACCCAGCATCTCATAGCCATAAAAGGTATTTCATCACTTTTATTGTTGATTATAGTAGGAAAACATAGGTTTATTTTCTATCAGAAAAAATCTGCTGCATTAGACACATTTAAAAGATTTAAAGCCATTGTTGAAAAGGAGAGTGGGTGTGTTATTTATTGTCTTACGACTAATCGAGGTGGAGAATTCACATCCACTGAGTTTAACCATTTTTGTAGTGACAATGGCATTAAAAGGCAGCTCACATCTGCCTATACCCCTCAGCTAAATGGAGTAGCAGAGAGAAAAAATAGGACAATTATGAATATGGTGAGGAGTATGCTTTCAGAAGATGAGATGTCAAAGAGGTTTCAACCCGAGGCAATAAACTGGGTTGTCTACATTTAGAATAGATGTCCGACAATAGTTGTAAAAGATATTACTCCTGAGGAGGCATGGAGTGAGATGAAGCCTTCCGTACACTTCCTTAGGATTTTGGGGTGTGTTGCACATGTGCATGTGTCCGAGAATCAGAGGAAAAAACTTGACACTAGAAGCATTAAGTGTGTCTTGTTGAGTGTGAGTAAGGAGAGTAAAAAACTTATAGGTTTTTTGATCCTATCTCCAAACGAATTATGGTCAGCAGGGATGTTGACTTCAAGGAAGGAGAAAAATGGGATTGGGATGAGAAGAACAAAGAGAAATGCAGTGAGCCTATAGATCTGAGTGACATAGGTGAAGATTCAGAAAATCATGCAGTAGATGCAAGTGACAGTGGAAATGGTAATGCAGTAGCAAATGAAAATTCAGAAGCTCAGCCAAGGGAAAGCAGTATCATGAGATAGATGAAAGTGAACCAGAAGAAGAAGAACTAAGTCAGGAATGGAAGAGAAATAGAAAGAAGTCAGTATGGCTAGATGATTATGAAGAATTAGCAAGTGATGATGAGTTGCTAAACTTAGCAATATTTGCACCTTCTGAAGATCCCACCACTTATGAGGAGGCTGCCAAACACAGTAAGTGGAGAAGAGCTATGGAGCTTGAGTTAATTAGAAGCAATAGAAAAGAATGAATCATGGGAATTGGTCCCTCTTCCATCTGGTGCTAAAAGGATAGGAGTTAAATGGCTGTTTAAGACTAAATACAACAATGAAAAGGGAGAAGCTGAGAAGCATAAAGCAAGGTTGGTTGCCAAAGGGTATTCTCAACAGTATGGTGTGGACTTTAAAGAAGTGTTTGCACCTGTTGCAAGGTGGGACACAATCAGAACCATAATAGCTTTGGCTGCCTTGAAAGGATGGGAAGTATTTCAACTTGATGTTAAGAGTGCCTTTCTTCATGGAAAGCTAGATGAAACAGTGTATGTTGAGCAGCCTCAGGGATATGAGAAAAAGGGCATGAAATATAGAGTTTATAAACTGAAAAAGGCTCTATATGGGCGCCCAGGGCATCATATAGTCGAATTGAGTCTTATTTTCAAAGAGAAGGCTTCAATAAGTGTCCATCCGAATATACTTTGTTTATTAAAACAGGTATGATTGGGGAGATACATATTGTTAGTCTTTATGTTGATGATTTAATTTTTACTGGGAATAACAAAGCCATGTTTGAGGAATTTAAAAGACTAATGAAGAAGGAATTCGACATGTTAGACCTAGGGAAGATGAGTTACTTTCTTGGTGTTGAGGTGATTCAAAATGCAGAAGGGATTTTTATTGGACAAAGCAAGTATACAAAGGAAGTGTTGGAAAGATTTAGTATGGAAAGAAGCAAGACAGTCTTGAATCCAGTAGTTCCAGGATGTAAATTGGCTAAAGAAGGAGGAGGTGCTGAAGTAGACTCTATAAATTTGAAGCAAATTGTAGGTAGTCTAATGTACTTGACTGTTACTGGGCCAGATATCATGTATAGTGTTTCATTGATAAGTAGATTCAGGGAAAGGCCCATTGAGGTGCATCTGCAAGCAGCCAAAAGAGTCATGAGGTATTTGAGAGGAACAACAGATTTTGGAATTTTCTACAGCAGAAAAGGTAAGGAAGGATTTGGTAGCATATACTGATAGTGATTATGCTGGGGACATCAATAACCGAAAAAGCACTTCTGGGTATGTATCTCTGCTTGGAAATGGGTCTGTTTCGTGGTCTTCCAAAAAAAACAAAAAAAAAACCAGTGGTGAGTCTTTCCACCACTGAAGCTGAGTTCATTGCAGTTGCCATATGTGCTTGCTTATCAAGGCATTTGGTTGAAAAGGATACTGCAGAGGCTTGGGCATGTGCAAGATGATTGTTTGACTATTCTTTGTGATAATAGTTCAACAATTAAACTGTATAAAAATCCAGTCATGCACGGGAGAAGCCAGCACATCGATGTAAGATTTCATTTTCTCAGATTTGACTAGAGATGGATCTATTGATTTGGTGCATTGCAATTCAGAAGTGCAGATAACTGATATCATGACTAAGCCCTTAAAGGCAGAAACATTTACAAGGCTTAGGAAGGATTTGGGTATGTGTAGTATTAGTAGGTGAACTAATTACTGTTATATAATTCAGTTCAAGAGAGGAAATTGTTGGGTCTATCTTTGTTATTGGGCCATGTTTGGTTGAGTCTGTAAATAAGGCCCATTGTTGTTGGCCAGCTGAGTTGATTAGTTAGTCTTTTAGAAGTTGTTACTTTTCTGTTAATCAGTTTTGCATTCTGCTTATATAGTAATTGGTCAATGAATGAGAATCAGGGAATTAATCTCAAATATGTGCAATTAGTTCCTAACACACATAAATGTAGAATGTGTTCATCTTGTGTGTAATACATTAACTAGAGATAGACCCGTGAGTTGCACAGGTTTATGTTATATTTTATTTATAATAATATTTATAGAATAAATTAAAAATATACAAAATGTTATTATTAAAATAAAAAATAAAAAATTATTAATTTTAAAATATAATGAAACAATTCAAGGTATTAAAATTTTGATTAAATAATCCATTTTAGTCAATATTAATAAGCATTCTATATGTGTTAAATTTTCATCATATTCAATAATAATAATTGTCATTCCTTTTGAAAAGGTTGATAGTTGAAAATATAATTAAACAAAAGGTAAGCTATATCGAGAGAGTTGAATAAATTCTTTAAGGTAGAAAAATTTTGAAATTTATTTTCAAGATAGAGTAGTACTACACGTATTTCACATTCTATTTATTTAACAAACAATTTGTCAACACTTTACATTATATGCTATTTGTAAAATACATATATTCTACAACCATTTCTCACTCATTATTATTTGTATTATATGTATATTACGTTACTTATGAAGGAAAAAAATTAGAAAAAAAACCTATTTGAAATTTTATAATGTACATATTTTTTTTAATATTTGTATGATATTTAACTTTATGTTTGTATATATGACACAATAGTTACATGAAAATTAATTAAATAGGATAATAAATTTTATTCAAGTTTATTTTATCATATTATGATAGTCTATGTTTGAAATGAAAAACTTGTAATGTTAACTTTATTTCATTTTTATTTTATAATTTTTTAATAATTTCAATTAAATCTTAATTATATTTTGATAATTCATCCTTTATCATGTAAATTAAATTCTTTCAAAAGTATTATAAAAAACCTTAGATCATGTACAAATCAATTTTATATTTTAAAATAAATTTAATCTAAAATTAATATTTTCTTCAATATACGCATGATGCTTAGTATTTTTTTGATGAACACAATACTTGATATTTAACAATATATACTATAATTTTAATATAATTAAACTAACCTTATTTAAAATAATGATAAATAAGTAGCGTTTTCACCAAATAATCTTAATACTCAATACCTAATTACGTATAAAAATATATATCAGATAAATTATCAATTTATTTAATTATTTTTCAAATATATCTCAATGTTACTAATAATTGACTCTATCATGAGGTGATCTTAGTATGTAACATTTTAATTATGCAAAAATAATATTATATTTTTAGTCACTGATATTCAATAATACATAATTAATTTGACAATATTTTTTCTTAAATTTTGATTAACAGTTGGTACTGTGGTACACCCACCAAGAACACATTTCCTCCTAGATTGTATGGCCTTTCCACTATATAAGAATAAACTTGAATCATAATACATTTTAATATTAAATATTTTCGTTATATGTGCATAAAAATTTATATTTTTAAAATATATCAACATAAATGAAAAAAATTAATATTTTCATTAATATCGAGTTGAGCTTTTATTATGCATATAACATTTAACAGCATTAAATATAAATATATCTACATTTTATATCATTTTAAATATATTTTTCGAACTAATCATTTTATATATTATACTCAATAAATATACCATTTCATACTATTAAACTATTAAAAAATTATATATTTTGAAATTATTTTCTAAGGAAATTTACAATTAGTAAAATATCATGTCAAATATTTTTAAGTCAAATTTATTGTAATAAAAGGACAAATGCATGATGGGTAACTTAACTTTTTTTGTGTTTTAAGTAATATTTTAAATACAAATATTCTCAAATTGTATATACGTTATTTTATAATAATATCTTGTATTATAGGCAAAATTGTGCTTCCGATCCTTTAAGTTATTTTTAAATTTCACATTCGTTCTTTAAGTTTTTTGTGTGTCAAATAGGTCCTTTATGTTTTGGAACGTTTACACTGTTACCATTTTTTTGATATTCCGTCCAGCTCTTTTGAAAAAAAGCTTATGTGTCAGTTAATTTGCTGATGTGGACATTATAGTGCTTACGTGGCATGTCCAACTAGGATTTTTAATATTTTTTATTTTTTATTTATTTTTTATTATTTTTTATTTAATTTTAATTAAAAACAAAAAAATAAAATTAGGATTCTTTCTTCTCTCCAGGATCTTTTTCTTCCCCAATTGGTGTTATTCTTCTATCCAGAAAAACAACACTCAACAACTACCCAGAAATTGTTGCCTTCAAAGTCAAGAACACTCAGGGACTCACAAACCCACAAACTTCCTCAGGAAATCGAAACCCACAAATCTGAAAATGGGCAAAGAATGCAAGAGCCAATGAATTTTTGTTGGTCTAGCAACTTGAAATCAACTTAGCCACATCGGTATATTAACATTTAATACCTATGCACAAATCTATTTCAGTTTTATATGTAAATAAAAATATACACATATATAGATATACGAACACACATATATAGATATTTATTTATTAAATATCTAGTGTTCAAATTATTTAAAGACTAATTTTAAAACAAATGTAGAAGCATACCATAGCATCAAATTATCATATAGAGTTTGTTAGGAGAGGAGTAAATTTGGCAGCCCATACGTTAGTTACGTAGGCCACCTCTTGGGCTCCGATTCAAGATTTTAAAGATGTTCCCCTTTGTATTGGAAAAGGTAATCAAGAACAAAGTGACTATTAACCTTCTTTTGATATAATGTATAATAAATAATTAAAATAATTTATTTAAAAACAATTGTTAATTCAAGTTTTACATAGATGATTAAAAGAAGGATATTTTAAAAAGGAAGACGACTTTTGTTTATCATTAAGCTATCCATTTAATATATTTTAAGTAGTATAAACTTAAATTAGTCTAACAGATAGGTTGGACCTCACACATATATTTTTGTTAGAAAATCTTGAATAGATTGAATTTAACAAACACATAAATTTATTTCTATTTTTTGTCATGTAATCAAATATAAATCAATTAGGTAAAAGAAAAAAGTTATATTAATATCAACGTTAATATATGAGAAAAAACTTAAATAAAAAAGTTATATTAAAGTTGATGTTACTAAATTAATGAACAATGCATTATAAGTATGTACTTAAATTCTAGGTAAAAAAAAAACGTAAGTACCTAAATTACAAACAGAGAAAAACGTCATCTTATTCGCTATGTAATTGTAATCATTCCCTATACTTTGTCAATAAAAAAGAGTAGAAGAAGGGAAAATTAACAAATATGAGACAAAAGAACCTTAGAATCTATATTTCTTATAGAATCAATCTAATGTAGAAGTAAAAAGTTAAAAAAGTTAATAGCATAAATAAATCAAAATTAATTAGGTAAAAATATTTGAATTTACTTAGATAAAGGAAAATTGTCATAATTTTAATTCCATAGAAATAATCACTAACAAAGAAACATATGTATATCAAAGTTATTATTAATAATGGAATGGAAAAGTACTAAAAGTGTACTAAAGTATAATTTTTCGCACAATTTATATATTGATTATGTTATAAAAAAATCAGAAAATAAGAAGAAGAAGACGACGATAGAGATATGAAGTCAATGACTAGTTCTTCAGGAACTAGGATTCGTCGGCTCATTCTTCAGGAACAAGCTCTGATATTTGTATTAGTGATTTCTCAAAAGGTGTACCAAATGACAAAACCTAATGCTCCTATTTATAGATGTATTTGACTATCAATTTATGACCCAAATCAGGAAATTATAAATGAGGAGCAATTACATAATATTCTAAGATATGATAGATAGTCATCCATAAATACATATATTTACAACACTTCCCCTTGGATGACTATACGCTATGAATATGTCTCATTAAAACCTTGCTAAGAAAAACCCAGTGGGATAAAAACTTAGCGAAGGAAAAAAAGTACATATTCATAGTGATACACTTCCCCTCAAGAAATAAAGTCCTTTAGTTGGCGCATTCCAATGTTGTGCACGTGCTTCTTGAAAGTTGAAGTTGGAAGGCTTTTGTGAATAGATCTGCTGGGTCTAGCAATAAGTTGTAAACGTTTAATGAAAGATTCAGCTAAACCATTTTGAGTATGAACATGTGCAATTGGGTGTTCAACACTAATTCCTATTGATAAGCAATAGTCATAAAATGCTTTTGAAGTAAATTCACCTGCATTATCTAGACAAATAGTTTTGATAGGATGGTCAGGAAAACTTGATCTTAATTTTATTATTTGAGCCAGAAATTTAGCAAAAGCAACATTTCTAGTTGAAAGCAAACAAACATGTGACCATCGAGTAGAAGCATCAATCAAAACCATAAAATACCTGAAAGGCCCACAAGGTGGGTGAATTGGGCCACATATATCACCTTGTATTCTTTGTAAAAAAGAAGGGGACTCCAAAGGTAGTTTAGATGGAGAAGGTCTAACAATTAATTTACCTTGAGCACAAGAAGTACAAAAATAATCATTGGGTAAAGGAAGTCTATGATCTTTTAGTAAGTGACCATGTGCGTTTTCAATGATACGTCGCATCATAGTTGAACCAGGATGACCAAGACGATCATGCCAAAGCATAAAAGTCTTAAGATCTGGGCACTTCCGGTGCATATAATTTGACTCGGTCATCCCTATTTTTGTAAAATATAACCCCGATGAGAAACTTTGAAATTTCTCTAAGATGAACTTTTCATTTGAAGTTCCAGATGTAATATAGAGATATTCCAAATCTCCCTCATTTTTTGTTTCAATATGATATCCATTGCGACGTATATCTTTAAAACTTAGTAGATTTCTTCGGGATCTACTAGAATACAAATGCATCATCAATGCATACTTTTGTCCCTTTTGGGAATATAATACATGCTCTTCCGGAGCCTTCAATCATATTTGCAGTACCAGATATTGTATTAACATTAATTTCAGCTAATGTTAATTGCGCAAAATACTTCTTATCACGAAGAATTGTATGAGTTGTACCACTGTCTACTAAACATATGTCTTCCTCCATATTATCGAGAGTATTTTGCAATATCTAATAACATAAAAAAAATATTTTAGGGATAAGGAAAGAAAATTATAACATGACGTGAAACTTAATATTAATCATAAAATATGACGAAATTCAAATAACATAAATAAGCTTTAACATATGAAAATATCCAAATAGCAAAAACAAATAAAACTTAAGCATATGATAGTTTCTAGACTAAATAACATCTCAATAGTAAACATTTCCATCCCCAATTAAGTGATCAATTTTGCCGTTGGGGTCTTCGAAAAAATCAGCGACATCAAAATCCACATCTGTTGAAATCTCTTTGTCAATAGATTCAGAGAGGTTTGTTTCAACATTTTTTCCTTTTGCCTTTTGAGATGCCTTATAAAGATCAACCAGATGTTTTGGGGTGCGACATAGTCGAGACCAATGACCTTTTGCCCCACATCTATAGCAAACGTGGTCATTGTTTTGCACTTTCTGGTTGTGTCCAGAGTTTTCCCCATTTCTGGCCCATTTCTTTTAGTTTCTTTCAGCACCATTTCTTTCAAAATTTGCAGGAGGAATAGTACGGGTCCAAGAATTTTTTCTTCCACGACCCCTTTTTCCACCACGACCTCGTCCACGTCCTTGAGAAAATGCCACATTCACTTCAGGGAATGGTATTGAGCCTGTTGGACGAGACTGATGGTTTTTCATCAATAGCTCGTTATTTTGTTCAGCCACAAGTAAACAAGAAATTAGCTCAGAGTATTTGGTGAACCTACGTTCTCGATACTGCTGCTGCAGGAGCACATTCGAGGCATGAAAAGTTGAATATGTTTTTTCTAACATATCTTCATCAGTAATTTTTTCACCACATAATTTCATTTGAGAACTAATTTTAAACAATGCTGAATTATATTCACTTACGGTTTTGAAATCTTGTAACCGCAAGTGTATCCAATCGTATCGAGCTTTTGGAAGTATCACCGTTCTTTGGTGCTCAAATCTCTCCTTTAAATTATTCCAAAGGGCTAATGGGTCCTTAATAGTAAGGTACTCCGTTTTCAATTCTTCATGTAAATGATGTCGAAGAACAACAACAAAAAAACTTTTCTTTTGTTTAAAAAATCATATAGTTGTGATAATAAATAAATTCTCACCTTGAAAAGAAACACACAAAAATACTTTGCTGCACTGGTAGAGACTTAATTGTGCTGATAACGTGTTATAAAAAAATCAGAAAATAAGAAGAAGAAGAAGAAGAAGAAGAAGAAGACGATAGAGATATGAAGTCAAAGACTAGTTCTTCAGGAACTAGGATTCGTCGACTCATTCTTCAGGAACAAGCTCTGATATTTGTATTAGTGATTTCTCAAAAGGTGTACCAAATGACAAAACCTAATGCTCCTATTTATAGATGCATTTGACTATCAATTTATGAGCCAAATCAGGAAATTATAAATGAGGAGCAATTACATAATATTCTAAGATATGATAGATAGTCATCCATAAATACATATATTTACAACAGATTAGGCTTTATATAAAATTCTCTTCTCCGTATATCAAATCTTATTTTTATGTTGCTAAGTATATATCATTTCTATTGTTTCATGTAAAATATATGTCCATCTCGTGTGTTACCAATAACAAACTAATAAATCTATCAAAAAATAATAATAAATATTTAGATAAAGCTATATAGATTTTAAATATTCAATTTATAAGGAAAGGATAGAAAATAAACATATAAATTTTATTTTATTTTTTGTCATGTAATCATATCTAGATTAATTAGGTAAAAGAAAATTCAAATATACTTAGTTAAGTAAAATCTCCAATAAATTAATTATCTGAAAACATAATAGATAAAAAGGAATTATATTACGCTAAAATTAAAAAATTAATGAATTACAATTAGTTATTTAATTATAATAAATTATAACTTTTTCTAGTACTTATATGTAAAAATGTTATATGTAAAAATTCATTTCTATGTATTATGTGCAAGTTTCTCTAAATGATTTGATTCAAAATATTTATTCTCATGTATTATATTTTTTTGTTTAATTTTTTATATTAATCAATTTACATATAGAAATTAAGTGTAAAAGAACTTTTAAATTTACTCTTATGAAATAAAATCTTCAATAAATTAGTTGGGTGAGATGATAATAAATAAGAAAATCTTTAATATATTAATTAATGTTAAAATTATTAAAAATTTAATTATAAATAGGTATTAAATTTTAATGTGTTTTTTCTCATTAATCTACATGTGAACATCAAATATTTATTTTCATATTTCATGTGCAGTTTATCCTACACCTTGTGTATTATATTTTATTTTATAATTTCTTTATTAACCAACTTACATATAAATGTTAATGCATAAAATAAAATTTAACTTTACTCATATAAAATAAAATGTTCAATAAAACCAGTTAGGTGAGAGGTTTTTTTTTAATGGCAATAATGATATGATCAATATTTCATGATACATGCCCAGTCAATATATGAAGCTACAGTAAGCTAGATATCACATTTATGTACAAACTAACTAACTAAAATAGCACACATTCAGAATAACATGAATCACATTAAATGCTTAAAGGGAAGAAAATGTGGCTAATGTACTGCTTGGATGCATGCACTCCCTTCAAACAATTCATGATCTCAGATTGTCAATCACACGTTGCTCTGTCATAGCTTTCCACTTTACAAAACCTTTGACTTTTGAGTCTTCTGCCAATAAATCTCAACATAACATTCATAAAATGCTATTAGAGCCAGCATACTGTTGAATTATCAAATTATTCAACATTCACCTCCGTCAAACACATTTCAATTTTCTCCTGCTTTTGGGCAATGAGCTCTTGCATATTCATGAAATGAACATTTACAAAATCATTAATGAAATTTGTGTTTCCATGTTTAGTAATTCTTCATTTAAATTTGAAGCATTTTGAGTTCATCAATAGAATCAATATTTTCAGAAGAGATGATGTCTGCTCTTAATGAAGATAGTGATACCAGTAAGGGTCCTGCAATCTAGCCTCCTTGCGGATCATATCCAACTCAGCACTCTCCAGCCAATACTCCATGATTACGTTCATCGTCAAAATTGCTCAATCTCCAGGTGCTACATTACCATCAACGTGTTTTAGTAAGTTGTTTATAGTCCAATAACGCCAATGTGCGTGCATCGCAAATTGTTGGTTAAAATTTAAACTGCCCAAAACAGTAGATTAATTTTTAATATGAACAATAAAAAAAGTAATGAGCATACAAAAGATTAACAAAACTATTGTCCTTCTTCCACGGTACAGACAACCATTTAACAGTGAAATTTCAAACCGACACACATATGGTTGAGTGGGATCTATGTAAGGCGTATTTATAAATTTTTTCACAAAACCGTTTTAAATTGGTGAATTCCAATGGGCAAGGAGCATTATGTTAGTACATAAAGATTATAATTATTGCACTCAAAATTACATAAAAGGAATAGAAGAGAATATTTTAACAAAAAATATTTAGTTAAAGCCACAGTAAAAAGGAAATAATATTTAATATGGTAAAAATGGGAAACAAAATATTCATATTTAATTTATCTTAGCACTATTTTAAATTTAATAAAATCACATCATCACATGCACACCACAATAAAACCGTTAGAACACTGATAATAGTAAGAAAATGAAATAAAGAGAAATAAGAGTATGTGAACATGAGATGAGAGAGAAAGTAGAGAGAGAAGGTGTGAGAGGGTGTGAGAGAGGGTGGGAGAATGGGAGGAAAGAAATTGCTCAGGGGAAGAGGGCAGTCGGCCATGGGCCATTTGTGAGGCTCGGGGTTTACCTTAAGAAGATTACCAATATCCCTGTGACTTCCAATTACTCTGAGTTATGGTTTGTTTTTAGGAGATTTGGAAAAGTGGTGATTGTATTCACACCTCCTAAGGTGGATAAGCATGGTCAGCATTTTGGTTTCATACGCTTCAAAGAGGTGCAAGATGCTACTGCTCTGGAAAAGAAACTCCAAAACTTGAAGTTGGGAGGTCATATGATCTGAATGAACTTGGCTAGGTTTCATAAGGAGGAGGTTCCCCCAAAAAAGGACCCGGGAAAGCAAGTGAACAAGAATGGTTTGACTGGGACTTTGGTGGACAACAACCAATCCTTTGCCTCTATGCTCCATGGTCCCAGTGGCAACATCAATCCTCCTAAGGGTGCTCCTTCTCCTGCTAACAAACCTCATAAGCCCACGGAGAAGGTTAAACCTGACTTTGTTGGTGGTCTTTTGGACATCAATGTGTCTGAGGAACACTTGAGGGATTTGGCAAAGTGCTTGGTGGGTCAACTACAATAAGGGGCAGGGTCTTTTGACTTTCAACAGCACCTCTTTTTGGAGGGTTACCATAACATCAAATCAATTCCTATGGGGGGATTTAGTTTTATTGATGCCTTCTAAGAAGGGAGTCATTCATGAGGCAGTTTACAGTAACAGAACGTGGTGGGATTCTAGATTTATTACCTTCATGAACTGGTCACCAACGATTCTTCCTAAATAGAGAGTGGTTTGGCTTATAAGTGTGGGCTTTCCCTTGCATGTTTGGGGTGACGAGTTCTTCAACCTTCTGGCAATGAAATTTGGTAAGTTGATCTCTATTGATCAAGCTACCTCTAAGATGCAGAGGTTGGATGTCGCGAGACTCCAAGTCGTCGTCTCGGTCATGCACTTTGTGGATGTTATTGTGCCCATTCGAGTCCTCAATGATGTCTTCCCTGTTCGGATTATGGAGGAGTGGTGTGGGAAGGTGGGGCTTTGCCTCCCTACTCAGGCTCATCACTCGGTGATTGATTCCAATTCCTCCTCTTGGTGCTCCAGTGGAGTGAGTGATGGTGCGGTAAAGGCGTATGGTGCTTTGAAGGGGAGCAGTGGAGGGGACGATGGTGTGGTTTCCCAAGTGGTTGATGCCCTATTGGAGAGCCATGGTTGTAGCTCTAGGTGTCAGCCTTTCCTTCCAGAGCTTAATGAACAGGGGGCAGGTGGGATGGTAGAGTTGGGTATTGTGGATGTATCATCTAAAAGGCAAAGTTTTGGGAGGAAAAGGTGAACGTATGGTCGGCTCAGAGGCTGGGGAAAGTAAAGGGATATGTCAAACGCCTTCCATTCCTATGAGTAAAGATGGCCAGGTCTTTTTCCCTGCCCCTGCTGTGCTTTCCACTTCTGTCGCTACCAACAACCTAGAAAAAGGGGAGACTCGGATTAGGGTTGAAGAAGAGACCGAGGCGGTGGATCCCAACATGGGCCTTTTTGTGCACCACCTAATTGATTCGGGCTGTAGTGATACGACCAACCCACTTTCTTTGAGTTCGCAGTTTGATGGGCCAATTGAGGTCGCTGCGGCCCAATCTCTTTTTTATGACCTAGCTTGTATTTTTGGGGACGGGATTTGCGGGCCGAACGTGGACTCAGCTACTGGGCTGATCATTCCTTCTCAGCTTGGGCTATTAAACCTCCTCTCTCCTGGGCCTGTTCCTATGGATGCCCAGGGTAAGGCCCCTCTCGTGAGAGGCCCAATTTTAGTTTGCAATAATTCCTCTATTTCTGGAATTATTGAGTGCTAGAGGTCACGATAATTCCGTTCATGGAAATGCTGGACCAAATGTTAAAAATAGGAAACGCTGTAAGAGAAAGGCTAAAAAGAAATCTAGGAAGGGCCATTTTACTCCATCAATGGGTGATCTATTTTACTCTACTCATAGCATTTTATGGTTATCAAAGGGGGCCTGTGCAACTGAGTCTTTTAAGGCTAAGAAAGGAAGGGCTACTTTCATTGTCCGTAATCACAATTCTTGTAGGAAAGAGGGCAATGGTACAATGGAGAAATAGGGCGAGCTTTCTAGTGGCGTTGGCCTTTTTCTTTCAGATCTAGATGGGGGCCAGCGTAATGAAATTTTGGAGGCTGTACACAATGATGGTGGGCTTAACTTGTATATTGACTTGGGCTTGGGAGTGGAGCCACCGCCAAATTTGGGCGTGGAGGACTACTCTGGGGTCGAAGATACAGGTACTGTACATGGTTGCTCTTCTATGCCCTCCCAGGTTAGAAAATCTTTATCAGCTTATAAACTTCTTGATATTGGTTGTTTCTTGGGGCTCTCGAAGAGGAAGGAGGAACATCAAAGTTTTGACAGGTTGGTTATTACGGAGGAGAAGGAATGGATTGGAAAACCTGTAAGGGAGTTGGAAATAGTGGACCAATGATTGTATGCTCAATAAATAATAGAAGGCTGGGGGCAGTCGAAGAAACAGAAGATCCACTCCATGGTCCGTGAGAATAACTTGGACTTTATAGCAATTCAAGAGACTAAATTGGAGGTAGTCTCAGAATCCTTATGTCATCGCATGTGGGGTAATTCCTTTTGCGACTGGCAATTTATTCCGACAGTTGGTAACAGTGATAGAGTGTTATCCTTGTGGGATAGTTCTTGAGGTAGGCTCATCTTTCATTTCTCAGGCTTTGAGTTTGTTGGGGTGTGCTTGGAGTGGGGGATGGAAGCTAGGCGTTGCTTTGTGGTGAATGTGTATGCCAAATGCAACCTGTCAGATAAGAGACGTCTTTGGAGTGAATTAGTGATGTCGAGGAAGGGCTTTGGGGAAAGTCTCTGGTGTGTGGTCGGTGACTTTAATTCTATGTGTGCACCTTCAAAGATGAGGGGTATTCAGGAGTTAGACCACCATTCTCAAGATGTGGAGGTTCAAGAGTTCCATTCTTTTATTCATAATATGGGATTACTTGATTTGCCGTTGTTGGGTAGGAGGTTCACATGTTTCCAGCCTAACAGTATAGCTATGAGTCATTTGGATCGGATTTTGGTTTCTGAGGCTTGGCTAGACTGTTGGGGTGACTTTTCTCAGTGGGCGCTTGACCAGGATGTTTCAGATCACTGCCCAATCCTTATGAGGCAAGCTTCTGGGGGCATGGGGCCCAAAACCGTTCAGGTTTAATAATCACTAGCTGGGTCATTCGGGTTTTTGGAGTGTCATAGAGAAGAGTTGGTCTAACTCCTCACTCTTAGGTTGGATGGGTTTTATTCTCAACGAGAGGTTGAAATTACTGAAGGGTGACCAAAAGCATTGGAACAAGGAGGTGTTTAGGGAGACTGATCTGAAAATTAGGTTGTTAGTGGGCGAGATTAAGGCTTTTGATTTGAAGTCTGAACAGGTAGGCCTGTCTCAGGTCGAGGTTGATAAGAGGAAACAACTTTTCTATGAGCTTTGGATGCTCATGAAGAGTAAGGATAGTCTTATGGTTCAGAGATCTAGAGCGAGGTGGCTGAAGGAGGGGGGATGCTAATTCGGGGTATTTCCATGCATGCGTGAAGTCGTGGGGGCAGAGAAATAGAATTTCAGCACTTAGGGTGGGTGACTCTTGGGTGGAGGATGTGACGGGCATTCGGGGTGAGATTACCCGTTATTTCTCTGAGCATTTCTCTGAGGAGGAGTGGAAGCGGCCTCAATTGGATGGCATTCCTTTTCTATCTCTTAGTTCATCAGAGGTTTTGTCTCTTTCTACACCTTTCTCAATGGACGAGGTTGACGTTGTGGTGGTTTCCTGTGATGGGAATAAGAGTCCCATGCCAAATGGGTTTAATTTCACCTTTGTTAAGTCCTTCTGGCCTATGCTTCGGTCTGATATTGGTATTCTGTTTGAGGAGTTCTTTTCTAATGCTCGACTTCCAAGAAGCTTCTCCTCCTATTTCTTGACCCTTATCCCTAAGATAGAGTGCCCCTTCTCCTTGGGTGATTATAGACCAATTTCCCTTCTTGGCTGTTTGTACAAAATTGTGGCGAAGGTACTTGCTGGCCGGTTGAGTAAGGTGATGGATTCTATCATCTCACCAAACCAATCGGCATTCATTAAGGGGAGGCAGCTGGTTGATAGGGTGCTGGTCGCAAATGAGGTGGTGGATTTGGCTAAGAGAAGTGGGAATGAGTGTTTGATTTTCAAGGTGGATTTTGAGAAGGCATATGACTCGGTGAATTGGAGTTTTCTAGACTATATGACGGGAAGGTTTGTTTTTGACGATAGGTGGAGATCTTGGGTTCAAGCTTGTGTTTGCTCGGGGAGTCTCTCAGTGCTGGTAAATGGAAGCCCTACTGAGGAGGTGAACATTAGGAGGGGGCTGAAGCAGGAAGACCCTTTCGCACTATTTCTCTTTCTCTTGGTGGTTGAGGGCCTTAGTGGGCTTATAAGGCAGGTGGTAAGCTCTTCATCGCTTCACTGGTTTCAGGGTGGGGGACTCGGACTTGGTTGTGTCCCATCTTCAGTACGCATATGATACTCTTTTTATTGGTGAGGCTTCGGTTGACAACCTTTGGACCATGAAGGCTATTCTCAGATGTTTTGAGCTTGCCTCTGGTCTAAAGGTTAATTTTTCCAAGAGTAGTTTGATTGGGGTGAATGTAGATGCCTCTTTTATCTTAATGGCTGAGGATTTCCTCAACTGTAGGTCAGGGGCACTACCTTTTAGGTACCTGGGTCTCCCTATCAGGGCAAATCCTCGGCGTGTGTCTACTTGGACTCCGATGTTGGAGGTTCTTCAGGGGAGGCTTGGGGCGTGGCGTAACCGGTGGGTTAGTCTCGGGGGTCGTATTGTGCTTATCAAGTCGGTGCTGAGTAGTATACCAATCTTCTATCTCTCTTTCATGAAGATGCCAGTTAAGGTGTGAAAATAAGTGGTTCAGATTCAGAGGGATTTTCTTTGGGGTGGGACCTCAGGGGGGAAGCGGATTTCGTGGTTTAAATGGTCAGATGTCTGTAAGCCAAAGGCTAGTGGGGGCGTTGGAGTTCGAGACCTTAGGTTGTTTAACCTAAGCTTGCTAGGTAAGTGGAGATGGAGACTTTTGGTGGAGGGCGATGGTCTTTGGAGGCATCTGTTGATCGCAAGATATGGTCCGAGTGTGGTATCTACCCTTTCTTTGGGTGAGATCTTGATCCCGTCTTCTGCATCGGTATGGTGGAAGGATATTTGTCTGATTGGGTTACGGGAGCCACAGGGTCCAGATTAGTTGGTTAAGGGGGTCGCAAAGGGTGTTGGTAATGGTCTTTCTATCGCTTTCTGGCATGATACTTGGATTGGGGGTGTTTCACTTAGGAGTCGCTTCCCGAGACTCTTTTTGATGTCGGCCATACCTGATGGGAGGATCGGGGACTGTCGGTCTTGGGTGGATGGTGTGTGGAGGTAAGGGATGAGGTTGCAGAGGCCTTTTTTCGTATAGGAGCAATCTTTGGAGCTGGAGTTGACCACACTCCTTCCCCTTTTCTCTTTGTCTCAGTTGCCAGATCGTTGGGTATGGACGAGACATACTAGTGGCTCGTATTCAGTTTCTTCTGCATATGATGCCATGGGTGCCTCCTTGTCACGGGTTTCAGGGCTCTCAGATCAGGAAGTGGTAGTCTTGAGTAAGATTTGAAAGAGTTTTTCTCCTCCAAAAGTAATTGCGTTCTCGTGGCAATTGCTTTTGAATAGAGTCCCTACTCGGACAAACCTACTTCGGCGTGGTGTTATCTCCGACCCGACCGCTGCTATGTGTGTCCTTTGTGGCAGCTGCCTAGAGTCTTCCCTTACTGCCGTTTTGCCTCAGTGGTATGGTGTGCGATGGCTAGATGGTTAGACCAGCAGTTGGTGCTACCCCGTGACTTGTTTAGCTTATTCCTTGTTTTCTGCTCTTTTGGGAGGCAGTCACGAAATAATCGGGGTATGGTCCTTATCTGGCACTCAGTGTTGTGGGCTCTGTGGGAACATCAGAATGCATGCATCTTTCTGGGTAGGATCGCGGATGTTTCTGAGGTGGTTGACCGGATTATCTCCCTTTCTTAGCGGTGGATTCTGTTGAAGGGGAATTCTGGTTCTTGCTTGCTCTATGAGTGGCTCGTAGATCCGGTTGATTGTATCGATAGGAAGTAGCTTGTAGGCGGTGTTTTTGATCCCTCTGTATTTGGGTTGGGGCACCCCTAATGCCCTTTTTATTATTATATATTCCTTTGCCTTAAAAAAAAAAGGAGTATGTGATCGAATTTCTGTTGAAATTAAATCATGACACATATAATACTTAATCCTATTCAATGCACAGAATAATAGTAACCAAAGGAAATAAAACGGAAAAAGAGTAGCTGAAAGAATTCGTACATTGGATTCCAAAAATTACCTCTTAACCATTCAAATTCAAAGCTCAAAAGTTCACTATATTCTTTTGGTCACTATTATTAATTATAAACTATTACTACAATTGTTTTAAAAATGTAACCGATATATAGCTTTGGAAAGTTGCAAGAGAAATAGAAATGAGTTTATGGTGATAAAAATAAAACCTAGAAAATAATAGGATGTGTTTCATATATTCAATATAAATGTATTTATGTCATGCAATAATGCTTTCTTTTCATATTCTAAAAACTGAAGAATCAAATAAAAAATTTCATTAAAACTTAACAAATGTAATTAAAGATTTGGCTTAAATGTACTTTTTGTCCCCCAATTTTTTCAATTTGGTGATTTTGGCCCCCTTATTTTATTTTTTGCGATTTTGATCCCCTAACTTTTTCAATTTGGCGATTTAGGTCCCTATGTTTTTTTAGTTGCACTTTTGATCCCCTAAAAATCATGGATTGTGCACCTTTGATTCCCCGCTTTCCCAAAAACCCAAGATTTTTTGGGACCAAAAAAACAAAACATTCATGATTTTGAGGGACCAAAAGTGTAATTAAAATCAATGGGGACCAAAATCGCCAAATTGAGAAAGTTGGAGGACCAAAATTGCCAAAAATAAAATAAAGGGTCCAAAATCACCAAATTGAGAAGGGACAAAAAGTGCAATTAAACCTAAAGATTTCATAATTACAAAAGTTCAAGCTTGTTTTACATAGATACATCTATGAATGCATTGCATTAAACCTTAAGATTTCATAATTGCAAAAGTTCAAGCTTGTTTTACATAGATACATTTATGAATGCATTGCATGCCATACCAATGATAAAAAAGAAAACCATTTGGTGTGACAGTGGCCGTGGGTATTAATTTGGTCATGTATTTCAACGGCTTGTTCTTTTGCCTGAGGGAAGGCTACAGAGTGACCTCACGGTCATGACACTTAAAATAGTGTACTAAGAGTAACTTTAGCGGTAGAACTATTACCAAGTTGCTGAAATCTTCTCGTGAGTCCCAATTTTACTTTTCATTTCACTTTTATGATAACTTTAGCGCTTCTCTCTTGTCTCTCTCATAGTGGGTCCCGCTTTTATTTTAAGATGCGTCAACTTAATGAGCTCTCGTGACAAATTTAAAGACACGGTGCACGAATCATGTCATCAAAGTTCATTACACGTAGACTTGCAACAGGTACAAGTTCCTCCGTTAAAGTTGCCCTAACAAGAAAAAAAAAATTTGCCCAAATCCAAAAATGGAATAAATAAATAAGCAAGAAATTTAAATCTTTTGATGAAATTACTCTTGACATATTTCAACTGTGTTTTTACAACATCAATTCAAAAAAAATCAGCAATCGAATTTATTCTTTAATAAATACTGAAGAAGCTGGCCAGTGCAACTACATCCTGAAATTAAATTATGTATTTCCAATAATAATGATCTTTTAATTCCGCCATATACAACCATTTTATTCAATAAACTATTCATCAATAAACTAGAAATTAAAAACCGATATACCATGAATTTAAGGAATTTATTTATTTAGAAATTGTATTTAATATATTCCTTTTATTTTGGGGAGCCATCACCGAGCTGAGTTAAAGAAGCTTAAAGGAATAGTATTGATACTCACATTAGAGGAAGTTAATTAAGGTGAACAGGAGAAATGGGTGAAAATGGTTTGAAATGAGTTGAGATGTTTGAACTCGAATATTACAAGGGTTTGAACTCGTGTACTCGTGTTATTTTTTCACCCATATATTTTATGTTTAAGGTAAAGTTTAGTCTCTATACAATTTTTACTCATTATTTTGTCTTATAATATTAATTTTGTAGAAATCCTTATAATTAATTTTCTTACCACCACAATTTTAGTCTTTTAAAGGGCAACGTAGTAATACAAACTCCCAGGGCGGAGCCTTTTGTTGCTATGGGGTAGCCAATGCTACCAAAAAAAAAAATTACTAAAGACGAGTATAGTAATATGAAATTTTACTACCCAAAAAAATATTCAGGTCGCTATCCCAGTGTAATAATAGAACACGTTTATCAGATAAAGTACTTACACTAAAAAAGTACTCAGATTGCTTATATTTTAGACACTTTTTTTTGTTTATATTTCAGACCGGATGAATAGTTTATTACTAAAAAAAATTTAGTAGTTCATTTTATCTATAAAAAAAAATTACTCTTTATATTTGGCCCCCTCGTAAAAAAAGGGACTAGCTGCGCCACGGCAAACTCCCACCATGGCAATTGACAAGATTCCAGAAAGGATCAAACTCATTGTGTGACTACCGTATATAGTTTGTTTTTGCAAATTAAATGTTGATCGGCATTCGTGGAAAAGGCATATACAGGGAGAAATCATGAATGAAAAATAAAACCAAAATTATCCGGAGGTTCTTTATCTTAATTTAAAGTTTCACTTCAGTCTTTTATCTTTTTTTATGTTAAAGTTAATTCGTTAAAATTAATTTTAGTTTCAGTTTAATCTTACCTGTTCAAAAATATTGACAAGAATGGCCAAATTGATCTTTTTTTACTTTTTGCAACAAGTTGTTGGGTTCTAATTTGTGACACAATTAATACAACAGATTGTGCTTGTGGCACACATGTATTTCTCGTTTTATATCAGCCAACAGTTTGCCTCAAAATTATAATTATAAATGCGAAACTAAATTGAAACAAAAAAAAAGATAAATGACTAACTTGAAACTTTAAATTAAGATAAATGACTTCTAGAATTATTTTGCCTAAAAAAATGTAGAATATGAGTTGTATGGATCCCTTGGGAATGGTCGCTTTTATGCTAGAGATGTACGATTTGCCTTCTGTACCTTGTGTAGAGGGGATATATATGAATTCTTTTCATATTATCATCTCATGGATTTTTTTTTGACAAAATCTAATCACTGCATTTCATTAAAAATCAATGACTCAAGGCTATGAGCCACCATATTGGTCTGTCTCCTAGTAAATTTTACGTGAGAGTTGTTACAAATAACTAAGAGACTTCGTACACTCACGAATAATGGAACTAAACTCTGTAAAATCGTCCGGGTGAGAGAGCATACTATCTACTACCAACTTAGAATCAAGCTCAAAAATCACATTTTCCATCTGAAGCTCACGCATCTAGTTTATCACGAGCAAAAGACCATAAAATTTACCCGTGCGAACATCAAGAAGGGGGCAAAACCACTGAGTTTTGGCTCCCATGAATAAACCAAACTCATCTCTCAAGCACATACCGATCCCCACCCGTTTGTGTTGGGACGAAAACGAAGCATCAATGTTAAACTTTGCCATCTAACCTGACCACTTTGGTCTTCCCTTCTAAGCTGAGAACCCTCCCCAGATAGAGCCCGCAACCAGACTTTAAGCAAAGATTGCCCACAGTACAACACAACCGAAGAGTTCTCATCCACGCTTTCTCAAACCTTCATCTCATAATAACAAGACATATATAAAAACAATTTACATAATAATAAAATACTGAAAAAGGAGGGCATGGTTTTCTTCATCCTTCCGTAAATTAAAATAAAAAAATAGTGACTATGCACTTCTCGCACTATTTTCCATTCTATTTCTAATTATATTTGACACATTATTTACTATGAAATGATGTGATCTGATTGTAGAAAAACACTACTATTTTTAAAATAAAAAAAATTAAATGCATTGTGATTTATTAAATTGATTTAGCTTTGATATGCTTTTCATTACCATTTGATTGTGTTACCATTTTCACAATATCAAACTCATTTTACTTAACAAGTAGTAGTGTTCACTTTTTCTAAAACCAAACTCCTTGAGCTTGTATCGGGTCAAGTACCCCTTGTACTCTTTTTCAATATATCTTCTTTCCTGTTAAAAAAATAAAATAAAAAAACTGCTTGAGCTACGTGGGTTTTGATCCCCCTCATAGTTACATACATATACGGCACATAACAACCAGCAGAAGAGGAATTGCATGAGAGTAGTTAGGCATTATTATTATGAGAGTAGCTAGGCATTATTATTACTTTAGCATCATATAACATATGCGGTATGCATGTGTACCAGCCTTTGCTTTATGCTTATAAGTTAATCATGGTACATAGCCACCGGCAGCTGCCATTCTGTATCAGTCTACTCTGAGTATTTCTGATTCTCTTTCTCTTTCTCCTTTACAAAACGCGTGACCCCTCTCTCCTCTTCTACGGTTCTACCACACCACCCCAACAGCTCCACCTGTCAGTTATATTGAACATTGGAATATATGGACCCTCACTTCTCACCTCTCTCTTGCTACTCACGACTCCGTTTCCTTTTCTGATTTTCATCTTTTTTTTAATTGGACAAAGTGACGCCATATAACATTATATGATATCTCTGTCTCTCTCTCACATTGAGCTAACTGGAACAAAACAAACCAATCCCCGTTCACAATTCACACCCTCCCTTTTTTTGTCATTTAGCTTGTATGTACTGTTGCATGAATCTCACCCATTTTGTGCCTTTGGACTCACTCACTATACTTTGACTCATGCCAGCGTGTCATACACACTCTGCATACAATGTCACGCAGCTAGCAACATCATTTGGTGTGTGTGTGTATGTCCAACATTCCCACACACAAACAATATCACACCTCAATCTCACTCTCTATATAAACTAGTCACGTTTTCCATTCCCTTTATCTCAAGCCAATAACTCTTTCATTTCATTTCACTTCTATCTTTCCACCAATGCAAGTATTGAAATCAGCAACGCAAACGGAGGCTGCAGCCCCGCTGCCACCGCCCTACGAGATGGTGCACAACCTGGCGTCATGCAATGCCGTGGTGGTCTTCAGCATGAGCGACTGCTGCATGTCCACGGTGGTCAAGCATTTCCTCTTCAGCCTCGGGGTGGGCCCAACTGTGGTGGAGCTGGACGAGCAGGCCGACGGGCCTGGCATCCAGGCCGTCATCTACCAGCTTTCAGGTGCCCACCAGCCCGTCCCTGCTGTCTTCATCGGCGGTAAGTTCTTCGGTGGTGTTGAGACCCTCATGGCCAGCCACATAAATGGCACCCTCGTTCCTCTCCTCAAAGAAGTTGGAGCTCTCTGGCTCTAGATCGACCACAACTTCTTTGTTACTTGAATTTTCTCAAACATGAAAAAAATCCCCTCTAGTTATGAAATAATCGATAGTTGAATATAAGTAGCTTGGTGCTAAATTAAGTGTGTGACAAAAGCCATGTTTAGGTGCTTCTAGAGTCATTATAAATATATATTTGTAGTTATATATGTTTATGTATTGAAAACAAAGCATGTCTCCCAAAAAAAAAAAAAAAGCATGTCGCAAATTTACCAACACCAGGGTTTCCAAGCATTGATTGAATCGACTCCTTGTTGCAAAGTTCTTAATTTAGTTGTCTTTAATTACTTTTGAGAAACATCGCATCATAAGGTTTATTAAGAACAAGAAAACAAAACTGATACGGTATGTTAATTAAGATTAAATGGAATTACTGAAATTGATAGCATGTAATTTTTTTTGGGATTTGATAAATAAAATTAAAATTAAAAGATCATGTCTGTGCCAGAAAATGGTAAACATGCAGTTTTTTGTCGATAATGTGATCACATGAAGGACATGTGTATGTTCATGTTGTGTGTGTAATGGAGTACATTATAATTATAATGCATTGCATGCCATGCCATGCCGATCGATTTCAAAATAAAACCGTTTGGTGTGACTGTGGGTACGTCATGTTTCAACTGCGTGTTATTTTGCCTGAAAGAAGGCTGCAGAGTGACCTCACGTTCATGACACGTAAAATAGTGTACTAATTAACAAGGAAAAAAAGTTATCACCTAAAAATTCAAAATTAAAATAGGCAAGAAATTTAAATCTTTTGATGAAATTACTCTTGACATATTTCAATTTTGATGAAAGTACCGGGTGCGCAGCCTAAGGCAATGGCTTGCAGCTTAAAAGTGAGACACACTCTGCACAGAAAACGTTGCTGTTTTTTGTTGTGATCGGATCACTGATGAGACTCAGATTTTATATTCCTCTGCTTTCTTTGTTTTCTTTTGCCCGTTACAAATTCGTCACTGATTGTTTCTTTGTCTGGGGAAATCTGCAACGAAATCATGAGTGGGATATGAAATTTGACCGGTGATTCTTTTTTTTTCTATTCATGGAAATGGAAAGACATGCCAAAGACTCATGTGATGTGAACGTAACCTATTCAAAGAATCGCTGTCTCTCTCTTCGGTCCTTCTTGTATTTAATTAATTGACTGTTTTCCACGCTCTTTCCCCCAATGCCAGTACGTACTGGTTTGGTTGATAGTTATCCTCTTGTTTATTCAGTTATTTTTTATAAAATTACCGTACAATACTTTGGAATTTGTCTAAATAACAATAAGGTTTCAATTTGATTCAAGGTTATAGGGTCTGTTTTGTTTCGGACACTTCTTAACTCTCAACAGAAAAAAGGAAACGTTTAGATGAAACTACGAATCCACGGTAATTGTATAACAATACTTTGATTTTAATTTATAATTATTTATTTAAAAAATAAAACCACTACCGCCTTGTTAGGGGTGTGTAGGATCCAACCCAACCCCTCAGTCCAGACCGATAATTTTGTGTCGGATCCAACCCTGTCCCACTCCCAGAAAGTTGTTGACTACATGTGGATATTTACCGACGGGAAGTATGCCCTCCTCCGTATGCTGTCGTCATGAGGTTGTAGATGGTTTTGTATCCTTGCCTTCTATATAATACCCCGGCTCCTATCAGAATAGTACTAATAATTCTATATACTCTTATAGCATCTTTGGATGTTAGTAAGATATAGAATTTTTTTTAAAACCAACTGGAACAATTTACAAATGAGATTTCAATAGAAATAAATATAATCTTAAGGTGACTTGATACAAACAAGTATTCAAAGCCATTTGCACAAATCAACATCATAAATACATAGTCTCCTAATAAAACTACGACTCTGATCCGGCCATGAATATTGACTTATCCTTGACACTACTGAATCACTGTCAAGCAGCTCCGGAACTTGCTTTTCAGTTTCATGGAAATGGAAAGACATGCCAAAGACACATGTGATGTGACCATAACCTATTTGAAGAATCACAATCTCTCTCTTTAGTCTTTCTTGTATTTCATTTGACTGTTTTTCACGCTCTTTCCCCCAATGTCAATACGTAATGGTTTGGTTGATATTTATTCTCTTGTTTATTCAGTTATTTTTTATAAAATTACCGTACAATACATTGGAATTTGTCTAAATAACAATAAGGTTTTAATTTGATTCAAGGTTATGTTAATTATAATTTGAAATTTGGATGAATCTAGAATTGTTTAGACACTACAAGAAAAAGCTCGGGTACCAATAGCATGTTACCATACCCGTCGCAAAAAAATTGTGGTTTCTGATGGCTTTAACCGTCGATAAAGGCAAGCCGTCTCATGCTGAACGTTACCGATGGCTACGGCACTGGGTAACGTTCAGCATTAGACGACTTGCCTTTACCGACAGTTAAAGCTTCGGAAACCATGGTTTTTTTGCGACGAGTATAACCCGTCGGTAATATGCCGTCGGTAACCGCGCTTCAAAGAGCCAGATTCCCACTTGTTTTTCCATTACCGACGGGTTTGTCCGCTGGTATTTGAAATGTGGCCGTTGGTACCACCTCTTAGTTTTACGACAGGCTTAGGCCATCGGTATATTGCATTTATGAAACAGAAAACGATCTTCTCCTTCACTGTTCTAAAACCCCTATCTCTCTCATCTCTTTCTCTCTCTGTGGAGCGTTCCCTTTCGTGTCTTCGGCCACCACACTCCCGCCACCACACGTCCACTCCGGCACCGTCCCTGTCCCTACCTCTCTCTGACCGTCACACTCTGACCGACCACCACGCCGCGCCTCTGCTCTGTCTCTTGCGGCCGCGAGCCCGCGATGCCTCTTCTCCTCTCTTGCGACGACCGCGATGCCTCCTTCTGTTCTTCTCCATTCGCAGTTCGCACGCCTTCCTCCTCCTTAGGTTTGAGATTTTGATTTCCATTTTCCCCTAATTTCTAAAGCCTATTTCAGATTTCCACTTTTTGTTTGACCCCCCCTTTTAATTTGTATTATATTAGATGATGGATTGGAATTGGGGATATGGATTGGAAGGAACCAAATCAGTTTCATTTTGATGATGACGGTGTAAAAAACCTGACAGTGGGTAAAAATTAAATACATTAAGTATTTCTATTCTTACTCCCAAATAAGCCTGGTTATTAGTCCCTCTATTTACTGTTTTGTTTCATTTAGGATTTGGGAAAAAACTGGAATCAGTGGATTATTGTTCATTTTGGGACATGCAAACTAATCAACAGTGAATTAGAATTAAATTTTGAAGAATTGTCTGCATCAGCAAACTATCACATTAGAAAATGTTATCATACAATGATATCTTTCTTGGACATATGAGAATACTGGAATATGGCATTATTGTTATTCTTGTATTATAAGATTTCATTTAGCTATGAATAAACATTGTCTATGAACTTCAATATAACTTTTTATGTTCTAAAATTGGAAGTTTATATTGTAATCTTCTTCTATTAAGTAATCTTTTTATGTTGTAATCTTTTTATATTCTAAAATTGAAAGTTTATGTTGTAATATAACATTGTCTATGTTGTAATCTTCTTCTATGAACTTCAATATAACATTGTCTATGCTCATATTAATTGGAAGTATCAATGATGTTAATTGTTGGTTTGGTTTCTGGAATTGTTTTGGCCGAGAAAGGAGCATGTTGGTTCATTGAAAATTGTTAATTTGTTAATTGTTAGTTTGGTTCCCATGTTAATTGTTTTGCCTGAGGAGCATGTTGGTTTCCCTTGTTAATTGTTAAGTTGTGTTATTGTAAGAACTATGAGGTTTGTAAATTATTTGATTATATGTATTAAAACTTTATGATTTTGACATTTATAATGATGTATAATTTTAAATTTTTTTGCATCCCCTAGCCTTAGTCCTAGGTCCGCCACTGGCCACCGCCACTGTTTCTCCTCTCTTCCACTTTAACAGGTTTAATTTTCTTCTTGTGCCACTATTTTTTACCTTATCAAATTCATGTTCATTTTCAAATTTTACATTGCTGTCATTTTGGAATTTTATATTGCTGTCATTTGTTATATCTGAAGGAACCAAATTGATTGAATTAAACCAAGTCCTCCATCGATTCTCACCTCCTTAACGGCATTGTCGGCACCTCCGTTGAGCTCGTTTGCCATTACAGGTTTCGCATCACTCTTACTCTACTCCAATTTTCCTATCTGAAATTGAGATATCGTTTTGGTATTTGGTGTGAAATTGGTTGTGCTATGGAGATATGTTAAAATTTAGTTAGCGATGGTTATTTGGTTATAATCCTATTAGAAATCTAAAATTGAGAAGTAGTTTTGATTTTTTTTTATACGCAATTGGTTGATTTGATGGAGCCTAGCATATTGTGGATTTATCATGTGATTGGATGAGCTGTCGGAAGCTTGATTTTAGTTTTACTTGATTTTGCAAAACTGAATTTGGTTAAAGATGAGTATGGAATGAAGTGGTTTATGTGTGGAAACTTTTGTCTTGAAAGTAAGCTTGTAATAAAACTTTTATATCATGATTGAAGTTCTATGAAGTTGAACGATGATTATATGGCTTCAGAATTGTAAGTTAGTGATGATTATCATGATTGAACTTTTATATCATGATTGTGGATTAGGCTGTAAAAATTTAGTTAGTGATGATTATATGGCTTCGGATGAGTGATTGTAAAGTTGATTTTAGATGAGTTTGATTTTGCAAAATTTATTTTGGTTAAAATTGAGTCGTAAACTTTAGAGGAGTGATTTCAGATCTTGTGTTTTATTTTTTTATTTCGATTTCAGATCCTGTATTTTGAGTTTTCTAGAGGCATGCATGATTTTTGATTTGTTGTTCGGTTTCTGTGTGTTGGAAGTTAATCTCTATAAATATATTTACCCATTATTTTGTTTGTGTTATTCAGTGGTGTCATTGCTCCGCCACACTGCTCCGAGGCCACCACACTACTCCGAGACCGCCACCGGTATCGAAGGACACGGATGTTCTAGTTCCCCTTAGCAGTCTCTTGTTTTGAGAATTAGGTATGCACTCTAATGAAATGTCGGCTGACTCATTGGGTGGAAAAGGGTTGTCTATTGAACCTCACATCGACATATTTATTTGATTTCCTACATAGTTCTCTCCACAGAGGAAATTTTGAAGTGATGTATGTTTCTGCTAAGAAATGATGTTTTATGTTGAAGTGATGTGTAGTTCTCTCTACAGAGGTAATTTCGTCTGATGTATGTTTTATGTTATGGTGAAGGTAACATGTAGACTGTTCATTTGAAGTACTAGCGGCAAGACGGGCAATCGTCGCGCAAAGCGCTAAAACAGAACAAATATAATAAATTCTCAATGGTCGAAGCTAACATTGTATGGTTGAAAAAACATATATAAAAAGCAATACACACAATTCTGCAACTCATATTAGGAGGAGTACCAGCGATTTTGTCGATGAACGGTCGAGGCGGACCCAGGTAATTATAAAATATGATGAATAATTTTTTAATAATGTTCATATTGTTTTATTACAAAAAAAATTGACTTATTTATTTATGTTTGGCAGGAGGAGTTTGAGGCGAGGATGTCTCAGATTTCTCAAACATCATCATGTTTCCCGTCTCAGAGCCCTGACGATCCATCTGCATTGCTCATGATTTAGGCAGATGTTGTTGGCGGCAAGAAGAAGGATCGCCTATACGGTGCTGGAGACATTGCCAGCAACTACAGGAAAGGGACCTATCGCTCCCGCATCAAAGAGTCATCGAGTAGTGGTGGTGCCGGTCGTCACTCTGGTGCGGATAAGCAGGAGATAGCCGAGCTGAAGCTGGTCGTGGCCGAGCAGAAGGAGGAGAGGCGTCGGACGAACGCCATTTTGGCTCAGGTGCTACAGCGACAGGACCAGATGTACCAGTTGCTAGCTCGCCAGCCGCCTCCGCCTCCTAGTACTGATGATCATGTCGATGATGCAGATGGTGTAGAGCATCTCGATCATGATCAGGACTATCAGGACTCTTAGTGATGTTTGTACTGATATTTTTTCATATTTTCGGATATTTTTTTAGTTATTGATGTTTTTTCGGATTATTTATTTATTTATTACGTTTTTTTTAAATTTTTTTACGTTATCACATTTTTTAATTTGGGAATAAGTTAATAATTAAAAATAATCAATTTAATTAAATTAAAATTACTAGTAATAGTTAATTAAATTAATTAAAGAAATTAACTAATTTAAAAATTAAATAAATAAATAAACATTTTTTAATATGGAAATAAATTATTTTTAATAATTAAATAAATAATTAATTAATTTAATTTAATAGTTAATAATTTAATTAATTAATTTAATATATTAAATTAATAATTAATTAAATTAATTACAGAAATTAAATTAAATAAATAAATCAATTAATTAAATTAAATATAAAAATTAATCAATTAATATAATTTTATTATTTAAAATAAAATTCAGATTTACCGACGGGTTAATCCGTCGGAAATGAATAGCAGCCTCATCGACGGGCAAGGCCGTTGGAAATCTACCGACGGGAACATCCTTCGAAAATTACCGTCGGATTATGACCGATGGCAAAAGGCCGTCGGTAAACATTTGCAATGTGCGTTTTACCGACGGGCTTTTGGCCGTCAGTAATCCGTTGAAAAATCTACGTTACCGACGGTTTTTCGGAGTTACCCACGGCTTTTGGCCGTCGGTGCGCACGAGATTTCTTGTAGTGAGAGTTGTAATAATATCTACAGAAAATTATAGAAAGGTGTGGCGTGTATCTAGAAGTGGGCATTAATTAGGAAGCTCCTAGAAATAAGTCTAGATTTCTCTATTTGTACCTATAAATACCCCCTTGTACTTGCTATTTTGCATCAAGCAAATTCAAGTCCTCTCTTAGAAACACTTCCCTTCCTCTAACAAAGTGGTATCAGAGAGCTTGGTTTGTGAGAGTTGATAGACGAGAGTTGAGAGATGGTAAGCCGTGACTATACTATTTTTCACTTTCCTCTTCTTGCAAAAGAGAATTATGAAAAATGGTGTCTTCATATGAAAGCTTTGCTTGGCTCTCAAGGTGTGTGGGAGATTGTGGAGAAAGGCTATGACAAGTCACAAGATGAAGGAAGGTTGTCTGAAAATGAGAAGGAGGTTTTGTCAAAGACAAGGAAGAAGGATAAACAAGCTCTCACTCTCATCCATCAATGTTTGGATGATTCTATGTTTAAGAAGGTTGCTAATGCCACTAGCTCAAAGGAAGCTTGGGAGATTTTGGAGAAATCATTCCAAGGCATTGACAAAGTGAAGAAGATAAGGCTTCAATCTCTAAGGGTAGATTTTAAAGTTTTGAAGATGAATGAATCCTAATCAATTTCGAAGTATTGCTCAAGGGTGAAGGCAATTGTTAATCAGTTGAAGAGATATGGAGACACAATAGAAGAGGTTCATGTGGCAGAGAAGATTCTTCGATCTTTGACTCCTAAGTTTGATTATGTGGTGTGTGCTGTTGAAGAATCAAAAGATATTGACTCAATGTCCATTGAAGAATTAGAAGGTTCTCTCCAAGCCCATGAAGAAAGAATGAAAAGAAGACACCGTAAAAAAAAAGAATGAAAAGAAGACAAGAAGAACCATTAGAGCAAGTTCTCAAGACTAAAGCTTCATTGAAGAATGATGGAGGATTCAAGAGTCATAGCGGGCATGGACGTGGACAAGGAAGAGGACGAGGATATGGTCATGGCCAAGGAGGACGAGGAAGAGGCAACAATGGTGAATCAAACAATGAGGAAAAAAGCTATTCATCACCAAGAACTCATGGAAGAGCAAATGGCCATTATCGAAGTGAAAAAGGTATGACAAATCTAAAGTTGAATGTTATAATTATCATAAATTTGGCTATTTCGCTTAGGAATGTCGTAGTGCTCCTAATAATGAGGAAGAAGAGGCTAATCTTGTTAATGACGATGAAGAGTCAACTTTGTTGCTAACACTCAAGGAAGAAGAGGGGGATACCATTAGTTCATGGTACTTAGATAATGGTGCAAGCAATCACATGTGTGGGTGCAAGGATAACTTTGTGGAGCTTAATGAGAAGGTGAATGGAAATGTGTCCTTTGGAGACTCTTTAAAAATCAAAATTGAAGGGAAAGGTACAATTCTAATCTCTTCTAAAGATGGAAGCCATAAGTTGATTAGTGATGTTTACTACGTACCAAAATTGAAGAGCAATATTGAGTTTGGGCCAACTTCTTGAAAAAGGATATGAAATTCTTATGAAAGATAGATGTCTTTGGCTTAGAGATCAAAATGATAATTTAATCGCTAAAGTGCTTATGTCAATAAATAGAATGTTTATCTTGAATCTAAGAAACATTGAAGCAAAATGCTTGAAGATGAGTACACAAGATGAAGCATGGCGTTGGCACATGAGGTTTGGCCATTTGAACTTTGGAGCACTTAAAGCTACGAGAGAAAAGAATATGGTGAAAGGGATGCCTTCAATCAATCATCCCCATCAATTGTGTGAAGGTTGTCTTCTTGGAAAGCAAGCTAGAAGAAGTTTTCCTAAGGAAGCTGCATCAAGAGCAACGAAGCCACTACAACTTGTGTATACCGACGGTGTGGGTCTATCACTCCACATTCATTTGGTAAGAATAAATATTTCATACTCTTTATTGATGATTTTAGTAGAAAGACTTGGGTTTATTTTTTAAAACAAAATCAGAAGCTTTCATTGCTTTCAAGAATTTCAAAGCTTTTATAGAGAAGGAGAGTGGCTATGAGATCAAAGCTTTGAGATCCGACCGAGGAGGCGAATTCACTTCAAAGGAGTTCAATGAATTTTGTGCGGCTTATGGAATTCATCGTACTTTGATGGTTCCTAGATCTCTGCAACAAAATGGAGTAGCCGAGAGAAATAACAGAACCATTCTCAACATAGGAAGATGCATATTAAAGTCCAAAAAGATGCCTAAGGAATTTTGGGCTGAAGCAGTCTCTTGTGCTGTCTATTTGTCCAATCGCTCTCTAACCTCAAATGTCAAAGACCAAACCCCATAAGAAGCATGGAATGGAAGGACACCTAGTGTCAATTACTTACGAGTCTTTGGGAGCATAGCTTATGCACATGTGCCACAACAAGAAAGATCCAAGCTTGATGATCGAAGCATCAAACATGTCTTTATTGGTTATGATTTAAATTCTAAAGGCTACAAGTTGTACAACCTATGCAACGACAAGGTGGTGGTGAGTCGTGATGTTGAATTTGATGATGAAGCTACTTGGAATTGGGAGGCCCAAGAAGACACAACCTATAATTTCCTTCCATATCTTGAAGAAGAAGATGAAGAAGAAGACTAAGATTCCTCGATGCCCATTCAAGATGCAACTCCACCTCCTCTTTCGCCTACTTCTCAAGAAGAAAGTTCAAGTGAAAGGCCAAAGAAGATGAAAGATTTACGTAACATTTACGAAAGGTCCAGTGAAGTTACTCTTGACCTTGAAGAGTTATATTGTCTCTTGGTGGATAGTGTGCCATACAATTTTGATGAAGATGTGAAAGATAAAAGGTGGAGACAAGCCATGGATGAGGAGATCAAATCAATTGTGAAGAATAACACTTGGGAATTAGCAACTCTTCCAAAGGGCCATGAGGCAATTGGAGTCAAATGGGTATACAAGGCAAAAAAGAACGCTAATGGAGAGGTGGAAAAATACAAAGCAAGACTCGTTGCCAAAGGCTACAAACAAAAGCATGGAGTTGACTATGAAGAAGTATTTGCATCTGTCGCCCACATGGATACTATCCGTTTGCTAATTTCTATGGCTGCTCAAATGAAGTGGAAAATTTATCAACTTAATGTGAAGTTGGCATTTCTAAATGGCTATCTTGAGCAACCAATGGGGTACGTGGTTAAAGGACATGAAGATAAAGTTTAGAGACTAAAGAGAGTGTTGTATGGATTGAAGCAAGCATCATAGTCATGGAATAGTTGCATCGACAAGTACTTCCAAGATACTGAGTTTGCTCGCTTTTTTAATGAATATGCTCTTTATGTCAAAGAGGGGATATTTTGATAGTTTGTCTCTATGTGGATGATCTTATATTCATCGGGAACAATCCAGATTTGTTTGAAGAGTTCAAGATGGCTATGGTGCTTGAGTTTGAGATGACTGATATTGGGCTCATGTTATATTATTTGTGCCTAGATATGAAGCAATTAGAAGAAGATATCTTCATTTCTCAAGAAAATTATGCAAAAGAAGTTTTGAAGAAATTTAAAATGTTCGATTGCAATATGGGGAACACACCCATGGATAGCGGATTGAAATTGTCAAAGTTTAAAGATGGAGAAAAGGAGGACCCTACTATATTAAAAAGCCTCATGGGAAGCCTCAGATACTTAACATGCACAAGGCCCGATATTCTCTATGCAGTTGGAGTAGTGAGTCGTTTCATCGAAGCTCCTACCTCTACACACATGAAAACCGCTAAGAGGATTCTCCGCTACCTAAAAGTTACTCTTGATTATGGGTTATTGTACTCTTCTAATAATTTCAAGCTACTTGGATTTTGTGATAGCGACTTTGCGGGAGATATTGATGATAGAAAGTGCACTAGTGGCTTTATAAGATTGAGAGCAAGACTTGGCGTGAACAAGAAAATTTCAAATTAAGGGGGAGCAATGTTAATTATAATTTGAAATTTGGACGAACCTAGAATTGTTTAGAGTTGTAATAATATCTATTGAAAAATCTAGAAGTACATTAAATATAGAAAGGTGTAGAATGTATCTAGAAGTGGGCATTAATTAGGAAGCTCCTAGAAATAAGTATAGATTTCTCTATTTGTACCTATAAATACCCCCTTGTACTTGCCATTTTGCATCAAGCAAATTCTAGTCCTCTCTTAGAAACACTTCCCTTCCTCTAACAGGTTATAATGTCTGTTTTGTTTCAGACACTTCTTAACTCACAATTGAAAAAAGGAAACGTTTAGATGAAACTACGAATCCACGGTAATCGTATAGCATTATTTTGATTTTAATATATAATTATTTATTTAAAAATAAAACCACTATCGCCTTGTTAGGGGTGTGTAGGATCCAACCCAACCCCTCAGTACGGACCGATAATTTTGGGTTGGATCCAACCCTGTCCCACTCCCAGAAAGTTGTTGATTGCAAGTGAATATTTATTGACGGGAAGTATGCCCTCAGTATGCTGTTGTCATGAGGTTGTAGATGGTTTTGTATCGTTGCCTTCTATATAATACCCTGACTGCTATCAGAATAGTACTAAGTACTAATAATTCTATATACTCTCATAGCATCTTTGGATGTTAGTAAGATATAGAAATTGTTTTAAAACCAATTGGAACAATTTACAAATGAGATTTCAATAGAAATAAATATAATCTTAAGCTGACTTGATACAAACAAGTATTCAAAGCCATTTACACAGATCAACATCATAAATAGATAGTCTCCTAATAAAACTACGACTCTAATCCGGCTGTGAATACTGACTTATCCTTGGCATTACTGAATCACTATCAAGCAATGCCAGAACTTGCTTTTCAGTTTCCAATATGTACCTTCTATCTAAAACAAGAAGGATAAGGGGTGCGAATAAATCTAAGTAAGTCCCTCGGGGACAAGTATCAAGATTTCATAATACAAGCACATCTGGAAATCATATCTCAATAGACAAAATATTAGTAATTTACTTCCCATAGAAGTAGAATTTAATGTAGCCAACTCACCTCAACTGCTGCCAGGTGTGCACTCCGTGGTGTTAGGCAGGCTACAATAGGATTAGTCAAGATCTATATCACTAATGAACATTACTAGAATTCTAAAAAGGAAAGAAGAAAAGGGAAGAACCTAGGGTTCCATGGAATTTGAGAGAAAAAGAGTGATATTTGAGTGATTCCTTCCATCCTTGCATAGAGTAGAAGATTGGAGCTAAACATTAAGCTCTTGGGGGAAAGATTTGAAGAGCCCTAATTTTCAGAAAAAGGGGGGCGCGAATTTGGAGAAGAGTAGGAAGAAGAAGATCTAACCACTTCACTTTTAGCTCAAGTTTTTTAATTTGATTGTGAGTTCTTCTTCCCTTAGGTGGTGGGCAACCATAAGACCCCATTAGGGTTTTCTTTCCCTTCATTTTGTATGGATGTTTGATGTCTATTTGGGGATTTATGAGATTCATATGAGGGAAAAAGGGTTTATATGAGTTATGCATTGTGATGAATTTTATGACATTGGAGTATGTTCTTGTTCAAGATTTTCATATTACCATGTTTGATCCGTGATTTTATGCCCAAATTTCCTTGTAAACGGCTTGGATTAGTGAGAGATCAAGATTGGAGAAGTTTGGAAACCCAAAAACTGAGTTTCTGCTGAATTCTGAAGGGATGCGCGTGGCGCGAGTCAAAAAAGAGATTATTTAAGGAAATGGGCGTGACGCGCGCGCCGCGCGTGCGAGACAGGTCTGAACAATGCGTGAACATGTGTGATGTGCGCTAGGGCGCGCGCTGATTCAAATTGTTGAAATGTGCGTGTCACGCGCCAAAACGCGTTGGAGCGCGCCCAGTTATGTTGTTTTGTGATTTTCCACATTTTAAGGGCTTTTAAGGCCATGAATACTTGTTTTTAGTGCTCTAAATCCAATGGGATCAAAGGGATATTATAGGAATCCCTTAGAATAGTTATTTCAACTTGAGTTTTGAATGAAATACTTAATGATATGGTACTGAAACTATGGATTTGTAATAGTATTAGTAAGATAGTTATGAGTAAACAAGCTCAGCCCAAAGGAGGCTGAGGTGTAAGTACTTGACGCGCGCGCCGCTCGTACGAGACAGGTCTGAACAACGCATGAACATGTATGATGTGCGCTAGGGCGTGCACTAATTCAAGTTGCTGAAATGCGCGTGTCGCGCGCCAGAATGGGCTAGAGCGCGTCCAGTTATGCTGTTTTGTGATTTTCCACATTTTAAGGGCTTTTAAGGACGTGAATACTTGTTTTTAGTGTTCTAAATCCTATAGGATCAAGGGGATATCATACGAATCCCTTAGAATAGTTATTTCAACTTGAGTTTTGAATGAAATACTTAATGATATGGTAATAAAACTATGGATTTGTAATAGTATTAGTAAGATAGTTATGAGTAAACACGCTCACCCCAAAGGAAGCTGAGGTGTAAGTATTCATGCTCAGCCCAAAGGAAGCTGAGGTGTCAGTAATCATGTTCTGCACAAAGGAAGCTGAAAGCTATCACAGAAATAGTCGTGAGTGCAAAGCGGGTGCCACTGTGATATAGCAATACGCCTCGACTGTACAAACAAATGTTTTTATAGAGCGTGTGCCACTGTATTGGAACGATACACCCCGGCTGTTACCAATGGATCATAGTTTAATTAAATTGTCATGTTTACTAAAAATGTTGGTAAATGAAGGTTATTATGGATTGTGGCAAGTTTTGGTGAGGGGTCCGTGAAGGACTCACTGAGATTTAATAATCTCACCCTTTCCTCTATTGTTTTCAGATAAACAGGTACCTAAGGAGGATTAAACGACCCTGCGGACTTAGTTCTCCTAGTCTTGTATATTTTAAAAGATGTACCCGACTTCTTTTGTTTTTAAGGACAAAGTTTAGCCTTGTAGTTTGTATTCCCAAGCTTTGGACATGGATGAAGTTGTAATTCTAACTTTTAGACTTATGACAACTACTAAAGTTTAGACTTGTAATTGTTAATCAAGTTTTAAATTTTTAGTAATTCCTGTGCTTTAATGTTAATTGTCTTATTTTAATTATTATTGGAGTACGGGCGTTACATTATGGTATCAGATCGGTTCAATCTTGATCAGACAGTGGTTAATTAGTGTGAACTTTCTCTTGTTTGAGAATTTCTCTCTGTATTCTTGTACTTAGTATGGATTATTAAGCCTGATCAACATAATAATTTATAACGTGTATTCAGAATATGGCAGACGGAGCTGGCAGAAAGGGGAGAGGACTGGGTAAACGAAATCTAGGTGGTTAGAAATGATGCAAATGATGAGGGATCAGGCGGCTGCCACTAATAATTTGGTAAATCATTTCATCCACACTCAACAACAGTGAGTTCCACCTCCACCCCTACCTGTTCAACTAGAGGATCTAAACCGTATATTCTTCAAGTTTCACAAGTTGAATCCTCCAACCTCCACTGGTAAATCTGAAGCCATGGCATCCCAACACTGGCTGGAGGCCATGGAGACAATCTTCAAAGTTGCTCAATGTACGGAGGAGCAGAAAGTCACTTTCGCCACACACATGTTGATGGAAGAGGATGAGAATTGGTGGAATCGGGCACGAGCTTACATGTTGGCTCAGGAGACACCCCTAGAATGGGCACAATTCCGAACGGCTTTCCTAGAAAAGTTATTCCCTCAGACCATCAAGGAAAAAAATGATAGAGAGTTCATCCATTTGCAGCAAGGAGATTCTACTGTTGCCGAGTATGTAGCCAAATTCAAGGAATTGGAAGATAAACCAATTCAAATGGGGATTGAGGGCTGACACTCAGAATAGTTTGGCTCAGACAGACTTCACAACCTTTGTTGCCTTAGTTCACAAGAGTTATGTGGCCGAGGAAAGTTTGAAGATATTGTATGAAGAGAAACAACTCACGTGGCAAAAGAGAAGGGATGCACACAAGAGCTGCCAACAATTTAGCTCCTTAGGAGATACGAATAAAGGAAACAAGTTCAAACCTCTCCAGAATAAGAAGTAAATGAATGTCCTAAGTGTGGTCAGACACACAGGGGTGAGTGTTTGGCCAGACAGAATGTGTACTACATGTGCTGCCAACCAGGGTACCCTATAAGGTGTTGTCCCCAATAGAAGAAGAAACCAGTGCCAGAATCTAATTCCCCAACGACAAGCAGAGTGTTCCACCTCGATGGAAAAAAGACTAAAGAAGTTAATCAATCAACTCAAGGAAAGTAATTTCTAAGAAGAAAATTTAGATTCTGTTATGTAATATGATTGTCTATTTCATTTTATTTTTGCATGTTTTGTATCACATTATGGTATCACGTTATGGTTTATGAAATGACATTTTTTGGTGATAGGTGAATTGCTGTCCTCACCCCCACACTGACACATGTTTTGTATTTCCTTCTCTATTCTCTCCATAGAGGGAATCTTGAAGCGTTCCATGTGCCATGGGAAAGGTTTAGGGATTCGTAAGAAAGTGTGTTGCCGCCAAATCAGCGGATACCTAAAATTATTAACGATCGCAAGTACTTCGTTGGTTAGTACGTAGTGTGATTTCACATTACCAATTACAAACTACGTCTCAACCGATTAATAGATATTACCCGGTTAAGGCCTAGTCTGTGACCGGTTAATGTGATCACGATTAGTCTAACGCCTTGTACGAGTTAATCAATTCTAGGCTTCCCGACGATTTGGATTGGATATGTGAGAGGATCATAGATATAGTTATGATGTGAGATGTGCCTAATTTTTTAGGACAAAATTTTTTAAAAAGTGGGTAGTAATGTAATACCTCGGCTAATTTAATTATTTAGCTCAATTAGTTTAGGTTTTATTATGTTTTAAATTGATTGTTGAGTAATTAAATTAGGGGAGTATTTATTAATTCAAGGGGTGTGAATAGAAGTGGCACTATGGAAATTTTAGAAAAAGGAAGGACAATGTGGTAAAATCTCTAAGCCACTTAGGGACAAAATGGTCTAAATGGGTGAGACCCATTTCTCCTGTCCTTTGCCCTCTTCCCTCACGACAGCTCTCTCTCTCTCTCATTTCCCTCTCTCTCTCTCTCGCGTTCTGCTTCTGCAAAAAAGAAAAGGGAGAAAGGAGAAAGAAAGGGAAAGGAAGAAGAGGAGGAAGAAGGGGCCACACAAGTTTGTGTTCCCATTTTTTTTGCCTTTCTTCTTCTCTTTCTCAATAGCTCTCTCTCTTCCTCCCTCCCTCTTGTTCCGTGTTCTGTTCTCCAAGGGAAAGAAGAGAAGGGAAGAACCTAGGGTTCCATGGAATTTGAGAGAAAAAGAGTGAGATTTGAGTGATTCCTTCCATCCTTGCATAGAGTAAAAGATTGGAGTTGAACATTAAGCTCTTGGGGGAAAGAATTGAAGTGCCCTAATATTCAGAAAAAGGGGGGCGCGAATTTGGAGAAGACGAGGAAGAAGAAGATCTAACCTCTTCACTTTTAGATCAGGTTTTTGAATTTGATTGTGAGTTCTTCTTCCCTTAGGTGGTGGGCAACCATAAGACCCCATTAGGGTTTTCTTTCCCTTCATTTTGTATGGATGTTTGAAGTCTATTTATGGATTTATGAGATTCATATGAGGGGGAAAGGGTTTATACGAGTTATGCATGATTGTGATGAATTTTATGACATTGGAGTATGTTCTTGTTCATGATTTTCATGTTATAAGATATGGTTCTTTCATATTGCCATGTTTGATGCTTGATTTGATGCCCAAATTTCCTTGTAAATGGATTGGATTGGTGAAAGATCAAGATTGGAGAAGTTTAGAAACCCAAAAATTTAGTTTCTGTGAAATTCTGAAGGGACGCGCGCGGTGCACCCCCTAGGCATGCGCGACGCACCCTAGGCACGTACGACGCACGTCAAAACAGAGAGGATGCACAAGTTACGTGGGCGTGTAGTTCACGCGAGACAGGTCTAAATAGCTCATGAACACGCCGTGGCCAGCGTGAGCGGTCGAATTCTTTGTAATGTGCATAACGCGTGCGAGCATTTGGGAAGCGCCTTGATTATGTTGTTTTGTGATTTTTCACATTTTTAGGGCTTTTAAGGCCATCAATACTTGTTTTTAGTGTTCTAAATCCTCTGGGATCAAAGGGATATCATAGGAATCCCTTAGAATAGTTATTTCAACTTGAGTTTTGAATGAAATACTTCATGATATGGTACAAAAAATATGGATTTGTAATAGTATTAGTAAGATAGTTATGAGTAAACACGCTCAGCCCAAAGGAAGCTAAAGTGTAAATGTTCATGCTCAGCCCAAAGGAAGCTGAGGTGTAAGTAATCATGCTCAACATAAAAGAAGCTGAAAGCTATTATAGAAATAGTCGTGAGTGCAGAGAGGGTGCTATTGTGATATAGCGATACACCTCGACTGTACAAACAGATGTTTGTACAAAGCGTGTGCCACTGCTATAGAACAATATGATCCGGCTGTTACCAACGGATCATAGTTTAATTAGATTGTCATCGTTACTAAAAATGTTTGTCAATGAATGTTAGTATGGATTGTGGCTAGTTTTGGTGAGGGATCAGTGAAGGACTCACTGAGATTTTATAATCTCACCCTTCCCTCTATTATTTTCAGATAAACAGGTACCCAAGGCGGATTAAACGACCCTGCGGACTTAGTTCTCCTAGTCTTTTTTATTTTAAAAGATGTACTCGACTTCTTTTGTTATTAAGGACAAAGTTTAGCCTTGTATTTTGTATTCCCAAGCTTTGGACTTGGATCAAGTTGTAATTCTAACTTTCAGACATATAACAATGACTAAAGTTTAGACTTGTAAATGTTAATCAAGTTTTAAAATTTTAGTAATTTCTGTGCTTTAATGTAAATTATCTTATTTCAATTATTATTGGAGTACAAGCGTTACATTATGGTATCAGAGCGACTCAATCTTGATTAAAGTGCCCTAATTTTCAAAAAAAGGGGTGCGCAAATTTGGAGAAGAGAAGGAAAAAGAAGATCTAACCTCCTCACTTTTAGCTCAAGTTTTTGAATTTGATTATGACTTCTTCTTCCCTTAGGTGGTGGGCAACCATAAGACCCCGTTAGGGTTTCCTTCCCTTCATTTTGTATGGATGTTTAATGTCTATTTGGGGATTTACGAGATTCATATGAGGGGAAAAGGGTTTATATGAGTTATGCATGATTGTGATGAATTTTATGACCTTGGAGTATGTTCTTGTTCATGATTTTCATGTTATATGATATGGTTCTTTCATATTACCTTGTTTGATGCTTGATTTGATGCCCAAATTTCCTTGTAAATGGATTGGATTAGGGAGACATCAAGATTGGAGAAGTTTGGAAACCCAAAAACTAAGTTTCTATGGAATTATGCAGGGACGCGCACGACGCGGCCCCTAGGCACTCGCGACGCAACTCAAAACAGAGAGGATTTAAGGAAATGCGCGTGACACGTGCTAGGCACGCGCGAGACAGGTCTGAACAGCCACGAACGCGCGTGAGATGTGCCGCGCGCACAAATAGATTCAAATTGCTGTAATGAACGTGACGCGCGCCAAAACGCGCTGGATCGTGCCCAGTTATGTTGTTTTGTGATTTTTCACATTTTAATGGGCTTTTAAGGCCATGAATACCTGTTTTTAGTATTTTAAATCCTATGGGATCAAAGGGATATCATAGGTATCCCTTAGAATAGTTATTTCAACTTGAGTTTTGAATGAAATACTTACTGATATGGTACTAAAACTACGGTTTTGTAATAGTATTAGTAAGATAGTTATGAGTAAACACGCTCAGCCCAAAGGAAGATGAGGTGTAAGTAATCATGCTCAGCACAAACGAAGCTGAAAGCTATTACAGAAATAATCGTGAGTGTAGAGCGGGTGCCACAGTGATATAGCAATACGCCTCGACTGTACAAACAGATGTTTGTACAGAAAGTGTGCCACTGCTATAGAACGATACGCCCCGACTATTACCAATGGATCATAGTTTAATTAAATTGTCATGTTTACTAAAAATGTTTGCAAATGAATGTTATTATGGATTGTGGCTAGTTTTGGTGAGGGGTCCGTGAAGGACTCATTGAGATTTTAAAATCTCACTCTTTCCTCTATTGTATTCAGATAAACAGGGTCCGTGAAGGACTCTATTGTTTTCAGATAAACAGATTTTATAATCTTCCAACCAAATTCGAGAATTGGCAAGATACTCTTTATATGCCCGGTTTGCACCGGATGATAGTTGGAAGATGAACCAATTCAAATGGGGATTGAGGGCTGACATTCAGAATAGTTTGGCTCAGACAAACTTCACAACCTTTGTTGCCTTGGTTCACAAGAGTTATGTGGTCGAGGAAAGTCTGAAGATATTGTATGAAGAGAAACAACTCAAGTGGCAGAAGAGAAGGGATGCACGCAAGAGCTGCCAACAATTTAGTACCTTAGGAGATACGGATAGAGGAAACACGTTCAAACATCTCCAAAATCAGAAGTAAATGAATGTCCTAAGTGTGGGCGGACTCACAGGGATGAGTGCTTGGTCGGACAAAATGTGTGCTACATGTGAACCAGGGCACTCTGCAAGGCGTTGTCCCCAACAGAAGAAGAAAGCAGTGCCAGAATCTAATTGCCCATTGATGGGCAAAGTGTTCCACCTCGGTGGAAGGAAGACTAAAGAAGTTGATCAATCAACTCAAGGTAAGTAATTTCTAAGCAGAAAATTTAGATTCTGTTATGTAATATGATTGTCTAATTTTTTTTTTTGAATGTTTTGTATCACATTATGGTATCACGTTATGGTTTATGAAATGTTAGTTTTTGGTGAAATGGGTGAATTGATGTCCTCGCCCCCACACTGACACATGTTTTGTATTTCCTTTACTATTCTCTCCGTAGAGGGAATCTTGAAGCGATCCCTGTGCCATGCGAAAAGGTTTAAGGATTCGTAAGAAAGTGTGTTGCCGCCAAATCAGCGGAGACCTAAAATTATTAACAATTGTAAGTACTGCGTAGGTTAAGAGATATTACCCGGTTAAGGCCTAGTCTGTGACCGATTAATGCGATCACATTAGTCTAACTAATTAACGCCTTGTAAGAGTTAATCAATTCAAGGCTTCCCGAAGATTTGGATTGGATATGTGAGAGGATCATAGATATAGTTATGATGTGAGATGTGCCTAATTTTTTAGGACAAATTTTTTTTAAAAGGTGGGTAGTAATGTAACATCCCGCCTAATTTAATTATTTAGCTCAATTAATTTAGGCTTTATTATGTTCTAAATTGATTGTTGAGTAGTTAAATTAGGAGAGAATTATTAATTCAAAGGGTGTGAATAGAAGTGGCACTATGGAAATTTGAGAAAAAGGAAGGACAAAATGGTAAAATCTCTAAGCCACTTAGGGACAAAGTGGTCCAAATGGGCGAGACCCATTTCTTCTTTCCTTTTCCCTCTTCCCTCACGACAGCTCTCTCTCTCAACAACAGTGAGTTCCACCTCCACCCCTACCTGTTCAGCTAGAGGATCTAAACCGTACATTCTTCAAGTTGAATCCTCCAACCTCCACTGGTAAATCTGAAGCCATGGCATCCCAACACTGGTTGGAGGCCATGGAGACAATCTTCAAAGTTGTACAATCTACGGAGGAGCAGAAAGTCACTTTCGCCACAAACATGTTGATGGAAGAGGATGAGAACTGGTGGGATCGGGCACGAGCTTACATGTTGGCTCAGGAGACACCCTTAGAATGGGCACAATTCCGAACGGCTTTCCTAGAAAAGTACTTCCCTCAGACTGTGAAGGAGAAAAAGCATAGAGAGTTCAACCATTTGCAGTAAGGAGATTCTACTGTTGTCGAGTATGTAGCCAAATTCGAGGAATTGGCAAGATACTCCTCATATGCCCGGTTTGCACCGGATGATAGTTGGAAGATGAACCAATTCAAATGGGGATTGAGGGCTGACATTCAGAATAGTTTGGCTCAGACGGACTTCACAACCTTTGCTGCCTTAGTTCAGAAGAGTTATACGGCCGAGGAAAGTCTGAAGAAACTGTATGAAGAGAAACAACTGAAGTGGCAGAAGAGAAGGGATGCACGCAAGAGCTGCCAACAATTTAGCACATTAGGAAATATGGATAGAGGGAAACAAGTTCAAACCTCTCTAGAATAAGAAGTAAATGAATGTCCTAAGTGTGGTCGGACACACAGGGGTGAGTGCTTGGTCGAACAGAATGTGTGCTATATGTGCCGCCTACCATGGCACTCTACAAGGCGTTGTCCCCAACAGAAGAAGAAAGCAGTGCCAGAATCTAATTCCCCAATGACGGGCAGACTGTTCCACCTCGGTGTAAAGAAGACTTAAGAAGTTGACCAATCAACTCAAGGTAAGTAATTTCTAAGCAGAAAATTTAGATTCTGTTATGTAAAACGATTGTCTAATTTTTTTTTGAATGTTTTGTATCACATTATGGTATCACGTTATGGTTTATGAAATGTCAGTTTTTGGTGGAATGGTTGAATTGTTGTCCTCACCCCCACACTGACACGTGTTTTGTATTTCCTTCATTATTCTCTCCATAGAGGGAATCTTGAAGCGATCCCTGTGCCATGGGAAAGGTTTAGGGATTCGTAAAAAAGTGTGTTGCCGCCAAATCAGCAGAGATCTAAAATTATTAATGATTGCAAGTACTTTGTTGGTTAGTACTTAATGTGATTTCACGTAACCAATTACAAACTACGTCTCAACCGGTTAAGAGATATTACCCAGTTAAGGCCTAGTATGTGACCAGTTAATGCGATCATGATTAGTCTAACCAATTAATGCCTTGTAAGAGTTAATCAATTCGAGGCTTCCCGACGATTTGGATTGGATATGTGAGAGGATCACAGATATAGTTATGATGTAATTATTCAAGCTCAGCCTGAAGGAAGCTGAGTTGTAAGTATTCAAGCTCAGCCCAAAGGAAGCTGAGGTGTAATTGTTCATGCTCAGCCCAAAGGAAGCTGAGGTGTAAGTAATCATGTTCAGCACAAAGGAAGCTAGAAGCTATAACAAAAATAATCGTGAGTGCAGAGCGGGTGCCACTGTGATATAGCGATACACCTCGACTGTACAAACAGATGATTGTACAGAGCGTGTGCCACTACTATAGAACGATACGCCCCGAGTATTACCAACGGATCATAGTTTAATTAGATTGTCATGTTTACTAAAAAAAATTTGTAAATGAATGTTATTCTGGATTGTGGCTAGTTTTGGTGAGGGGTCCCTGTAGGACTCACTGAGATTTTATAATCTCACCCTTTCCTCTATTGTTTTCAGATAAACAGGTACCCAAGGAGGATTAAAAGATACTGCGGACTTAGTTCTCCTAGTCTTGTTTATTTTAAAAGATGTACTCAACTGCTTTTGTTATGAAGGAGAAAGTTTAGCCTTGTATTTTGTATTCCAAAGCTTTGGACTTGGATGAAGCTGTAATTCTAACTTTTATACTTATGACAATGACTAACGTCTAAACTTCTAATTGTTAATCAAGTTTTGAAATTTTAGTAATTCCTGTGCTTTAATGTAAATTGTCTTATTTCAATTATTATTGGAGTACGAGCATTACAAACTCCCCATGAGGGGTAGAGAACATTGTAAGGGCAGTGTGAGGGAAAGCCATTAAGCACAAGGGAATATAAAGATAGTCCTCGGCTGTTCAAAAAATGCGAGCTCAGTTGGTAATGGCAATGTGCTTCCGGGTTACTTAAGCCCCAGGTTCCGGGTTCGAACCTTGTATAAGGCAAAAATTCCACATGGGGGTGGAAAAGTCTTGTGAGTGACACGCCATTCCAGAACCATTAATTGACATAGGATGAAGGGTGGGTGTTATAAGTATGACCAATAACACCAGAAATTTCACAAGATGCAACATTAGGCGTTATAGCATTCACACATATTTTTTCAAATTTTTGAAATAAAGCGTCAACCTTAGAAGCTATATGGTCCAAAGCATCAACATCATACCTGCCACCTTTCTTTTCAGGGGCACGATCACTTGACCATTGGTAGTGATTTTCAGCCATGTCCTCATTGAGACTATAAGCTTCCTCTATGTTCTTGTTCATCAAAGCACCTCCTGCTGCTACATCCACTGCTGTTCTAGTGTTGTAATTGAGTCCATTGTAAAAGGTATACACAATTAGCCATTTTTCTGCCCATGGTGAGGACCCATCCTCAACAATTCCTTGAAACGTTTCCAAGCATCATAAAGTGATTCTCTATCCCTTTGAGAAAAACATGTGATTTAGTTTCTAAGCTGCGTAGTTTTGCTCGGAGGGATGTATTTGGAAAGGAACATTTGAGACAATTGATCCTATGTGGTTATGGATTCGGATAGAAGTGAGTGCAGCGAAGCTCTAGCTCTATCCCTCAAGGAAAAAGGGAAAAACCTGAATCTTATTGCATCCGTAGTAACTCCATTCATCTTTAGAGTATCACAAAATTCCAAGAACATGGAAAAATGGAGTTTTGGATCATCCATTTGAGAACCTCCAAACTGGTTTTGCGACACCATGGAAAGCAGAGAAGGCATCAACTCAAAATTGTTTGCCTCCACTGTTGGACGTGTGATATTAGAATGCAATCCAGTGGTGTTAGGGGCGACAAATTCCTTCAAAGTTCTTGTATCTTCAGCCATGCTGGAGTCCCCTTCTTTTCAATCATTGCTTTGCTTTGTTCTCTTCTTCTCCTATGGAAGAATCTTTCTATCTCAGGCACTGGTTCAACAAGATCTCCAAGACTTCGGATTCTTCACATTCAACTAGAAAATCAGCAAATGAAAAAAAAAGATGATAGCAAAAAAATAAAACAAAAGTTTTAGTCTAACCGGAATAGTGAAAGAAAATCAATATCCAATTACAAAAGTCTCTGATAACGGTGCTAAAAACTTGGTAGGAAGCCGCAAGCGAACAATTCTATTGCATAGTAAAATATCATTCCCACGGAAACTTAAGATTGAATACCAAATTCTTTCAACTATGGTGATTAGCTAAAATATCTATTCGAATGATAAGTTGCAGGAAAATAGTTTGAAATCAGAGGAAAAGACTCTCAGGATTGTGACTCTTCACTATGATAATTATCAATAAGCCAATTCCCTTAGGGTCTGTTTGGTTCAAGCGATGGGAGGGGAGGGGAGGGAAGGGGAAGGGAGGGGAGGGATTTTAATGGAGGGGAGGGATTAATTTACTTGAATATCCTTATAGCCTTTTGTATTATAATATATATAAGGATATTTAAGTAATTTTATTTTAAATGATTTAATCTCCCCTCCCCTTCCCTCCAAAACCCCCCACTTCTAAAGGGGAGCCAAAATTGGCTAAGGAGAGATTTTTCTCCCCTTCCCCCTAAAAAAAATTGAACCAAACAAACATAATTTAAAATAACCCATCCCCTCCCCTCCAAAACCCCCAACCAAATAGGCCCTTAAAGTTATGAGTACTGGATTATTTTAAAGGCCAAATAATCTAATTTAGCTATTGCCTTCTTTTAAAGAACAATAATATGTTTAAGCTAAAAAACCAACCTATTTTCATGGTAGAGAGATTAGAAAAAACTCATTAAAAACAACTATCTTTTACAGTCTCAAGTAAATCAAATATATTTTCATGATTTGATTCACTTGTTCAACCTTGTGGTTCTAATATCAAACTTCACTTTGCAGTACTTCGTTTGATATTTAAGATCAATACAACTAAAGCTTATGATTGCAAACAAGATAAAAATCAAGTTTGAATTAAGAAGAACAATACTCATAATAGTTAGGAAAGAAAACTAGACTTAATAATAATCCATCATTAGAATGTCAACAATCCCAAGATGAAGAAGATTACCCACACATGATTGAAATAGAAACAAGACAATATAATTTAAACATTCTGAAAGTATTGATATAAAGAAATGAAGAACAGAAAAAGATAGAAAACTGAATTTTATTCAAAGCCAAAAGACTTAGAGTAGTGATAGAACATACTTAAAGAAAACTACAAAAAAAAGAACCAATATTCTAGTTAGGGAAGTGAATAGAAAATGGAGGAATTTTGTAGTGCAATCTAAAAGAAAACAACCCCTTTTAAAGCTTAATTTAGTCTCAATTAATGCCCGTTACAATCCCATTTAAGCCCCATAAAAATAGCTATCAGAATTCCTAAGTTTTAATAAGCTGTTACAAAAACTGTCACGATTAAAACCATACTTATCATTACTGGGGGTCATAATTCTCGATCTGGTGACTTTGCACATCTTTAAACTCAAATTACGGCCATAATGACAATTACTAGGGATGTATTTCTCTCTGACTTCCACTTGGCTCTTCAATTCTTTCCACACGAATTATGGGAGTAATCTTCAACAATGGGGGTCATAATCTTTGCTATTTACATTAAATTCTTCAAGCTTTCCACCACTTCACCTAATAAACAAAATAAAAACAAAGGATTGTAAAATAGAACAAAAAGTGAAATACACCACTAAAATAACCTATTAAACAAAAGCATAAACTTAATCAAATTCTAACGTACCACCTCCATCACTTGCAAACCCTAATATTCTCTGGTTTTCCTCCCTACATCCGTAAGAAGAACATCGTTTGAAGGTATGCACTCTGTTATAGTGATTTCCCTAATCCTAATCTAATCCCATTGTGTTACTGAATTGTTATTTGTATACGTATGTAGGGTATGGGGGACCAGACACGATTTAATATTGTTTGTCTGTAATGGGGAACATGTGGGGTTTGGGGGACCAGATGGTGTTTGTCTATGCTTTACAATTTTTTAATGCATTGTTTATTCTGTAATGGATTTAGGGACCACAGGGGGACTAAATTTGTGTGTTCTTTTGTACATGTGGGTTGTGGGGAACAAACTCCTTTGGGAACACATTTTCCATTGTTAATTTATGTGTTTTTTTTATGTTTTCCAGGCATGAGTATCTCTATAGCATTCCACCATATGGGTTCCTTTGAGAGAGAATCCTCAATGCACTATAAAGCTTATCAAATACATGTGGTGCATAACATTGATGTGGATATGTGGTCCTTTTTTGAAGCACTTGGCATAGTCAAGGAGGAGTTATATTATGAGGGTGATGGCTTGAAATTGTGGTGGAAAGAAAATGAGTCTACTTTTGAAAATGGCCTGAAACAATTGCTGGATGATAATGAAGCTCAGGAGTTAGCAAATTATGCCATTAGCCACAAATGTGAGGTTGAGGTATTTGTTGAGCATGTACTGATTGGACCGGTCTTAGTGGATGAAGTTGTGCCTATTTTGGTGGGTGAAGTTGGTAATGATGAGGAAAGCTGTAATGATAAGGGGAAATGAGTTATTGTTGATGGAGATGACAATGAAGATATTGGAAGTGAAAGTGAAGATTCTTACGTTGCTAATATTCATTTTAATGACAGTAAAGAAGAGGGGGATTTGGGATTGGATGGTGGTTTTGATGAACCTTCTGAAGGTGGATAATGTTATGATGAAACTTATGTTACTGAAGTGGAGAATGTCAACACATCAATAAAGTCAGGGAAAGTTAAAATAACTCTAAGGATGTTTATGAGTTGTAATGCATAAAGTAGCAAGGTGGCCGAAGCTGAAGCACCTACTGCTAATTCATTTATCGCACCACCTGATATTGACAGAATGCATGAAATAGATGTTGGCTACTCAACTGAAGAGTTAGATAGTGATTGTGATGACTCAGATGAAGATGATATGCCAAAGAAGAAATCTGTGGTTTTCAGAAAAGATCACATGTGCAAGGAGTTTCAATTTAAGATTGGGATGTAATTCAGCTCTTTGAAAGACTTCAAACAGGCAATACTAGATCATTCTGTTTTGAATGGAAAGCAAGTTAAATTTGTCAAGAATGATGCCAAGAGGGTGAGGTGGTATGCAAAAATGAATGTGGATTTGTTATGTTGGTAAGCAAGGAGGGTTGCAAGAATACAATCGAGGTGAAGACTTTGGAGGGGAAACATAATTGTGGAAGAGTTTTGATAACAAGAATGCAGGATCCAAGTTGATTGCCAAGGCTATAGTTGATAAATTTAGACTTGGTCAGAGGGTTACTATCAATGAAATTATAAATGATGTTAGGAGAAACTATGCCACTGGTATTACTAAATTAAGAGCAATTATAGCTAGAAAGATTGCTATGGAAACTATGGAGGGAAAGGCATGCAAGCAGTATACATTGTTGTGGTCTTATAGTGCAGAATTGAGGAGGACAAATGCTAGAAATACTTGCAAGATTGAACTAGAAAGACCTGCTCCTGACCTACCACCAAGATTTGCCAGATTCTACATGTGTCTTGATGGTTGCAAGCAAGGCATCTTGAAAGGTTGTAGACCAGTCATTGGAGATGATGGTTGCCATTTAAAGATACCTTATGGTGGTCAGCTTCTAATTGCAGTGGGAAGGGATCCTAATGAAGGGAGTGTAAGTTCTCTTTAGGAAAAAAATTGTCTTTTTTTATAAGACACTTTTCAAATTACTAAATGCATTAATTATTTTTTTACAAGAATACTCCTAATTAAATAAGGTGATCATTTCTCTTTCTTAAGAGTCTTGGGGAGGTGAATCCCAATAGGGGCACACACCGACTGAGTTGGGTCAGTTTTAATCAAACTCACTGCCTGAACTAATCAAATTTTCTCGGTTTGGCTGTGTAAAAAATCTGTAGTTTTCTTTCAAACCCAAACCAACCCAATCCAGTGATGAATGGGTTGGTTCGAATTGAGTTCGCGGGTCATGAGACAAAAAAAATCTTTTAAAATTCCAAAAATGTGTCATTAACACTTAAAATTCCACAAATTTTTCAGCAACACTTAAACTAAATTCCGTAGTTTTTAAAATGACATTCTATTCCACAAAATTTCCACAAAATAGAAAGAAACCCTAATTTCTAAGTGAACAAGTAGTGTCTCATTTGTCATAAATCATGACTGCGTGATAATAATGTATATAAAAAAATAAAAATAAATAAATTTCATGTCATCAGGTTGGGCTAATGGGTTCACGGATTTGAAATCATAAATTCGTCACCCGAACCAAACCACTTCGGGTTTGAACGGGTTGGTTTGAGTTCGACCAAAACTACGAAAAAAACCGAACCAAATGCTTTGTTTTGGGTTGGATCCTCAGGTTGATTGGGTTGACTCGGACCTCTGTACACCCCTAAATCCCAATGCATGATTGAGAGATAATTTTGAAAAAACAATACACATTATTGACAAATTTAATGTATTAATTAATTTTCTTAACAGAAATGTTTTTTGAACACAAAAGTGAACACAAAAACAGCAACACCGTATGTCCGTACTGTACGGACCGTATGTCCATACAGTACGGACAAATTTTTTTTTCAAAAAATATTTTTTTTATTTTTTTTTAGATTTTTTTAACTGGTTAAAAAAATATTTGTCATTATTGCATTAACTAGATATTTAAACTTGATTAACCAGATAAAAAAAGTTTGAGGATTTGGCATTAACTAGATAATTGTTGGAACCTAAACGATTGAGAAGTTTAGACCCTCATTAGTTTTGATGATAACAAAGTATCTTCTGATAAGTCTTTAAGTGTGCAGGTATTAAAATCTCTTATGTTTTGTCTTACTCAAGCAAGAAGAAGAAACTCACAAGTATTGAATACATTCCATGTGTGTCAGCATCCGATTCACTCCAGCGTCTTGTGTATAGCGAGCGTCCGGTAGTGTTATTCTTTGACACGTGGATTACTCAATTGCTGCGAGCGTCCGTCTCCTGTTCTGAGCGAGCATCTATTCTTTTAACGAATCATGTGATGATCACGTTTGTGCTCTTCTACCTCAACTATTTGGAACGGAATTCGAATTTGATTTTGTGTGCTCATTTTGATATACGAGGTATCAAATGTGACACCTTTGGTATAAGACAAATTCGTACAAGGAAATTGTGAAAAGCAGATGGTACAAAAACGGTAATATGTACTATTCTGATATTCTCTGGAAAGGAAGAAAAGGACAGCTTTACAAATTACCTCACTCAATGATATGGAGCTGAAATTTACTGCAATGGTAATACCCCTCAGAGACTCCTATAAATACCCCAGGGTATTCATTGAAGAAGGTTGCCAAAAACTGCAAGAAACTACATTCTGAAAGAGCTATTACTCAAGTGAGCAATCAAGTTTCGTGCCAAGTTTCTGGATAACAACAACTGAACCTCAGCGTTTGATACTTTCGTTTTAGAAAGCTATTTGTTTTTCAGCTTAATCTTTTCATCCTCTCTGTGAGAGTTATTTTGATTGTGTTCAAAACTATCTTTATGAAAGTCGTATTGCCTAGTTAAGGCTTTGTTCCTCAAAGGCTCGAACGTACTGAGTCATTTTGATAAGTTAAGAGTATTGTCAAGTTTGTGACAGTAGAATACTCTTAAGAAAATTTGTAATTAGTTGATTATAGTGGAAAATCCTTTAGGAACGAAGGGACTAGACGTAGCTACCAGGTTGGTGGTGAACTAGTATAAATCTCTGTGTCTCTTGCTTTACTGTTTTATACTTACGTTTATCTTGCGCATAAAAACAAGTTTTCATAAACTTCATTTCCAGCGTCTGATCTTACTCCAGCATCCGATTTCAAATAGATTCAAAATCTAGTGTTACAAAGTGTTTTTAACTTGAAGTTTGCGAAAAGTTTTCAACACAATTCAACCCCCCTTCTTTTGTTCACGTTCAGTTGGTATCAGAGCTCGGCCTCTTGGTTGAGCACTTAACAGTGTTAAGAGAAAAGATCCTATACTGTGAACATGTCTGCTGAAGGTGGTCACATGAACCGTCATCCTCTATTTACTGCAGAAAAATTTGACTACTGGAAACATAAGATAAAAGCTTTCTTTGAGAAACAACAACTTGAGTTGTGGGATATTGTTGAAAGTGGTTACCTTATTCCCACTAATGTTGCTTGTGTTGCTATTGCCAGAGAAAACTGGAATGATGAGCAGAAAAAGAGATATCAAATCAATCAAAAAGCTAGATTTATTCTTATCTGTGCTATGTCAGAAAAAGAATATGATAAATGTGGCAAATTCGATACTGTCAAAGAGATATGGGATTCTCTTGTTTTATCTTATGAAGGCTCTGCCCAAGTAAGAGAAACTAAAGCTAGCATGTTGGTTCGCCAATATGAATTGTTTAAGATGGAAGATGGTGAAAACATTGAGTCTATGTTTGGAAGGTTCCAAACACTCGTTCATGGGTTACAGGCCCTTAGAAAAAGTTATACCACACCTGACCATGTGAGAAAGATCCTGAGAAGTTTGACCAAGCAGTGGAGACCCAAAGTCACTGCTATCCAAGAAGCAAAAGATTTAAATGTCTTAAGACTTGAAGATCTTTTGAGTTCTCTGAAAGCTCATGAACTTGAGTTGAATGAGGAAGAACCTGTAAAGAAAAGCAAGTCTATTGCTTTGAAAGTCAACAAACATAAAGCCAGTACTTCTAAAGCCCTTCAGGCTGAAGAAGAATCAGAAGATGAAGCTTCAGAAGGAGACGTTGATGGGTCGGATGATGAGCTCGCGTTCATATCCAGGAAGATCCAAAGGATGTGGAAGAAAAGAAACTTCAAGAAGAAATTCCACAAGAAAGATGTCGAGGACAAGAAGGAAAGAAAAGACAAAAGCCAAGTTGTTTGCTATGAATGTAAAAATCCTGGACACTTCAAATCTGAATGTCATAATCTTAAGAAGAAGCCCACATGAAGTTCCTTCAAGGGAAAGAAGAAGAGTCTCATGGCTACATAGGAAGATCTGGATTCATCATCCTCTGAGGAAGATAATGATGAAGAAGCCAATCTTGCCCTCATGGCAAATACTGACTTAGACTATGAAGAAGAAGTTGAAGAGGTAATAATATATGATTCTTATTCTGAACTTCAACTTGCAATTGATGATCTTCTAAAGGACTCTACCACTCTCTCCACTGAGTATAAAGCTTTGAAAAAGAAATTTTCAAAATTATCACAAGAATTTCAAGTTTTGAAAAATGAAAACTCAATGCTCAGTGAAGAGAACCAGAAGCTGAAAACTGAAAATCAGCATTTGGTGGATAGTTAGCGTCTGGTGACATGTCAGCCACCAGAAGCTGAGAGCTCTCAACCTGAAAGCTCTGAAGCTAAAGGCAATTCTAAGTGTAAATCAAATGATTATGAATATGTTTTTCAAAAGTTTCATGCAGAAAGTGTTACTCGAAGCAAGCAAGCTTCAATGATTTTGGGTGTCAGTAAAACGATAACTCAAGGTCTTGGTTACATATTAGATGAACCCTCCTTAGAAAATAAAAATCCTACATCTGATAAATCCAATGATCACAGTGAATGCTTGCATTGTACTTACTGCAACAAACATGGTCATTTGAAAAGTGCATATACTGCTTTTAAGACTAAGAATGATAAGTATCCTTCAAGAACTAACAAGAAAGGACCTAAAAAGATATGGGTACCTAAAGATAAAATAGTCTATGTTGCAGACATGCTTAGCAACAAGGTCAACACACCTATCTTGGTACTTAGCAGTATATGCTCGCGTCACATGACAGGAGAAAAACATATGTTCCAAGAGCTAAGGCCTAAAGAAGAAGGATTTGTTGGTTTCGGAGGAAACCAGAAAGGTAAATTAGTTGGAATTAGTCGCATTGGTAAAGGCTCTCTTCCTTCTATTGATAATATACTTTATGTTGAAGGACTAAAGCATAATCTATTGAGCGTAAGTCAATTATGTGACAATGGTTATGATGTCATTTTTACAGAAACTAGGTGTTCAGTAAAAAGCAAGAAAGATGGCTCTATTTTCTTTACAACAAAGAGGAAACAAAATATTTATAAAATTGATCTTTCTAAACTTGCACAACAAGATGTCAAGTGTCTCATGTCTGTTTAAGATGAACAATGGATTTGGCATAAAAGATTGGGTCATGCCAGTTTGAGATTAATCTCAAAACTAAACAAGCACAGTCTTGTTAAAGGCTTACCAAATCTTAAATTCCAATCTGATGCTTTCTGCGAGGCATGTCAAAGAGGAAAACCAGTCAAAACTTATTTTCATTCTAAAAATATTGTCTCAACCTCTAGACCATTTGAGCTTTTTCATCTTGATCATTTTTGTTCAACAAGGACAGCCTCTTTAACTGGAAAGAAATATGGGTTAGTCATTGTTGATAATTTTGCTAGGTGGACATGGGTTAGATTCCTTGCCCACAAGGATGAGTCATTCAAAGTATTTACTATTTTCTGCAAATCAGTTCAAAATGAAAAAGGAATTTGTATTTCTTCAATTAGAAGTGATCATGGGGGAGAATTTGAAAATGAAAGCTTTCAAAAATTTTGTGAAGAAAATGGCGTCTCCCAAAATTTCTCCTCTCCTAGAACACCACAACAAAATGGTGTTGTAGAAAGGAAAAATAGGTCCCTCCAAAAAATGGCCAGGACCATGATCAATGAAGCTGATATTGCAAAACATTTTTGGGCAAAAGCAGTAAACACAGCTTGTTATATTCAAAATAGAATTCTTATTAGACCTATTTTGAAGAAGACTTCATATGAACTGTGGAAAAGAAGAAAACCAAACATATTTTATTTGCATCCCTTTGGTTGCATATGTTATATTCTGAATACTAAGGATCAACTTGGTAAGTTTGATTCCAAAGCTGACAAAAGTATCTTTTTAGGATACTCTGAAAGATCTAAAGCTTTTAGAATATACAATAAAGAAACTTTGATAGTGGAAGAATTCATGTCAATTTTGATGACAAGAAGCCTGACACTGTCATGTCAAAGCTAGATGAATTTTTTTCAGATTTAAATATTGGTGGTACAATAAACAGTGAACCAGCATCTTCAGCTTCGGTGGTAACCAGACACTGGATTCTACTCAAGCAGAAGCTGAAGCCAGAAAGAGTTGGAGATACAAAACCAATCAACCTAAGGATCAAATCATAGGAGAACCTGGAGATAGAGTTAGAACAAGATCCTCTTTCAAAGAGCATGCAGATATTGCATTTCTCTCTGAAATGGAACCGAAAACGATTGATCTAGCTTTGGAAGATGAAAGTTGGATTCTGGCTATGCAAGAAGATTTGAATCAATTTCAAAGAAATGATGTTTGGAAGTTAGTCACTCTACCAGAAGATAAGCAAGCTATTGGTACAAAATGGGTATTTAGAAACAAGCTTGATGAAGATGGTAAGGTTGTGAGAAACAAAGCAAGATTAGTTACTCAAGGTTACTCACATGAAGAAGGTATATTTTACAGAAACTTTTGCACCTGTTGCAAGGTTAAAAGCTATTCGTATTTTACTTTCATTTGCTGCACACCATGAGATAATTCTTTATCAAATGGATGTGAAAAGTGCTTTCTTGAATGGTTTTATAACTGAGGAAGTCTATGTGAAACAACCTCTTGGTTTTGAAGATATTGAATTTCCAGAACATGTTTTTAAACTTAAAAAGGCTCTGTATGGTCTTAAGCAAGCTCCTAGAGCTTGGTATGATAGATAAAAGTTCCTTTTTAATGGGAAATGGCTTTACCAGAGGTATAGTAGACACTACTCTATTTAGAAAAGCATCAAACAAGCATTTTATACTTGTTCAAATTTATGTTGATGATATTATATTTAGAGCTGTTGGAACCTAAACGATTGAGAAGTTAGACCCTCATTAATTTTGATGATAACAAAGTATTTTCAAGAGAACAATTTATCTTCTAACATATCTTTTAGTGTACAGGTATCAAAGCTTCATATATTTGTACAAAACACTCAAGACAGAAGAAGAAAATTTACAAGAGAATTGAATACACTCCACTGATGTCAGCATCCGAACTCACTCCAGCGTCTTGCTAACATCGAGCGTCCGGTAGTATTACTCTTTGACACGTGGAATACTCAATTGCTACGAGCGTCCGTCCTCTGTTCTAAGCGAGTGTCTGATCTCTTTAATGAAGCACGTGATGATCACGTTTTTGCTCTTAACCTCAGAATGTTCTGGAAAGGAATTCAAATTTGATTTTGTGTGCTCATTTTGATGTACGAGGAAGCAAAGGTGACACCTTTAGCATAAGACAAAAATCGTACAAGGCAATTGTGAAAAGCAGATAGTACGAAAACGGTAATATGTACTATTCTGATATTCTCTGGAAAGGAAGAAAATTACTACATTTCAAATTACCTCACTCAATGAAAAGGAGCTATTTTTTTACTGCAAACGGTAATATCCCTGAAGTCTCCTATAAATACCCCAAGGTATTCATTAAAGAAGGTGGCCAGAACTAAGACTGAAATTGCTAGAACAAATTCTGAGAAAGAAAGAAACTTTATTTTGGAAGCATCATCACTTTGAGTGAACAATCAAATTTCGTGCCAAGTCTCTGGTCTACAAAGAACTGAACTCAGCGTCTTATACTTTCTTTTAGAAAGCTACTCTGTTTTGAGCTTAATCTTTTCATCCTCTCTGTGAGAGTTATTTTGATTGTATTCAAAAGAATATTCTCTTTTGTAAACAGTATTTGGCCTAGTTAAGGCTTTGTTCCTCAAAGGCTCGATCGTACTGAGTCGTTTTGAGAAGTTGAGAGTATTGTCAAGTTTGTGACAGTAGAATACTCTTGAGGAAAATTGTAATCAGTTGATTATAGTGAAAAATCCTTCAGGATCGAAGGGACTAGACGTTGTTACCAGTTGGTGGTGAACTAGTATAAATCTCTGTGTCTCTTACTTTACTGTTTTACGTTTATCTTTACCTTGCTTAGTAAAACAAGTTTTCATAAACGACTTTATTTCCTGCATCCGGTTAGTCTCTCATCATCCGGTTAGTTTCTCAGCGTCCGATAAACAAACAGTTTTGAAAAATCTGTGTTCTTAGTGCTTTTAACTTAAAGTTTACGAAAGTTTTTTAACACAATTCAACTCCCCTTCTTGTGTTCACGTTCAATTGGTATCAGAGCTCGGCCTCTTGGTTGAGCACTTAACAGTGTTAAGAGAAAATATCATATACTGTGAACATGTCTACTGAAGGTGGTCATATGAACCGTCCTCCTCTATTCAATGGAGAAAAATTTGATTACTGGAAAGATAAGATAAAAGCTTTCTTTGAGACACAACAACTTGAGTTGTGGGATATAGTTCAAAGTGGTTACATTCCTCCCACTAATGCTCGTGGTGTTGCTATAGCCAAAGAAGATTGGAATGATGAGCAGAAAAAGAGATATCAAACCAATCAAAAAGCTAGATTCATTCTTATCTGTGCTATGACAGAAAAAAAATATGATAAATGTGGCAAATTTGATACTGCCAAAGAAATCTGGGACTCACTTGTTTTATCTTACGAAGGCTCTGCCTAAGTAAGAGAAACCAAAGCTAGCATGATGGTTCGCCAATATGAGTTGTTCAAAATGGAAGATGGTGAAAACATTGAAACTATGTTTGGAAGATTCCAAACACTTGTTCATGGGTTACAGGCCCTTAGAAAAAGTTACACTACACCTGACCATGTTAGAAAGATCTTGAGAAGCTTGACTAAGCAGTGGAGACCCAAGGTCACTGCTATTCAAGAAGCAAAAGATCTAAATGTCCTACGACTTGAAGATCTTATGAGTTCGATGAAAGCTCATGAACTTGAGCTAAACGAAGAAGAACCTGTCAAAAAAAGCAAGTCTATTGCTTTGAAAGTCGATCAACATAAAGCCAGTTCTTCCAAAGCTCTTCAGGCTGAAGAAGAAGAATCAAAAGATGAAGCTTCAGAAGGAGATGTTGACACATCAGAAGATGAGCTTGCGTTTATATCCAGGAAGATACAAAGAATGTGGAAGAAGAGAAACTTCAGGAGGAAGTTTCACAAGAAAGATACTAAGGACAAGAAGGAAAGCAAAGACAAGGACAAAGCCCAAGTCATTTGCTATGAATGTAAGAAGCCTGGACATTTCAAGTCCGAATGTCCTAATCTTAAGGAGAAGCCCACGAGAAGTTCTTTCAAGAAAAAGAAGAAGAGCCTCATGGCTACATGGGAAGATCTAGACTTATCCTCGTCTGAGGAAGATAATCTTGCTCTCATGGCAGACACTGATCTTAACTCGGAAGAAGAAGTTGAAGAGGTAATAGTATATGATTCCTACTATGAACTTCAACTTGCATTCGATGATCTTCTTAAGGACTCTGCCACTCTCTCTGTTGAGTATAAGAATTTGAAAAAGAAATTTTCAAAATTATCACAAGACTTTCAAGCTTTAAACAAAGAAAAATCTATACTCAATAAAGAGAACCGTGGAAAACCTAAAATCAAGCATCTCGATGGATAACTGCCTGGCCGCTAACAAGCAACCAGAAGCTGAGAGCTCTCAAGCTGAAAGCTTTAAAGTTACAGGCAACCTTAAATGCAAATCAAATGATTATGAATATGCATTTCAAAAGTTTTTTGCAGAGAGTGTAAATCGAAGCAAGCAAGCTTCAATGATTTGGGGTGTCAGTAAAACGACAACTCATGGTCTTGGTTATATATTAGATGAACCTCCTTTAGAAAATGATTCAGCATCTGATATATCCAATAATCATAGTAAATGCTTGCATTATACTTACTGCAATAAACCTGGTCATTTGAAAAGTGCATGTACTGTTTTTAAAACTGTGAAGGACAAGCTTCATACAAGAACTAACAAGAAAGGACCCAAAAAGATATGGGTACCTAAAGATAAAATAGTCTATGTTGTAGACATGCTTAGCAACAAAGTCAACACACCTATCTTGGTACTTAGACAGTGGATGCTCGCATCACATGACGGGAGAAAAGCATATGTTCCAAGAACTAAGGCCTAAAGAAGCTGGATTCGTTGGTTTCGAAGGAAACCAGAAAGGTAAAATAGTTGGAATTGGTCGCATTGGTAAAGGCTCTCTCCCCTCTATTGATAATGTACTTTATGTTGAAGGACTTAAACATAACTTATTGAGCATAAGTCAATTATGTGACAATGGTTATGAAGTCATCTTTACAGAAACTGGATGTCTAGTAAAAAGCAAGAAAGATGGCTCTATTTTCTTCACTGCTAAGAGGAAACAAAATATTTACAAAATTGATCTCTCTGAACTTGCAAAACAAGATGTCAAGTGTCTCATATCTGTTGACGAAGAACAATGGATTTGGCACAAGAGATTGGGTCATGCCAATTTGAGATTAATCTCAAAATTAAACAAGCACAGTCTTGTCAGAGGCTTACCAAATCTTAAGTATCAATCAGATGCTCTCTGTGAGGCATGTTAAAGAGGAAAACAAGTTAAAACTTCTTTTCATTCAAAAAATGTTGTTTCAACCTCTAGACCACTTGAGCTTTTGCATCTTGATCTTTTTGGTCCAACAAGGATAACTTCTTTAACTGGAAAGAAATATGGGTTAGTCATTGTTGAAAATTTTGCTAGATGGACATGGGTTAGATTCCTTGCTCACAAAGATGAGTCATACAAAGTATTTACTGTATTCTGCAAAACAGTTCAAAATGAAAAAGGAATTTGTATTTCTTCTATTAGAAGTGATCATGGGGGAGAATTTGAAAATGAAAGCTTTCAAAAATTTTGTGATGATAATGGCATCTCCCACAATTTCTCCTCTCCAAGAACACCTCAACAAAATAGTGTTGTAGAAAGGAAAAATAGGTCCCTCCAAGAAATGGCCAGGACCATGATCAATGAAGCTAATATTGCAAAACATTTTTGGGCAGAAGCAGTAAACACAGCTTGTTACATTCAAAATAGAATTCTTATTAGACCTATTTTGAAGAAGACTCCATATGAACTGTGGAAAGGTAGAAAACCAAACATATCATATTTTCATTCATTTGGTTTTACTTGTTATATTTTGATTACTAAGGATCAGCTTGGTAAGTTTGATTCAAAAGCTGACAAATGAATCTTTTTGGGATATTCCGAAAGATCTAAAGCTTTTAGAATATACAATAAAGAAACTATGACAGTGGAAGAATCCATTCGTGTCATATTTGATGACAAGAAGCCTGACACAGCCATGTCAGAGCTAGATGAATTATTTTCATAATTAAATATAGGCGATATTACAAATAGTGAACCTACATCTTCATTGTCCGGTGGTGACAAGACGCAAGAATCTTCGGAAGTAGAAGCCAGAAAGAGCTGGAAGTACAAAACCAAACATCCTAAAGATCAAATCATAGGAGAACCTGGAGATAGAGTAAGAACCAGATCCTCTTTTAAAGAGCATGCAGATATGGCACTACTCTCAGAAATGGAACCTAAAACGATTGATCAAGCATTGGAAGATGAAGGTTGGATTCTGGCCATGCAAGAAGAGTTGAATCGGTTCCAAAGAAATGATGTATGGAAGCTAGTTACTCTATCAGAAGATAAGCAAGCTATTGGTACTAAATGGGTATTTAGAAACAAGCTTGATGAAGATGGAAAGGTTGTGAGAAACAGGGCAAGATTGGTTGCTCAAGGTTACTCACAGGAAGAAGGTATTGATTTTACTGAAACATTTGCACCTGTTGCAAGGTTCGAAACTATACGCATTTTACTTTCATTTGTTTCACACCATGATATAATTCTTTATCAAATGGATGTGAAAAGTGCTTTCTTGTATGGTTTTATAACTGAGGAAGTCTTTGTAAAACAACCTTCTGGATTCGAAGACATTGAATTTCCAGAACATGTCTTCAAGCTTAAAAAGGCCCTGTACGGTCTTAAGCAAGCTCCCAGAGCTTGGTATGAAAGACTGAGTACATTTTTGATGAAAAATGGTTTTACCAGAGGTCTAATAGACACTACTCTTTTTAGAAAAATATCAAACAAGCATTTTATAATTGTTCAAATATATGTTGATGACATTATTTTTGGAGCTACTAATGAAAGCCTTTGCAAAGAATTTTCTAAGCTAATGCAGGCTGAATTCAAGATGAGCATGATGGGTGAACTAAAGTTCTTCCTTGGAATTCAAATCAAACAATGCAATGATGGTATCTATATACATCAAAGCAAATATATCAAGGAATTGCTAAAGAAATTCAAAATGGTGGATTGCAAACCTATGTGCACTCCTATGCATCCCACGTGCATTCTTGGTAAAGATGAAACTGATAAAAAGGTAGATCAGAAAATGTACAGAGGTATGATTGGGTCTCTACTTTATCTTACAGCTTCAAGACCTGATATTATGTTCAGCGTCTGTCTGTGTGCTAGATTTCAATCAGATCCTAGAGAATCACACTTGAGTGCTGTTAAAAGAATTTTTAGATATTTGCAAGGATCTACTAATCTTGGTTTGCTTTATAAGAAATCAAAAGATTACAAGTTAGTAGGTTTCTGTGATGCTGACTTTGCTGGAGACCGAATTGAAAGAAAAAGCACAAGTAGAGGCTACCAATTCCTTGGAGCAAACCTTGTGTCTTGGTCAAGCAAAAGGCAAAGCACGATTGCACTCTCAACAGCAGAAGCTGAATATATTTCAGCAGCAAGTTGCAGCTCTCAACTTCTGTGGATGAAATATCAACTTGAAGATTATCTGATAAAAGAGAGTAACATTCCTATCTTTTGTGATAATACTTCTGCAATCTGTCTTACTAAAAATCCCATATTGCATTCACGAGCCTAGCACATTGAGATTAAGCATCATTTTATAAGAGACTATGTTCAGAAGGGTATTCTCGAAATAAAATTTGTAGACACTGATCATTAGTGGGCTGACATATTTACAAAACCCCTTGCTGAAGATAGATTCAATTTTATAAGAAGAAATTTAAATTTTCATCTTATAGAAGAATGATTAATCTCAGCGTCAGATGATATGCATCATCTCAGCATCTGGTATGACATAAGCATGTATACGTGTAAGCATTTTATTTTTCATGTGCATCATAACTCAGCGTCTAGTGAATCGGTTGCTTGCATCCGAGCGCACACACACGTGTCACACGTGTAAAGGACTTAAGCGTCTCATCACATCTCAATGAGTCATGATTATTTATGTTTTTCAATAAAATCTTTTTACTTGATTTTACTTTTCTTTTGGCGTCTTCATTTAATGAAAAGGGGAATCTTCATTTTCTTTTCTTTTTGATTTAATTTTTTTTTTTTGGAAATGCGAAGCGGTTTTTGAAAAAGGACTGTACCATTTTCTATCAACTTTCCCACTACTCCACATTTTTCGCTCCATCACTTCACTCTGTTTCTACTTGCAAAAATTATTTTCTCTCTCTCTCTCTCTGTGATTTCAAACCCTAACACCTCCATTACCCACTCTACAACTGCTACCATGGCCGATAAAAAGGTTGGACAATATACTGCTACCTACGATGTCTTCTCAGAAGCAAAACTTATGAATGAAAACAGAATTGATTTTGAGAATTTCAAGCTCTATGGTTTTGAGTTTGAAGAAGGTTTGAAGAAACTGGGTTGGAAAAATTATTTTATCTGGGAACCAGTTGATGTGTTGAGCTATGCTATAAAGGAATTCTGGGGGAACGCTCATCTACTTCCGGGTGAAATTATTGAAGGATATATCAGAGGTTTCAAGTTACGTTTCACTATAAACTCTATAGCTCAGACCATCAAGTGCCCTTGTGAAGGAATCAGTTACTATGCTAACTGGGTTAACGCTTGCAGAGGTTTGGAAAATGTCAACGAAGCTTTGTTTGAAAATTATCGTGAGTTGAAGAAGAAGAACATAACTCCCACTGTCAAAGATTTGAAAAGCCACTACAGAGTATTGCACAAAATCATCGCTAAGAGCGTGATTCTAAAGGCTGGTTCAAGCGACATAGTGAACTATGAGCAAAAGTTCATTATGAGAAACTATATGGATGGAAAGAAAATCAACCTGCCAAGGTTGACTATCAATAATCTTGTTAATGCTCTTGTCTTTTCAAGGAAAAGTGTTGATAAAAAGTCAAGGTTATCCCTTATGGAGTTCTTCTTTCCAAAATGATGATAAAAGATGGTATTGTGAGAAAGCTTGGTGATCTGACAAACAAAGAAGAAAGAGATAAATACTTTGGTGTTGGTGCTGTTGTTCATCCTGAGGTTTTTGGAGTCAACAGTCTGGTAAGAATGCAATTGATAACTGGTACTATGATCAAGAAGGTAAAACTAGAACAACAAGAAAGAGAAAGCATGCAAATGTTGGTGAAGTCAAAAGAAAACCACCGTAGCTCACCATCGTGTAAAGAGACCTGCTGAATCTCCTGTAAGGGAGATAAGAAGAATGAAACTGAAGGTGGCTCCTGCACCTACTGTTGATGAGCCAGAAGATGAGGACAGAATCCCCATCAGGAAGATCTTGGAGAAGAAGAAAAAGTCAACAGCTGAAAAAGACGTTTCAGCGTCTGATCAAGGGAAGCAAGTTCCTCCTCCACCTCCTACCGTTGTTGCCTCTAAAGGAACAAAGAGAAGGTTGGTTAGGTCTCCTGAGCTTAACCCAAAGGTACTTGACTTTACTGTTGATTAGTCAGTATCTATTTTTGATTCTCATGATGTTATTCCTGCACCTCCATTGTCTGTTTCACAACCACAAACCTAAACACAAACCCAAACACAAACCAAGAAAACCAGAATGAGCCTACAACAAACCTCTACCCTTATCCCCACAAAACCGACCCAAACACAATCCAATACACTCAACTTAGACCTACCACAAATCTCCTCAGATAACTCACTTACTACACACATTTCCAAACTTCACTCTCATCCCTTCAACCTGTTATTCAAAGTACCTCCCATCAATCCATTCAAACCCTACACACCTAGAAACTATACAATCACTAAAACCACTCTCACCCCACTCACCTTCACCTACAAACCTACAGATTTCAGTGGAAGGAAGAATGTCTCACGTATTAACAAACCTCGGTTTGTTAAGTATGAGTCATACCACAGCATCTACAATCGTCCTTCTACTTGGCATTTGAAAACCTTCACCTCTGGAGTTGCCAGACTGGAGATTGTCTTTCCAATGAATACTACTTTCAAAGATGGAGAAGACCATTTTGAAATGACTTTCAAAGGAAGATTAAGACCGGAACCTGGTAGTAGAGCAATTCCTTTCTCTGTTGACCTTCCTAAGTTCCTGCCTCAGATTGAACCTCTCACATTGGAGGAGTGTGGAAGGTGGATTATGGATGAAGAAGCTGCCTTCATGGCACACTGTCTTGAAATGAAAAAGCTTGAAGTTATTAGACAGTTCAGAGATCCATCTTCTGTATCCGTAAAGATTTTTCCAGATAGATAAAGGTGGCTACCTTGGTCTATTCCTAGGAAGAGGAAAGAACCTGCACCTGGCAAGTTGCCATACAGCAAGATCGGACTCAAAGAATATGAGAAGGCTCCTCAGAAGTTTAATCTTAAAGAATTCTCTGAGCTTCCGATTGACAAGATTACTAAGGACCATGCCAGAAGGTTTTACCTCAGTTCTCTGAAGGAAGACGAATGGAGAACTGGCTCCTCAAATTGTTGCAATGCTGAGAAAGCAAAAATTTCCACAGCTGGCACTGTCAGAAAAGTTCCTGACACAAATCTTGGAATAGCATATTCTGATGACACGTTTATGTGTTCAGTGATCAGGCCTCTAGACTGCATGAAGATATATGTCCAATGGGCTGCTGTAACTAAGCACTTTGATATTGGATTTATCTAGAATCAATGATCTGAGTCTTGGAAAGACAAAGCTCTGTTGCCATGCCTTGTCCCCTTGGTGCTTGATGAAGATGACAGGGAAAATCTGCGAAGAGTATACCTGGCAGAAAATGAAGGACTCCCTTTCGCTTTTTGGAGCATTGAGCGTCTTTATCAGAAGAGTATGGGGAGAAGATGCTGGAAACAAGTTTGACTCTTTTACTGCTGATGTGTTTCTGCACAAAGACATTATCTTTATGGATTTTCTGTATCCAGAAGATGTGAAGAAAAGAAGGGAAATTCAGGTAGCATCTGAGCAGAGAAAACTTGGAAATCTCATCAAATGGTATATACCAAATGATCCATTCTTTCAAAGAGCTCAACAAAAGAAGGAACTGAGACTGAAGCTGTCTAATTTGGTGCTAGCAGAGCATCAGAAGATGAAACCTGCACCAGTATCAGAAGCTGAACCCTCCACTTCTACTTCTACTCCTGCAATTGAGATGGTCACTATTCCTAAAGAAGAGTTTGAAGAAATGAAGGCCACAAACCTGAAGCTTGCTCAGTTGGATAATGCTTTGAAATTACTCTATGAACGTCTTAAGATTCCTCCACCACCTCCACCAAATCTTTGAATTTATTTTTTTGTGTGATATAAGGTATTTTTTTTGGTACTCTCATATATATATATATATATATATATATACACACTTTTGACTATGATATTCAAATTTTTCTTAGTCTTATTTTGACTATGATGTGCTTTACACTCTTTTTGTCTGATGACAAAAGGAGGAGTAAAAGAAAGGTTTGATGAACACGTGAAAGTCTGATTGACTAATTCACCGTCCAATGTTCAAAGTCCGATGGATATGCTGAAACTGAAGTATCACGCATAGCATTTCATACATAGCATTTGTGTTGGTTATTTATTACTCTAATACCTATAATGCTTTGATAATCATTGATCCAGTACTTTGATAATGATCAATAACTTTAGTACAATGAAAATCTTTTTGATAAAATGAAATCAGAATCCGATCTCGCTTTGTTAAATGAATATATGCTCTGACACATCTACGTATTTTTGCGATCACACAAATGAATTTGTTTATCAATAATCGCTCTAATACCTGAATTGTTCATATATATCTAAATTGTTGAATTCAGGGGGAGACCCTTGATATTATTTTGAAATTAAATTGTTCATCAACCTTGGATATTTGTCATCATCAAAAAGGGGGAGATTGTTGGAACCTAAACGATTGAGAAGTTTAGACCCTCATTAATTTTGATGATAACAAAGTATTTTCAAGAGAACAATTTATCTTCTAATATATCTTTGAGTGTACAGGTATCAAAGCTTCATATATTTATACAAAACACTCAAGAAAGAAGAAGAAAATTTACAAGAGAATTGAATACACTCCACTAATGTCATTGTCAACTCACTCCAAATGCCTTGCTAACAAATGGCGTCCAGAGTATTACTCTTTAACACGTGGAATACTCAATTGCTGCGAGCGTCCGTCCTCTGTTCTGAGCGAGTGTCTGATCTCTTTAATGAAGCACGTGATGATCACGTTTTTGCTCTTAACCTCGTAATGTTCGAACTAATTAATTTAATTTTGTGCGCTCATTTTGATGTACGAGGAAGCAAAGGTGACACCTTTAGCATAAGACAAAAATCGTACAAGGCAATTGTGAAAAGCAGATAGTACGAAAATGGTAATATGTACTATTCTGATATTCTCTGGAAAGGAAGAAAATGACTATATTTCAAATTACCTCACGCAATGAAAAGGAGCTATTTATTTACTGCAAACGGTAATATCCCTGAAGTCTTCTGTAAATACCAAGGTATTCATTGAAGAAGGTGGCCAGGACTAAGACTGAAATTGCTAGAACAAATTCTGAGAAAGAAAGAAACTTTATTTTGGAAGCATCATCACTTTGAGTGAGCAATCAAATTTCGTGCCAAGTCTCTGGTCTACAAAGAACTGAACTCAGCGTCTTATACTTTCTTTTAGAAAGCTACTCTATTTTGAGCTTAATATTTTCATCCTCTCTGTGAGAGTTATTTTGATTGTATTCAAAAGAATATTCTCTTTTGTAAATTGTATTTGGCCTAGTTAAGGCTTTGTTCCTCAAAGGCTCGATCGTACTGAGTCGTTTTGAGAAGTTGAGAGTATTGTCAAGTTTGTGACAGTAGAATACTCTTGAGGAAAATTGTAATCAGTTGATTATAGTGAAAAATCCTTCAGGATCGAAGGGACTAGACGTAGCTACCAGTTGGTGGTGAACTAGTATAAATCTTTGTGCCTCTTACTTTACTGCTTTACATTTATCTTTACCTTGCTCAGTATAATAAGTTTTCATAAATGGCTTTATTTCCTGCATCCGGTTAGTCTCTCATCATCCGGTTAGTTTCTCAGCGTCCGATAAACAAACAGTTTTGAAAAATCTGTGTTCTTAGTGCTTTTAACTTAAAGTTTGCGAAAAGTTTTTGAACACAATTCAACCCCCTTCTTATGTTCACGTTCAGGAGCCACTAATGAAAGTTTGTGCAAAAAATTTTCTAAGTTAATGCAGACTGAATTTGAGATGAGCATAATGGGAGAGTTAAAGTTTTTCCTTGGAATTCAAATCAAGCAATGCAATAATGGTATTTATATACATCAAAGCAAATACATCAAGGAATTGTTAAAGAAATTCAAGATGGTGGATTACAAGCCAATGTGCACTCTTATGCATCCCACGTGCATTCTTGGGAAAGATGAAACTGGTAAGAAGGTAGATCAGAAAATGTACAGCGGTATGACTGGATCTCTACTTTATCTTACTGCTTTAAGACCTGATATTATGTTCAACGTCTGTCTGTGTGCTAGATTTCAATCTTATAGAAGAATGATTAATCTCAGCATCTTATGATATGCATCATTCAGCATCTGGTATGACATAAGCATTCACACGTGTACTCATATGATATGTCATTCATAATGCGTAACACAACGCCCGGGTGAATTCGTTTGCGTGCATCCGAGCACACATGTGTTGAACTCATGTGGGACTGATATGTCATTCATAATGCATAACTCAACGTCTGGTGAATTCGTTTGCGTGCGTCCGAGCACACACGTGTTGAACTCGTGTGAGACTTAAGCGTCTCATCACACCTAATATGAGTCATGATTATTTATGTTATCAATAAAATCTTTTTCTTGATTTTATCCTCATTTTGACAACTGCATTTATTGAAAAAGGGGAATCTTTGTTTATTTTCTTTTTGAATTATTTTTATTCGGAGGAAATATGAAGAGTTTTTCAAAAAGTAACTGTACCATTTATCAAAACTTTCCCACTACTCCTTCACTTTCGCTCCACACTCTGTTTTTGTCTGCGAAAACTATTTTATCTCTCTCTCTGTATGTGAATTTCTCTGAAACCCTAAACCTCCATCAAATCACTCTCCAACTACTACCATGGCCAACGTTAAGGTCGGTGACTTCACTGCTATCTACGATACTGAGAAAGAAGCGAAGGTCCTGAATGAGAATAGGATTGATTTGGATGAGTTCAAACTGTATGGTTTTGATTTCACTGAAGGTTTTGAGGCTATGGGTTGGTCAAAATATTTCTTTTCGAGTTCTTCTGTTGAAGTTATGGTTACTACTATCAAGGAATTATGGGAAAACATTACCTTTCAAAATGGTAAAATAGTAGGCCATGTTAGAGGATTCAAGTTAGAATTTTCTATTGAAGACATTGCTGAGGTTGCTGGTTGTCCACTGGAAGGAATTGTTTTCTACAATGGATGGGAAAAAGCTTTCAATAGTATGGAGAACGTGAATGAAACTCTGTTTGAAAACTACTCTGAGTTGAAGGAAACTCCTACTGCCAAGCATCTGAAGAGTCACTTCAGAGTACTTCACAAGATCATAACCAAGAGTGTTCTTCTGAAGGTTGGGTCTAGTGACATAGTGAATTATGAGCAAAAGTTCATTATGAGGACTTACTTGGCAAGACAGAAGGTGAACCTGCCTAGATTGGTCTACAACAATCTAACTCAAGCTATTATGAGTTCAAGGAAAGGCTCTACTGAGAAGAAAAACATCTACAAGAAAATACCTTATGGTGTTCGTCTTACTGCCCTGTTGATTAAAGCCGGTATTCCCAAAAAGCTTGGAGCTTTGGCAGAAAAAGACAGGGAGAAATACTTTGGAATTGGTGCCCGTGTGCGTCCGGATGTATTTGGTATATACAGTTTGGTAAGAATGCAGCTGGTAACTGGTGAAACAATGAAGAAAGTGAAACAGGAACAACAAAAAGAAGCAGGTGCTTTTATTGGTAAAGTTGTGAAGAAACCCACCAGAAGTTCAGCATCTGGTGTGAAGAGAATTGCCGAGTCTCCAGCTAGAGAGACAAGAAGCAAGAAGCAGAAGGTGCCTCCTTCCCCTCAAGAGAATGTTGAAGCAGAAGATGATGAGGATCTGGTCCCCAACAAGAAAATAATGGAGAAGAAGAAAAAGACAGAAGCTGAAAAACCTGTTTCAGCGTGGTCTCAGGAAGCAAGCTCCTCCTCCTCCTGCTGTTGCCACTCAAGGCAAAAGAAGAAGACTTGTTAAGCATTCTGAGCTTAACCCAAACGTACTTGATTTTACAGTTGATGATTCTGTAACTACCTTTGAGTCTGATGATACTATTGCTGCACCACCATTGTCTGTTGCACAATCACAAACAAAACCACAACCACAAACCAAACAACAAACCACTGCCCTAATACCTACAGAAACTCCCCCAATTAACCAAATTAACAACAAGACCTAGAACAATCATTTTTCCCTCACCACAAACCTCTACCTCCTCATACACTTCCCTCTCCACATACATTTCATCACTTCACTCTCACCCTTTCAACCTTCTCTTCAAAATCCATCCAAACAAGCCCAAAAACTACACTGTTAAGAAGACTTCACCTCTCCCACTTACCCTCACTTGCAAACCTACCTTCTTTTCTGGTGCAAAGAAGCTTGTATCTGCCATTAACAAACCAAGGTTTGTTAGAGAAGACGTGTATCATTCCATTTATGATCACCCTTCTCTATGGCATTTGAAAACATTCACCTCTAAGGTTGCAAGACTGGAAGTTGCCTCTCCATTAAGAGTTGTATTCAAATAAGGAGATGAGAAAGTTGATATGTCCTTCAAAGGAAGATTGAGACCTCAATCAAACAGCAGAACAATTCCTTTCTCTGTTGATCTTCCCAGGTTCCTACCACAGAATGAACATCTTACTCTTGAGGAATGCGGAAGGTGGATAACAGATGAAGAAGTGGCCCTTATGACTCATTGCCTGGAGATGAAAAGGCTTGAGCTTATTCGTCAATATAGAAACCCTGCTTAAGCATCTGTCAATATTGTCCCTGATAGGCAAAGGTGGTTGCCTTGGTCTATTCTTGGAAAAAGGAAGGAACTAGCTCCTGGGAAAATGCCATTCAGTAAAATTGGACTGAAGGAATATAAGAAGGCTCCTCGGAGATATGATCTCAAAGGATTCTCTGACCTTAAGGAGTTGTGTGAAGACCATGCTAGGAGATTCTACCTAAATTCTCTAAAGATAGATGAATGGAGAACTGACTCATCTGGCTGCTGTGATGCAGAAAAATCAAAGATTCCTACAGTCGGTTGTATCACCAGGGTACCTGACACTAATCTTGGAACACTGTATTTCGATGATATGTTTATGTGTTCTGTGATCAGGCCTCTGAATGCTACGAAGATTTATGACCAATGGGCTGATGTTTGCAAACATTTTGATATTGATTTCACTTGGAGTCAAATGACTGCGTCTTGAAAAGACAAAGCCATTTTGCCTCATTTTGTGCCTCTGGATATTGAAGATGATGATAAGGAGAATCTGCGAAGATTGTATCTTGTTGAAAATGAAGGACTCAACTTCATTTTTGAAGCAATGGGAATCTTAGTTAGAAGAATTTTTGGAGAAGCTGCTGCTATGAAATTTGATGCTTTTGTTGAAGATCTGATCAAGCACAGGGAAGTTATCTTCATGAGTCTGTTGTATCCTAAAGAGAATGTGCATAAATGGGAAGTGGCTATGGAAGTTGAGAAACGGAAGCTGGGAAGTTTTATCACATGGTTCTTACCAAATGATAACTTCTTCCAGAAGGCAAAGGAAAAGAAAGAGCTAAGATTGAAGTTGTCCAACTGGGTGCTAGCAGAGCATCGTGGTCAAACCGTAAACTGTTGAACCTGCTCCGTGTCAACCTTCATCTGCTCCTCCTACTGCAGATGATGATGTTGTCATCTTGCCTAGAGCTGAATTTGAAGCTATCATGGCTACAAATTAGAAGGTGTACCAGTTGGAAAACACTGTGAATCTTCTGTTGAAACGATTCAATCAACTATTTCCTCCTCCTCCTCCACCAAATCCTTAAACACTTTTTTTTTTTTGGTACTGTGTGATAATTTTATTTTTTTGGGTACAAGTATATGTTACACTTAATATCATTTTGGAACAATTTTTTTGCTTACTTGGTACTATTATATTTCTATGGTCTGACCTTTTATCTTCAAATTTTTCTAGTATTATATCTTACTGTTTTGACTATGATGTGATTTACACTCTTTTTGTCTGGTGACAAATGGGGGAGTAAAAGAAAGGTCTGACGAACACGTTAAAAGTCCGATGGACACATTGAAGTATCATACATTTCATGCATAAATCATACATAACACATTTCTAAATTGCTTTGATACTTTATAAGATTTACTGCTCTGATAATCATTAATATCTATTGGTTTATTATATTGGTACAATGAATTTCAGCATCTTTTTGCTGAGTATACTCATCATTTGTACAATTATTTCAGCGTCCGATCCCCATGTCTAATTGAATATATGCTCTGGTGTTATTATGTATTTTTGCGATCATAATAAATGATATGATTATTAAAAATCGCTCTAATACCTGAATTATTCAATTTTATCAGAGTTGTTGAACTCAGAGGGAGACCCTTGAAATTATTTTTCGAAATTAAATTGTTTATCAACTTTGGATATTTGTCATCATCAAAAAAAGGGGAGATTGTTGGAACCTAAACGATTGAGAAGTTTAGACCCTCATTAATTTTGATGATAACAAAGTATCTTCTGATAAGTATTTGAGTGTGCAGGTATTAAAATCTCTTATGTTTTATCTCACTCAAGCAAGAAGAAGAAATCACAAGTATTGAATACATTACATGTATGTCAGCATACGATTCACTCCAGCGTCTTGTGTATAGCGAGCGTCCGGTAATATTATTCTTTGACACGTGATATCACAATAAATCATATCACAATAAATGATATGATTATTAAAAATCGCTCTAATACCTGAATTATTCAATTTTATCAGAGTTGTTAAACTCAGAGGGAGACCCTTGAAATTATTTTTCGAAATTAAATTGTTTATCAACTTTGGATATTTGTCATCATCAAAAAAAGGGGAGATTGTTGGAACCTAAACGATTGAGAAGTTTAGACCCTCATTAATTTTGATGATAACAAAGTATCTTCTGATAAGTATTTGAGTGTGCAGGTATTAAAATCTCTTATGTTTTATCTCACTCAAGCAAGAAGAAGAAATCACAAGTATTGAATACATTACATGTGTGTCAACATACGATTCACTCCAGCGTCTTGTGTATAGCGAGCGTCCGGTAGTGTTATTCTTTGACACGTGAATTACTCAATTACTGCGAGCGTCTGTCTCCTATTCTGAGCGAGCATATGGTCTTTTATTGAATCACGTGATGGTCACGTTTGTGCTCTTCTACCTCAGCTATTTGGAACAGAATTTGAATTTGATTTTGTGCGCTCATTTTGATATACGAGGTATCAAAGGTGACACCTTTGGTATAAGACAAAATTCGTACAAGGCAGTTGTGAAAAGCAAATAGTACAAAAACGGTAATATGTACTATTCTAATATTCTCTGAAAAGGAAGAAAAAGACAGCTTTTCAAATTTTCTCACTCAATGATATGAAGCTGAAATTTACTGCAATGGTAATACCCCTCAGAGACTCCTATAAATACCCCAAGGTACTCATTGAAGAAGGTTGCCAAAAACTGCTAGAAACTACATTCTGAAAGAGCTATTACTCAAGTGAGCAATCAAGTTTCGTGTCAAATTTCTGGACAACAAGAACTGAACCTCAGCGTCTGATACTTTCGTTTTAGAAAGCTATTTGTTTTTAGCTTAATATTTTCATCCTCTTTGTGAGAGTTATTTTGATTGTATTCAAAACTATCTTTGTGAAAGTTGTATTGCCTAGTTAAGGCTTTGTTCCTCAAAGGCTCGAACGTACTGTGTCGTTTTGAGAAGTTAAGAGTATTGTCAAGTTTGTGACAGTAGAGTACTCTTAAAAAAATTTGTAATCAGTTTATTATAGTGGAAAATCCTTCAGGAACGAAGGGACTAGACGTAGCTACCAGGTTGGTGGTGAACTAATATAAATCTTTGTGTCTCTTGCTTTACTGCTTTGTACTTACGTTTATCTTGCGCATAAAAACAAGTTTTCATAAACTTCATTTCCAGCGTCTAGTCTTACTCCAACATCCGATTTCAAACAGATCCAAAATCCAGTGTTATAAAGTGTTTTTAACTTGAAGTTTACGAAAAGTTTTCAACACAATTCAACCCCCTTCTTGTGTTCACGTTCAATAATGAATAGCATTAACCAGATATGTGAACTTGATTAACCAGATAAGAAAATGAAATGTCCAAGATGTTCTGGATTTGACATTAACTAGATAATGAATAGCATTCACCAGATATTTGAACGTGATTAACCAGATAAGAAAATGGGAAGTTCAAAAGTTTCAGGATTTGGCATTAACCAGATAATGAATAGCATTAATCAGATATTTGAACGTGATTAACCAGATAAAAAAAATTTCAAAATTTAAAAAAAAAGGTCCGTACTATACGGACACGCCCGTACAATATTGACATACGATGTCTGTACCCTATTTTGTGTTTAATTAACAATACTATTTTTTTAATTTGTGTGAATTAGTCAAATAGAAATTTAATTAGGTGAAGTCACCAACTCCTACCGACCTGTTGGGAAAATAAAAATAAAAACTCCTACCGACCTGAATTTCCACGGCATTAATGTCATATCAATTAATTTGACCAAAGAAATAATTAATAATTCAACAATTGTGTCATCTTGATGGCCCTATTGGCTATAACAGACCCCAAAGTCTATCCAATTGAGCTAACCAAGCTTTTCAACAATCAGCAGTGTCCGAATTTGACAGAGATTTTTTTCGAACTTTCTTGCCCACTGTTTGGCAACATAGAATGAAACAAAACAATCAACAACTTACTCTCTTCCTCTCATATTATTTTTAACGTGTCTTAAATTATTTATCACTTTATAATTTCGAGATAATATTAATAATATTTTTTAATAATATTTTTATTTATTTATATCTCAATTATTCTATATTAATTAATTATTTCACCTAATTTTTACTACAATAAAAACATATTAGTCAAAATAAATTATTTTATTTTAAAAATTAGAAATTAGTATAATTAATAATTTTATTAAAACATCTAACCTAGTACCCAAAAAAAAAAAATCTAACCTTAAACGACAAATAAAACGCCCATAGTTTCCACTCATTTAACTTTCCATACCAAACAGCTTCATTTCGAGAGGCCTTTGACTTCCTTGTTAAGACAGAAATAAAGAAAGGAAAAAAAAAAAAAAGAAACGCAAAAACCTTCCTAAACTCTTTTCCCCATTCACCACCGTGAAAACGCTTTCATTGTTCGCACTACCAGCTTCCTCCTTTCCATCAACGAACGCCAAAAATCTTGTCTTTTAACATTTCTGTTAGTGGGTTTTTTGTTTTATTAGGGATCTCAATAAGGGTGATGGTGAAAACAGAGGTTGAGAAGGGGAGGGGTTTTGGAGCGAAATGGGTTTGGGTGATGGTTGCTCTTATTGGTGCCTTTGTTGCCTTTGCCATGTCTTCCAAGACTTCTCCCAAAATTGCTCTCTTTGGAGCCATTGACAGAGCATGTCAGTGTGCTAAGGTAATCAATCTCTCTTCACTGTCTCCAGATCCACACCATGTTCCTGTGTTTTGTTACCGACCCACATTGAATTGTGGAATCCTAAATCTCAATGCATTGTGAGTTTATAATGTTTTAATAGATTGAAATCTGCTCTAAACTGTGATTTTTGGGACAAATTACTGAAGAGTATAATATCATTATATGATTTCCTGTTTCTTTTTTAGTTTTTTTTAATCTTGCTTGTAATAATTTATTTCACTTCTAGGCCCTAGGGAGATGATGTCATCCATTAATGATTTATTGTAATGTAAACTTCTTGTGTTGATTTGTGCAGTGAATACAGGAAAATAGTAATACATTTTGTGCTCTTTAGAAATGTAGAAATGCGTTTTCCATTAATTGTTTTCTTCTGTGCTATGCGACCAGAAATTTAGTGTGATGATATTTCTTTTAGTAATGAAGAGTCAAGGCTTTATTTGTCTTTTATGTCTGTTGCAGGGTACACCGAAGTATAGTGGTATGGTGGAGGATTGTTGTTGTGACTATGAAACTGTGGACCATCTTAATGAGGAAGTGTTGAATCCATCCCTACAAGAGCTTGTGAAAACCCCGTTCTTCCGGTATTTTAAGGTTTGCTTACTGTCACTTTTTATGTCTACATTTGGTATTGACTGGCATCCTCTTTTATGCTGCTAATGCTCATAGTTACTTTGTGTTTGATGAGAGCCAGCTAAACCATTAGGTTTTCAAAAGGCCCTTATACTGTATGTATTTTCTTTTGTCTCTAATTGACTAGCATTGGTTCTTCTTATCCCTTAAACGACATCCGATTCATACCAACAGCACAATTTAGGATCGGAGAGGCCTTTCTAGAGAAAGATTTTGTGACAGAATTCTAAATTCCCCAGCTTGTTTATTGATCATTTTTGAAGATTTTATTCATCACTGGACTATTCAAATTTCGATTTGATCAACAATATGAGAAATTAGAGAGAAACAATTAAAGCATTAGAATCGAGTTGATGTGCTGCCATCTGTGTTATCAGACTATCAGCTGAACTTAGTGTCCTCAGCTCAGACTATTCTAACCAGAATTATGGATTTCAGATATTGAACTTCCTACTACTGATAAGTTGGAAAACTACTATTTGTTGATATTGTGTGGTGTTGGTGTATGATTATTATTAATTACATTGATATACAAAGTTTGAACTTGAGGGTGAATGGTGCTGCAGATTATGTTTACCTATGATATATTTCGGCCTCTCTTGATGCACTATATGTAGGAATGCCTGTCACTGAATTGCATCTTATTTTCCTCTATTGTCAACCCTCATCTGTTTCCTCTGCTCTAAAGACTAGTAGACGAAATTTGCTGTAGGTTAAGTTATGGTGTGACTGCCCTTTTTGGCCTGATGATGGGATGTGCCGGTTGCGGGACTGTAGTGTATGTGAATGCCCAGATAGTGAGTTCCCTGAGTCATTTAAGAAGCCCAATCGCCTTTCGTTGAATGATCTTGTTTGTCAAGAAGGAAAACCCGAGGCAGCTGTTGACCGTACCTTGGATAGTAAAGCTTTCAGAGGATGGACAGAAATAGACAATCCATGGACAAATGATGATGAGACTGACAATGGTGCGCTACTCAGCATACTAATTCATGTGTGAACAATTTCTGTTTATATTTGTAGTTTATCCTAGTAATTGCATGAAATATTATATAGTAGAAAATCTGAAATATTGAAATTAGGAATTTAGGATCTGTAAAAAATATATTTTGTGTGATATCAGGTTTTCTTTTGTACTTCAAATTAGTTTGTCTTGGTGAATAGTTTTTGTATATAATATGATGTTTTTATGATTGAATTTCAATTTAATCCCATTTGTGTAAACTTTTTCATTATTTGAAAGCAAGATGGCAAATCATTATATTAATAAGCTTTTTTCACTTCTGGTAAAGACTTTTTTAACTTCTTTTAAATAGGTGGCACCATGGGATTCACTTGCAGTGTAAAATACTTTATACTTTTACACTGTTAACATATCAAATTAAGTTATTTATAATATTCTGAACTTCTTTCTAAGAAAATAAATGTCTCAATTAGAAAGCATGTTTGTATTTGCAGATGAGATGACATATGTGAATCTTCAACTAAATCCTGAAAGATATACCGGTTACACTGGTCCATCTGCAAGAAGGATATGGGATGCTGTCTACTCTGAGAACTGTCCCAAATGTAAGTTGTCTTAGGAAAGTATATGCACATCAATCACCGTGATTTTAATAGATGGATGATACCTTTCTTGTTATCAAACATTAACAGACCGATAGCTTGGAATGTGAATTATTACTCACTATGTTTCTCTGTGTACCAGAGTAAATGCTTCCTTTTATATGTTGCATTTTTTCCAATCATCTTATATCTCATTTGTCACTTGTGGAGTGAATATTAGTTTGTTCTTATCATTTATTTCTTTTGAGTGAAAGTTATCGTGAAACTGTTTATAGAAGAGGAACTGTACTCTGTTCTACCTATAACCTATGGTTCATTGATGTCAGGAGCAGTATGTAAATCCCCTAAGCTATCTATACATACTTCATAATCAGAAAAGGTTTGTCTTTTGTAGATCCATCCCAAGAATCATGCCAGGAGGAAAAGATTTTGTATAAATTGATATCAGGTCTTCACTCCTCCATATCAATACATATAGCTGCTGATTACCTCCTTGATGAAGCTACAAATATGGTAAAACTCGTGTTCCTATTCTCAGAAGTAACTAATTTTCTGTTTTGAGATAATCATTTTCATTGCTTTTGAGGAATCATTATTCAATACAGTTTATTGCATTTTAACTTAACAAAAATTTATTTAGATACTAACTTCTTTCTTTCCTTTTTCTTATTCCAGTGGGGCCAAAATCTTACTTTGATGTATGATCGAGTCGTAAAATACCCCGATCGTGTCAGAAATTTGTATTTCACTTTTCTCTTTGTTTTGCGAGCAGTAACCAAAGTGAGTATAAATTGTCCTGGTTTTAATTGATCAATCTTGATTTTTTTTTTCTTCTTTTAGAAATGCCAGTTAAAAGTATTCTTGATGCAATCTACATAACACTTTAGGCTGCAGATTATCTCGAGCAGGCTGAGTACAATACTGGTAACCATAATGAGGACCTTAAATCACAATCCTTGATAAGACAGCTACTTTACAACCCCAAGCTCCAAGCTGCATGTCCAGTTCCATTTGATGAAGCTAAGCTGTGGAAAGGCCAAAGTGGACCTGAGCTAAAACAAAAAATTCAACAACAGTTCAGAAACATCAGGTCTTAACTGATAACATATTGTCTTTATTGTGGCTTATTCTCTTGTGAACATGCTCTATGTTGCTAACAAATGTTTAAGAAAGACAATATGTTAAAAGTGATTTATGTCACGGCTTGCAAAACTTTTTCGGAGATATAAAACATGATATATAGGTTGGATATTTACTTAAATTTTGCCACCTATAATTTTAGTCTTGCAGTATGGTTCTGCCTTTCATCTTCTGTGATCTAGAATTATATTTTTTTTTATTTTCCTGAAGGTCACTTTTTGAATTTCATGAAAGTAGGTTTATCTGGACTTTTCAAGTGCCGATCTGAACATATCCATTTTACTATAAACAAACACTCCTTGTATCTGCTCACCATTTATTGTATTACTGTTAGAGTATATAGTGGTTTTATGATAGCTTCTATATAATTGTGCTAATACTTGTGCATGTATACTGTATCTGGTTGTGTCAGTTAGTTTGTTAGATTCTGTTAGATAGTACAGTTATGCAATTGCAAGTTAGTTAGACTCTCTAACTAACACTATGTACCTTAGACTCTCTAACTAACACTATGTACCCTATAAACTGCAAGTTTGTTGACTACTGCAAGTTAATTACTATGTACCCTATAAACTGCAAGTTTGTTGACTACTGCAAGTTAATTACTAATTCAATTTACACACTACTTCATTTGACTCGATGGCAATGGAATAATTTGTGGTATGCAGTGCATTGATGGACTGTGTAGGATGTGAGAAGTGTCGGTTATGGGGAAAGCTTCAGGTTCTTGGTCTTGGAACTGCATTAAAGATTCTCTTCTCTGATGATGGACAAGAAAACTTGGATCAAACAGTAAGTACATTTGCTAGATTTCTGTTTTTCTTCCTCTTTTTTTGGGTTGTTCCCTTTATGCATGTGTACTTACATCCAATCGATGCTCCATTGACCTTTTAATATATTCTGCTGCCATTTAAATCCCTAATCCCTAACTAGAACATATATATCTTCCTAATTCCAGTTACTCAAATCATTGTTTCTTCGCTACATATATCTCCCCTCGATCTTTTAAGCCTATAGAAAATTCCCTCGACAAGGGAACTTTGTTAGAAGTTTATGTAAATAAATTCAAGATAGGTTTAGGTTTTCAAGGTAAAAGAAATTCACTATAATTTCGTTTTTTTTTTTTTCCCCCCTTCAAACATTACATGCATGTTTACCCCTGCTTACTATAAACCATAAAACAGAGTTAACTGACCAACACCCTCTATGTTGTACTTGATGTTCTTTCAGCTGCAGTTACAAAGGAATGAAGTAATTGCATTGATGAATCTTCTCAATAGACTTTCAGAATCTGTGAAATTCGTCCATGAAATGGGACCTACTGCTGAAAGAGTCGTCGAAGGACATCTTTTTGTCCATACAAAATTTATTAGCTCCTTGAAAAGAATTTGGTCCCATGTATTTAAAACTTAAGAGGTGATATTTTTTTCTTCTGAGTGTTTAAACATATAGGTTATTGATTTATTGGTTTGATGGAGCTAACTGAGAATTGCATGTGATATCTGCAGGAAGCAATTGGTGCCAGTTCGGTTTCTTTTTTACTCACATTACTGCAAGGATTAGGCTTTAGAAAACCATGGTCATGGTTTGAAATTTTTCCAAGGATGTGAAAGTGATGTATGTAAAATGTATCACAATTAACAATAAATAATATTTGAATACAAGGGAAAAAGTTAAAGTAATGGCAGATTTTGGGATGAAATCCCCACTAATTTTGTTGAACTTTATGTTGGTGCAAGATTTTGTTGTAGACAAATTCTAGGGTGGTAGGGGTGAAAGTAGAACAATAGGAAGGTAAAAAAAAAAACATTCTTCTCTTGTTTGATTGGGTAGAAAGAAGAGGAAAGAAAATAGTATATATATGAAACGACATAAATAACTTTTGAAAAGTGAGATAAAACAAAAAGGTTTTGAGTAAAATTGGAAAAGAGAAATATTTGTTTTTGTCGTCTTCATTTATTATTCCCAAAAAAGGAATTTTGTGGAACCCACCAAATATTTTTCTGTTTTCCCTCACTGTTACTAGAAACCAAATAAGGAAACAATTTTTTGGGAATGTCTTAGTCAACTCAATTACCTCGTGAATAAGAATCAACCTATTGAGGAAAACGTGGATTGGTTTAGTTTATTGATTTGGTTCGATTTAAATTTTTTATGTTTGGCTTGGGTAATGTTGAAAAAGTAAATTCGTAGCACAAGAACTAAATCGATTGAAGATATTGTATGTCCTATTGTGTATTGTCATTTCATTTTAGGCTGGTTCTAGTAACACTCCCCCTCTTTGGACTAGTAACAACCCCTTGTCAGTTTTTTTTTAATTTTGAGAAGACTAAATTGCCCTTCTGTGAAAAGAAGCTCAGAACGTTCATTTTTTTTCTTTTCATATTTTACGTTAATTGAATTCACGTATGCTCGTATTTCATGAATTGAATTTACATACTCCGTGAATTGAATTAATATAACCTCCGTGAATTGAATTCATGTACTCTGTGAATTGAATTTACGTACGCTCCGTAAATTGAATTCAAATACACTGTGAATTAGATTTACGTAGGCATACGTGAACTGAATTCACGTACGATTCACAGACGCAAAAAAAAAAACAGATGTAAAAACAGAATTAAGGGTAATTTGGTCATTTCAAAATTAAAAAAAGCTAACAAGGGAGTGTTACTAGTCCAAAGGGGGGTGTTAGTAGAACTTGCCTTCATTTTACTATGTGCCTTTGTCTCAAGGTTGAAAGATTAAAGTTGGGGCATAATTGCATTACCAACAACTCCTGCCTCTTTGTGTCTTCCGTTTTACTTACATGAATCATTGTTACCTCCACGACTTCACTTTTCCCTCACTTTACCAGCACCTTTTTGAGCAATTCCCCCTTCCACGTGGATAAAATGTTATTGACGTGACATGATTACATGGTGAATTATCTAGTCATATGGTGCGTCATGTTTGAGAACCGTTGAATCAAACAATCCCACTAGACTTTATTATGCACCACTCACACCGGATTTCTTTCGTTGCCTCCCACTCTCGCGTGCATCCATTCAGTTGCAGAGCATTTGGTGACAATTTTGCTTTCAGTCTCTACAACCGCCATCTCTCGTCTTTCCCGACCACATCTCCTGTCAAATTTGGGCAGCAGCACTGTCGTGTGAGGAAGATGGTGTAAAAAAGGATATGAGAGGGCTTGGGCTTGGGATCAATGACTCAACATCAGAGTCTGGGTAGCTACTATCACAAGGGTGCCTACAGCCTCTGCGGACGACCATTCCTTCCGTGTTGTCGAAGGTAAGTGTTGAAAATAAAGTATGATCGTGTATTTATTGTATAGGATAATATAATTAGGAGTAGAATATCGTCCAATTAAGAGTAGAATATCCTGTATTTATTGCTTTAAGCCTATATAAAAACGACTCCGCTGTGTAGTTGAAACACATGGTATTCAGCATAGTCTCTCTCTTTTCTCTGTATTTCACATAGTATCTAAAGCCTAAAGAGAGGCAATAAGGCGTTATGCTTAGGCGGAGATTTGGAATAGAGATAGTTCATAGGAGACGTTATTAGCATTATTGCATATATGTGATCCTTGAAGTATTAGTGGTTCTAAGTATAAGCCACAATGTTTGTCGTTTGAATTATTTTGATACGTACTAAATTTGAAAATGAAAACTGTTTCATGATTTTCTGAATGCTACATGTTTGCTACTAACATCTGTGTTCGCAAGAGTCTACTTTAGTACTGCGGTGAATGTATGTAATTGATTGTGTGTTTGTTATTTGTGTGAGCGTATTAATATTCTCCAAAGGAAATATTAAACGCGACTACTTTCCAGCAAACGCAGATTAATTGTCTTATGACAACTTAAATTACGTGGAAACCATTTGACTCAGTTGAATGGGAGCTGGAAAAATTAGTTAGAGTTATGGGTAGAAGTTTTAGTACGTCACAAGTTGCCTAGCTAGCATTGGGTAGTATCCAAAATCCTTTTGCCAGACCTTACCCTGAATTTTAGATTACAGAATTTCCTTTAAGAGTAGAAGCCTAGTGAATGGGAATAGTTTACCCTTATCCTTTCGTGTACTTACCTGGCTGACCACTCACCTATAATGAAGAATAGCTAGTTGTATGATTAACCTTAGTGGTGGGGTGAGAGAACCTAGTTCTCTTTCCTTTTCTTTCCCTTATGCGTCGTGCACCTCTTTTTACTCTAGGAATTTTTATTCTTGTCCGATTCTTCCTCTAGATGAGCCGTGTAGTGGTGAGAATTGAGAGAAACCTTGCAAAGTTTAGAAAGAAAGTGACAACCCTCGATTCCTTTTTCTTTTCCTCATTTGTGCTTTGGACAAACTCTATTAAGGGACCCCTATACTATTCGACCGTCCCCATAAGTAGTGCTAGCCGTGTGGTGCGAGAAGTGTGCAAAAGATTGGAATTTGTTTCCTTCCATTCCTTAGTTAAGCCAAAACTCTAAGAGATGTCAAGTGAAGATTGTTCCTTATATCCTTTGTACCCTTGGGTGACGTTGTGGGCGATTTTATGGTTGGTGATCATCGCAATCCTTTTATCTCTTCCTGGTTCAAGACCGCGGGTCCCTGGAAGATTTTAGGGTGAGTGTCTTAGTTCTTTTGTTTTCATTGCTTGCATCCTTGTTAATGATCTAGTTGCCAATAGTTTTAAGTTTTTTTTATTATGATTTTGTTAAGTTCTGATTTTGTAGTGAAAGCTTGGAAATAATTTTGTGATTTGTGGTAATTTAGAAGTTGTAAAGATAATAGTTTTGGTGTTAATCTTTCGAACGATAAGTCTATGTGTGAGTAAGAATGGTTTTGAGAAAGGTGTTTGGAGAAGAGTTTTAGACAAACTTTAAATTTCCTTTAGGTCCTTGCTTGATTTCTTAGAATCTTATAAGTGGTTTTGGTATATTGTTATTAAAGCTTTGTTGAAAGAAAATTAAGTGTTTCCCTTAATCTTGTTCTTGAAGCCGTGAGCTTGTGATTTCCAACTTGCTTCTTTCATAGTTCAGTTAGTGTCATAGTTAGGAGTTTTTGAAAAAAAAATTTGATTGAATTAGAATTTTGTAAAGTGTTATTCTAGTATTTTAAGGCCATGAAACACCGAATGTTTAAAGGAATTTCTGTGGTTCTTAAACAAGGTGGAGTCTTAAAATTTTTAATTCTTAGTGCGACTTTTATGATTGCAAAAACTTTGAAAGAAGAAGATTTTTGGATATTATTTCATTGTTGAAACCGAGGGTAATTTAATGTCTTGGTATTAATTTTAAAATTTTCCTTGATTTTCTGTTAGTGTTATTAATTAGAAATTCTAGAAGTTCAGTAATTGTTTGGGTTTTGAAATGAAAATGAATTTCTAGTGTTATAGGGTTAAAAGTTTAGTTGTGGAATTTTTGAGTGAGTGTGTATTTTTTTTTATAGAGTTCTCTGAGAAGAGAAAAATGATTTCAAGTTTTAAGTACTTAGTTATTGGTGTGTGAAAAGTTTTTTTTTCTAGGAAAGGCTTTGGTTTAAAAAGATTTTAAGAATAAAAAAGAGTTAGTAATTTTGTTTTAAATCTTTGAACTGAAGTGTATGTAATAATTTTGAGACGATGAGGACCTAATCTCAAAAGGAACTTTAGTGTCCACGAGAACGGTTGAGTCTTGACAAAATAAAAGTGATGTTTTCCTTAAAAAAAAATGTTTGAATTGGAAAAGCGAAATTCAATCTTTTGAAGTTTTAAAAGGTTTTTGTATTCTTGGTATGTGTAACCATGATGGCCTGCGAATAGGTTAGTACTATTTCCATAGTAATGGCGTGAAGCCGTAGTCGTTCTCGTGTTCGTGCTCGAGTTCGTGTTCGTGATCGTGAATAGGCAGAGATTGTGGCTCTGGAAAGAAGCATCAGTCAGCCGCAAAGAATTCTTCATTTACTAACTGCACTTACTTTCCAGTGTGCTATATTTACATATGCTTAGTGACTTCAAATATGATTGTTATTATTGCATGTTATACTATGTAGCTATAAATATTATAGTAGTATGTACAATAATAAGTATTGTGAATGCTTATGTGTGCAAATTATTTTACGGTTTTGAGTAAAGTAATTTTCCGTATTTTACTATCCATGTAGTTTCGAGGACGAAACTATTTTAAGGGGGGTGGTATTGTAACATCCCAAATTTTAAGAAGAGTGATTTTAGCGATAAAACCCTGAATGCTCGAAAAATAAGTCATAGAGATTGATCACCTCAATGATTTACTGAGAGCATGTGGAATTATTTTAACTTATTTTAAATACTTTATTTATAATAAATAATTATTACTCATGATGTCAATTCAAATTAATAGTCAGCGTAGACGTATGTTGCTTTTAAGGCGAATTCATTAATTATACTTATTATAAATTTTCTGCGTGACGCGGTAACGCGTATTCTTGTTGACTAAGAAAGTGAGTGAATTAAATCAAGATAAAATTAAATTTAAGAAGTAATGTTTAATATTAATTCATGGTTCGAAAATCGTCGGAAAACTCTAACGAAGTTTCGTCGCATTTTGAATCACCGGGTAAATTTTACCCGTATTAAAATTTAAAATGAACTCCAATTTCGATGAAAATCGAAACGTAATTTGTTGTGATGATGTCTGAGTGTTTTATATTGTTTTTATTATTTATGATAATATTTTATCATGCGGTGAATTAATTTCTCAGTAAATTAATTTTCGCAAATTAATCGGTAACGCGATTATTCGACGCCGTGTTTTTGGCAGGCTATAGACTCTAGGATTAGGGGGTAATCATGAGAGAAGAGAGATTAGATATTTTAGACTTATTGATGAGATTAGAATCTTGCTTTATGAGGTTAGGTGTAAAGTTTTTGGTGATTAATTTAGATGCCTTTTTCCTAAAAAATTCCTAGCCAAGTAAATTGTTTTGGTTTAGTTTTATTATTATTATTATTATTCCTTCCCTTCTATTTTGATCAGGCCGCAGCCCTCCCTTCATATTCCCTTAATTTTATTTTATTTTGTTCTCCATCTCCTCCTTTTCTTTCTTATGAGCCGTAGCCCTCCCCCATTCATCATCTCTTCATGTTATTTTACTTTTCCTTTGCTTATCTATGTTTTGGTGAGAAAGGAGAACAAACCAAGTATCCATTTCTTCCCCTTTTCTTTGTTCAGCCGAACCCACCTCCCCATTTTAATATCTCATTTGTTCATTTCCATCTTGCTTTAGTTGGGTGAAATGGAAGTTCAAGACAAGCTCATCCTCCTCCTTCCTTGTTTCCTCTAGGCGTGACTTCTTCTTCTTCTTCTCACACCATTAGATTTTTCCATTTCCTTCCTCTAAGTACCATCTCTATCTTGGCCTAAGAAGTTAGTGTAAGATCAAACTCTCTTCCTTTTATTTTTAGAAACACCGTAGCTTCCATTATAGGATGTAGGAGATGATTCTCTTGCTTATTTCTTTGTTATTTGTTTATTTTATAGCTTGATTATGATCATGAGAAAGAGGAACACAATTTTCCCCAAATTCTACAAACCCTTGGTTGAATGACCTAAGGGAAAGGGGTTGTGTGATTTGCATGTGAATTATCTAATTGCTTTGTGGTTCTTAGTTCTTGAAAATTGTTATTGTTGTTATTGTTGTCAATTTTGGCTTTGGATCAATGAAATTGTGAATTTTGGAAACCCTTGAATTCTTGAAAAGAGTCATGATTGGGTATTTGGCTTTGATAATGCTTTGTTTTTTAAATAATTTGTTGTTTTGTGAAAGAAATCAAGTATTGAATGAGGTTGTTTTAGTTGATTGGAAGTTTGCAAAATTTTTTTAAAAGGAATGAAGGGTGTGGCCGCGAGCTCTTTGAGCTTAGAAGGAAATTATTTTGTGTGTTCTTTGCTTTAATTAAGTGCTTTGAGTTGTTGTATAAGTTTGGGAAAATTTGGGAATGGGTTGATTGAAGTGAAAGTGATTTTGGGATGGTTAAGGCAATGAAGCACTTAGGTGAATGGGATTATTTGTAATCCTAAAAGCCAAGTGGAGCCTAATTAAAGATTTTATTGAGTTTGGTATGAAAAGTATTGATTCTTAGTGTTGTTGAATGTTTTAAGTTTTGAAGGAGATAAGTCCTAAGTCTCTAAAAACTTTAATTTCAAGTTGTTTATTGTTTCAAGTGCATGTACCCTGTTAAAGTATTTTTGTGTTTTAACTTGTATTAAGTGTGTTTAATAAGTGTTCAAGTATTGGAAATTTCTTTAGAAAAGAGTTTGATTGAAAATTTGGAGTGATTGAGAATGTAAGGCTATGATACATTAAGGTGCCAAGAGGATTTTATAATCCTAAGACCTAGTGGAGTCTTGATCCAATATGGTTACTAATAAGAATGAATTCTTAGTAATGGTTCCATGTTTCAAAATTAAAGAAAATGTGTTTTGGTTTTAAATTGCTTGTTGTGTCTTCTTTACTTAGGATTTAGTTCTAAGTAAGTACTTGTGGGTTATTATATATATTTTTTTTGGGTTTAAGAACCTAGGAATTAGAAGTAGATCTATATATAGGATTTCTTTTTGGTTGAGATAGGAATGTACTATGTTTATTATGTGTTGTTAGGATCCTCGAGGATTGTTCGTGCGGATTAGGATTACGACGTGTTTAAAACGTGAGCTATGGACTGTCGGTAAGGGCGCTTCACATTTAATACTTGCTTTAGTTTGTTAGCTTAAGGGCACTTCTAGACATCGTAGGCTTTTATTGTTGTATGTCCTTGTGTAAGGGCAATTTTTAGAAGCGAATTTAATTTCAAGTGTTCATGCGAAGAAGTCTGAGAACCTAAGGGTTCGAAGTGAGGGTCTTGTACCCCTTCGCTTTATTTTTGTTATATATGCTGATTATTTAGTGGGCTTGTCTGCAAGTGGTTGGCAGCTGTCCCCAACCCCCCACACTTGTTTGTTCCTCTCTGTCAATTCCATCGAATTGCAGAGGGATGGATTCCATATTGATTAACGACTGTTGCTGCTAAGTGTGATTATTTGAGATGAGACGCTTATGTTGTTTATCATTGATGAATTGAGTTATATTGCTATGTTGCTTATGCTGTTGAACTGAACTATATTGTTATAATTATGCGAATTGTCCATCGGAGTGCGAGAGTTGGTCGAGTCGTTGAGTCGTTGAGACGTTTTTGAGCTTGAGCCGATTCACCTAGGGTGCAAGAATCCCCTAAAAGGCTACGGTTGGTGTTCGGTAGGGAATGGCTAGACGTTAGTTTTGCCGGGACGTTTTTGAGCTTGCGTCGATTCACCTAGGGTGCTAGACCTAAAAGGCTACGGCTGGTGTTCGACAGGGAATAGCTAGGCGTCGTAATGCTAATGGAACCTGAGCTGAATGTCCTAGGGTGAGGAGAGAGCCCAAGGCTACGGCTGGTATTCAGTGGATGGATCCGCGTTACTTCCGGTATGTGGCAAAAGTGTTGAGAGAATGAGTCTTGATTTGGGTCTTGAGTCGCGCTTGTGAATTGTATACACTGTTGTTTGCCTATTGTCATGATTTATTATTTTTCGTAATATGTTGTGCTATTACATGTTTTATTGCCGAGTGTGTTGTCGAATATGTGTATCTGCCTCTTTTATTTTAAGAAGTTGACCCTTGCTAGTGGTTCTTTCAATTGATGAATGTAATCCAGATGGTGAAGCAAGTGAATGCTTCGGAACTGCAGAGAGGAGCAGCTGAGGATAGTCGTCCAGCTTTTTACTTGCGTTATGTTTGTGGAATTTACTAGTAGTCTAGTGAAGAGTATAGCTTGTGGACCAGCTATAGGATATTGGTCATTTATTTCAGTATTGTAATAAATCTCTGTTATGTTTCATGACACGTTTGTTATATATGATTTGATAGAATAAATGAAGGTGGTCTATGTGGTGTCTTAAATTATTTCCCGCCATGTTTCTAAAGGTCGCTGTGATGCTCTGACTGCTTCTTTAAAGAACCTTTTAAAAAAAAAATATAGGACCACATTTCTTGAAAACCTACGAGCAGAGTATTCCACCCTTCGGAGACATGTCAACTCTTGTCAGAATGTTCACTTAGTAGCACTCCGGAAACAGGGTGTAACAATCATCATATAATATAGAGAACACAGAAAACGAAGGGGTAAGACACTCATTAATCACCATCAAACAGGAAAACAACATAGTAGAGAGAGACTGCTATCATGCTCAGCTCAACATATAACAGCAACATCAAGACATCACAATCATCATCATGACTGTTACCACAGATGTCACACACTCAGACTCCTGAGTACATGGTCACAGTCCAGACCATACTGATACGTCATACTGACAACCCGACCATATGGTCTCAGATCACAGACTAACATACGTCACTGGTCTTTCAGGCTGATCACCGACCCTATAGACCCAGACTATCGCTGAACATTACGGGCTATTAATGCCCTACTCCCTAGACTGACCACCAGTCTCAGGGAACAGAATAAAACATAAGCTGGTTGTCTCGGGAACATATCCGGATAAGCTACCATCTCTGATTATCGGCTATGGCATCCCATAGTACCATATCCAATTACCAGAGTAAGGTACCGTCCCGTGCACAAGGACGACATTCCCATAACAGGAATGGCCATGATTGTCCACCTGACAGACGTGGAGTCCTGGAGATTCGTCCGGATGATAGAGTACACATACCCTCAAGGTCACTGACTATCCCCAAACCACTCCATACATTTGGTATCACGGGTATGGAGAGCCTCGTCAGAAAGACCGAGCATACTCCTCAAGGTCTTGGCCGACCATGCTCCTCAAGGCCACCGACTTATCTCATTACCATCTCGTCAATACTTCAGGTACACCAACCTCAGGTATACCGACCCAGCTATCACCACAAACAGAGTATCGATAGTAATACTCGCTACTACCGTCAAGCGATTCGTAAACCTCTATCTAGAGGACGACACCCTTGACTCTAAAACCATGCATCAGACTCAGATGTATCATATATAACCAGCATATAACTATTACACATAAAACAGAATGTCATTAACCATCATTTATTATAACCTAACAGCATACAATTACTCCTAGCGTCGCATAAGCGACTGTTTACTAACCTTATAAATTAACCAATAAACATAACCTATTTTAATTGATAGGTCTACGGTGACCATCCTTAGCCACCGCATACCACAACCCCTCTCCTGAGGGTGTTGCTACTATCAACCCCTAGTAGGGTTAAGGAACCCCTACTCATTCTAACAGTATTACTCTACTACCTATTTTCCTTAGAGATTAAGGTATCTTTCCCTTACCTGGCGTAGAAGACTGCTGCCGCTCGTGTCCCATCCCCGCGTCCCTGTTGCACCTTTCAAGCTCATCCACGCCCTCCCAAAGGACCCTTTGGAAGAAGTGAGGAGAATGGAGGGTGAAGGGTAGTATTTATAGTCATTTTAGGTCCATCGCGTCGCAACCAAATTACACATAAAACCCGTCGCGTCGCGAGATAGGACACGTGTCAGGCAACTAACGGTTAAGATCACCGACTTTCGATCGACATGTCCATCGCATCGCGATGGACTTCTTCGTTATTTTTGCTTCCAGAATTTGATACCATCACGTCGCGATGGATTATGTACATTTCTGGTCGCGCCGCGACAGTGTCAGGGCAGAAATGTCTGGTTTCTTCCTTTCTAGACGTTTCTAAGTGTTCTATGCCTTTCTAGGGCATTCTAGACAATTCTAAGGACTTCTATCTCCTTTCTAGGGTTTCTGGGTCTCATTTAAGCATATTTTATCCTTAATTGAGGTTTTTAACTCTCGTTTATTATTTAATTACTGATCTAATTATCCTTCTAATATTACTGAAAATCAGGATGTCACAGCTCCAGCGTCGCCCAGACACACCGGTCCCCGATCTAGTCTTTGTTTTTTATTTCAGGCATCGGGTACTTGTGTTCTAGTGCAAACAGCTGTGCACCTTCTCTTTTTTGACGCATTTTCTCCCTTCCGTGAGTGATTCATGGCGTCCCTGAGTACTACAGATCCTCTTCAGAGCATGGATCATCGTCGGGCATCTCCGGCTAATTATGAAGATTTTCTCTAGTGGTTTGAGTATCGCCAGATCTCCAGCTCTACTGCTTTGGTTGCACATACTGATAATTCATCCGATTGCATAACTGAGTCACCCTTGGTCTTTGGGTTCTCGATTCAGGTGCATCTGACCACATCTCTTGTAATAAGACTCTTTTCTCCTCTCTTTCTACGTCTGGTCATTTACCCAGTGTAACTTCAGCTAATGGTTTCGAAACACGGTCTCAAGGGATTGGTACTGCTCACATTCTTCCTTCCCTGTCAGTTGATTTTGTCCTTTATGTTCTTGGGTGTCCATTTAATTTACTCTCTGTTAGTCGTTTGACTCATTCTCATGATTGTTTTGTTTCCTTTACTAAAGACAGTTTTATCTTGCAGGACCGGAGTTCGGGATGGACGATTGGCATCGGGCGCAAGTCTTATGGTCTTTACTGTCTCTGCAACTCACCTCGGGTGTGCTCTACCACAGATTCCCCTCTTATCATACATGCTCAGTTGGGTCATCCTGGTCTTCCAAAACTTCAAAAGTTGGTACCCAGCCTTTCTAAGCTATCTAGTTTACATTGTGAGTCATGCCAACTAGGGAAAAACACTCGTAGTCAATTTCCCAATCGAGTCAATAAACGAACTTCGTCCCCTTTTGCTTTAGTTCAATCTGATGTTTGGGGTCCTTCTCGTACCACTTCTACTTTTGGGTCCAGATATTTTGTTACCTATATTGATGATTATTCACGTTGTACGTGGTTATTTTTGATGAAGAATAGGTCTAAATTGTTCTCCATTTTTGAAAAATTCTATCAAGAGAAAAAAACTCAGTTTGGGGTTTCTATTTGCTCTTTGCGTAGTGATAATTCCCGGGAATATTTGTCCCACCAGTTTCAAAATTTTATGGCTTCTAATGGCATTCTTCACCAAACGTCTTATGCCCATACACCTCAACAGAATGGGGCTGCCGAACGCAAGAATCGACACCTCATTGAAACCATTCGGACCCTTCTTCTTCATATTAATGTCTCATATCGGTTCTGGGGGGATGTTGTTTTAACGGCATGCTATCTTATAAATCGCATGCCCTCTTCTGTCCTTGATGACCAAGTACCCCACTCGGTCCTTTTTCCCCATACCGCTCTTCACTCACTTCCACCACGTGTCTTCGGGTCCACATGTTTTGTCCATAACCTCTCTCCTGGTATTGACAAACTCTCAGCTCGTTCACTCAAGTATGTCTTTCTTGGTTATCATCTGTCCCAAAAAGGCTATCGTTGTTTTTTTCCTACTCTTCAACGCTACCTTATATCGGCCGACGTTACCTTTTTCAAGTCAGCCCCTTACTTTGAGTCGACCCACTTGCCTCCTGAGCCACTTTCTACAATCATCCATATACCTCCTGCGATTGTTCCTCATGAGTTTGTCACACCAAAGACCCCACCTGTGGACCCACCAGTTGTGCGGCCACTACAAACATATCATCGTTGCCAGCCCCCATCTATAGTGCATATCCCTGCCCCTATTCCTGCTACTGAGGCCATGCCAGACTCTCCACCGATGCCACCTCCTTTACCAAATCTGGTCCCGCCACTTGAGTCTGAACTTCCCATTGCCCTTCGTAAAGGTATACGCTCTACTCGTAGATCATCCCCTCATTACATTGCTTTGAGTTATCATCGTCTTTCTCCTATGCATTACACTTGTCTTTCCTCTTTGTCTTCTGTCTCTATTCCTAACTCTCCATGTGAAGCTTTATCTCATCCCGAGTGGAGGCAAGCAATGATTGACAGGATGTGTGCTCTTCAAAGCAGTGGTACTTGGGAACTGGTTCCTCTACCTCCTGGGAAGTCTTTGGTTGGCTGTCGTTGGCTTTATACGGTTAAGGTTGGGCCTGATGGTAAGATTGATCGATTTAAGGCCCGTTTGGTGGCCAAAGGATACACTCAGATATTTGGGCTAGATTACAGTGACACTTTCTCACCTGTGGCCAAGATGGCCTCTGTTAGACTCCTCCTCTCTATTGCAGCTATCCGACACTGGCCTCTTCACCAAATTGATATTAAAAATGCCTTTTTGCATGGTGATCTCAAAGAGGAAGTTTATATGGAGCAACCACCTGGGTTTGTTGCTCATGGGGAGTCCTCTAACATCGTTTTTTGCAGGCTTCACAGGTCTCTCTATGGTCTCAAGCAGTCTCCATGGGCTTGGCTTGACAGATTCAGTTCTATAGTGCAGCAGTTTGGTATGATTCGTAGTAACGCTGATCACTCTGTTTTCTATCACCATTCAGCTCGAGGATGTGTTTATCTGGTCGTGTATGTGGATGATATTGTGATAACTGGTAGTGATCAGCAGGGCATAATCTAGTAGAAGCAGTATATCTCTCACAAGTTTCAGACTAAGGACCTTGGTAAACTCTGTTATTTTTTGGGTATCGAGGTAGCCCAATCCAAGGATGGTCTCGTGATTTTACAGAGGAAATATGCTATGGATATTCTTGAGGAAACAGGTTTATTGAATGCCAAGCCAGTTGATACTCCTATGGACCCAAATGTCAAACTTCTGTCAAACTGTCACCTGTCCACATATTTCTTTTGCAATTAGTGTGGTAAGTCAATTCTTAAATTCTCCTTGTCAGGATCATTGGGATGATGTGATACGGATCCTGAAGTATATTAAAAGTGCTCCAGGAAAATGTCTCATTTATGAGGATAGAGGTCATACTTGAGTAGTTGGTTACTCAGATGCCGATTGGGCAGGCTCACCTGTTGATAGGTGATCCACTACTGGGTATTGTGTACTAGTTGGAGGAAACTTGATATCCTGGAAAAGCAAGAAGCAGAATGTAGTAGCAAGATCTAGTGTTGAGGCTGAATACAGAGCCATGGCATTAGTGACTCAAGAGCTCATATGGTTGCAATCACTTCTCAAAGAACTTAAGTTTGGAGAGGCAATGCCAATGACAGTAATATGCGATAATCAACCGACATTGCATATTGCCTCAAATCCCCTTTTTCATGAGAGGACTAAGCATATTGAGGTGGACTGTCATTATACGAGAGAGAAGATCGAATCAGGAGACATTACCACTAGCTTTGTCAATTCGAACGACCAATTGGCGGTTGTCTTCACTAAATTTTCCCTAAGAGGTCCTTGAATCAGTTATATATGTAACAAGCTCGGTACATAATATTTATATGCCCCAGCTTGAGGGGGAGTGTTGAAAATAAAATGTGATCGTGTATTTATTGTATATGATCGTATAATTAAGAGTAGAATATTGTCCAATTAAGAGTAGGATATCCTGTATTTATTTGTATGTATTGCTTTAAGCATATATAAAAAAACGACTTCGTTGTGTAGTTGAAACACATGGTATTCAGCATAGTCTCTCTCTTTTCTCTCTATTTCACTGTAAGCCCTCACTGCAACCCATATTTGGGCTTCTGTTCACTCTTCCCCCTGGTGCCCGTCAGTGTCGTCGCGACCTTCCTTCTCTTCAACGTGCTATTCCCCAGACTCTGCGGCAGCAGCTTTAGCCTTGCTGACCAAGATCAAGAATGACTCCCATGGAACGAAACTGACAAACAATCGTTAAAGTGAAAAGCGTCTTTTGAGCAGTCAGAGTGTCATCGCTAAGTTGAGCACCCTTCTTGTTTCTTTCTCAAAACTCATTTCTAGCCTCTGAACAACGACGATTCCCACCACGGCCCAAATTACCGAAGACAAAGGTGGTGGTGTCGATATCTACAAAATCCTGAGTTGCAAGCAGGCCCGACCCAAAGCTCAGGCAAGTAAGGCTTTTGCTTTAGGCCTCTTAATAAAAAAAAAGTTTATTTACTAGGAGATCTCCATATGTTCAGGGCTTCGTAAAATTAGAGGTTAGACCTCTTAAACAAGAAAACATTGTGATATGCAGCTCAAAGCTGTCATTATAATGCCCCACCTTCTGGTGTTTGCTTTAGGCCCCATAGTTGTTGGGCGGCCCTGATTGCAAACAAAGCTAAGAGTGAGAGAGTGGAAAAGATGCAAAAAAGATTTGGTATGAAGGGGTGCACAATAAAATATGGTGGGTTTGATTGATCCAACGATTTTCAAACTTGGTACAGCATGAAACGCATTACCACTACTTCATATTATCAAAAAAAAAAAAAAATTACCACTACTTCACGTTAGGCGCTACCATCTTTTGACAACAAAATATAACGTTTTTATTGAATTTTGTCAAAACAAAAATATGATTTTGTTTGTTGAAGTTTGATGAAGAAGCTCCACCCCCTCCACAGCCTCCACTTGAAGCGAGAGTGCGGTTTCCTCGCCTCAAACAATCTCAGAACCACCGAGGAGTCCCAAATCCTCCAACACTTGAAAGATGGCGCTCTTCCCGAAGCCCTCCACCTCCTCAACACTTCCCAACCCACCCTCACTCTCAAACCCGTCATCTACGCCTCCCTCCTCCAAACCTGCGTCAAAACCTCTTCCTTCCTCCACGGCACCGCCGTCCACGCCCACGTCCTCAAATCCGGCCTACAATCCGACCGCTTCGTCGGCAACAGCCTCCTCACCCTCTACTTCAAACTGGGCCCGGGCCCCCAGTTATCCCAGGCCCGCAAAGTCTTCGACAGCCTTTCCGTCAAAGACGTCATCTCCTGGACCTCTCTCATTTCCGGTTACACCCGCGCAGGCCTGCCACGTCACTCCCTCTCCCTCTTCTCTCAAATGTTGGGCCTTTCCGTCGAGCCCAACGCCTTCACTCTCTCTTCCGTCATCAAAGCCTGCTCCGACCTCGGCGACTTAAACCTCGGTCGCTGCTTTCACGCCATGGTCATGACACGTGGCTTCGACTCCAACCGCGTCATTTCGAGCGTTTTGATTGATATGTACGGTTGGAATCGTGCGGTGGAGGATGCACGACGAGTGTTTGATGAATTGCCCGAACAGGACGATTTGGTGTGTTGGACGGCTGTTATATCGTCGTTGACGCGAAACGACATGTTTAAAGAGGCTCTGAAGTCGTTTCTCGTTATGCATAGGGATCGTGGGTTGGTTCCCGATGGGTTTGCCTTTGGGACGTTGTTGACTGCTTGTGCTAATTTGGGGTGGCTGAAGCAGGGTAAGGAGGTGCATGCCAAAGTTGTTAGTTTAGGGTTTTGTGGGAACGTCGTCGTTGAGAGTAGTTTATTGGACATGTATGGAAAATGTGGCTCTGTTCGTCACTCTAGGATTGTGTTTGATAGGTTAGGGGACAAGAATTCGGTGTCTTGGACTGCAATGCTTGGTGTGTATTGTCAAAATAAGGAATATGAAACTGTGCTTGATCTTGTTAGGGAAAGAGAGGTTGCGGATTTCTATGGATTTGGGATTATTCTTCGCGCGTGTTCTGGTTTGGCTGCAGTGAATCAAGGGAAGGAGGTTCATTGTCAGTATGTGAGGAAGGGTGGTTGGAAAGATGTTATAATTGAGTCTGCATTGGTTGATCTGTATGCTAAGTGTGGATGTGTTGATTTTGCACGTAGGGTGTTTGTGAGTATGGAGGTTAGGAATTTGATCACGTGGAACTCGATGATCAGTGGGTTTGCACAGAATGGAAAAGGGACGGAGGCGTTGGCATTGTTTGAGGATATGATTAAGGAAGGGATTAGGCCTGATTACATAACTTTTGTTGCTGTTCTTTTTGCTTGTAGTCATGCGGGTTTGGTTGATGAAGGGAGAAGGTATTTTGCTTTGATGACAGGGGAATATGGGATTAAGCCTGCTGTGGAGCATTATAATTGCATGGTTGATCTTTTGGGCCGTGCTGAGTTTATAGAGGAGGCTGAGAGTTTGTTGGAGAATGCGGGTTTCAGATACGATCAGTCGCTTTGGGCAGTTCTTCTTGGAGCTTGCACTAAATGTTCTGACTATGTCACTGCTGAACGCATCGCGAAAAAGATGATTGAATTAGAGCCTGACTTCCATTTGAGTTATGTTCTGCTTGGTAACATTTATAGAGAAGTTGGCCGGTGGAATGATGCTATGGAGATCAGGAAGTTGATGGAAGATAGAGGGGTTAAGAAGTTGCCTGGTAAGAGTTGGATTGACAGTGAAAATCGGAAGGGTTCTCATGTGAATGTTTTTGGGAAGAGTAGTGTTTCCACCATGAGGGAGGCTGTTTGATGACCAATGTTTAAAACTGTGATCATAGTTGCAGTAACATTATGACTCTTAACATTACATATAAATGCAGTCAATGCGGCCACAATTGCTATCACAATGCAGCTGCAAAAGCAGTGTTTCTAGCGTAGGGGGGGGCCGTGTGATGACAGAAATTGGCAGGGTTGAATTTATTGACTGCATCTGTTTGTGACGGTTTGAGGTTGCAGTTGTGATTGCGTTTGATCCTTGATACTGTGAAAAGTTGCTGACAAATGCAGTTGATGCACTCGTGATGCAGTTGCATATACCTCAAAAACTTTTATGGCTACAACTACAATTTAAAACCATTGATCTCAGGTGTCATGGAAGATTATGGCTTATGAGATAATATTTACCCTTTTGGCAGTGTTGAGCTAGCACATTAACTAGTGCAAGCAACGGCTTCGTGTAGATTATCCAAAGATTCTAAGATGTTGCTGTGCATGAATAGAAATTTTTTTGTCGTCTGACATTTAATAATAATACTCTCACTCGGGAGCTGACTCCAATTGAAGCTTGAAGCCAGCATCTTATGAATTTTGTTGTCTGGTTGGAGAGATCATCATGATAAGGCCTGCAGCAGAATTCATCAACTGCAGTAATAAGATGAAACGTATAAAAATTTATTACGTTTTGAAAACGTTAGCTTGTTGGCGTAACTGTCTGCTTTTATGACTAAGATGGTCTGGTTATTGCAGAACTATTGAGAATGATTTCCCTTGCTAGTTCTTTACATGGTAGATTACTTACGTGAACATTATTCTTTCTTTACAAATCAAGCAAGCTGAGTTTTGTTCTTAATTTTGCTTGAGGGTTGACTTGGGACTGTTTGATGATGCGAAGAGCTTTGTATGTACCAATCGGCCATAGCGGTCTGTCAGCCGTGATGGACGGGGAAGAGGAGGAGTAGTTGTGAAGATACACAGTCAACATAGGGGATTTAGATTAGATGTAGTCATAACTGCATGCAGTTAGGTGCATCTAGACCGTCCAATCAAGATCAGACAATCTGTATTTCAAGTTTTATTTAAAGTGTGATTTATGTAGTTGAAATGCATATCATCTTACTTGATTAGACAATCCAGATGTGTTAGCTGCATGGCCGCATGTGGTAATGACTGCACCTAACCCAAAAGCATAGAGAAGTGAACAACATACTTGAGATAACCTTCTTAGCGAGCTTAAATAGGGGTAAGGCTAGAGGTGATAAATCAGGTGTGTGTTGTTGGACTTGAGACTATATTAGGGACTTACTGGTCTGGGGTGGTTTTTTTTTTTTTTTTTTTTGTGGTCTAGGGTGTACTGTAGTGTGGCCACACGCATAATCCGAATGTTTCGGTCTCACTTCAAGTGCTGCATAACACTGACAAGTCGACTACGATAGAGTCATAAAAACTTGAATCGAGTATCTAATTAACCTTCCCTACATTACTAGGATAACCTTCCATTTCATCATTTGACCATCGCCAATAATTAAAAGTAAAAAAAAGAAAAACAAAAAATACTTCTTCAAACAAATAGGGTCTTGAAGTTGTCAAAGAGAAAAAAGAAAAAGAAAAATAGAATGAGAGTGATATTTAAATGAGAAATCTATTATCATTATCAATATAACAAACTTAATTATACTAAGAAAACGTAGCAAAAGTTTATACATCCGTTTTTCTATCAAAAACCATTTTCCCATAAAAAATCTTACACTCCAAAAACTTTATATTATATGTTCTGTTTTTCTTTTATCACTCGTGCTCACAAGTCCTCACATCTAGCATATATAGAAAACTGAAACAGACAGACAAAAACATTTGGGATGTGGGTATAAGATCTGCGCTATCATATATAGAAAACTGAAACAGACAGACAAAACATTTGTGGTCTAGGGTGTACTGTGGTGTGGCCACACGCATAATCCGAATGTTTCGGTCTCACTTCAAGTGCTGCATAACACTGACAAGTCGACTACGATAGAGTCATAAAAACTTGAATCGAGTATCTAATTAACCTTCCCTACATTACTAGGATAACCTTCCATTTCATCATTTGACCATCGCCAATAATTAAAAGTAAAAAAAAGAAAAACAAAAAAATACTTCTTCAAACAAATAGGGTCTTGAAGTTGTCAAAGAGAAAAAAGAAAAAGAAAAATAGAATGAGAGTGATATTTAAATGAGAAATCTATTATCATTATCAATATAACAAACTTAATTATACTAAGAAAACGTAGCAAAAGTTTATACATCCGTTTTTCTATCAAAAACCATTTTCCCATAAAAAATCTTACACTCCAAAAACTTTATATTATATGTTCTGTTTTTCTTTTATCACTCGTGCTCACAAGTCCTCACATCTAGCATATATAGAAAACTGAAACAGACAGACAAAACATTTGGGATGTGGGTATAAGATTTGCGCTATCATATATAGGTCTACTATTATTGATAATGACACATTGGCACAACGTTCAACAGTTTATTAAACCGGCCATACCATCTCTATGATGTATTATGATAATCTACGTAATACTTAGACATGGGAAACTGGACCAAATCCACAAAAATTTATGGTAGTCGCACATACTTAAATCCTTTTTCTCGGAACTTCATAGTTCATCCCATGAGGTTCAGCTGGAATCAATGAAAATTAGTGTGTAAAACAACTTGTAATCTTCTTACATGCAAACTTTGCATTACTTTTAAAAGGGCAAGAGCAAAAACCGAAATTGTCATTGTCAAAGTTCATTTTGTGGAAGAACCTTAGCCCATCTAACAAAATGTTGTCTATAAATCGTTCATAATTATCATAGAATATTTCTTTTCTTAACATTACCAAAATTATAGACACTAAAAAGAACAAACTCCCATCCTCATCACTGAAGTGTCACTATTACAGAAATAAAATTTCAAAAAACTTGTAACTCTGATCCTTATCTCCCTTAAAAAGTTGTAGCTGCATCAAAGGCAGTGTGTAAATTTGATGGATCTCTTAAACGGTTGAAACCAATTCAGCCAGGCCTTTGGAAAAGTAATAAATAAATATAAATAAAACACACATTAACAAAAAGAACTTGCAGTTATACGACATGCCAGCATTCAGCCCACAGCACACATTACAAGAGGGAGACCAAGATACTTCATGGAGCTACAAAGAAAATAAGAAAAAGAATTCTATGTTAGAGGAAACACTTAACACAGAACTACCAATGGTTCTGAGAACCAGACCCCTGAAAACACAAGATTCGTGTTTGCATGTAAGGGACCCGTGATTCAACCATATAAATCGCGCCATGGCTCCTTGCACTCCTTTAATGTCTTTTTTGGATTCCATATCACTCTGTCTTCTGAAAACTGCAGGCCTGTACTGCTAGCCAAAATGTCACCTATTTCAGTAATTGCCTAGCACAAACCAACAAAAATTAGCTATGGAATTCACACCCATTTATTGCAGAAGAAAAAGGAAGCCAAAAATCTTTTTCTTTTTTTTTTTCTGGGGGTGTTGCACAGTGAACTCAACAGTTCCCCAGTTTATTATAAAGAAAGGTTGTCAGATGGTACACTATCCATTGAGGCCAACCATTCTCCAAGTAAAGGATATCTTTTAAGGAAATCAAATTAGATCATGTGCTTTAAAAGTGGCAAGGAAAATGAATACCTCATGCTGTTTGGTAGATTTATTGTCCAAATACTGACTAGTCTGTCCAATTAGAAAAAAGGTTGGTAACTGCATTACGCGAACAAAGTGAAGAAAACATGCAAATGTTTCATGCTGGATCCGCAATGAAGATGGTGGTTCCTGGGTTTTTTTAAGTAAGGCCTTCATTATGTCTGTATTTTGACCAATCTGTATGCCAAAAATTGAAGCTTTACCTTCATCTGATCTTAGGGATTTACTTAGCCCTTTAACCTTGGATGATTCCACCAAAAATGGTACCAAAAGTGTAGGCATCAAGGATGAATCATCTCCAGCAATTTTATTAAGGACCTCATTAAGAGCACATGCTAGTACCGGTGGGTCATAATGCTGCATAATCACGACTGACACCTGGATATGAAGAGTTGACAGAATTGAATGTATATCTAGAAGGAAAATTAAAGCTCAAGGATAACAAATTTTCTTGGAAAATCATATGCAAGGTTTAAGTTTAACCAAGAATTTGTTTTAAAATGGCAAATGCTGACCAGTGCGCTAAGGGTACTGGTTAAAGAATCAAAATTAGGAAGTTTTTAATGAAAATAGTAGCTTTTAAAATTACGAATGCATTTAATGCTATGGTTTTCAAAAAGAAAGTTTCTATATATTGGTTTTTTAACCATTGCCTTTTGGGCACTTTAGCGAGGCCCAAATTCATAAATCATAATTAGTAACAAATGATAAATACATGCTAATAAGTAATCACAAACAGCTATAGGCCTCTGAAAGCGTAATTCATCACTCTAGGCATCGGATATTCTAAATTTTGAAACAAAACATAATACTAGCTCTTCATAGAATCAAATGTATGTCTAGATGGAAGACTAACGCACAAGGACAAGAAAGTATCTTCAATCTTAATTTGTAAGTCTTAACCATTAATAGGTTTGCAATCACATACCTACTTGCTCAAAGTAAGTGACATAAAGCAAGGCAACATTAGATATTGAAAAGAATAACTGCCAGTGGCAAATCATCGGCACCACAAATAATAGATGATGATAATAATAATAATAACAAATAAACATACATTTTAATAAGTAATAGAAACTAGGTATGGGATATGAAAATAAGTCCATCAATCTTGGCATTTGTAATTTGTAATTTTGAAATAAAAAAGCAATGTTGTTGTTTCAGAATATGAGAAACGGAGAAAGAATGGGGTATTTATTAGCCTATTGCTTCCATTAATGCAAGATGGTTAAAAACATAAAATAATGAAACGATGTCCCAATGCCAACAAAAGCATATTGAAATTTAGCCTCATTTCATTCAAAGGCCCATGGATAAAAGGTGAAATTGAGTAACAATTTTAAGAGGAATGCTAACAACACACTCTTTATGTTTGGTTTAATCCCTAAAAGTCGATACTTCTTTTAAAAAGCAATCAATCTACGAGACAACTAAATTGACTTTTCAAAAAATGAACCGAGCATAAAGAGTGTGTACGAAAATATGTTAAAAAAGTGTATCGCTAGCATTCCTCTAATTTTAAATAAAGAAGCATCTGACAGATATATTTAGAAAGTTGACCCCAGTTGAGACATCTATCTATTTTAAAGAAAATGCTGAAGTTCATAGTTGTCTACGTGGAAGTTTACATGTTAACATAGAAACAACTTGAACAAAAACATGTGCTCATGTAGGTGAGTATCAAATACAACCAGAAAGTTCTAGACTGGTAAATAAATCAGCTACATGTTCTAAACTCTGTCTTTAGAAAGGAAGAAAAAGGGAGGAAAAGTAAATTTATTCTCTATCTCCTTTTCTTAAGCATTGCCATTTTTATTCATCATTTTATCTGACAGTGGTATCAAAGCAGCATAGTCAAGCCACCAGAGAATTATTTGCAAGCAAATAAGAGGCAACCACCTCTATTTATAACCAAACTTCAGATCCAATATTCAAAGGTAAAGCAAATGATCTGTGGAGCATTCAAACGAAAATGTCTGTCATTTCAAAGGTCCACAAGATATGGTACAGCCCATAGAATGAGTTGCATTGACATCATGGAATATAGCAGGAAAATAAAATATTAAATACTATTTGCATTATCTCAATATTTATTTTCATTGCAAAAAAACATAATTGGGGTGAATCGGAATCAAAGAGGGGATAGGGGCTAAAGTCTACATAAAATGTTTCCATAAGCTATCTTCGGAAGCTTTATAGAATAAGCTGAGAAAAACACACAGGCATATCGTAAGCTCTTTTTACGAGTTCTTTCAAATACTTACATAAGGACTTATGTCATGAGGAAAACTCAAATAAGCTCTTCCAAACGCTCTAAATATCTTCGCTCTTCAGCAACCTTTTCTAAAAGATTATAATTTTTAATAGCCAGAATAACTTAAAAAAAAAAAAAAAAAAACCTTTCCGAGGTTTCAAGCACCTCTTTGCTATGCTTTTCATATGAATCACAGGGATTCAGTCATTTGAAAGTTTACAACTACTCCCACAACATTTTCAAAGTTGTAAACAGACAAAAGGGGGTTTCTTCAATCCCAACATGATACAAGTATAGGTAAACAGGGAAGCCAAATGGGTCTCTTATATTCATTATCATTTCCGTTTAAGCTAAATTGATATCTTTTTTGCTACTTATATGAACTCCATTTCACGAAACAATAATTACTATCACAAAACAACATCAGAGAAGATCAGAGAAAAACATCCCCAACAACAGTAAAAGGGTGGTTGAGAAAAACTAGGACCTGATAAATGCCCTGATTATCAACGTAGTGAAGAACGTTCCCTGATGCTGTATGGTCCTTGATTCCATAACCTTCCAAAGAGAGCTCAAAGGAGTCCTCTCTGCAACAAAAACAAATTAAAAGGAACAAGCAATTGATATATTAAAGTCCGTTCAGTTAAGAAAAATTGAAAACCATTGAAAAAGAAGAAGAAGAAGAAGAAGAAGAAGAAGAAGAATAAAACTCACACGCGGGCCAAGGAAGAAGAAGGGTTAGGGTGGAGAGCTTCTGAGATGGCAGAGGCGAAACCCTCTGTATCTCTGAACAGAAACACTGCGATGGGAGCTAACTTCATTTCGGTATCTCTCTCTTGTCTCGTGTTACTTGCTCGCTTGCTCCAATTCTCCAACAACTGCCGTGGATTCCACCAGAGTGACCCGGGGGGCTGTCATAATATTCATCGTGATTATTATTTATTTTTAATTTTTTTAATTTAATATTCAATATTGAAACTATTTTTTATTTTTTATTTTTTGAACTTATTTTTTTTATTTAAAGTAATCAAATGTCTAGATTTTACTAAAATAAGGTAAAATTAATTTTAACACTATTAACTCTCAAAATTAATTAGCCAGTAGCCTAATACAGAAAACAATTGATTTGACAGGTCATTCGACAAGTTTAGCCGAATCAAGCGTTAGTTGATGAATCACAACTGTTAGTTAATTACCCAAATGTCAATGTTCATAAATTTGGTCAAGTTCATTGAGTTAATGGGCTTACAAATTCTTAGTAGGCTTGGAGGCATCCAGATGTGAAGAAATTTTGAAGAAAAATAGAAAATCCACCTTTAGTCATCACTTTCAAGTTGGCTAAACCCATTTAAATCCATTTAATTAAACTAAATTTAATTAAAATCACATAATTAATTAATTTCTTGTTCCATGAAAATCTCTATGCGTGTAACATCATATGTTCCCACTTGATTGGCCATAATATTAAACATTATATTAATATTAAATATTTAATATAATATTAAATATTACAAACACTGACTAACATCTGACGATGCACTGCTACTACCCAGCCTATAGAAATCGGTGATCCGATAAGAACTTTGCAGCTGCTTATACATTGTGAAGCTCATGTCCCTTCGTCCTTATGTCTTAATTGAACATGAGACATAAAAGATGCCATCCTCATTTGGTCCAATCATGTGTGTTCCTTGATTACTCAGTAGACGTGTAATCACCAACGTGCCCAATATTTCATATTGACCTTTTTTCGCGTGGCCACGCATATTTCACGTCTTTCTCTATCGAGAGACCTAATACATTACTCCTGTTATGAGGATGGACAAATCTTGTCTACATCACTCACATCCCTCAACATAACTCATTGTAGGCCTAAGTACTGCCTTTATGATCATCAAGTTACGGATGACGTTAGATAGCATTAAATCCTACAACTCTGCATATTAAGAATCATAGTGACTTCAAGTCAAAGCACTTGCCTCACTATGGTCGACATGAGGAGTACTTATGACACTTACATAACTATTATGAAGCATCCTCATAGTGGGTCAATCCAATATAAATATCTCACATATTATACATGTGTCCTGACTTGATATCTTATTACCGGTGAGGTGTGGTCATCAGTCTACTCGCATAATAGTCTGTATGTATTATTGTCATCCTTATTAACAATAGTATACTTGACTATGGATACTTCATGAATAATGGTCTATATTTCGATGGAGTCTCACAATAAAGTTATACTTGATGTTCCAAAGAACGACCAAATTATTCTAAGGATTTTATCATGTCATGAATAAATAACATAATAAATGAAATGCTATATATACGCGCGCGCGCGTGTGTCTATATGTATGTAAACCAGTCATGGTACAAATGATAATATACTAAAATAAATTGGCCACTAGGGCTTACATAACAATTCATGCCATTCACTATCTAGTCGCCGATAGACACTTTTTATTGATTCGTGCCTACTCGAAATCAAACAGATGACGTGCCTTCTCAAGTTTTGATGAAAGAAAAACCAGGCATCTGCCGTCTCACCCTCGACAATGGCGAATGCTATGGGAAGTGGGTTATTGCTCCCCTTGTACTTACATACAACCAGCTTCCATTAACCATAACAATGGGTCTGCAAAATGAAAACCCACTGATGCGCGGTTTAAAAGACTAGAAAAGTGGATGGAAGATTGTCTTGCCATAAACTAGTTCGTCCCCGTTGTAGGCCGACAGTGTCTGTAAGGATGAGTAGTTTAATTGATTAATTTACCTAAGGTTTAATTGAGGACTAAAGAGTAAATTATGAAATTAAATTGGATTTGTTAGCTAATTTTAATCAAACTATGACTTATTCTCCATCATGCACCTCATTTCCCCTTAGCCCACACTAGCACCCTCTCTTCTTTTTTAAAAACACACACACACACACAGCAGGGGAAGAAGAAAGAAAGAAAAGAAGGAAAAGAAAGAAAGGAAGAAGAGAAAAGAAGAGAGAAGAGGAAGAGGAAGAGAGGGAGAACTAGAGAAACAGAGAAAGAAGAAGAGAAAGGGAGAGAGGGAAAGAGAGGAGGAAAGAGAATAGGAGAAAGAAGAAGGGAACATGAGGAAGATGGAGGGTGTTCTCCGTGAAAACCCAAATCAAGAAGAGAGGAAGAGGATGATGGAAGATGAAGAAGAATCAAGACCCAAAGGTGGAAGATTGAAGAAAATGAGATGGAGAAGATGGAGTTGAAGCTTGAACTCAAGCTTTAATGGAGAACAAGCAAGGTACAATCATGGAAGATGAAGCCAAGGCCTAGAAATTGGGGATTTCATCCCCAAATTCCTCAAACCCTAAGGTAACATAAATTTTCCCTTGAAAACCTTCTAATTTAGGGCGTGCTAGGGTTATCTGTTGTCATTTGTTTGATTGGATTCCATATGAGTTTCTACATGTTTGTTCATTACCAAAAATGTTAGATGCATGCAAGGTGTTTGATGTAAGTCTCAAGAGAAAAATGTTCTCTTAGGATCTCTTTCATTGGAATGCTTGACTCTAGTTTGATCATGCTTGATATATGTGTATTCATTGTTTATAGAGTGGTTTAATATTTGACCTATCCGATTGTGAATTCTTGTTGTGATTGGAGGAGGGTTGGATTGTTATCCCCCACCCCCACATACATCTGTGAGCACAAGAATCAAAGTGCTTCAATATGAGCACAAGAATCACTTGAAAAGATTAAGAATTGAATTAGACATGAAATTTACAAGTTGAAGGACAGTAGCTGTCTAGTTTTCAGACATCCATGTATTCTTTTGTTAAACTGCACTAATTGGGTGGTTATGTTCTAAAATAAAAATTATATCCATAAATTAGACATCCTAAGCTTTCCAATGAGTGGTCATTTGCCCAAATCTGACTTCATTTGTTATTTTAATAAAATCTCCGAAGTTGATGCTCTTCTGTAAAAAAATTCTATAGAGGCCTGGCACGGCCGTGTTGTGCAACACAGTGAGGCCATGCTTCTTGCTGATTCTTGAATTTCCAGGAATGTATCCTGGGCACAAACGTGTTGTCCATCATGGCCAGGCCGTGTCCAGGGCTGTTTGTTGCCATTTCTTGCCCTATTTTGGTGGGTTTGGCTTGTGATCTTGGTTCTTGCCTTAAGGGGGTTCTAACCCTAAATTTATTCTCCTTATTATAAGGGTTTGGATGCTTAAAATTTAGGCACACATATGTGTTGAAAGGTATGAATGTTGTATGTATTAAATGATGATTGTGTTTGTGTTGGAAGGGTTTTCCATACTTAGCACACCAAGTATGGCTGAAAACAACGGTAAAGTATTTAAGTTTCAATTCTATGTTGCTGAGTTTCCATAACTCACATATTTGGGGTGTTGTTTTCAGGTGCAAGCTTATTGGAAAAGTTCAGAGCATAAAGTTATGCTCGGTCTTACCGCCACGCGAGACCTTGAGTTACTGGATCACGAATCGGAATCTTTTTAGAGTGTAATTTTTTCCTTTTCTGTTATAAGTCTATAATAAGATTGGATGTTAAATTCTGTAATGTATTTAAAGCAAATATGTATTTTTGTGGAAATGTTTTAGAAAGCTATGAACTCTGGTATTAATAAAGTCTTTATGGTATCGTTTGCGAATTTTTTTGTGTGTCCTTCTTTAATTTCCCGTCAAATTTCTTAAGTAATGCCTTGATGAGATTCGGGGCGTTACATGATCCACCTCGTCGAAGTTCACATTACGGAAGTATGACGGCGGGTCGTAAGGAGGAGCGGTTGACAAAGGGCCTACACTTGTCGGCAAATCGGAGATGAATGTCATCTTCATCTTCACTGAGGTAATCAACTTCTTCATTATGCACACCAACGAGAACACTACCAGGGATAACATGAGTTGGAGCATTAAGATCAAATGGGTGGTTGTCGTCATCCTGAGGAAATGATGGGTGGTATTCTTCGGTTTGAGTAAAAGATGGGTGGTAGTTCTTGGTTTGAGGAAATGATGAAGTGGTAGTCTTCGATTTGAGGAAAATATGAGTAATAGGCTTCGATTTGAGGAAAAAATGGGTTGTAGGCTTGTGTTTAAGGAAATGATGTGTGGTAGGCTTCGGTTTCAAGAAAATATGTGTGGTAGATGTGGCAACCTTGCCCCATTTAAAATATTAACCCATAATTACGAATATAAATATAAAATCAACACATCAAAGTTCAGCAGAAGAAAATATTTTTCATTAATATAAAAAAGTTTGTACATACATTGGGTTCCATCCTAGGAACCTACAAAGAATAATATATAATAATTACATGAACCTCAAAGGGTATACAAAAGAATATGTCATAAGTCAAAAGTATCAAAAGCCTACTCGAGGAACCTCATATCTCTGACCTGGCCCAGCAAACCTAATGCACGGATGTGGTGGAAGTCGGCAGTCCCCAGTGGAAGGACGTCCCCTCAACCTAGACTGATAGACCCTCATAGGCTCTACCAGCGGAGTAGCAAGAGATGATGGGACAGTAGACTCTGACCTACGTTGCTATCCCCAATCTCCAACGCTATCCCTAGCCATACTGTATGAACCTGATGATGAGGTCGCAGGGTAACGCTGCCTAAACCTAAGGTCCTGTCATATACGGTTAAACGGTAACCGTTGCGCGAATCTAAAATCTCCAACAAAGGAGGCCCTCGGAGAACCTAACAAACGAAAGAAGACACTAACTAAGCCTATGTAGATGTCGACATAGCGGTTATAATCAATCTCCCAACACTCCCCATCCATGTCATGATAATACACCTCGAAGTCACCCCATACCGGGATGCTCGGCTACTCCAGCATGGTCGGGTGAAAGTGGTGCGACATCCTCAATCTCGTGATAATCTTCAGAGTCTAACATAAAAGAAGAAAAGAAAAGAAACAACACAAAGCATGGAAGATGAGAACACACTATACACCATCAAATAGGAAGCAGTAGAATAGAATATATGAGAGAATAGGTTCACACATCCTCGATCAACAGTTTAGGATCAACACCTAGCTACCATGTCCATGCAACCTAAGTTTCTATATGTCTACGTGGCCACACAATCTTCCAAAGTTGGCATCAGTAGCTCCACCTTAGCCATTTTAGCCTTTGTAGATAACAGCTACCTCCCACCGGCGTGTGGGTAGGTTAAGTCAGTTGTCCATCCCATATCCCACTCATCGTACCCCTAAGAGTGCATCCCTGCTCCCCAATTTCAATGTTAGGAACAGGTGACGGGGCGGCACTCAAGATTGACACTATAGACAGTGATACAACAGTACTCCATCAGGATAACCAAGCTACACGACGTCCCAACACAATGGCGGCCAAACCACTGGTCACTTGGGAATCTTGTCGAACCCAGACTATCCCCAAAGACCGATAACATGTTATCCTGTACTGACTGCATCGTGCCCGCACTCTGGCATCTGACCTCGTACATAGCCTATGTGTATGGCAGTGGATTACAACTATGCATATGATTATTCATTATTCGACAACTTTCCATTTCTTATCAACTCATCTCATCAATCTATTATTCCAATCAACACTTAGAATTTAGTTATTTTCTCCCCACAACAGCATAAGCAGCATGTAATAATTCCACAATAACTAAACAGTTAAACAGGCAATAACTAACAACAACACTTAACCCTAACGTCGCTCAGGTGACCAACTATTAACATGTTATCAAACAACACACAATCATTAAACAAATATAAGTCGTCTACTCTAGGGTTTTCACACAATAATTAATCCTATGGTGGATGGACTAGCGACTACTATCCTTAGTAATCGTAGTCTCAACACCCCTCCTAGGGTGTCTGGCATCAACCCCTAGTAGCCCTTGGGCCACCCTACTTTCCTATTCTACACCTATTCTATTCCTACTATCTCTAGTGTATAGGGTCCAGATCTCCCCACACCTGCCTAGAAGACTGTCGCCACGATGCGTCCCTGCCACGCCTCCGAAACACCCCCACGCGCTCCCAAGAGTTACTTGAAAGCATGTGAGAAATGAGGAGGGTGAAGGGTGGTATTTATAGGCGTTTTGGGTCCATCGCGTCGCGATAGGCGTGATTCTGGAATATTTTATTTATTTGGTTTTCTAGGGTTTTTTAGGGCAATTTCGTCATTTTTTATCCTTTTTCACCTATTCTATTATTTTAGGATTTTTCTGGGTATTTTCCTGGCCTGTTTTATTTTCTCAGGATGTCACATTGCTACCCCCCTTAAAATAATTTTCGTCCTCAAAAATTTATGTTTACGTACCGATGAAAAGATGCGAGTATTGTCTTTTGATATCAGCTTCACATTCCCAAGTTGTGTCTCTTGTCCTTTCATCTCAGACAACCCGTACTAAAGGAATCTGTTTGCCTCGAAGTTCTTTTATCCTTCGGTCGACAATCTTGCGAGGCAAGGCTTCGTATTCCAGATTATCCCTGAGCTGTATTGACTGGCTCAATGATATGAGACGGGTCGGGATGGTATTTTCGAAGTTGGGATACGTGAAAGACATCATGAAGGTTTGACAAGTTTGAGGGTAAAGCAATGTGATAAGCAACATGTCCAACTTTTCAGAGAATTTGGAAAGGTCCAATAAATCAAGGAGTTAACTTTTTAGATTTGATTGCTCTGCCAATGCCAGTTCTAGGAGACACTCTCATGAAAACATGATCTCCTGCTTCAAATTCTAGGGATTGGCTTCTTTTGTCATGGTAACTCTTCTGTCGGTCTTGGGCAGCTTTCATCTTCCCCCTAATCATTTTAATTTGTTTAAAGGTTTGTTGGATTAGTTCTGGTCCTAAAATAAGATTTTCTCCTGACTCAAACCAACAAAGGGGTGTCCGACAATCACGACCATACAAGGCTTCAAAAGATGCCATTCCAATACTGGAATGATAACTATTGTTGTAGGTAAATTCTACTAAAGGTATCAAATCATCCCAGCTACCCATCTTTTCAAGAGTACATGCTCTCAGAAGATCCTCTAGGGATTGGGCAGTTCTCTCAGATTGACCATCAGTTTGGGGATGATATGCTGAACTCATACTTAATTTAGTACCCATGGTTTGATGTACCTTTCTCCATAATCTTGAAGCAAATCGGGGATCTCTATCAGATATGATGGTAGTAGGGACACTGTGCTAACTATTTCCATAATATAAAGTTGGGTTAGTTTCTCTAACAAGTAACTTTCATTGATAGGTAGGAAATGGGCACTTTTAGTAAGCCTATCTATAATTGCCCAAATAGTGTCATAATTTCTCTGAGTCCTAGGTAATCCTACTACAAAATCTATGGCTATGCTATCCCATTTCCACTCAGGTACTGTTAAGGATTGAGGAGTTCCTACAGGCTTTTGGTGTTTATTCTTAGCCTTTTGACAAACTAAGCAGGATAGAACAAAGTTTGCTATTTCCCTTTTCATTCTTGGCCACCAGAATAATTTCTTAATATCTTGATACATCTTGGTAGCTCTAGGATGAATACTTAACTAATTTTTATGTCCCTCATCTAAGATCATTTTCCTTATTTCTAAGTCCTCTGGGACACATATCCTTTCCTTAAACCTTAGCGCTCCATCTTTTCCTATGTTAAAGTTCGTCTTTCTCCCTTCCTCAACTAGAGTTCTTAGTTTCCTAAGATACTCATTTGTCTCTTGTTTCCTTTTGATGAGTTCTAAGAAATCATTGGTGATAGTGACTTTTCACATTGGTTGGAAAAACTCAATTGGTTGGAAAAGACTTTTCACATTCTCCGGAATGACGCAACAAAAGCACAACTACAAGCCCATTGTAAAGCATACATTTTACGTTTGATTGAGGAGTCTTAACACCTAACAAATCAAGTAGTAGTGTTCACCTAATGTATCTACCTTTGTTGGAAGATTTTCCACTCGTTTGACGCTATAACTAGGTTTCAACATGTTTGGCAAATATGTACAGAGAGATGTGTCGTGCAGTTGCGCCAGCTTATGCCTGTATGGGTGAATATGTACCGCTGCTATAGTCTTGGGCATGGTACCATATGTTGTTCCTTGTGCCATAGTGCAAACGTGAACCATCATTTCCACTAGCACGACGATAAATAAAAACTTCAAACTCAAATATACTTACATATCTACGAATTATACTCATTTGAAAATTTCTTTTACTAGATGAAGTGGTGGAGGACCGCAGTATACCGAAACTCCTCACAGTGACATTACGTCATGTAGACCACAGATCGATCACATGCGAAGTGACCAAATTAAAAATGTCATTGCTCAATATAGTCACTTACACATTGTGCATAATTTTTTGACAGTTTACTAAGCTAGCTTAGTTTTCTAGTTTATATGGGTGACATATAGGGAACATCTGAACTATCTGCCACAAGAAGCATTCAGAGATTCCAGAATGTGGACTCTGCTTGTACAGCTTTGATATGTTTCCAAACTATAGAATGGAATCAAACAAACAAAGTCAAACTACAAAACGGTCTATGGTAGGAAATATTGGATGCACTAGTAAATATGGATAGACTCCACAAGTCAGACATGCGAGGAAATCACAGTATAAACTGGTTCGAAAAAACATGCATAGTAAGATCGAACTTTGGAGGGATCGCTGAGATAACGTCCTACAGGGGCAACTAGTTCAGGGTTACTGTCGCCAACTAAGAGTATCTGACGTGGTTTAGGAATAATTCAAGTACCTATCAATTCTGCAACAACTACAAGAACCACGAGGTGATGTTCAAGACCTTATGGATGTTAGACCTAGTATGTCCACCCAACAAGTGCACCACATAATAAACGGTGACAACCCAGCCCCTCGGTTGCCGTAACTATGGAATATGAAGACCTCGAACCACCGCATCACTCATTTTTCTTTTATGCCATCACACCTAGACCTCGAACCACCCCATCATTTGTCTGCTTTCCCACTCTCCCAATAACAAGCTCCTGAACATTTCAATGTCTGTCGACGCTCTATCGCTTTTAGCGAAGATAATTTTATGAGCAATCTGTTTAGTGTCAACATGAATACGCTAAGTCAGCTTGTAATTATATGCACATATATCAGGAAATAAATTGATGAATCGTCACTATCTACTGCAAATCTTAATCTCAATGAGGTTGTGTAGTAAGATGATGACAAACAGCCAACTCGACACCGTCAACACCATATACTTCCAACACGTACCAACGATCTCTAGGTGTGAAACTGGACACCATTTAGGATAATAAATTTTTTATGCATTTGTTATTGTTGTCATTTTTATTTTAATTAATTATAATTATATTATTAATTATTATGGTGAGCATTATTTTTAATTAAGTTTTGTAATTAAAAAATTTAACAATTTTAAAACCATAAAAATAAGAAAAAACAAAAAAAAAACTTAGTGAGAAGTCTTCCTAACTAAATTACGTTATTTATGAAAATAAGAAATTGCTTATTCAAAAAAGCCTGAATAAATACCTTTTAAAAACATATAAAATTATTTTAATAAATGTAAAATAATTAAATTTATTCTCTTACTCTCTTCTATATTATATAAATTAGAATTTTGCCACGTAGGACTATGGCATATGTCAAAACCACATACATTTTTTCCCTCCTAAAACAATTTTATTTATTTATTATTATTTTTATGATTATTATTTTAATATCAATCTTATTAGAAAATCTCAATTAATAAATATTATAAAAAACATAATTATTTTCTCTTAAATAATTGGCATATTTTGAATTAATGTAACCAATCAATATTTAATATTTTTTATCATATAAATTTGTTAACTTTTAATTTGACATTCACTATCAATTATATAATTCATAATATAATTCATAAAAAATTTGAATTCAAAATTCAAATTTGAATTTAAATAAAATGAAATTGAAATTAACTTAAACAACATATTAAAAAAATCACTTAATCTATAAATACTAACATAGTCATTCAACAAAAAAAATATTAATATATTCATGAAACAAAAATGAATACCTATGTTACTATTGTTATTTTTTCTTTTTTCTTTTTTCTTTTTTACTTTTAAAATACTCATAGTCATTTGTTACAGTTTTTCTTTCATTTTTTTGTTTCTTATTAATTTTGATATATGATTAAATACAATAACACAAATTCGGCCATAAGCTTCTAATTTTTTTCATTCTCTTTTGAATGTTTTTCATATTTTGTTTAACATCAACTATATTATATAAAATAGAGTTTGTCACGTGGGACAATGTCACGTGTCGACACCACATACATTCATTTTCCCACCTAAATTTATTTTATTTTATTTTATTTTATCTAATAATTAATAAATGCAGCCTTTATTAGGGTATCTTAATAAATGTGTTAATATATCAATCTAACTTTTCCAATTATGATCACACTGATCAATCAACAATAAATATAAATTTTCAATCGGTATGGTAATCTTCCAAATGTATTCATAATTTTAAATTTTAAATAAATCATGAATAAATAACATGCCTAAAATGGAGAAAAAAAATATTAGTTTCAAGAAATTGATTTCAAATCTCAAATTTTTAACAAGGTTAATTTATTTATGGAGGTTGCATATTTCAAATTCCACTCATTCATTTCTGTCTTTTCCTTTTATCCTGTACGTTTCTAACTTTTTTTTCTTCACTTGACTTTTTAATTCTCTTCTTTGGAGAGAAACAAATGCTCGCTGTCAAATCCGGGTTCCTCAATTATATACCAAACAAAGCATTCACATTTGTAAAACCCTTTCAATATAAAAACATGCATTTCTCATTTCTTTATTCAATTATCTAAACGTGATCCTTCAATTTTCGGGTGTTTATCATTACGTGTGTTGAGACTGTAAAGTTGTGTATGAAATTGTATGTTTCTATTGAGTTTTTATTTTTATTTTTAATGGCTTCTTAAATAAATTTTTTCTACCTTTTTCATATGCAGTATGTTTGTTTTTATCCATTTAACTATTTTGAGAAATTCACTATTTTTCTTATCTTTTATTAATATAACTTAACTAATTCATTAAAAAGTTTCTTTCATCTAAGCAAAATGAATTATTGAATATGTTCTGAACAGAACTTCAGAGGATGACCGGAGGGAAGCAGTGCGGTTGTGCTCGCGACGGATGACGACGGCGCGTCGGGTGGTGTACCTGCAAACACTCCGACGCTCAAGTCAGTGTGTGTCGAGGTGAGTAGAGAGGCGGTAGAAAAATCATTACCTCGACCGTTCAGCGGTCTTCTTTTAATATGAGTTGAGGGACCCAGTTCGCCGATGTGTAACCGTCGTGAAACCAGGAAACCTCGGCATTAAATTCCTTTAATGCACAAAGCGTTAGGGTCGGCCACGTTGAGGGAAAGCGGAGAGGCATGCGGACGGCGTGACATCGAGGAAGGTGGGTCGGCAGTTGGGCCTCGGCCCGATCGAGAACGATTGCCCCAGTCGCTGGCTCGAATGTCGAGGTGGTGACTTGTTGTCGAAGTTACGTTGATGTCGGCGTCAGGTCGTCCTTGTTGATGAAGGCTGCAAGTGTCGATCACGTCGTGCTTGTTCATTAGTTAATTCGGGACCTTACGTGTTCCGCACGTCTGCGGCGATTCGACCACGAGGCTTGATGTGTGCAAGTGCGAGCCTGAGGCTTTATCACTGAGCTCGTGCACGCCGGTCTCGGCGCAGGTCGATCTCTTCATTCGCCATCGGTGCTTGTGCCCGCGCAGGTTTTATCTGAGCCTGCGCGCGGTCTCGCCGACGCGGTCGATCTCTTCATCGGTGCTTGTGCCGCGCGCCAAGGCTTTATCACGAGCTGCGTGCGGTCTCGACGAGGTCGATCCACGGTGCTTGTGCAAGGCACAAGGCTTTGTCGAGAGCTTCGTGCGCGGTCTCGGCGCAGGTCGATCTCTTCGTGGTGCTTGTGCCAGCGCCTGAAAGGCTTTATCGCTGCGCACTTGCGGTCTGACGTGGCGATCGATCCGCATCGGTGCTTGTGCGAGGCACAGGCTTTGTCGAGGGAGCTGCGTGCGCGGCTCTCTGTGCGAAGTCGATCTCTTCGTTCATCGGTGCTTGTGCCAGCGCCGCAAGGCTTTATCCTGAGCTCATGCACGCGGTCTCGACAGTCGATCTCTTCATTCATCGGTGCTTTGGTGCCAGCGCACAGCTTTATCCATATTCTGTCCAAAGTATAGACAATTTGCGGCAACTTGATGTAATTAAGTTGGCGTTAATTTTATCTTTGAGTAAAGTGCTCGTAGTCGAGTTTTATACTTCCCTGTGGAGTAATTGATCAGGCTGTCAGCGGCAGTCGGGGGTCATCAAATAATCAAGGTCCATGGCGTACGGGAGGAGTTTAAGGTCGTCAATTTTGCAATTGCGGTGGGCACTGGTAAGTCGCTCGAATCGGGTGTGTATCCATCATTGCAGGTGCTTGTGCGGCGCCTGAGGCTTTATCACGACCTCGTGCACGGTCTCGGCCGCAGGCTCGATCTCTTCATCGGGGGATCTCGTGCACGTCTCGCACGAGGTTCCATCCAGGTGCAAGGTTTTGATAGTAAATAAATCTTTGATTGTGTATTTCTTCAATCATACTTCTTGCTTCACACTTATGTGTTTAGGATACATTTGTTTCAACTTAATTATATTTCTTCATCTTTGCTTGTCGATTATTACTGCAGGGATTTGTCTTTGGCTTTGAGGCTGTATCAACTTCTCTTAAGTAATTCATAAATTTACGAGCTAAGCCGGGGAACCGGTCGAGGACTCCGGTTTGTCGACACCAATGTCAAGCAGAATAAACTTCCTTGACAGGCCTTGCTCTAGCAAATGCAATTCATCTGAGCATTTCTTCACAAATGGCTTCTTTGTTGGAAAGCTTCGGCGTAGTCTCGATAGACTCATCTTTCTTACTGTTGAATTACGGCGGTCTGCTAATCGACAGGTTGGACTTTAGGCCTTGATGAAATGCGGGCGGTCGACGAGCTTCGATCCCGCGAACGATGGAATTTTCTTAAGAGTGCTGGAACAAGACATGACGCCTTCTTGAGTGAGGAAAGATTACGCACTTCACGGCCCTTTGGGCCTCGATAGCCCATAGCGGTATGTCAAAGCAACCAACATGCTCGTCGGTGGTGCGTCGTATGAGTCCGAAGCGGGTGGTTTACGAAGATGCTTGAATCGGGAATTTCATGATCTCGGATGTAAAGGACTAAAGGTCGCTCGAATCACTCGTGTCATCGCTCAGGGAGTTGATGAAACGAATGACCGCAGTGCTACGTAATACCAGGCGGCGTGGAGTCATGCCACGGTGGTGGCGATGAGCAGTCTGAGATTTTGAGACTCCTTGATCTCGAGGAGAATGAGAGGCTCGATCTTTCAGCTCCAGATTTGGTGGCAACGCGGAGTTCATGGCGATTCTCCATTCGATCGAGAGTTGATTGAGCATGCATCGGCTTGGCATGGCGGATGGTCGCGGAACTTCGCGAATGAGGATAAGCGGTGGTTTCCGTTCGGCATCGGTTTGGCGACAACGATCGAACGGCGTCATCTTTGGAGAGGTGGTTAGCTCCGAACTATCAATTTGGTTTGGTTGTTCAAGATCTGCGTTCGCATGGAGTGAGCTGCTAGTCACGACTGGCGCTTACGATCGATCATCGTCAGTGAAGAAGGAGACCCGACAAAGAAGATGGAATCGAAACGATTCCCACAGGCGGCGCCAATGTTGCGAGCAGGCTTCAGGAGGATGGCGGAGGGAAACGGTGCGGTTGTGCTCGCTGACGGATGGCGACGGTACGCGTCGGGTGGTGTACTGCAAACACTCAGCCTTCGAAAGTCGATGTGTCGAGGTGAGTAGAGAGCGGTAGAAAAATCATTACCTCGGCCAGATTCGGCGCGGTCTTCTTTAATGAGTTGAGACTGCCATTCTTGTCGATGTGTAACCGTCCGTGAAACCAGTCGGCATTAAATTCCTTTAATGCACAAAGCGATGGGTCGGCCGCGTTGAGGGAAAGCGGAGAGGCATGCGGACGGCCAGCGTGCATCGAGGAAGGTGGGTTAGTTGGGCCTCGGCCCAGTCCGGAACAGAATATATAATTCTTTGAGATGTATTATTATTGAAAAATCTTTTTTTCCTCCATTTTTTTACAATCAATTACATATAACATAACAAACTAAATTTATATCTTGCGCATCTACTCAACCACATATGATTGTACCACATCCCAACTACAAGTTAATTTGATTTCCTCAAACCATTTTTATTTTTATTTTTAAGCAACCTTAATTCAAACATTTCATTAAGTGTTAATTGAACTAAATCACGATATTATTAATAAATAGTTTACTTAAATAAAATCAATATTTAACTCAAATTAAATCATATCTAAAAATATCAAATCATTTTCTCAATCACATGATTGTTTATGTTTAATTATGATAAATGTTAAATATGCACATATGTATTTTTATTTTTTCTTTCTTAAAGCTCCAATGTTATCCATGAGAAAAATGTTTATTTATTCTAGGATTACTTTGTTGTCCAACATTGATAATTGATTATTTCTTTTTTTTATGTTACTTAACTTGAATTTATCTTACTATAACTTGAATAAATCATTCAATTATACGCCTTCTATTTTTTGTGAAAACTCATAGTTGAGAAACTACCTCTAAATATAAGAAAAATAAAACCAACATTTTTTATTTATGTGTTACATTATAAAATTAGATTATACACGTATAAGTACATGTATTATCTACTTTATTACAAAGTATCTATAATATTTTTTTTTTGAAAAATTCAAATCTCCTAACAATTATTTTTTGAAATTTTTTCCAAATCAACTTATTCTTACACATTAAATACATTTACAAACCCATACAGTTAACCCGTGCGAGCACGGGTAAATATACTAGTTTAACAATAAAAGTTTGTTTGCTGACACAAATCTGACTATTTAATTTTTATCATTAATTCTTATTATGAGTTTACCTTAAAATCATATTACTATTTGTTATTATATTAGAAACTCAATTATGCCTTTTTTTTTACTTTCTATCGAAAATATTTTTGACTACTCATTTTTTTACGTGACTCGATAACTCTCAAATCTCACCTGTACATCACACCGGTTAATAGTGTGCAATGAACACTACAAGTCCTATAACTAACTTGGAATGTTTAACAGAAAGAGAAAAAGCTACAACGGAATGGTAAGGTTAGGAATGTTGAAATCCAAACCAATCCAAAGAAAAACCGCAAACCGATTCAAAAAAACAAAAACCGCAAAAAATCGATCTTTTTTGGATTTGTTTGGGTCACTTTTTTCATCAACCGCACGGTTCGGTTCGATTTGCGGTTGACTTACCTAGAACCGAACCAATCCAAACTGAACCGTATGTTGTTAAAAAAGTAAATTCAAAGAGAATTTGAAGTAAATTCACTCTTTAAATCCACTATTTAAATATTTACCAAAAAAATTAATTCTTTAAAATATTACCTCTAAATATGTTATTTAATATAATATAAATAATTAATATATAATGCTCAGAAAAAAGTAAAAATCGAATCATAAGGAAGTCATTCAAGCTAAACAGAATAACATGTTGTTTTAATCTTTGGATCGAATGACTTTTTGCTTCAAAACCGAACCAAGTCGCACCGCGAACACCCATTGGTATGGTAGGCAAAGAATGACATCCAAAGAGTGTCACGCTGTTATCCCTGCAGGTGTTGCACTGGGGAAGTCACGTTTATCCTCCCTTCGATGTTGTGTTATACCACTGCTCAAAGCCTCAAAATTGGCTCTATTGGGCTCTTAAGAAGTATTCGGCCTATTAGTTGAAAGAGGGTCTGTGTGAGACTGTACACAATACTCGTTAAGGTCCCTAGAATCGCTCTGCTAGGGTTTGGTGGGTGCAAATAACGCCCTACTAGTCCCTGCATCTGGTAGGGTTGTTCTTCTCCCCTTTTCTCGCGGGATCCTTCTTCTCTAGGTATCTCCTTCAGATTCATCATGTGACAGTCCATGACCTTGGTGGGTCACTCTGCCACTAGCTCTGTTTTCTCCGTCAAATCTCTCTTGGCCCCTCTGGCGGCAACGAACCACCACTGGGATCTAAGTCCGAGGTAGATCGTCCTCCACCAGAACCTCCTCCTAAGCCACCAGACTTCCTTGGCGCCTTTCACCACAACTCGTCCTCTTTTATAGCTTTCTAAGCAAGGATTCCTCTTCTACTCTTCTTTACATGTGCATCCCCAAAGTTAAGAAAAAGAGAGAATAGAGAAAAAGACAGAAGAGGAAAAAAAATGGAAAAACCCTAACCGACTTGAGGAGTGAGAGATGTGAGGGATATAAAAGGACAACAGGAGAAAATATTGGTGGCTATGGAAACATCAGAGAGTAAAAAATTGTAATTCTCCTTTTTTTGGATGGAGCGATGAGTCCATCACGACATTCTCCTTCGTCGTCCCTCCGCGTGTGTTGTTCTCTTTCACCTTCTCTCTTTGGTCACCCCCTTTCTATTTTCTCTGCGCAACAGAGGCACCCATCTCCTTTTTACATTCTTTTGTTGCGTTAAATGTGTAATGTTATTGGAGTTATGGCTTATGGGAATTTTCAAAGCAATCGTGTTATTCCTTTTAGAGGCAATGGGCAAATAACAAGTTATGGAAGGCTATCGTGGTGTCTGTGGTGGTTATTAAAATGGGTAATTTTGTCAAAATAAAAGGCTACACCAAAAAGGGATATCCCCTTTATATAAATAATACACTATATTGAACAAGTTCATATAATCTACTTTGTTGTGTTAGGTTCTTCTAAAGTCAGCAAGGTCCGAAGACTGCAAAAACACTTTCCACATGTAATACCCCACCTAATTTAATTATTTAATTTTATTAATTTAGACATTCTTATGTTTTAAATTGATTATTGAGTGATTAAATTGGGTGACATGAAGTAATTAGGGGTGTGTATATAGTAAGGGCATTATGAGAGTTTTGGACAAAAGGAAGGACTATTAAGTACCTTACCTATTATAGTGAGGGACAAAATGGTCCAAGTGAGAAATACACATTTTCTCACCTTTCCCTTTTGTCTCCCACGATCAGTCTCCCCCCCCCCAAAAAAAAAATTCTCTTCATCTTTCTTTTCTTCTTTCCTACACACAAGAGAGAAAAGAGGAGAAAGCTAGGGCTCAAGGGCTTTTTGGGAAAGAAAGGAGAGAAAGTCGTAAGAATCCTTCATTCCTAGCATTAAGAGGAAGATTGAGAGTGGTGGTTTAGTATTTGTTGGAAGATTGAAGTGCCCTAGGTTGAGGAAGAAGGGGGAAATGCATAGGAGAAGGAAGAAGGAATAAGAATCAAGTTTTCAACTGATAAGTTTTCATCACATGAAGATTTATAATGCTTAATTGGATATTTGTTTTGGGATTGAAGAGAATTCAAAGTGATTATTTGCGTAAATTGATTGATTTAGTGAATTCACTTGGATTCATTCTAATGTTTGTGCATTAGTGTTTTCTATGATTTTTTATCTCTAAGTGCATAGGAAAGGGAGAATAGCCAAATGATTGACTTGGAAGCGCGCCTAGAAGCGCTGTTTCCTGACAAAGAAGATTCCAAAAGCTATATCTTGAGCCGCACTAATCCTAATGATATAATCTTGGTCTTTTTGGAAAGATAGAAGAATTATCTACACCTTTGATGAAGAAATCGAGACCTAAATCAATCTCTAAGTTTGGGTAATTTGTGCTACACGTTGATAAGGTGATGCTGTCCCAGCCTGACACCTGTTCGATGTTTCAATCATATCTGGAGTTTTAGGTGTCCAAATGAGATGAAACTGGTGCTATTGGAAATCTAAGACCCATAGCTTCAGCTTTCATGAAGACACATTGAGCTAATTCAGACTTTATAGAGGTGAAAAATGCAACACAACATGGAAGAACGGGTGCAGGAATGAACACGTGCGTGTGGAGCACGTCTGGAGCGCGTTTGGAGTGCGAATTATGTATCCTTGCTGTTTGTTTGCGCGAAGCACACTGGACGCGCTATTAGCGTTTAAATATCGTATTTTTACTGTTTTGGCTGATGCTTGACCATTCCAAAGACCTAGAACGCCGTGGGGCTTGTCAAGGGGTGCCAGGGTTTAACTTTCTACCATCTCTAAAGAGGATTCAAGCTTGGGAACAAGGATTTGAGTCATCAATGCAGTGGTCTTCTATCTTTATTTCAATTTTCTGGTTGGGTTTCTTGTTCTTTATGAGTAACTAAACTCTTTTAGACTAGGGTTAGATGATCTTGTTTGAAACTCTTATGTAGTTAGTTCTATTACATTAAAGCAAGTTTATTTCATTTCGATTGAGCTTCCAATCTCCATGCTTAATGCTTTTTGACACTTGGCCACCATTGAATCGATTTGGGGTTTTTCATGATGATTGGAAAATTGGGTGAAGAACTTGAACTGAGATTGGTAGTCGTAATCATGATGAGTATAGGAATATAACTTTGTGATTACGTATTCTTATGAATCACTATTCTTATTGCTTAACCTAACTATAAATCACCTAAGCGATTAGGAGTTTTAGTTAGAGTAAAAGATTTATGAGGCAAGGGATTGTCCTTAAACTAATTTAGATGATTCGAACTTCAAATTGTATGGAATAACTTGTGTTGATTGTAGATTAAATGCATGAGAGTGGATACAAGAGGATTCAGGCCCTAGTCGTTTTTAATCATTTGAACTTAAATAGTCGTTATTGTTTTTGTTATCGTTACAATTATCCTCAATTTCAAAGAACAAGAATTTGTTCTTGTTCAAAATAAATACCAGGTTTGTTTAGTTAAATAATTAATAATAATCCTCGTGGAGACGATACTCTTCTTATCACTTTATTACTTGTACGATTCGGTACAGTTGCCGAAATCTCAACAAGTTTTTGGCGCCGTTGCCGAGGATTGTTGAATTGATTTTAACAAGGCAAACCAGTATTATTTTGAACATTTATCTTATGTTTATATATAAAAAAACTAAAAATTTAAAATTTCTTTTCTCTTCTTATAAAGTTATTGTGTTGCTCACAATTCTCTGAGCTTCTGTAGCATGCAGCCTCTTAGATCTGATTTTTGTGGAGGAAAACATAGAAATGGCACTTGTGAGGATTTCTTGGTCATATCACTAGAAGATGAGGATCTCTTATTCATGGTGGACGATATCCGCTTCTGTAGCATGCATCCTCTTAGATGTGATTTTTGTGGAGGAAAGCATAGAAATGGCTATTGTGAGGATTTCTTAGTCATGGTGGAAGAAGAAGAGGATTATTGCATGGAAAGTATTTTGGGAGAAAAAGAATCACATCCTCAAACTCAATTTGAAGAATCACATGACAGAGACACTTACCTCAGAAATGTTCTGGTTGAATTCATGAGAGCCAACCAAGCTTCATTTGATAGATTTGAGGTTCAATGTGAGAGGGTATCAAAGCAATTATCCCAATTTGAGCAGAAGTAAGTGGAGATAGAGATTGAACATAACTTCATTGTGGCATTGGAAGAAGAATTGAAAAACAAAAACAGTGACATGGAAGAGGACCCAAGGGTGAGGCATAGAGAGATTCATGTGACAGCTCAACCTTTAGTCATTGAAGAGAATGGTCCTCCGCAAGATGAATTTCATGTGCTTCAAGATAAAGAGAGGGGGAAAAAATATCCCAAATATCTAATTGTTGGGGCATGGGAACACTTACTTCCCTATGCCAATTACATGGGAACTCTCCCCAAAAGAAGGAAGCGGTATGATGAAATCTTCTTCCTGTCATATTATCCACCCTAACTTGGGTGTTCAAGCGTCAACCTAGTGACGTTAAAGAAGCGCTTCATGGGAGGCAACCCATTGGCGGTGGTGTCGGGCGACTCATCACAAAGGTTCTATCTTTCCTTCCTTTCTTTTGCTGTTTATTTTTATGTTGAATTTGTTTTCTTTTGTGTGTGAAGTTGATACCATGCACCCTATGGCTGACTGAGCACTTTGTTACTCTATGGCGTTTCATGTCATCATGCGTGAACTGTTACTCTAATTGTGTGCATGATGTGTGTGATCAATGAGTTGAAATTTTTGTTGACATGAACCTTTTTAAGCAGCTCATTGTAACCGTAATTTTTTAGAACATCAGTGGCCATGACTCTTTTCTCATTACAAAAGCAAAATCTTTGAGTGTTTGAGCCTAAACAGAAATTTATTTATTCTTGAGTACTCCACAATTTGTATGAATTCTTCAGAACTTGACTCAGTTCTTGATTGCTTTTGCATTGCATGTGGACACACACACAGATGATTGAGATATTTATTTTTGTTTGAACAGCTAAAGCCTTTGATTGCCTGCCCTTGTGAATTTATCCTTTGCTAGCCCTTTGAGCCTTAAGCCCTTTTTGTTGAATATTAAGCTCAATACAAGCCAATAATCGAAAAAACCAGTTGTACCTTCAAATTGGAGTTGAGAGATTGTTTTCTAAAAATTGGTTAATTGGTTGTAAATTAAGTTTGGGGTTCCTTGAGGGCAAGCAACAATCTTAAGTTTGGGGTGGCTACACAAAGCATGTGCATGTAGTCATTTTAGGAAGAAAAAAATGAACAAGCCAGAGGAGAATAACAATAAAAAGATCCAAATTGTTATTAAAAAAAATCAAAGTGAGAAAGCTAGGAAAAAGTTCTCCTGTGGGTTGTTGGTATACAAAGTTGAAAGTAATTGGGGGAAGTTGTGAATTGATACAAGGTATAGATAAGTACTAATAGAGGCATCTCTTAACTCCAATTAAGTTAGCCTAGATCCAAAAAATATCCTTCCTTACCTAAGCCCCATTTCACCCTTTGAAAATATCTCATAATGTGGGTGGCATTTGTGTGTATTTGCTTTCCTAGAATTTTGTCAAGCTTTTGGTAGATGATTGCATTTGGTGTGAATAAAGTGTAAACAGTACCCTTTAAACACTTGAGTGGAGTGAAACACATTATCCGGAAAGGTGTAATGGGAATTGATTTGTTGTTCTGAGTAAATAAATTTATTTTGGTTACTTGAGTTGTGATAATTGGAATCATGAATCCAAAAGAGTAGGTGAATTGATTGTGAATGGATTGACTAAAATTTTTATGAAAATTTCACCTAGATGAATTGGAATTATTTGAATCCAACCAGTGTTTTTGATTGAGTTTGCTTGAGGACAAGCAAATAGCTAAGTTTGGGGTTGTGATAAGTCTTCATCACATGTAGATTTATAGTATTTAATTGGATATTTGTGTTGTGATTGAAGAGAATTTAAAGTGATTATTTGCTTAACTTAGGTGATTTAGTGAATTTACTTGGATTCCTTCTAACGTTTGTGCATTAGTGTTTTCTATGATTTTTTATCTCTAAGTGCACAGGAATGGGAGCATAGCCAAAGGATTGACTTGGAAGCGCGCCTGGAAGCGCTGTTTCCTGACAAAGAAGATTTCAAAAGCAATATCTTGAGCCACACTAATCCGAATGAGATGATCTTGGTCTTGTTGGAAAGATAGAAGAATTATCTACAACTTTGATGAAGAAATTGAGACCTAGATCGATCTCTAAGTTGGGGCAATTGTGCTACACGTTGATAAGGTGATGCTGTCCCAGCCTGACACATGTTTGATGTTTTAATCATATCTGAAGTTTTAAGTGTCCAAAGGAGATGAAACCGAAGCCATTGGAAATCTAAGATCCATAGCCTCAACTTTCATGAAGACATCTTGAGCTAATTCAGACTTTACGGATGTGAAAAATGCAACACAACATGGAAGAACGGGTGCAGGAATGATCACGTGCGCGCGAAGCATGTCTGGAGCGCGAACTCTGCATCCTTGCTGTTTGTTTGCGCGCAAAGCGCACTTGGAGCACACTGGTCACGTTGTTAGCGTTTAAATATCTTATTTTTGCTGTTTTGGCTGATGCTTGACCATTCCAAAGACCTAGAACGCCGTGGGGCTTGTCAAGGGGTGCCAGGGTTTAACTTTCCACCATCTCTAAAGAGGATTCAAGCTTGGGAACAAGGATTTGAGTCATCAATGCAGTGGTCTTCTATCTTTATTTCAATTTTCTGGTTTGGTTTCCTGTTCTTTATGAGTAACTAAACTATTTTAGACTAGGGTTAGATGAATCTTGTTTGAAACTCTTATGTTGTTAGTTCTATTGCATTAAAGCAAGTTTATTTCGTTTCGATTCGGCTTCCAATCTCCATGCTTAATGCTTTTTGATACTTGACCGCTATTGAATCGATTTGGGGTTTTTCATGATGATTGGAAAATTGGGTAAAGAACTTGAACTGAGATTGGTAGTCTTAATCATGATGAGTATAGGAATATAACTTTGTGATTACGTATTCTTATGAATCACTATTCTTATTGCTTAACCTAACTATAAATCACCTAAGCGATTAGGAGTTTTAGTTAGAGTAAAAGATTTATGAGGCAAGGGATTGTCCTTAAACTAATTTAGATGATTCGAACTTCAAATTGTATGGAATAACTTGTGTTGATTGTAGATTAAATGCATGAGAGTGGATACAAGAGGATTCAACCCTAAGTCGTTTTTAATCATTTGAATTTAAATAGTCGTTATTGTTTTTGTTGTCGTTACAATTATCCTCAATTTCAAAGAACAAGAATTTGTTCTTTGTTCAAAATAAATACCAAGTTTGTTTAGTTAAATAATTAATCACAATCGTCGTGGAGACGATACTCTTCTTATCACTTTATTACTTGTACGATTCAGTACACTTGCCGAAATCTCAATAAGTTTTTGGTGCCGTTGCCGGGGATTGTTGAATTAATTTTTAACAAGGCAAACCAATATTATTTTGAACATTTATCATATGTTTATATATAAAAAAAACTAAAAATTTAAAATTTCTTTTCTCTTCTTATAAAGTTGTTGTGTTGCTCACAATTCTCTGAGCTTCTGTAGCATGCAGCCTCTTAGATCTGATTTTTGTGGAGGAAAATATAGAAATGACACTTGTGAGGATTTCTTGGTCATATCACTAGAAGATGAGGATCTCTTATTCATGGTGGACGATATCCGCTTCTATAGCATGCAGCCTCTTAGATGTGATTTTTGTGGAGGAAAGCATAGAAATGGCTATTGTGAGGATTTCTTAGTCATGGTGGAAGAAGAAGAGGATTATTGCATGGAAAGTATTTTGGGAGAAGAAGAATCACATCCTCAAACTCAATTTGAAGAATCACATGACAGAGACACTTACCTCAGAAATGTTCTGGTTGAATTCATGAGAGCCAATCAAGCTTCATTTGATAGATTTGAGGTTCAATGTGAGAGGTTATCAGAGCAATTATCCCAATTTGAGCAAAAGTAAGTGGAGATAGAGATTGAACATAACTTCATTGTGGCATTGGAAGAAGAATTGAAAAACAAACATAGTGACATGGAAGAGGACCCAAGGGTGAGGCATAGAGAGGTTCATGTGACAGCTCAACCCTTGGTCATTGAAGAGAATGGTCCTCCGCAAGATGAATTTCATGTGCTTCAAGATAAAGAGAGGGGGAAAAATATCCCAAATATCTAATTGTTGGGGCATAGGAACACTTACTTCCCTATGCCAAGTACATGGAAACTCTCCCCAAAAGAAGGAAGCGGAATGAGGAAATCTTCTTCCTGTCATATTATCCACCCTAACTTGGGTGTTTAAGCGTCAACCTAGTGACGTTAAAGAAGCGCTTCATGGGAGACAACCCATTGGCGGTGGTGTCGGGCGACTCACCGCAAAGGTTCTATCTTTCCTTCCTTTCTTTTACTATTTATTTTTATGTTGAATTTGTTTTCTTTTGTGTGTGAAGTTGATACCATGCACCCTATGGCTGACTGAGCTCTTTGTTACTCTATGACGTTTCATGTCATCTTGCGTGAACTGTTACTCTTATTGTGTGCATGATGTGTGTGATCAATGAGTTGAAATTTTTGTTGACATGAACCTTTTTAAGCAGCTCATTGTAACCGTAATTTTTGAGAACTTCAGTGGCCATGACTCTTTTCTCATTACAAAAGCAAAATCTGTGAGTTTTTGAGCCTAAACAGAATTTTATTTAGTTTTGAGTACTCCACAATTTGTATGAATTCTTCAGAACTTAACTCAGTTCTTGATTGCTTTTGCATTGAATGTGGACACACACATAGATGATTGAGATCTTTACTTTTGTTTGAACAACTAGAGCCTTTGATTGCTTGCCCTTGTGAATTTATCCTTTGCTAGCCCTTTTGAGCCTTAAGCCCTTTTTGTTGAATATTAACCTCAATACAAGCCAATAACCGAAAAAACCAGTTGTACCTTTAAATTGAAGTTGAGAGATTGTTTTCTAAAAATTAGTTAATTGGTTGTAAATTAAGTTTGGGGTTCCTTGAGGGCAAGCAACAATCTTAAGTTTGGGGTGGCTACACATAGCATGTGCATGTAGTCATTTTAGGAAGAAAAAAAATGAATAAGCCAGTGGAGAACAACAATAAAAAGATCCAAATTGTTATTAAAAGAAAAAAAATCAAAGTGAAAAAGCTCGAAAAAAGTTCTCATGTGGCTTGTTGGTATACAAGGTTGAAAGTAATTGGGGGAAGTTGTGAATTGATACAAGGTATGGATAAGTACTAATAGAAGCATCTCTTAACTCCAATTAAGTTAGCCTAGATCCAAAAAATATCCTCCCTTACCTAAGCTTCATTTCACCCTTTGAAAATATCTCATAATGTATGTGGCATTTGTGTGTATTTGCTTTCCTAGAATTTTGTCAAGCTTATGGTAGATGATTGCATTTGGTGTGAATTGAGTGTAAACAGTACCCTTTAAACACTTGAGTGGAGTGAAACACATTATCCGAAAAAGTGTAATGGGAATTGATTTGTTGCTCTGAGTAAATAAATTTATTTTGGTTATTTGAGTTGTGATAATTGGAAATCATGAATCCAAAAGAGTAGGTGAATTGATTGTCAAAATTTTTTATGAAAAGTTCACCTAGATGAATTGGAATTATTTGAAATCCAACCCGTGTTTTTGATTGAGTTTGCTTGAGGACAAGCAAAGAACTAAGTTTGGGGTTGTGATAAGTCTTCATCACATGTAGATTTATAGTGCTTAATTGAATATTTGTGTTGTGATGGAATAGAATTTAAAGTGATTATTTGCTTAACTTGGGTGATTTAGTGAATTCACTTGGATTCATTCTAACGTTTGTGCATTAGTGTTTTCTATGATTTTTTAACTCTAAGTGCACAGGAATGGGAGCATAGCTAAATGATTGACTTGGAAGAGCGCTTGGAAGCGCTATTTCCTGACAAAGAAGATTTCAAAAGCAATATCTTGAGCCACACTAATCCGAATGAGATGATCTTGGTCTTGTTGGAAAGGTAGAAGAATTATCTACAACTATGATGAAGAAATCGAGACCTAAATCAATCTCTAAGTTAGGGCAATTTGTGCTACACATTGATAAGGTGATGTTGTCCTAGCCTGACACATGTTTGATGTTTTAATCATATTTGGAGTTTTAAGTGTCCAAAGGAGATGAAACCGGTACCATAGCCTTAACTTTCATGAAGACACCTTGAACTAATTCAGACTTTACAGAGGTGAAAAATGCAACACAACATGGAAAAACGGGTGCAGGAATGATCGCGTGCGCGCGGAGCATGTCTGGAGCGCGAACTCTGCATCCTTGCTGTTTGTTTGCGTGCAGAGTGCGCGCAAAGCGCACTTGGAGCGCACTGATCGCGCTGTTAGCGTTTAAATATCGTATTTTTGCGCTTATAAAAAAAATCGTATTTTTGCTGTTTTGGCTGATGCTTGACCATTCCAAAGACCTAGAATGCCGTGTGGCTTGTCAAGGGGTGCTAGGGTTTGACTTTCCACCATCTCTAAAGAGGATTCAAGCTTGGGAACAAGGATTTGAGTCATCAATGGAGTGGTATTCTATCTTTATTTCAATTTTCTGGTTTGGTTTCTTGTTCTTTATGAGTAATTAAACTCTTTTAGACTAGGGTTAGAAGAATCTTGTTTGAAACTCTTATGTAGTTAGTTCTATTATATTAAAGCAAGTTTATTTCATTTCTATTGAGCTTCCAATCTCCATGCTTAATGCTTTTTGATACTTGGCCGCTATTGAATCGATTTGGGGTTTTTTATGATGATTGGAAAATTGGGTGAAGAACTTGAACTGAGATTGGTAGTCATAATCATGATGAGTATAGGAATATAATTTTGTGATTACGTGTTCTTATGAATCACTATTCTTATTGCTTAACCTAACTATAAATCACCTAAGGGATTAGGGGTTTTAGTTAGAGTAAAATGTTTATGAGGCAAGAGATTGTCCTTAAACTAATTTAGATGATTCGAACTTCAAATTGTATGGAATAACTTGTGTTGATTGTAGATTAAATGCATGAGAGTGGATACAAGAGGATTCAACCCTTAGTCGTTTTTAATCATTTGAACTTAAATAGTCGTTATTGTTTTTGTTATCGTTACAATTATCCTCAATTTCAAAGAACTAGAATTTGTTCTTATTCAAAATAAATACCAGGTTTGTTTAGTTAAATAATTAATCACAATCCTCATGGAGACGATAATCTTCTTATCACTTTATTACTTGTACGATTCGATAAACTTACCGAAATCTCAACATCAACCTGTAACCTCAAGTCCTTGAAGCTTGATTGTGAGTTCTTCTTCTTTTTAGTTAATGGACACCCATAAGACCTCCAACAGAGGTGTTGGTTTCTATCGGATAAAATTGGTTTTACCTTCAAATTTCAGTTTAACGGGAGTGATAATAAATAGTTTTCACGTTGGGATAAAAAAGTTACACTATTTTTCCCATTAAATTTATTTTTAGTTTAAAATTATCCAAATATAAATTAATGTACTTCAAATTAATTATAAACAAGTCAATTATGATTACACGATGAAGAAATCATACTTAATCCATGACATTTTTGAGAAAAAGTATTTTAAAATGACTTTTTATTTTTCAAAAAAAAATGCAAAGTGTTTTTTTTTTGTTTGAAAAAAAAATGCAGTGTTGAAGGTCGAAGTTGACCTTAAACTTCACTAACGGCCACAAGAAGAACAAAACAGAAAAAACAAAAAGGTTGTATTGGACTTCGAAGGACAAACCAAGCATGAGGCAATGCACAGTAGTAACGAGTTGAACAGAGGGCCAGAGTGAGGCGCACGCGTTGTATGTGGTGCGTGTGATAGCGCCCGCACCCTGGGGGTGCAAAATCGCCTCTCTTTCCGCGAAGCAGCACGTGTCAACGCGTCTTACTGAGCTGGTTCCACGCGCCACGTGGAACATTCCCAACGGTCGAGGCCTAAGATCTCATCCCAGCCGTTCAAAGAATCATCCAACAGCGCATACTTGCTGGCCGAGACTTCCCTTCTCTCTCCCCTTTCTGACCCGCGGAACGAAAATCAATGGAACTTTAGAGAGAGAAAGGGATTGGTTCAGTTGCTACCACAGGTAAATCTCCTTTGGAATTTCACTGTGTGTGAGTGACTCGTAACGTTTTTCAGCAAAATTACAGCTTCTTCATCTTCTTTTGGTACTTTCTTTCTTTTATCGTTGAACTGTTTGTTAATTGTTAGTTACACATACTGCTGCGTATCTGCAACTTGGACTTGGACTTGTTCTTTTTTTTTTTTGTTAGTTTCATTTATGATTTCAAGAACAGTTTCTGGTTCACTTATTTGTTGTTTCCATGTGTGGCTGTTTGATTTCGCTTAATTTTTGTTAGGATAATTTTCGGTGTTGACTCCCGATTTGGCGCCTCAATTGGTCTTTTTTTTGGAGTTTCTTGCCGGATTTTGGGTTTTGACTTATCAGTGTTTTGGAGGAGTGGTGTTTGTGGATGGATTAAGTTGAACAAATAATTCTGATTTGTTGTCTGTGTTGGTAATTCTTGGAAAATCGCACCAGAACGTGAATTTTCATTTTTTTTGATTAGAAATATAATATTTCTAATCCAGTTTTGAAACTCAACTGAAGATTTATTATTATTATTTTTTAATGGATAAAATGAGTGAGTAGGAGTGAAGTAAGTAATGTTAACCATTAATGAGAAATTCAAGGGCTGTTAAGTGATTGAGATTACTAACTTTACCTTCTAAGTCAGATCCATTTATTTATTTATTTTTTCTAGATAGGTGTTTGTGGAGAGTAATTTCTGTAAGTTTTAGGTAATGTTATGGTTCTGAAAGGGCATTCTTTAACTGAGTCGTGTTTGGATATAGCCTTCTATATGGCTGCTATGTTTTTTCCCCTCTGGGTTTCTTTTCTTCTTGGTACAATCAATAATAGGCCTGGGATTTTACTTTTATATACACTCTTTGTTGTTTAGGGTGTCTTCTATGTTTGAGTAATTTCTCGTAATTAATCGGCAAGGAATGCTAATATATTTGAAAATTATGCAGTTTGTTTGCATTGGTGTAAGATAATCTCTTCTAGGCCTCTGTTGTTCATCTTGTATTTTAATATTTTGTTATACTTATCTACTTTATAATCGTTTATCTCTCTTTTCTAAATGACGTTGTCATATTTTATAGCTTCAAGAAGAAAGACTTGGACTTTCAAGTTCCTGTTCTTAAATGATCATTTCTTAATGCTGATATTAAAATATTGCTTGCTACTTGTGTAACATTTCTTCTAAATATTGCTCAATGAATTATTTACCTCCAAGGATTACATGATTTGTAATTTGGTATTTCTGTTTTTTTTCCTTGTGCAACAGCATCTGCTGCTTTGACTGTCAAGAGGGACTTTGGTTCCCTACAGATGTGCCCAAAGCAAGATTGGTTTACCTATTGTAAGCACAAATCAAATGCCATCCCTAAAAATGAAGAGCAAAGTAAGTGTGAGCTGTCTGACAGAGAGAAAGGATCTTCACATCTGTCCGAAATCAAAAACAATTTCCAAAAATCCATGCTCTAAAATCGTGATTTCTACTCAAAAGGCAGATATAGACACAACAGTTCAAATAGATGGTAAGCAGCTACCTGAGATGGCTTAAATTCAATCTTTCTTTGATATTTCTTTCTATGTATGCGTAGTTTTTTTCCGTGTTAGTATGCCTTTAAGAATGATTTGTGCTTTTGCTTCATTTCTTGTTCTTTTTCGGTTTCTTTTTGCAGCTTTTTAACATATTATATAATATTATATAATTATATAACATGCTACTGATTTTAAGCTTTCATATATGATTTACTTAATTAAGATAATTATATAATATTATACAATGGGTGACACTGTGTTGTTCATAATTTATGAAAATCCAAGAATAACTAAATTATAAGCAAGCCATAGAATCTTTCTTGGTGTTTTACTTGGCTGATATTTATCTTAATTTGTTTCTTAAGAAAAAGAAGAGTGATCTATGATATACATGGCTTTTGACATTCTACTAGGAAAGGTAAATTTATGACCATCTAAATACGTCTTGTTGGAGAGATATAAAAGTCCTCTTGCATTGGATGCAACACCCTTACACTGGTGCATTTGGGTAAATAACTTAATTAAGCGTTTGTTGAATAAGTTCTTACCAAGCGCTTATGTATAAACTACTTCTATAATCAAGAGAAAATGTGGTTAAATTGTTTTCATATAAGCTGTAAGCTGTTTTCATAAACTATCCTGGAGAGCTTATTGGAATAAGCTGAAAACCACTTATGGACATGGCATAAGCTATTTCTATAAGCTCTCCCAAACACTCTCACAAGTGCTTATGCTAGTGGAAAAACCAAAATAAGTTTTTCATAAGCCAATCCAAACACAACCTTACTCGCATATTGTTCTATGCAAGTCTTAATGTCAATTTTTCATACATGACTCACATCAGAGGACAGACAGAAAAGATACGGAAAACATGATATCAACAGAACATAAAATCCATGCTAAGATAAAATGGTTTATCAGTCTTTGCCTTGGTCATTTGAGTTGAGACTTTTAGCCACTTAGAAGGTGTAAAAAAAACTGCCTATGAGATGTGACTATGGATTTATTATCTGAGTTGAAACTCAATTTGGTTTCTGCTCTGCACTTTAAAGTAATTTTTTATTTTATTTTTTATTTTATGAATCATTTTAAAGTAATTCTGAACATTTAACCTTAAGGTTTCTTTAGGGTAAAAAATTTGTTCTTCTGTTGCAATCAAAAACAAGGAAGGAAAGATTTAGCTGCTAGGTATTGGAATCTTTGGATCAGAGTTTCCAAAGCTGTAGTTGAGCTGGCATCATTAAAATACAGCTGATAAATCATTATTAGGGCTTATCTAAAAGGTTTTTTTTTATGATTAAAATATGGAATAGAGAAAATTGTCTTGGTGATATTAATATCGTTAATATTCTTAATCTTTTGATTGAGCGGCCCAGTATGATGTGAAGCTGGCCTTATATTGAATCCTGTATCCAATTCTGGTAGTTTTTTTTTTCTTGATTGATATAATTTATTTCTATTCTGTGATAGTTGGTATCACTTTCTGTACATTTACAATCTTCCTTGATTTATGGGTGTTTGTTTAAATTTTAATTATTTCAATTCGACGCATTTGATAGTTCTTCCTATTTCTTTATAGTTTCCTCGAGGATGCTGCCCAAAGACATTGCAAGTGATCAATCTATTGACAACAAAGAATTCCTGGATAACGAAAACTCTGAATCACAGCACCAATTTTCTGTTTGTTCCTCTGTCCTGGGAAGAATGGTAGAGTTTGGTTGTATTGGCTTTAGAATAATATCTATTTAACTTATTAATTGGATGTTTACTTTTTTCGTAATGTACTAATACCTTGGTGTTAGTTACTGTAATGATCAAGACAACTAAGGTTAGTCACAAATAGAGGAGTCTTGTTTAATATGACCCTTCATAAATGTTATCCGGGAGTTAATTTATCCAGAGTTTGCTACTAAAACTGGCACATGAAAGTATCAGGTTGAATTGTTTTGTACGTTTTCTTGTTTATAAATTCAGTTGTTTATATTACAAACTTGAATTGAGAAATCAACAGTCAGATCTGAACACTTTATGAGCTTTATTAATTTTCTGGGCTAACATAAAACTGCAATGGGATTGAAGATGTCATTTTCCCACAATTATAACTTAAACCTTTTCTTTAGTGCGTTTTCAGAGGTGAATGTAGGCTGTGATGCTCCCCCCCCTTTTCTTTCTCTATCGTATGTTAATTTTTCCTGCACGGACCAGGTTGGCTTCTGTCCGAGTCTAATAAATTTCTACTTTTGGAGAGCACTTGATAACATGTGCTTCAGCTTCTTTATGATTTTGTATTTATTTAAGTATATTAACAGTTATATTTGGCAGTAAGTGTCATTATTTTAAGGCATTAAAAGAAACATAATCAAATAAGAACTAAGACGTGGTCCCCCTCCCTTACCTCCACAAAAAAGGAGAATGAGCACAATTTACTGTGTGAACATTTTTTGTGTTCTCTCTCTTTTTGAGTCTGTTTTGTACATGAAATGGAATCAAGGGGGCTGTGTTATGCGTGGGGGGCTGTGTTATGTGTGTATTTTTTTAATATATATATATTATCTAGGTTCAATTTTTCAAAATATGTTTAGCTTGTCTAGGGTTTGATGTTAAATAGCTTAATAGTTAATGTTTGCAAAATCTTAGTGTATCTTTCTTTTAAATTTCAAATAAAGTAAAAAGAGACAAGGAGGAGGAGAACTGAGAAAATTTATAGGACAAAATATACACTGGTTTATTTTAAACCAACTTTTTAACTGGATTTGCTTTAAACTAGTTTGAATTAAAAATTAATTAAAAAATAATGATTTAATGAAATATTAAGAGATACCAACTACCAGGATTTTAAAATCGGCTCATTGTTCATGGTTATCTGGTTTTTAAAGGTTGGCAAATAACCCACAGTTAACTAATTTGGGGCATATACTGATTAATCAGATTTATATTCTCTACTTGATAATTTTTTTTTTTTTTTTTTTTGCCATTTCCTAACTACATAGATATTTTTAGATGCTTCAAGTGTAAGTTAACTTTCCTGTTGAAATGTTATTATATACTAGAGCTCATTGGATAGGCGAATAGAGCACTATATGTGGGGGATTCATAATAATTATAGATTTTATGTTAACATTGATAACTTAACCATTACTCTATACCTGTATCCATGACATTTGAACTCTTCTGTAATGTACAATTGACATAATTCATTTTCTTTTTCTAGGAGCTGACCAATCCTTGTACAGAAAACTTAGAAACAATTTTTTCTCCTGCTTTTGAGCCCATTGAAGTCCATTCACAACATTATACGGAAAAAGACACAGGTATGAACATTCTGTTATTTGTGTTGTGTGTGTGCTGTGTGCTGCTTTTCTTCTGAGACTCTGGTAGAACTTCATTGGTATTTTTTTCTTTTTTTGGGATTGATATTGTTTCTTATTTAATTTCTTAGTTGACTCTTCATATGATCTCAACTTTATAAAAGTGAATTTCTTTCCTATCTGACTGTTGCTTTGGGAATTAAAGTATCTTCTGAACTAGAAGAGAGTGCCTTGACTGCCTTCGTATTCTTCAAAGATTTTATTATTTAAGATTGACAGGTTAACAAAAAATCGTTTTTCGCAATCGCACTTCATTCCAGTAGATTCCTTAACAGTCGAGACCTATTACGTAAAAAAAAAAGTGCTAGTAATATTCATGTGAATTCCTTCACTTTGAGAATAGGTCCCGGTAAATAGGAAATGAGACACACATGATTTAGTGGGATGGATCCACATGAATCTAACCCAATAGTAGAGTGTGTTGGAGAGAGAATGTTGCTTGCACTTTTCTTACATAAATTATCTTTCTCTTTAAGCCATTCTGAAGCTATGTTCTGCATTAATAACTTGTTATGACCTATCGTATTGCTATTTGGTTGGGCCATTTTTTGCGATTCTTATTAGAATCTAGTATCAATATACCTAAACCGAGTTTCTACTGCAGATTTTTTTTGTTATTTACTTTCGGGGCCATGTATAGATAGTAATAAGTAGGCATGACATGTCAAAATTTCCCACACAACATCAATATATAGTGAGCCATAATTCTGAAATTCTGTTATCTAGATTTCTAGCCACAATATACCATATTAGACAACATTAGATCTTTCCACATGGATTTTTAACACCTAGGTTATGCCAACAATTTCTGTTGCATGCATACGCTATACAATCACTTACATACAATAGAATTACGATGCAGGGCATCAAAAGCCTTAGAACTCAACTTATCAAAATTAGGATTTTCTTGGAGGTCTGTTAGTTAAGAGGCTTCTGAGATAGTTAGAAGAAATAAATAAGGCTTGTTATTAGAATTAGAATTGGGGTTAGGGATGGTTTGGACTCTGGATCTCTCGAATATCCAGGGAATATACATACTTTCTGTACATTCAATGAAAATACATTCTTTACATTGTTAATCTGAACCAATTCCTATCAAACTGAAGGTATATATTAGGGGTGTTGTAGGTGAGGGCTTATGTGGGGGAAGGGCTGGTTTGAAAGGAAAATATGAGAACAAAAAGGGTCAATGGTGACTCTTAGGTTGCTGTGTAGACTGCCTATGAGATCAGGATTTAGGTTTGATGGGATTCTAGGAAAATAAAAGCAAGGACTTATTACTTAACTTGGATTTGATGGGCTAAATTTTAATGCTTCTTGCCAAACAAATCAGATCTAGTCACATGATAAATTGTAGAAAAATAAGGAAATAGAATTCTTGGAGAAGAAATTAATCTAGGCATCATACGGAAGATAAAAGGACATGCATCTTACAAGCCCCTAGAAGTTGACTAGTGGTGAGAATATTGAGCAGTTTGTAGGAGATTTTAGGTTTAAATTTCCAAATCATGATCGTAGCCAAAGAAAGAGAAGCATGATAGTCACTAGCCTAGTGGTTAGGGACCTATGAGCCGATTCCAATAATTTAAAATAGGACTAGTCAAAACATAGGGCCAGATAATCTTGCACAGAACAAAACTAGCAATTAAAAAACTGGAACAAATTACAGAACGCCCACAAAACTTAAGCCTGTACATAGACTTGACTGAAATTTGAATTTAAGACCCTCAAAATAATAATAAAATACCACCAAGATTTTGAAATAAAATTTCTAAATTATAATGTGATTTACGGTCCATCCCGATTTCCCATGTAGACCAGATTAATAAGATGTTTGGTTTTAAAACTCATGTCTGCTACATATAAAACCATTCACATGCTTTCGCCTAATAGCTAGACTTTCAAGATAGTTGGTTCATAACATGGTTTCAGAGCCTCTAACCAACATTTAATCCTTGTTGTCTCCAACTTCCAAATAAAAATTAAATTCCAGCACAAGGTTGAGTGGTCTTGTGCATTGTACAAGATTTAAGCCTGTTGAGATCCCTATTATTCCACCCGCATTAGTCCACGCTTCAGATGTCCAGTCCTTCGCGTGAGGGGGTGTGTTGAAAGTCCCACATCGACTAGAGATATGACCTGAGTTGTGTTTATAAGGCTTAGGTAGCCCTCATCTTACAAGCCGGTTTTGTGGGGATGAGTTAGACCTAAAGCTCAAATTTAAAATGGTATCAGAGCCTATCCTAGATCTGTTATTGGGCCATGATCTCTGTTGTTTCATCCGTATTTGTCCACGCTACAGATGTCCAGTCCTGGGCGCGAGGGGGTGTGTTGAGATCCCTTTTATTCCTCCTGCTTTAGTCCACGCTTCAGATGTCCAGTCCTAAGCGTGAGGGGGTGTGTTAAAAGTCCCACATCGACTAGAGATATGACCTGAGTTGTATTTATAAGGCTTATCGTGGACAAATACGAGTGGAATAACAGAGATCGTGGCCCAATAACAGATCTAAGATAGGCTCTGATACCATCTTAATTTTGGGCTTTAGGTCTCATTCTCACAAAACCGGCTTGTAAGGTGAGGACTTTCTAAGCATTATAAACACAACTCAGGTCATATCTCTAGTCGATGTGGGGCTTTCAACAAAACCGAAAGGGCTTATGTCTAAGGGGGCGTGTTAGATATAAAAATAAAACCATTTATATGTTTTCACCTAATAGCTTAAGCTTTTAGAATAGTTGGTTAATGCCAGTGTCTTTTAGATTGAATTGACTGCATCACAATGTACAGCTACTTCATGGCTATCTTGTTATTATTTATATTCTGACAACTTCAACTCTCTTATAGGGAGCTTTGGTGATACTAACATGGCAGGAGTGGGAACTGATGAGGGAAGAGACATGTGTGACAATGAAACATGTGACGTATCTGACTTCTACATTTCTGACATGATCATTACAAGCTTACCCTTTGGTGGAGATGCCTTTGATGATGATGTGGGTGAAACCAACTGCCTATCCGATTATGGATCCACTGAGCCATCCGTGTTTCCTGCTTCTGAACAGTATATGATCCTGCCTGCTCTTGAAGATGATGTTAAAGTTGGCTGTACTTCTGATGTCATGTCATATGAAGAAGCCATGATGGTTCGAGAAAGTGAAAGCTTGTATTCAGCAATAAGTCAGATAAAATCCTGCAATCAGGAGTCTGATGTTAAAAATGACTTGGATAAGGCTGAGTGCTTTGATCCGCAGTCATTTATCAAGAATGTACCAGAACTATCAGAAGTAGAATTAAGTGGCCAGCCCACACTAATTCCTAAGCAATCTCCAAGAAGAAAGTCGGTAACCCTAGTGCTTGATTTAGATGGTAAGAAACTAAGTTAGCATGTTTCCATCTGATTAATAATAATTATTATAATTATTTAATATAGCATTGGCATAAATTGATCCATTGATGTAAATGCTGTTTGAGTCATACTTATAGGTCCAACCCACCATTTCTTAAAATGATATGAATATGCTGACAAGTTGCCTGTAAATATGGTTTACGGTATCTCACTTATTAATAATAAATCTTGAATGCTTTACTTTGAGTCTTTTGGTGCTTTATCTAAAATAAAGATATCTATATCTTTCTATCCATGGCTTGGTGTTGCTAAAATTATTGCCACTTCAATTTTTTTCAATAATATAGTTCATAATAATGGTACCGAGAAAAAGTTCCATTAAGAATCAGATACTTAGCTATTCATGGATATGTATTATGCGTGCATTGGCATGGAGCATTCATATTATTGGAATTGGGAGCAATATCCTTATGATTTTAGGAATGAGATGCATATTTGTATTGTGTATACATGTAGCTAAATCTCAAATTTTTGTTAGTTCAAAGGAATCTCCAATGCATTCCACACTGCTGTAGGCTTAATGAAAGCTTGAGTTTCCTTTTTAAGTAACTTTATTGTCAGCAAGCATGATGGCCTTATGTTGCATATTGAAGTGTGCCAGGGACTCAATATTGGCTTATATATGCAAATAAATCATTAGAGTTGAGACCATGGTAGTCAGTATCGCACGATTCGATTCGCGATACGATGCAGATCGAAGGCCAAACGATGCGAATCGGCTGAACAATCGTTCTATGTTGAGAATCGCATGAATCGTGAACGGAATCGGTGAATCGCGAAACACAGACAAATCGTGCGATTCCAGTCATGGCTGAAACGCGGCGGAGAGCTTGTGAAACGCCACGGGTTTTTCAGAGACCCGGTCGGGTCACGCGACCCGTTTGGCCTTTCAGCTTTTTAGGTTTTTTTTTTTTTTTGGTAAAAAAGAAAAGGAGAACAAAACGTGATGAGAACTGCCAACCGGCTATTCCAGTCACGTTTTTTAGGTTTTTTTTTTTTTTTTTAAAATAAAAGGAACAGAATGGCCTATTTCCAGTCACTTTTTTAGGTTTTTTTAAAATACTCTCTCTGTAACGTTACGTGGTCAGTCTTCCTGTGTTACTCAATTACTCTCTGTTTTTTTTTTCCAGGTCAGTCTCAATCTCTCTCTCATTCTTTATTCTTTGTTTTGTACTTTTGTTACATTTGGTCCCCATCTGTTGGGGTATTTGCAAGATGCTGTTTATTTTTCTCTTTTTTTATTGTTGAGTTCTTTCTTTGGTATTTTTCTCTTTGCTATTTTTCTCTGTTTTTATCCTATAATTTATGCTAGTAAGAATGATGGTAAACTAGTGGAGACTGGAGAACATTGTTTTTGAGGGGTTGAACCTTTTATGCTTATATTTGATTTGAATTTTGGATTATTTTTAAGTTCATATATGAATGTTTTTTTTGCTTATGTTACTTATATTTACTTTAAAATGTCATATTTTTAATGTTCATGTATCTTACGATTCATAAAACGATACGATACACGATTCAAAAAATAGGGCTAACGATTCATGATACGTATCCCGATTTTAAAAATGTGGTTGAGACAACTAAATTTAATTGGATTCATTGTTTTCATTTAAAACCCACTTAGTTCAACCAACTTCTTTGATCGTCTCTACAGGATGATATTTTATTTTTTGGTTGATAACAATCAGATTTTTCATTTTTTCTATATGCTTTATATCCAAAATATTTACAGTTGAAAATCCTTTTCACCTTGGCCATTCATTATGCTCTCTTATTTGCAGAGACACTTGTTCATTCTACACTGGAACATTGTGATGATGCAGATTTCACTTTTACCATTTTCTTCAATATGAAAGAGTACACAGTATATGTAAAACAGAGGCCTTTCCTCCAGACATTCTTGGAGAGAGTATCAGAGGTGTTTGAAGTAGTTATTTTTACTGCCAGCCAGAGCATATATGCAAAACAACTACTTGATATATTGGATCCTGATGGAAGATTTATTTCTCGCCGTGTGTATCGAGAATCATGCCTTTTTTCAGATGGAAATTACACAAAAGATCTTACTATATTGGGTGTTGATCTTGCAAAAGTTGTCATAATTGATAATTCACCTCAGGTATACAATCTATCCCTCTATTTTGTTTGTTCAACATGTCTTTCTTTTAGTTCCCTATTTTTAAGCGGTTTCCAGTTTCGGTTAAGTTTTGAATTCTCACCACAATGTTATCGTGAATATCTGGGGACCTAAAAAGTGTTTCTCTTTTCCTACTAAAGCTACACACACATAGATATATACATAAAAGGCATGGATAAAAACTAGGCATACTAAAAGCTTCATAAAAATTATCTTGGGATTCCGGCAACAAGCAATAGATGAGCAATAGGCTTTGACTTCCCCAAAACTGAATAAAATGGAAAGAAACATGAGAATCCTTACATTGATTAATAATAACTTTGTATGTTTGGAATTGGATGTGAGATATGAGAAAGGAATCAAAATTGACTCTGTTAAATGAGAGAAAAGAGAGATATATGTTGAATACTGTGTGTCTCAACTACACAACGGAGGTTCTTTATATAGGATTAAAAAGAAATCAAACAATTAATTACAAGATATTCTATTCCTAATTACATGATATGATTTGCCTATACAATAAATACAAAGATCCTATTTTATTTTCAACACTCCCCCTCAAGCTGGAGCATATAAATCATATGCACCAAGCTTGTTACATATATAACTGATTCGAGGACCTCTTAGAGATTTAGTGAAGACATCTGCCAATTGGTCATTGGAATTGACGAAGCTAGTGGTGATGTCCCCCGATTCGATCTTCTCTCTGGTATAATGACAGTCCACCTCAATATGCTTAGTTCTCTCATGAAACATGGGATTGGAGGCAATATGCAATGCCGCTTGATTATCACATATTACTGTCATTGGCATAGCCTCTCCAAACTTGAGTTCTTTGAGAAGTGATTGTAACCACATGAGCTCGAGTCACTAATGCCATGGCTCTGTATTCAGCCTCAGCACTAGATCTTACTACTACATTCTGCTTCTTGCTTTTCTAGGATATCAAGTTTCCTACCCTTTGTGAGAGGAGGAATAGCCTAGAAACACACATTCTTGGGACCTAAACTGAAGTTTGTGTTTGTTATATGGCCTTAACAAGGGAAAACAAGCACATCCAAACAAGCCCTTGCTAGTCCAACATGGCTAGCTGCCATGCAAGCTGAATACATTGCCCTGCTCAAGAACAACACTTGGACTCTTGTCTCTCTTCCTCCTAACAGGGTCCCAATCGGCTGCAAGTGGGTCTTTAGGGTTAAAGAAAACCCTGATGGCTCGGTCAATAAGTATAAGGCAAGATTGGTTGCCAAAGGGTTCCATCAGAAATATGGTGCTGACTACACAGAGACCTTCTCACCAGTAATCAAACCGGTTACTGTGAGAACTATGCTTACTTTGGCTATTTCAAGAGGTTGGCCACTCCAACTACTTGATGTCAACAATGCATTTCTTAATGGGCTACTTGAATAGGAAGTATACATGGTGCAACCTCCTGGTTTTGAAGCTTCAAATAAGTCTTTGGTATGCAAACTCAACTAGGCTCTTTATGGCCTCAAACAAGCCCCAAGGGCTTGGTTTGATAGATTGAAAGCTACTCTGCTTCAATTCGGCTTTGCAGCAAGTAAATGTGATCCCTCCTTATTTGTTTATTCCAAGGGATCCATAACAACCTACATGCTAGTATATGTTGATGACATAATAGTCACTGGGAATGATCAAACCTTTCTCAACCAACTTGTCACTCAACTGAATACTGTCTTCTCCTTGAAAGAGTTGAGAAATTTGGATTACTTCTTGGGTATTGAAGTCAAAAAGCAACCAGATGGCTCTCTTATTTTAACCCAAAGCAAGTATCTATTTGTTAGCAAAAACAAATCTGCAGGAGGCTAAATCACTCCCTTCTCCAACGATTTTTGGCTGTCACCTGTCAAAAGAAGGCTCTACTGCTGTGACCGACCCTACCTATTACAGATCAGTAGTGAGTGCTTTGCAGTATGCTACCATAACTCGGCCTGACATCAGTTTTCCAGTAAACAAAGTCTGCCAGTTCATGTCACAGCCTTTGGAGTCCCATTGGTCTGCTGTTAAGAGGATACTAAGGTATCTAAAAGGAACAATTTCATGGGAACTGCATCTCAAGCCTATTCCAACTTCACCACTGTCTTTATCTGCACACTGTGATGCAGATTGGGGTTCTGATGTTGATGACCGCAGATCAACATCTGGTGCATGCATTTTTATTGGCCAAAACCTTGTGTCTTGGTGGGCTAAAAAGGAGCCTGTAGTTTCAAGGTCCAGCACAGAAGCCGAGTACAGAAGCTTGGCACTTGCAACTCAAGAGTTACTATGGCTTCAGTCCTTGCTCACTGAGTTAGAGGTCTCTTTCTCAGTTCCCACAGTGTTCTGTGACAACATGAGCACAGTGGCCTTGGCTCACAATCCGGTTCTTCATGCAAGAACCAAACACATGGAGCTTGATTTATTTTTTCTGAGAGAAAAAGTTCTGCAGAAGAAACTGCTTGTGTCCCATATTCCTGGCAGCCAGCAGTGTGCTGATATCATGACCAAGCCCCTTCCTCCTACCAAGTTTGAAGAATGTAGAACCAAGCTCACTGTGTGTGATGCTCTTCAGCTCACTCCCAGTTGAGCTTGCGGGGGAGTATAAGAGAAAGTGTCTCTTGTAAGCCTAGATTAATAATGATAGGTCAGCACATAGGCTACCATTCCTTGTAACTAACCATAACTGATCATCCAGATCGATTCTGGTATATAATGACAATGTACTCAAGCAGAGAAAGCTATATAAAGCCCTCTGATGTAAATGATTTCAATCAATGAAACAGAAAAGAAGTTTCCGGAATTAGTTTCCAATTCAGTTACAATTCAGTTCAGTTTATGCTTTTCTAATATACCCAGTAGTGGATTGCCTATCAATGGTTGAGCCTGCCCAATCGACATCTGAGTAACCAACTACTTGAGTATGACCCCTATCCTCATAAATGAGACCTTTTCCTGGAGCACTTTTAATATACTTCAGGATCCATATCGCAGCATCCCAATGATCTTGACAAGGAGAATTTAAGAATTGGCTTACCACACTAACTGCAAAGGAAATATCTGGACGGGTGACTGTGAGATAGTTTAATTTACCAACCAATCTCCTGTACCTCCCTGGATTTGAAAGGGGCCCCCTGATTAGGCAGAAGTTTGACATTTGGGTCCATAGGAGTATCAACTAGCTTGGCATTCAATAAACCTGTTTCCTCAAGAATATCTATAGCATATTTCCTCTGTGAAATCACTAGACCATCCTTGGATTGGGCTACATCGATACCCAAAAAATAACGGAGTTTACCAAGGTCCTTAGTCTGAAACTTGTGAGAGAGATACTGCTTCAATTGGATTATACCTTGCTGATCACTACCAGTTATCACAATATCATCCACATACACAACCAGATAAACACATCCTTGAGCTGAATGGCGATAGAAAACAGAGTGATCAGCGTTACTACGAATCATACCAAACTGCTGCACTATAGAACTGAATCTGCCAAACCAAGCTCGTGGAGACTGTTTAAGACCATAAAGAGACCTGTAGAGTCTGCAAACCATGTTCGAGGACTCTCCCTGAGCAACAAAACCAGGTGGTTGCTCCATATAGACTTCCTCTTTGAGATCACCTTGCAGAAAAACATTTTTAATATCAAGTTGATGAAGTGACTAACGACGGATGGCTGCAATGGAGAGGGGGAGCCTAACAGACGCCATTTTGGCCACGGGTGAAAAAGTGTCACTGTAATCCTGCCCAAATATCTGAGTGTATCCTTTGGCCATCAACTGGGCCTTAAATCGATCATTCTTACCATCAGGTCCAACCTTGACAGTATAAAGCCAACGACAACCAACCACAGACTTTCCAGCAAGTAGAGAGACCAGTTCTCAGGTACCACTGCTTTGAAGAGCACACATCTCGTCAATCATTGCTTGCCGCCATTCCGGGTGGGACAAAGCTTCACCTGGAGTGTTAGGAATAGAGACAGAAGACAAGGAAGATAAATAAGTGTAATGCGAAGGAGAAAGACGATGATAACTCAAAGCAGTGTAATGAGGGGATGGGTTACGAGTAGAGCGTATACCTTTACGAAGGGCAATGAGAAGGTTAGGCTCAGGTGGCAGGGCCGGTTCCGGTAAAGGAGATGGCGCCGGTGGTGAGTCTGGCATGGCCTCAGTAGCAGTAGCAGGAGCAGGAGGAGGAACAGGGATATACACCTCGGTAGGTCATTGGCGACGATGATAAGTCTGTAGTGGTCGCACGGCTGGGGGGTCCACAGATTGGGTGTCTGGAGTGACGAACTCAGAAGACTCAATCGCAGTGAGTCAAGTGAGTCGACTCAACGTAAGGGACAGACTCGAAAAAGGTGACATCAGCCGATATAGGGTAACGTTGAAGAGTAGGTGAATAACAACGATAACCTTTTTGAGACCGATGGTAACCAAGAAAGACACATTTGAATGAACGAGGTGAGAGTTTGTCAAGACCAGGAGTGAGATTGTGAACAAAACATGTGGACCCGAAGACACGGGGCGAAAGTGAATTGAGAGGGATATGTGGAAAGAGTACCGAGTGGGGCACTCGATCATCAAGCATAGATGAGGGCATGCGGTTTATGAGATAACAAGCTGTTAGAACAACATCCCCCCCAAAAAACGAGTTGGGACATTACTATGAAGAAGAAGAGTCCGAGTGGTTTCAATGAGGTGCTGATTTTTGCGTTCAACTATCCCATTTTGTTGAGGTATATGAGCACAGGACGTTTGGTGAAGAATGCCGTTAGATGCCATAAAATTTTGAAATTGTTGGGACAGGTATTCACGGGTATTGTCACTACCTAAAGAGCGAACAGAAACACCAAACTGAGTTTTAATTTCTTGATAAAATTGCTCAAAAATAGAGAATAGCTCAGACCTGTTTTTCATTAAAAATAACCAAGTACAACGCGAGAAATCATCAATGCAAGTAACAAAATATTTGAACCCAAAAGTAGTACTAGTGCGAGAAGGACCCCAAACATCGGAGTGAACTAAAGCAAAAGGGGACAAAGCCCATTTATTGACTCTATCAGGAAAGTGACTACGAATGTGTTTCTCTAACTAACACGACTCACAATTTAAACTAGATAACTTGGAAAGACTAGGCACCAGCTTCTGAAGCTTTGGAAGACTTGGATGACCCAACTGAGCATGGATGAGGGGAATCTGTGGCAGAGCACACCCTGGATGAGGATAGATAGTAGAGGCCATTAGACTCACATCCGATTCCAATCGTCTGTCCCGTACTGTGGTCCTGCAAGGTAACATCACAGTTATGAGAACGGGTCAAATGACTGATTGAAAGCAAATTAAATGGACACTCAGGAACGTAAAGTACAGAATTAACTGATAGGGAAGGGAGTTTGGCAGTACCAATCCCTTGGGATTTGGTTTCAGTACCACTGGCTGAAGTCATACTAGGTAAGTAACCAGATGTAGAAAGAGAGGATAAAAGAGCTTTATTTCTAGTGATGTGGTCGGATGCACCAGAGTCAAGGACCTAGGGGCCAAGGGAAGTGGGCTGAGAGATGCAAGCAAAGAATTACTAGTGTGTGCAACCGAAACAAATGATGTTTAATCTTTACATGATATGATTTGTCTGTACAATAAATACAAAGATCTTATTTTATTTTCAACAGACTCAAACCTTGTTTGAAAGTTTTTTAATGAGGGGAAGGGAAGAAGGGGGGAAGTGTTCCTCTTCCTTCCTCCTCAAATCTTCAAAATAATTCCTTTTCAAGTTTGGGCCAGGGTTAAATGCTTATTTTAAATTTAAAAGGCAAATAACCCTCTATGCTTGCTTAAACATCCAAACAAGAATAAATAACTACCTTCCATTCCCTTGCCTCTCCTATCCATCTCTTTCCCCACACTTTCAAACTTCCATAGGCCACTGTCTGGGCTGGACGGGGGAGGGGAAGAAAAATATTTTCTACATTTGATGTTTAATCTTTTCACTCTTATAACACATTTCAGGTTTTCCGGTTGCAAGTGAATAATGGTATTCCCATAAAGAGTTGGTTTGATGATCCATTAGATTGTGCACTGATGTCATTACTTCCCTTTTTAGAGACATTGGCTGATGCTGATGATGTCCGTCCTATCATTGCAAAGAGATATGGTAACAAAGAATAAGGTTTTCTCATTAGACCAAACTTAGCAGCTCTTCTACTTTTTCTAGGTTTAGGAAAATTTGGCCTCTAATTATATGCTAAAGGCTCCTTTCCGTTTGAGTTGAGATGAATTAACCTATACAATAAACTATTGGTTGTCTTCTTGAGTCCACAGTTGGTTCCCTTTTCTTCTCCAAGTTGACAGATCCGGAGTTCTCTATTTCTCTTGAAAGGTAGTTGTAGCAACCATCTCTTTTTCTTCTTTCCCTCCTCTAGTCCTTGTACAGTTGAAGTTCGTATGTTCTGTGCTGGTGTACATGAAATTAATCATATTATGGAATGTAGTTGAGTAGTTCTGAAAGTTACATATTTCATTTTCTATTTTCCATATGAAGGGACAACCAAGTATCATGTGTGCTAATAGAAATGGAAACTGTTGTTAAGTTTTTCTTGGTTGTTATTTACTAATTTAGGATTATTATTCAAGTATTAATCTATGTATCATTGATGCATGTGTTGTCAAAGGAGGAAACAATTTAGTAACCGCTAAAAAAGTATTGAAAAAGTTGTTCAACAATAGTAAAAACGCTAGGAAAAACATTTTATGAGAAAGTACAACAAACTGAAGTAAGGCTAAGATAAGTTTAGAACTAAATTATGACAATAAAGTTAACATTTGCATGGATAAGATTGAATAGTATGGTTATTAGTCTTTCAACAATAATTGTCATCCATACAGTAATAAATTTGAAACATATACCTAAACATTGCAATAAAATACATGATCATGGTCATAGATATGAAACATCAGCAAATTTACGAGAATAATTGAATAATGTAGTATTCAGGATAATCATAATGACAATCTTATTTCATTTTAGGTTTCATCCTTCAGATGATGTAAAAGAATTTACAGAAGATGAATGACAAATTAGTTACATTCATAATCTAAATATATCCACCTTCTCATAAACCCACTATCCCAAAAGTTTGAGTTGTTAGGTGAAGAAACATGAATCGTTTTTATATCATATCTCTAACATACCCTGTCATGCAAGAGCCTTCGGTCTTGGTACATGGACAATGCACAAACCCATTTACCTTGTACTGAAATTAAACTTTTTTTATAACAAGAATGGAGGTGACAAGGATCAAACTCTAAACCACTTGGTCATAGAGGCTTTGATACCATGTCTTAAAATTTTGGGCTAGGCCTAACTCAACATCAAAATCTAGCTCAAGGGATGAGGATTGTTTAACCCTTTAAATACTACTTCGTCCTAACTCAACACACCCCCACATGCAGCACAATGAGGTTGCTGGAGGCTGCAATGAAGGCAGTCCAAGGTGGTTGCTGTGAAGGTGGCTAGGGTTTCCAACACCATATCATGAACCAACTATTCAAAAAAATTAAGTTGTTAGCTGAAAACACAAATGGTTTTTATATTATATCTCAAACACACCTAAATAGATTCCCATAAATAAGTATTTAATTCATCATTCTAATATTTAGATTCAACGAAAAAGTACTAACATATTCACCTTTTTTAGCTTTCAACTATGAATCATTTTTTTATATTTGCTACAACATTTAACCCCTAGATATGGAACGTTAATTAAATGTCATCACAGGTTGTCTAGAAATTCATATAACTCTATTACTATACAGAACAAATTCAAATCATGGCCTGTGTGATGTAGGGAAGATAGCCCAAGAGTGCTTCCCTTGGTAGGTTTCTCCTTCAGAACCTAATATTCCTTTAGGGCACAATGCTCCTCCGACTCAATCTTAGATACTCTTTGAATAGAAAACTAAATATCAATTAATTACCAAAGGTGTCTAAATGTTTACACTGAAGGTCTATTTATAGACCCAATAGATCCCAACAACCTAATTATTATTCTTATTATAGGCTTGAACAATTAGTTATAAGGATACACACGTGTTAGCAACATTTTCTTGGACACAGTTTTTGTGATTGGTCCATTTCTTTATAAGTGAACACATTTTTTGAAACTTGATCAGTTTATGGGGTAACTAATTTGACTTATTTAAAAATGGACTAGTCACAGAGAACGTGTTCAAGAGTGTGTCCAAAAGAATGGGTTGCTAACATTTCTTATAAGGATATCTGTGTGCAGCAAGCTCCCATTGTCTCATCATTGTGGGGTCTGAGATGCCTTGAAGCTAGATTAAGATCTGATTGATTAATTTCATTGTATTGATATATGGTGGATATTTTGACATAGGAGAAATAAATAAATAAATTACTGATGTTTTCAAGACTTCAGTTCATATCCGAATATAAAACTGTCACACAATTAAGAGAACAGCTGTCTCCTAACTTGTATGGATACCAGAAGAACCTAGGTCAACATTCGTGAGAAACTAACTGTCATTTTATCTTGTGTATTATACATTTTCTTCCACTTCATGTTATAGACATTTGTGGATGACAATCATTTTTGGATAAAATGGATGACTTGTGCTTTGGATTACTTATGTTTGTACATTTGTACAATAAAAGTGCAACGTGTTTCTGACATGAAAACCATGCTGCAATGGAAACATGAATGTTTGAGCCTCTGTATTGGTAACGTTTAAGCATATTTTGGTCGATTATGGATTAGATCCACAAACTACTCTTCATCACCTTTTGTATTCACAAAGTAGTTTGGCCATCTATTAGGTCCGACTTGGAAGTCTTCCTCCTTAATAATTTCAATTGAGTTGTCAATATCTGAGAGGTAATAAACCAGCTTCTTTTGCTTTAACTTGTTTCCTAAACTTTGAACAAACTAACTAGTTATTAAATCTTTGTTTTCGAGATTATCCTGTTCTAAGTTCTGGCTTAAGGAATAAATTCACATGTTAAAAAAATAGTTTTCTAAGCTTCCAAGTAGCTTTTTGCAATGTTTTACCTTTCACAGTGTATACTCCTTGGAGATTTTGATAACTAGACCTACTTATAATATCTATCCATTTCCTAGATAATTATACCTTACTGGAGGTGCAGATGTATAAAGACTTATCTTAAGGAAATGGTTCACACAGGTGGAAAGAGATCATTATAATTCCGTAAACATTTTAGATTGTTATACTGGCTGTAATGCTATATACTTTACTAGCCATACACAGGTCAGGTGACATAACAAGTGTCATTGATTAGACCTGCCTTTTGTTGGTGCACGGTAAGTTTGAATTATCTTTATGAAAAGGAGCTTGTTTCAATGGCTTGCAAGTGAAAAGAGTATCCGAATATATGGAAATGGTTTGACTGGCAGCTGGAGGATGAGGGGAACTCATGTTATCTGTGTGTAAGTCAACCTTAGTGCAGTGACTTGGTTGAGGTTAATCTATTTTAAAAGGACTATGATTATTATTATTGTATAAAAGTAAATTACCGATCTGCTACTATGGATATGAAAGTGAAAGTAATGCAACTGACTGTATGTGAGCAATGGAAGTATACAAAGCTAAGAAGGTATGCATATAAGGATGGAATAGCAGTGGTTTTGTGAAAATTATATGAACTGCTCAACCTTTAGGTTTAAATTCAAAGTTGATGGACTTGACCTGTAAAAAATAGCTGGCTATCACTGCTTTGATGATTGTCTGCTATTTCTTGCTATCATGCTTTCATGATTTTGCATCCATTGTGTGCAGGTCTGTGAAGAAAATTTTATTAGATTATCCCTCTAATGGCTGTCCAATAGGTATGTAAATTTCGATTACATAGTCTAGGAGTTTCGCAGGTATTTGTTAATTATCCTGCCATAATATTTTACCCATGTTTCGCCTTCATTACCTTAAGCAAGTTGACACAGAAATTGTAAAATCCTACTAAAAATGTTCAATCATTGTTAATTCCTTTTGTCTTCCCGGTTCTTCATTTATGGCCATTTGTTATTTTGTCATTTACAATTGGTCATGATTGTATTGAGAAATACAAATGATTCACTGCTTCCTCTTGCTTTTATGTTCAAAAATTTGGTTCAGTTAATTACTGAACATTCTAACCAGAATTGTTGGATTGGTCAATAAAACAAGTAGTTAAAGAAAATGGATTTTTGTTTTTGTTTTTGTTTTTTTTTAGTTCACCTTTAGGTGAATGAGACTTTGATCATTTGATGTGCCTGATATGGTTTCCTTTGGCCTGTAGTTGAAAATATCATTAGAACTGTAATCGATTAGTTTGGTGATTTTACTTCCACCAAATTGCAACTTGTGATAAGATTGTTTTACACGTAGAAAGGCTTTTTGGCCTAGTGTATTCTTTCGAGGTTTTATTTAATACGAAGCCAATCTCTAGAAAATTAGAAATCAAGCTCTAGAACAAAACCATACTGCGGAAAGGATGGAATAATAATGGTAACAACACAGATGCATCCCCCTTTACATAATTCTTTAACTCATATTCATGTAGATTTTCTTTCCTTGAAATTTCCACGTGGAAGTAAAATAAAAAGTAACACGAGAAATTACTAAAGCAGTACGTCACCATCATTTTTTTTTAGGAAACAACGGATTTCATTAAACAACCAAAGATTCATTACAAATGATTAAGTGGATCTGCATTGGGGCATTTCCCAACCAAGATCTTGATCCTAAATAGTGGTGGATCCAGAAATTTTTTTCGATGGGGGCAAGAAAATACTACTTCCGAACTCGATTATAAAAAAAATATTATTTATGTGAACTTAAATATAAGCAAATTTTAACTAACTTTGTCTCATTTTATTATCATTCCTAAAATACCTGAAAATTTAAATATTCATTTTTCTTGGGCTCAGCGAATATTACATAACCTTGAAATCTAACTCTGAATCTTAGGTTAAATTTTACGGAAGTACGGAAGGAAGGACAATACTACTAGAAGTTAAACAATTAAACAAATAAAAAAATTGCTGCTGCTAATGGGAATGTCGCGTGAACATACTTGTCACAACAATTTTCAATTAAAAAAAATCAATTATATGTGTATTTATTATGTAGTTACGAAGAAAACAAAAGAATTTTGGTGTACTATGTCACAGTATGTGCTTGCCATTTAATGGCAATTGGCAAGGTCTACAATCAAAAGTTTATACTTTGGCTTAAATTATTATTTGCTTATGTGATAGACATGATGTCACGTACGGTCGAAAGCTTTTGGAAAGACGGGACTGAGAAAATTAAAAGCGTCTGAGTCCTCTTAGGGGCAACCCTTTTTTTCTCATGGGGGCAAACAAAAATTTTGTCAAGTTCCTACAAATAAAAAATAATTAGTACGTGGGGGCAATTGCCCCCAACACTGGCAACGTAGATCCGCCACTGATCCTAAATGTTTCGCAACCTCCACCATTCCGAAATTAGATGCATGGCGGCGGTTTCTTTGTATTCTCTCCACTATTCCTTGGGCAGCAGCATTTAATTTGCTACTGCAATGACCAACATATACAACCGAAATACATTCATCAAGCTTATGCTGTCTTGCACAGTATGGCCAATGTTAGCCATAGAGATCTTTCGGTTGATGCAGTCCACCACCACAGAGGCATCTAAATCGATAATGACCCTGTTCAGCTTCAGTTCCAATGCATGAAGGCTTTATCTTACTTCCAAAGGCCTCGTCAAGAAGCGGGGGTTATCTTGATAGGAACCCGAATCCAACAAAGAGAAAATAAAATAACAAAACTTAATAAGGGAATGTATTATTTATGAAAAGGGAAAATTACAGTAGAATGGTACTCCTACTGTCCAGAGCTAAGCTCTTCGTAGAGAAGAGATGACTCTTTCTCTAAGCCAAACCAAATGGTTTCTAACATAAAATATCCTCCATGACCCCCTTTTAATATCCCTCTCCTTAATATAACCCCATTCCTCTCTCACTGAATGGCCACATAAGCAATCCCATTTGTTGGGCTAAGGCCCAAACCCGGTACCTAACATTACCCGCCCCTTGAAAAACAGCCTTGTCCTCAAGGTTGAACCAAGTTGCATCCTCTGTTGTCAAATCTGTCCACTGCACCAAAACTTGCCTCTTGCCTCTGTCAAATACAAAATGGAACAACCCATTGAATATGAGGAAATTACTCCAACAGTATTCATAAGCAATAACTTCCTTAGGAAAATGGAATTCTCCTGGGTCCAATTGTCGGATCAAATACATATCAACTAAAGCAGTTGTCAAAGAGTCATTCTTATCAACACAGGATCTCACAGCACACCCATGTACCTCTTTCCCATTTTGCAACACAGATGAATCAGTACATGCTGAGAAAAGACTAATGAGAATCTTCAAACACTGAACCATACCAGTACACAACATTTTCTTGAAGATTTTAAAAGCTTCCATATGCATCCTTTGTGCAAACCTACTGATCAAGCAGTTACAAACTGCCTTCAAAATCAAACCCACAATCATAGAATTGTAAGTGATCAAGTTGCACCCTTCTTTTTCATTGATAACCTCATAAGCACTGACTACCTCAAAAACAGAACTCCAACAACCACACTTGGAATACGTGTTCTCAATTGCAATCACCCACATATAATGAGCACATGCTTCCAATTTCCCACTAAGCCCATGCACCTGCCTCCCAAAGAAAGTGCACAAAAAAGAAGCACATGCAGAAAGTAAAACCTCTTTTTGGTAGTGGTATTCATGTGCAACAAATTCTTCAAGACTTTGAATGAATTCAAATGTGTTATCAAATATAAAATATTCATTCATTATAGTTAAAACCCCCTTTGTGTACTTCCTCAATAGCTCTTTTTCAATTAGGGTATTCCCATTTTTATCAGCAGGTTCCATAACTGAAGCATCAAGCCACCCTTCCAATATTGCCTTAGGTACTAGTGACTGAAGCAAGGTCTTAGCTAACTGAATATCATGTCCAAAGTCATGCAACACTTTTTCCCAACAAGAAAAACCTCCCTCCATCTGTCTAAAATTAATGAGTCTTGCTGCTGCTGCTGCTTTAAATAACATCAATCTTAAGAAATTTTGAGGCTTTAAATGTATCTCCATCATCTTGAAGCGTGCCAAATGGACCCTTGTCACAAATCACAACTTGAGCTACGAAGGGAACAAGCTCATTTGAAGCACCCAAAACATCGAATGCAGCTGTTGATTTATCACATGATGGGGCATTAAGTCGAGTTAGACTCAAAATTTGAATATTGTGTGGGAGTATTAATTCAACCAGGACCAGAATTTGAGATTTTGCAATATTTGCAATAACTAACTGTGTTGCTGAGTATGGTTTTAATATCAACAGTGGATAAAGTTCAACACAATATTTCACCTTCTTATGGGACTCCTTGAGCATTTGAACAGATATGAATGAACCCATAGAATGCCAAACCAGTATTATAGAAATTTTAATATTGTGCAATTTGTCTTTGATGAAATCACTCTTTCGTGACTTAGAGACTGGGTCCATGGCTGGGGAAACAAAATTTTCATCAATAAAATCACTAGGCACACGCACAGCAGACTCAGTAGTGGTACGCATACTTTCATGGCCAATATTAAATGTACCCCACCTGTAGAGTACACCTCCCCTCAAAATAGCGAATTCCGCAAAATATTCCTACCCAAAATCTTAGTACCGGAAATTATGAATTTCCGGAATACAAAAAAATTTCTTCTTACTGGCAATTCAAATTTCTGATATGGAAAATGTTTTAAAATTAAATCCTACCAAAAATTGGAATTTTCGATATACAAATATCCGATAGGATTTCATTTTAAAACTTTTTCCATACTGAAAACTTGAATTTCCGGTAAGAAGAAATTTTTTTGTATTTCGGAAATTCATAATTTTTGGTATTGAAATTTTTTTTGCATTCCGAAAATTACGAATTTCCGTTTTGTTTTTTTTTGATTGATCAAATGTATTTATTTTTTATTTGGGTTTTTTTAAAATAAATATAAATTTTTTAAATAATTAAATTTATTTAATTGTTTAAATAAAAATATATTTATTTGATTTATTTAAATAAGCTATGTTAATTTTTTTAACTAATTATTTGATTTTGTTATGACAGAGTCCTAAAAATTCATGTTTTGCAAATGATTAACAACGAAATAATAACTAAAACAACGATTAAACACAAAAACATGCGCAAATATAACAAAATGGAAATATTACAAAAAAAGGTGTGCAAATATAACAAAAAAACATAACAACTATAACAAATATGATCGTCCTAACGTCTCCTATGTCGACGTTTTCTCCCGGATGTGGATGCCTTCGTCCCACCCTGCGCTATCTGTAGTGCCTGGGCAAGATACTTGGCAAGCCTAGTGGGATCCAACGAGATGTGTTCATCCTCGGACATCGTTTGGAGAATGCTGGTGACTGAGTTCAGCCTTTCCGTCATAACATAACAACTCACCTGCAAATTACAACAAGACATCAGAGGAAATAAACAAATACAAAAAATACATAATATATATCTAAACACTTACACAATCGGCCTCAGGCCCAGCCTCAGGAGCAACCTCTACGTCTGGATTGATCAGAAGGGGATGCGACATCCTACGGTACCATTCAATGTAACTCTCAGTGCACTCTGCTGGATGAGAGGCCACATATAGTGCAACAGTCGCAAGAATAGAGTGCAGAGGAAAAGATATCCACACATCCGTAATCGCCTCAACTACGGGACGTCGTGGTGGTGGCCGAGGAATGTCCTGGATGTAGCCGAACTGTTTGACTACCCTCTCAGGAAGGTATGACACTATAAACGAGGCACACCGGATGTACCCCAAAAACAGGGACGCGGGATGAGGCTCCATCCTGTGGTCAGTCCACGGTGTCTAGCAAACATCATCAGGTGTCAACTCATCTAGTGCTCTCCTGATAGGCTCCACCTGGCCGGTACCCCTAATAGGCGACCACCTCATGGCTCGTGCCATGCCCGGTCGGGGTGATGCCAAGATCCTTTTGGTTGTAGATAGTAGGGAAATACTCATATATACATGCATGTGATAGCAATAACGAATCAACCACCGTACCAATATTTTAAATAAATAATTGTTTACAAAAATAGGCTACGTACCTGAAAAAGTGTCATATATCCGCCAATCTGCTTAGTGTCATACAGACTAGCGTCGTCCATATATCCGTACAACACAGATAGTGCAGCACTAGCCCATGACACTCTACGAATCTCATGTAAGTCACGTACCAAGTCCAGGTACTTAACATCAATGTATATATGGCTCTTGTCTGCCAAATAGTACAGGCCAGCAACAACATTATGAAGGCCCCGGCTGCATAGTCCCACTCTCCTTCGTTCCTGCGGTCGTCATATATGTTCATCAAAAACTCAATACTCATATGAGCACCCCTCATATCGTCCGTCTCCTTGTATGCCTCCGCATATGTACACCCCAACAATGTCTGTATGTAAGATATGGCAATGTCCACATCCATCACTGGGGCCACATAGAAAGAGCCGCCGACAGTAAGGCCTAGGAGGCTAGACACATCATCGAGCATGATGGTGACCTCTCCAAAGGGCAGATGGAATGTACTCGTCTCCCGGTACCATCTCTCAGCAAATGCAGACACCAATGCCTTGTCAATCATCCTGAAACTGCAGTACATCAAGGATAATAGGCCGGCTCGCACGACTACCTCCTCTACCTGGGGAGGCAGTGGTATACATCTCTGCAACCATTTCTGCAACTTAAGGCCATGGGCAGCCACCTTAAGCGGCTCACGATTCTGCACACAAATAAACTTTGTCAACATCATTTATCATACAAAAAAATAAACATTTGATCAAAATTCAAAGAACAATCAAATGTATACTGCCCCTGCCATATCTGATAGGCAACGTGATGCTCAAAGTCTATAAGCAATGACCTATCGTAAGGTCCTCCAGGAAAAGGATCCTGGTCTCCAGCTACATCCTTTGGGACCTCATCTGCAATATGAGATACCTCGTCTGCAACATGAGGTATGTTACGCGTAAATCGCAAGTGCACGATTACGTCAAGTTATAGTATAAAAGATTATCGTCTCCACAGGGAATTGGAATGATTACTGCTCTACTTAGATTAATTTATTATTTAGACAAATGGTTTGAAGTGAAGTCGGATTTAAAGAGAAAAGAAAGTTTGGAATAAAAACAAAAACTATGAGTATGGAGATACTAAGGATCTGGGTTCACTTTATACTGATACTTATTCACTTAACCAATTCATAAATAGAGCTGAGAAAAATATTCTTACTGATTACCAATCATCTATTTAAAAGCTATTAACACAGTTTGGTCATGCAATGTTAATAATCTTCCTCCTAAATTACTACTTTGTTTGGTCATTCAAAGCAAATAAATAGAAAGAGCATAAAGCGTCAATAGATTTATCAATTCAATGACTGACTAAAAATGAACACACTTTGTTTGGTCATTCAAAGCATACAAATTCAATTATTTCTAGAGTTCCGTTAACTAATTGAAGGTTCGGTCGCCACACAATTAATTATTAAATAAAGAATGATCAGTTCTTATTAAAAATAAATTTACCAGAAATAATTTAATCATAAGAATTAAAAACTCATATTAACAAATTAGATTAAGATTATAAGCATAGTAAAAGATTCCCCATCACCTTAGTAATAGAATTAACTACACATTATAATTGAAAATAACAACTCAACACTAATTCCATAATCCATAATAAAATATAAAGAGTAAAGAAATACAATAACAAAAATTAAAATGACAAAATACCAAGAGAAAATAAACTAAGAGTAGAAGAAATATGCCCGAAATTTGTTCTCCTCCGAAAAATGAATAGCCAAAACCTCCTCAGCTTCTCTCCCTTTTATAGAGAAACTAAACCGCGTGAACCAAAAGCCTATTGTTCCCGCGTCTGACAATTCAACATATTCGCTGTTGCTCCTTGTTTTGCCAACCACAGCTATGCTATTTTCACAAAGGCAACTGATGTTCATTGTGTCAAAAATTAATGCACCGCCCGTTGCAAAAAAAAGGAAGCCATCTTGACTTTATTGGCTGGACTCAACTTATTGGCTGAACCCAACAAATAGGTTGTCAACTTGTATTTTTATATTCAACTCAACATTCAGCCCATATGTAATGTTTACGCCACTTTTTAGTTTTGGCAGCGTGAAAGTCTTTAATGCTCAAGCCCATAAAATGTGTGTGCAGCGTTCCTTTTTGACCAGTTGAAGTTTTAATGTCACGCCTATTTTTTTTCTTTGTCAGCGTCTCTTCAAGCCCAATTTTGTTATTTCAAAAATTGCCAGCCGCCTTACTTCTTCTTCTATGCATTTATTTGAGCTTATAAATTTGTGCTAAATAATATCTTCATTTTGCTCTAAAATTAAGTATTTTCACCTCTTTTGATATTTTCTCCATTTCTACAAGATAAAGTAAAATGGGTAAGTATCTGAACAATAATAATCATAAAATATATTAAACTATACCCAAAATACTTCTGTAGATTGTACATTTTCGTGGTTTATCAATTCTCCCACACTTGAACTTTGCTTGCCCTCAAGCAAAGAATTTGGTTTATGAATCTCAAAATTTTTGATCATTAAGAGCTAACCAATTTTAAGGGGCAACGCAAGTGTTTTTGAAAGACAGCTTTTTATCTCTTTGAGAGAAATATTTTTCACTTGATTGGATAATTAGAAAAATAAACACCTTGAAATCAATCCAACCAAGAATGTGTTACTCCCTTTCAATCTCTCAAGTGTATTAATGGGTAAGGAGAATTCAGACAAATTTCTCAGAGGCAATGTGTTACCATAAGCTTGACAATAGACCAAAACTCGACTAACAATTCATAGAAAAATTTGAAATCAAGGGGTCTTTTACAAGGTTGTAATAAGGTTATGGGTGAAAATTCAAGGTGTGGAAATTCAAACGAAGGATATTTCAATGACTATAATAAAATAATTAGATTCGAGTAACTATCCTTTTGAAAAATGGAGCTTTAGATGTATAGTCACTTTTAAACAGAGCACCAAACTTTTCTTTTTTCACATTTTTCTTGTTTATCAGAGTTCCTCATTACAAATATCTCCTTTTTTTTTCCTTTGAATTTTTTTTTTGATGAATAAGTCTCTGCCTTATCATATTTTCATTTGAATAAATATGTCACCAAAACTAAGTTGCTCCATTTTAAATTTAAAACGATACCCGAATCTATCATCATTTTTTTTAATCAAATCAGAGGGTACAGAATAAATTTATTTATTTATTTATTTATTTATTTTTGAAAGCTCAAAGTGGTCAACTAAGTGGTGAAATTTAATCTCAAAGTGTAGGAGGCTAGAAACAAATCCTAAGTGCCCCAATCATTTTCCAAAAATTCTAAAAATTAGTTTCGCTTTGAATAGTCACATGTCAAGTTCTAGACACAAAGTTTAATGAAAAACAACTCTCATGAAGAACAGGGTTATAATAATCTTGCAACAATGCGCAAAACCCAAATCAGGCTCAAATCCTCACATTTAGAAGCTATTTCATGGAAAAATTTCAATCAAGGGCTCATATCTTTTCAATAAGCATCAAAAGCTATCCGAAAAAGTTCATGATTTTAGCCCCAAAATTGGTAGCTCCAAGTTGTTCAAAACAGTGATAACAAAGAATCAAGTAGTTAACTCCCCCCCACACTTATTTTTAGTATTGTCCTCAATACTAGCAAATATAGCACAAGCACATAAAGATATAACAACAAAATTAAGTGCTAAAAGTAATGAGTGGAAAGTGACTCCCCTGTGGAAAATTTCACGAGCATATTCTGGAGGGGGTGTAGTAGACAAACTTCTTCCCAGAAACGACAGTTTGTCACAGATGAAGTAAGTGAAGAGAGAACTGTCTACAAAAAAAAAAGTAAACTGAAATAATATAAACACAGGTTGCCTCCTGCGAAGCGCATGTTTAATGTCACGAGCCTGACGAAACTAAGACAGATCAATTCTTGAGGAGAGTGACATGGCTCACTTGGAGCATCCCTTCCTCATAGTGTTTTGCTCGCTGTCCATTAATTTTAACAGTGGTACCATCCCCATTAGAAATCTCAAGTGCTCCATAAGGAAAAACTTGAGTTATGGTGTACGGCCCATACCACCTTGAGCGCAATTTTCCTGGAAAAAGACGCAAACGTGAGTTATAAATTAAGACTTTCTCACCCACATGGAACTCACGATGCTGAATGCGCTTATCATGCCATTTTTTAGTTCGCTCTTTGTATAATTTGGCATTTTCATAAGCTTCAAGACGGAGCTCATCCAATTCATTCAATTGCAGCAATCTATTTTCACCTGTAATCTGAGTATCTAAGTTTAGAAATTTTAAAGTCCAAAATGCTTTATGCTCAAGTTCCACAGGCAAATGACATGCTTTTCCAAAAATAAGACGGTAAGGGGACATCCCAATAGGGGTTTTAAAAGCAGTTCTATATGCCCATAATACATCATCTAATTTTAAAGACCAATCTTTTCTAGATGTATTAACCGTCTTCTCTAAAATTCTTTTCAATTCCCTATTTGAAATTTCAACTTGTCCACTAGTTTGTGGGTGATAGGGAGTTGCTACCTTATGGGTGACACCATATTTGCTCAAAAGATTTTCAAATTGTTTATTGCAAAAGTGGGTGCCACCATCACTAATAATGGCCCGGGGAGTGCCAAATCTAGTAAAAATATTTTTCTTTAAAAATTTCACTACTACCCGTGCATCATTAGTGGGTAAGGCTACAGCTTCCACCCATTTAGACACATAATCCACAGCAACAAGAATATATTGATTTGAAAATGATTTAGGGAAGGGGCTCATAAAATCATTACCCCACACGTCAAATATCTCACAAACCAAAATATTATTCAAAGGCATCTCTTGACGCCCAGAAATATTGCCACTTCTTTGGCAATTATCACATGCTTTTGCAAAGTCATGAGCATCTTTAAAAATAGTAGGCCAATAAAAACCACATTGCAATACTTTATATGCGGTCCTAGTTGGCCCAAAATGACCACCTGCCTCTTTAGAATGACAATGCTCAAGGATAGAAGTTACCTCATTCATATGCACACAACGCCTAATTACCTTGTCTCCACATACTTTATACGGTGGTCATCCCACAAGTAATGTCTAGCATCGAGTTAATTTCTTCTTTTGCCGATAAGAAAAATGAGGGGGACAACCTTACTTGCCAAGTAGTTAACAATGTCCAGAAACCAAGGAGCAAAGTGGAAATGGATAAGAGTTTCTCATCGTGAACACTTCCTTAATTTCCCCATCATTTGAGGGTTGCATCACACTATGGTCAAGCCTTGAGAGGTGGTCACTACAAAGTTCTCTCGAGCCTTTCTTACTTCTAATCTCCAAGTCAAACTCTTGCAAAGAGAATCCGCCTAATCAACCTGGGCTTTGCATCCTGTTTCTTAAGCAAATATCTTATAGCAAAGATGGTCGATGAAAACAATTACTTTAGAAAGAATAAGGTAATGACGAAACTTGTCAAACGCAAATACTACAGCTAGCAACTCTTTCTCTGTGGTAGAGTAATTTTTTTGAGCATCATCAAGAGTGCGACTAGCATAGTAAATGGTATAGAATACCTTATTCTTCCTTTGCCCCAAAACTGCCCCCACAGCAGTATCACTAGCATCACACATAATTTCAAAAGGAAGTGACCAATCGGGGGCAACAACAACAGGGGCATTAATTAATTTTTCTTTAAACAATTAAAAGCTTTCAAACAAGTGTTGGAAAAATCAAAGGTGGCTTCCTTAATCAAGAGGTTAGTCATAGGTTTTGCAATTTTTGAGAAATCTTTAACAAACCTCCTGTAGAAGCCAAAGATGGCCTAAGAAGCTACGTGCCCCTTTCACGAATTTGGAGGGTAATTTTGCAATGACCTCTACCTTGGCGTGATCCACCTCGATGCCTCTTGTGGACACCTTGTGTCCCAAAATAATGCAATCATGTACCATAAACCGACACTTTTCCCAATTAAGCACCAAATTTGTGTCTTTGCATCTCTCGCAACACTAAATTCAGATTTAGTAAACAAGCCTCATAAGAGGATCCAAATCGTGAAATCATCCATAAATACTTCGATGCATTTTTCAATTAAATCGAGAGAAAATAGCGCCATGCATCGTTGGAAAGTGACAGAGCATTGCATAATCCAGTGGCATCCTTTTATATGCAAAAGTACCATAAGGGCAAGTAAAAGTGGTTTTATCTTGATCTTGTAAAGCCACCGTATTTGCAAATAACCTAATACCCATCTAGACAACAATAATAGTCATGTCCTGCTACTCTTTCAAGCATTTGATCAATAAAAGGAAGTGGAAAATGATCTTTTCGGGTGGCATCATTTAATTTTCTATAATCAATGCACATACGCCACCCCGTAGTCTTTCTAACTGCAATTAATTCATTTTTTTCATTTTCCATCACGCTTGTTCCTCCCTTTTAGGGACACATTGTACAGACTTACCCATTTACTATCGTAAATAGGATAGATAATACCTGCATCAAGAAGCTTAATTACTTCCTTTTTACCACCTCTTTCATGTTTGGATTGAGGCGGCGTTGAGGCAAAGGCTCGAGGCCGTAATCATCCTCCATGTAGATCTTGTGGGTGCAAATTGTGGGACTTATGCCTTTTATATCATGAATAGACCAACCAAAGGCCTCTTTGTTGTCCCTTAATACTCTCAAAAGTTGATCCTCCATGGTTGCTGTTAAATCTGATGAGACAATTACAGGCAAGGAAGAAGGAGGGCACAAGAAAGCATATTTCATATTTGCAGGAAGAGGCTTTAATTCAAGCTCAGGAGCCTCTTCAATGGAGGGTTTAGTTTTTGGGATATCATCCCATTCTAACTCCTCAAATTTATGGTTATTCCAACTTCTTTGGGGGTGGTGTTCTTGTAAAAACATTAAAAGCTCTTCTTCTTCACCACCCTCCAACGTACCAAGTCCCTGCAAGGTTAGTATTTTTTCTAGAGGGTCTTGCGTCCTGAAGTCATCAAAACTGTCAGAGGTAACCACATCATTAATATCCATAGACTGAATAAAATTACAGGAAGCAAATGAGGAAGGAGTTTTCAATGAATTAAAAACTTGGAACACAATTTCCTCATCCCCAAATCTCAAAGTTAATTTCCCCTGTTGAACATCAATTAAGCTCTTGCCTGTGGCTAAGAAAGGTCGTCCCAAAAGAATTGGGACCTCCTTATCTTCTTCCATGTCTAAAACAATAAAATCAGCAGGGAATATAAACTTATCAACTTTCACTAAAACATCTTCCACTACCCCACGAGGGTAGGCAATAGATCTGTCACCTAGCCGCAAAGTGATGTTAGTTGGTCAGGTTCTCAGAGGCCAAGTTTTCTAAAAACAGAAAGAGGCATCAAATTTATACTTGCTCCTAAATCACATAATGCCTTTTTGAAATGAGAGTTACCAATAGTACAAGGGATAGTAAAACTACCCGGATCCTTAAGCTTTGGTGGTAACTTTTTCAAAACAATAGCATAACATTCCTCATTAAGTTTAATTGTAGCAAAGTCCTCCAATTTCTTTTTATTGGATAACATATCCTTTAAGAACTTTGCATACTTTGGCATATTAGCAATGGCTTCCACAAAAGGAATGTTGATACCAATCGCTTAAGCATACACAAAAATTTTGAGAACTGGGATCTTGGTTAGCTTTAAGCCTGTGGGAATGGGATGTGTGGGTCGTGAAGGGTTGTAAGAGGTGTATCAGACAACTTTTTCATGGTTTTCTCAACCTCTCTTGGGGTTTGTTTGGTGTGGCTCTACTTTATCGTGCATCGGATTTTCAAGGGCTTTACCACTTCTAGTAGTGATAGCATTAGCCTGGCTTCTAGGATTTTTCTCGGTTTGACTAGGTAATGCTCCTTCTTCCCTTTGGTCATAAGTTGTACTAAAGTAGAAATTTGGCTTTCTAAACTCTTATGGTTGTTTTCCAAACTCTTATGGTTTGAATTAACAAGATTCTACCAGGGTGTCAATTTGCTCTTGAAGAGATGGTCTCCTTGGTACTTGGGTTTGGCCTTGCATGTGAGGTGGTCTTTAGGGTGCATGTTGCTGTCCCCGATTCTGCTGATCTTTCCATGAGAAGTTGGGGTGATCCTTCCATCCAGGATTGTAAGTCTTGGCATAAGGATCATGCTTGACTCCATTTCCAACGTAATTTACCCGCTTGCATTCATGTGTGTCGTGACCCACTACTCCACAATAATTACAAGAAGATGGCACATACCTTTTCTCCGAGACTTAAATCTCTCATCGCCTTTCTCCATGTAACTTGCAAGTACACCCATGCAGGGTGTCCATGCCTGTTCATATATTTTAGCATAGCCTCTTGCATCTCACCTTTTGGGTCTCAATCTTCTTTATTAAGGGCTTTACCTCTTCAACTGGTTATTATGCCTATGTGGCCCATTCATCCCTCTCATGAGAAGTTGAGGCAACTGTTTGAGAATTAGGGGCTAAGAGAGCTTCATACTTTTTGGTCAAAGCCTCCATCTTAGCCTCCCACTTGGCCTCTACAGCGGTGGTGGCATCCACTTTATACATTCCTGATTGTTGAGGCTTTGTAGTGGCACTTCTATCTCCTTGTGACCATCGCACACTATTCTCGGGCTATTCGCCCATGATCCGTAACAATCGCAGGCGTTTATAGCCTATTGATCCTCCACATGCTGCATCTACAGCTGCCTTGTTCTGAAAAGAAAGTCCATTATAAAAAATTTGAACTAACAGAGATTTATTAAAACCATGATGGGGACAGCATAAAAGTATATCTTGGAATCGTTCCCATGGCTCGTGCATAGGTTCACCCTCTTTTTGGGTAAATCCAGAAATATCTGCTCTAAGTTTTGCAGACTTTCCAGGTGGGAAGTATTTGTTTAAAAATTTACTTTTCAGATCTGCCCAAGTTGTGATGGAGTTGGATTCCAGTGAATCCAACCAATGTTGAGCTTTTCCCTGCAAAGAAAAAGTAAACAAGCGGAGTCTAATGGCTTCAGGAGTAACACCATTATATTTTACAGTCTTTGTAATCCGCTGGAATCTTTTTAGATGGGCATTTGGGTCTTCATGTGGTAAGCCTGAGAATTGCACATCTTTGACCATAGAAATTAGGCCTGGTTTAAGCTCAAAATTGTTGGCTTCCACCGCTGGATATTGGATACTATCATGTTCTTCACAAGTCGGTGTGAAGTACTCATTCATAGTCAATTCCTGTTCTGCCATTGTTCTTCTTTGTCCTCTAACAGCTCTTCTTTGTCTTCTGAGAGCTCTTGCGGTTCTCTCAATTTCAGGATCAAACTGAAGAATAGGATCTTGAGAGCGTGTTAGCATACACTGCAACAAAGCTGGATCAAGTGATCAAGAACTAAAATTTTAATTTATTTATTTAAGGTTAATCTAAAGAAAAGAAAAGAAAAATTAAAAGAAAGAAGAAATAATCTAGTCTTCCAACCAGGAGACGCTAAATAATAAGTTTTAAGTAATTAAATAGCAATAAGATCTAGTCTTCCAACCAGGAGACGCTAAATAATAAGTTTTAAGTAATTAAATAGCAATAAAATCTAGTCTTCCAACCAGGAGACGCTACTAAAAGAAAAAGAAATTAAAAATAAAAAGCAAAAATAAATCCATCCATGTAGGAGGTAAAACCTTCCATGCAGGAGGTGATACTGGATTTAAAATGACAAGAAAGAGAAATAAAAATAAAAGACAAAAATAAAAATAAAAATAAAAATAAAAATAAAAATAAAAATAAGAGAAAGTAAAATAATTACAAAAAGCGTCTAAATTAACAATTAATTGTTTCGAACAATATCATTAACAACTCCCCGGCAACGGCGCCAAAAACTTGTTACGCGTAAATCGCAAGTGCACGATTACGTCAAGTTATAGTATAAAAGATTATCGTCTCCACAGGGAATTGGAATGATTACTGCTCTACTTAGATTAATTTATTATTTAGACAAATGGTTTGAAGTGAAGTCGGATTTAAAGAGAAAAGAAAGTTTGGAATAAAAACAAAAACTATGAGTATGGAGCTACTAAGGATCTGGGTTCACTTTATACTGATACTTATTCACTTAACCAATTCATAAATAGAGCTGAAAAAAATATTCTTACTGATTACCAATCATCTATTTAAAAGCTATTAACACAGTTTGGTCATGCAATGTTAATAATCTTCCTCCTAAATTACTACTTTGTTTGGTCATTCAAAGCAAATAAATAGAAAGAGCATAAAGCGTCAATAGATTTATCAATTCAATGACTGACTAAAAATAAACACACTTTGTTTGGTCATTCAAAGCATACAAATTCAATTATTTCTAGAGTTCCGTTAACTAATTGAAGGTTCGGTCGCCGCACAATTAATTATTAAATAAAGAATGATCAGTTCTTATTAAAAATAAATTTACCAGAAATAATTTAATCATAAGAATTAAAAACTCATATTAACAAATTAGATTAAGATTATAAGCATAGTAAAAGATTCCCCATCACCTTAGTAATAGAATTAGCTACACATTATAATTGAAAATAACAACTCAACACTAATTCCATAATCCATAATAAAATATAAAGAGTAAAGAAATACAATAACAAAAATTAAAATGACAAAATACCAAGAGAAAATAAACTAACAGTAGAAGAAATATGCCCGAAATTTGTTCTCCTCCGAAAATGAATGCCAAACCTCCTCAGCTTCTCTCCCTTTTATAGAGAAATTAAACCGCGTATTGTTCCCGCGTCAGACAATTCAACATATTTGCTGTTGCTTTTTGCCAACCACAGCTATGCTATTTTCACAAAGGCAACTGATGTTCACTGTGTCAAAAATTAATGAATCGCCCGCAAAAAAAAAGGAAGCCATCTTGACTTTATTGGCTGGACTCAACTTATTGGCTGAACCCAACAAATAGGTTGTCAACTTGTATTTTTATATTCAACTCAACATTCAGCCCATATGTAATGTTTACGCCACTTTTTAGTTTTGGCAGCGTGAAAGTCTTTAATGCTCAAGCCCATAAAATGTGTGTGCAGCGTTCCTTTTTGACCAGTTGAAGTTTTAATGTCACGCCTATTTTTTTTCTTTGTCAGCGTCTCTTCAAGCCCAATTTTGTTTTTTCAAAAATTGCCAGCCGCCTTACTTCTTCTTCTATGCATTTATTTGAGCTTATAAATTTGTGCTAAATAATATCTTCATTTTGCTCTAAAATTAAGTATTTTCACCTCTTTTGATATTTTCTCCATTTCTACAAGATAAAGTAAAATGGGTAAGTATCTGAACAATAATAATCATAAAATATATTAAACTATACCCAAAATACTTCTGTAGATTGTACATTTTCGTGGTTTATCAAGGTACCTCGTCCTGAGCTTCCACATGCACAACGTCAGGCTGTCTGTGATCAACAGCCTCTTACGCTCAAAGGCAGTAGGAGGCGGTCGCTGTCTACGAGGTGGTGCATTTGAAGAATTGGAAGCTCCTCCTCTCCCTTCTCTTGTCCTAGGCATATCTCAAACCATAAAAAAAAACTCAAATAATTAGTAATACAAATTAAAAAAAAATAGGATACCATATTTTAAATATATCAAATAATTATATTTTTATTTAAACAATTAAATAAATTTATTTAAATAAATAAATTAAATTAAAATTCATTTAAAAAAAAACACACACACCATACTGGAAATTATGAATTTTCGGTATAAAATAAAAAAATGCGTACCGAAAATTGTGAATTTTTGGTATAAAATGCGTACCGAAAATTATGAATTTTTGGTACTCAATTTTTTTAGTTTATACCGGAAATTCATAATTTCCGGAACACATTAGGTTCTGGAAATTGTGAATTTCCGGTATAAAGTAAAAAAATCGAATATCGAAAATTCATAATTTCCGGTACTGAGAAGCGTAAAAATAAATCCTACCAGAAATTTCAATTTTCGGTATACAAAAATTGCATTCCGGAAATTAGAAATTCCGGAACTAAGTTCAGAACGCAAAAAAAAATTAACATACCGGAATTTCAAATTTTCAGTAAAACTGCAACGTCTTTTAGTTCTAAAATTTGGAATTTCCGGAATGTGTGAGGTTTAGGAAATGAAAACTGAGATTTTGTTATTTTTGTAGGGGTATTTTGGGAAATTGGTAATTTGGGGGGAGTGTACTCAATAGGTGGGGGATACATTTAATATTGGCCTACTTTCATTTAGTGTACCATCAGACCTGTTGACATTTTGGGCCTAGCCCATTAGGTTAAAAAACTTACCCATCTTTTGTATTGCCACTCTCTCATCCGTGTTTTGTAACCCAGCCGCAGGACACAAGAGGTGATCCACCACCACAGATGCGCCCCTATCCGGGGCACCGGCAGAGGCGATGGCGGCAGTTTAGCCCAAACTGCATGTTTCTTCTTCCTTTGCTCCATACTTAACTCCTGGCGCGCCAACTTAACAGATCCATATTCACATGTTGCATGCCATTCGATCGTCGCACATGGATCTTCGTCTGGCGGCGTTGGTGGCGGTACGCGCCGTGGAAAGGTCGCAGTGAGTGGGCTTGTTTCCGGCGGTTTCGGTTCCAGAAAGGCCGTTGCGGGTTAACCGGAGTCCCGCGGCTTCGGCAAAGGTAGTGGGTTGTCCGATCTATGCGCAATTTGTCTCTCCAACGTCTTGGTTGGTTCACTCAGCTACTTTAAATTCATCTTCTCTGGCGTTTCTGTTACCACGCACACCTCAGATGCCAGCACTTTCTTCTCTCATTCGACACCCATACAGAGATCTGTCTCCCCTAATTTTTGTGGTTCTCGCGTCTTCTTGGGTGTATTACCATTTAGATTTCCTTCATTCTCCTTCATCTCACCGAGGGTTTCTGCATCGTGGGTCTCTCCAAATTTTCTTATCATCGCAATGGCAAACATCCCCCAGTCTGCATCTTGATCCTCCTGACACCAATCCTGGAACCATGACATCGCAACACCTTCCATTCTCACGAAAGCCCATTGAACCTTATCAGATAAATGAATTTTCTGCTCCTGAAAAAACCTTTCTGCATTGATGATGCACCCAAAAGGATCTTCACCCGCAAATCCGGGCAGCCCTTCATTTACAAACAAATGTACGAATCTTCCATCTCTGATATCGCTGGCTCTCACTCGAATAATCCGGTAGGTTGGACCAATTGATAGGAACCCGAATCCAACAAAGAGAAAATAACACAACAAACACTTAATAAGGGAATGTATTATTTATGAAAAGGGAAAATTACAGTAGAATGGTACTCCTACTGTCCAGAGCTAAGCTCCTCTCAGAGAAGAGATGACTCTCTCTCTAAGCCAAACCAAATGGTTTCTAACATAAAATATCCTCCATGACCCCTTTTTACTATCGCTCTCCTTAATATAACCCCATTCTTCTCTCACTAAATGGCCACATAAGCAAACCCATTTGTTGGGCTAAGGCCCAAACCCAGTACCTAACATACGTCCATTTTTTCCTTTTTGCTGGTGGCTAATAGAATCTGATGTTGCATCCTGAAAGCGCCCAAGCAACTCTCTCTTCAACGTGATCCACGAAATTCTCTTTGTTTGCGCCTCCCACCATTGGAACCAGCTGAGGGCCCTCTCTTCAAAACAAATTGAAGCTGCGAGTAGCTTCTCCTTCTTTGGAATCAGATTAATCTCGAAATAGCGTTAAGCTCTGTAAATCCACCCACACAAATCATCTCCAGAGAAATACGGTACCTCCAACCTCCGCATTCTTTCCTCCCTCCGATCCAACCTTCGCTCACAATCATGAAGGTTTCCATTTTAATCACCCTCCTTGCTTGTATGAGTGTGCGCAATCAAAGCTCTCAACTTAGTCATCGCCTCCTCCAACAACTGCCGATTCTCCTATTTCATCTCATCCATTTTTTTCTGCAAACTCTCAATTATGTGGTCCATTCTCGTAGATACCATAAGCTTCCATGGATCTAAAGCTTTGATACCAAATTAATAGAACCCACACATAAATAACAGAAAAATGACTGAAACTGGGATTGTATTGATCAACTCTAGAGGAGAATTCCTCTATACATTGCAATAAAACAGTAAATGGATATGGTTGGAGACAATCTCCTTGCAGAAATGGGAAAAGATAAAAAGAAATGCTAATCCTTCGTGAGATGAGAATGATTCTCACTCCTTCGCACCAATTTCCACTCAACAAACATCATGCTTTTCTCATTTCGTTATTTCCTTTTTATGCATATTCTTCCCTCTCTCTTCTAATGATTCTCCACTCAATCCCTTCCCTCCTAGCTTGCCACGTGTCCAATTAGTTACTCCCCTTCCAGAACTACCTTTCCCTCCCCTTCTGCTGCCAGCTGCATTCCCACTCCACCTTCTACTCTTCCACTTTTACCTCTCCTATTATAAACATGCTTAAAATGCCTATCAGCAGCATACAGGACTTCACCCATGCTATTTTTTAGTACCATTCCCTACCCAGTTTGCTCATCTGAAAAGCAACCTGCATCAACATTAACCTCAATCAAATTCTTTGTAGCGGTTGTCCATACCTGAGTTACCTGTGTGGGTGTGGAGATTTTGCAGTCGGCTTGATTGAATTCATTCACAAATTCCCTCGGTGTTTCTGCTATTGCAATGGGTATAATAGTTTGGTGGTTGAAAACTTGGCTCCTTGAATTTCACAAATTCCAAACGGTTGTGCATAAAATTTGGGCCGCAAAAGATGATTAACCATTCCAATAGTCAATCATTTAATTCAGTGTAGGGAGGTACATGAGCACTTTGCTGTGAAGAAAACCAGACAAGGGAGGTCATCTGACAGTGCATAAAAAGGTTGTCAATCTTCTCCGCAACTTGGTGGCATAATGGGCATAACAAGTCACTCCCATCCTACTCAAATTTACACGGGTTGGTAAAATGTTTTTGGCCATTCTCCAAAGGAAATTTTTGATGTTGTTAAGGACATGAGCATGCCAAGTTTCATTCTACTCCTTGTTGCCTAGTACATGGGATGGGTCCGAAAGAATTTTGGAATGTGGTATGCATACTTGACTTAATATTGGCTATCCTTTTCCTAATGCTATGTCAGTTTGCCTTCAGAAAGTCTGAATGACATGAGGATGTTGACAATTTTCTTAGTTTCAAGATGATTAAACCATGAGAAGATAATATCCCTTTCCCATTGCTTTGTGTTGGGATCTATTAGCTTGCACACCCTTATATTCTCATTCGGATTAGAGGTAAGACTCCACACCCTAAAATTTGAGTGGGTTGGGATCCATCTATCCTTCCAAATATGAACCTTCCAAATATGAACCTTTTGCTTATTACCAATACCCACCTTGCTCCTTTTTTGATAACTTCATGGGCATTGAGCGTGCTCCTCCAAGCAAAACTTAGTTGCAAGCCTTCCTCTACTTCCATGAAGGAACATGTAAAGTGGTATCTACACTTGAAAACCTTCCTCGTCAAAGAGTGTTCAATATTGATCAGCCTCCAACTTTGTTTTCTAAGTTGAAATAACTAATACCCTGGAATCCCATTTTGCTCCTTTTCTTAGACTCAATTTCTTTGTATCGTCCTCTGGCAGTTTGTAGCAACTCATGATGTAGTTGGAAATGGCATATGCCACAGACTTGATACTAGTTTCCTTCCCTGCGTGAGAGCGAAATTTTTCCTTCCAATCTTTCAAGTTCTTCCACACATAGTCCACGACAAAGAAGAAGATATCCTTCTTGAATCTTCCAAAGGTAACTGGAAACCCAATGTTGTGGCAAAATCGCAAGTGTACGATTTCGTCGTTAAGTAATAAAAGATCGAATCCACAGGGATTGTAACTAATTATTTAACTTTACCAACGATGTACTAATTGAACTATCAGACGAAAACGAGTAGTGTTTGAATTGTGTAATTCGTGTTCAACAATAAGATAATGACTAACAAAACAATTAATTTAGATATTAAGGAGAATAGAGTGACTAGGGTTCGAATCCCTTTGTCTCACCCTTTACGCTCTTGAATCCTATTCCAATGCAAGTAATGATTACGTATTTGAAGTTCAAATCCTCTAAATTAGATTAATGGAAATTCCTTTCCTCTTAATCCCTTTAATTCAACTAATAAGCCCTAATCCCTTAGGTTCCAATTAGTTAAATCAAGCATAAAGGATATGGATTCATACAAACTCATACCAAAGAGAATTATATCCCTAAAACCCTATAGATATGTCAAAATATCCCAAAGCAAGTTTAAAACCCCAACTTTCCAATTGATGTCAAACCCTAGTTCAACCCCATGGTGATCAAGCATAGAATCGCATTAAGAAAAGAGATAATTGATCAAATGACATACATCAAACTTGCATTGAAATTTCTGAATTCAATTACATAAAAGGATCCACAAAGTTTATCTTACCCTAGTACAAAGGAATTAGTTCCTCATGGAAGAGAAGGAACCAAGCAATGGAGATGTAGAAACAGCAAAAGACTTCATTGATTCCTCAACTTTGCCTAGAATCACTTGTTCTTGATTCAAACTCCCAAGATGCTAACTACTCGTCCTAGGTCAATGTTTCCTCTATCTATATATAGTTTTGGACCAAAAGGGTTGAAAAACATCTCAAAATTAAGTCAAAACGCGCAGAATCAAAGTTTGGACCGAGTCGCAGCACGGCCGTGGAGCCTGGCACGGCCTGGCCGTGCTGCTCGGTAAAATACAAAACAACTGAAAGGGAGCCCAACACGGGCGTGGGGACGGACACGGCCAGGCCGTGTTGCTCTGGAAACACACAGGCACGACCGTGGTGAAAAACACGGCCTGGCCGTGTTATTCACTGTTTGCTCAATCTTGAATTTCTTCCTGTCTCCCAAGGCACGACCGTGGTATAAACACGGGCAGGCCGTGTTTTCCTCTGATCTTGCCATATTTTGTGATTTTGGCCTCCGAGTTGGTTGCAACATCCGTCTAAGTGATCTAGCTCCGCTTTCCTAGGCCAATAACCTTCTTTTCTGCACAATTGAACTCAAACCAAGTGCATTATCTGAACCAAGCAAAATGCATGCAAACTATGGGTAAAAAACACTAAAATGACTACTATGCAATGCAAAACTAACAATGAACCATATGCTATAATGAACGCATCACCCAAGATATCTAGAACGAAACACCATCGTGTAACTTCCTTCATTCGACAGATCATTTCTTTTATCTCATCAAGCACATTTCGACTAAATAATATTTGGCTCACAGTTTTACCTATTGATTCATCATGGGCCTAACTAATTATCTTAAGTTAGTTACTTAATTGAATTTTTTGGTTTAATCCTATCTTAGTGTCACATTATGTACCCAAGAATCATATGTTTTTTAAGATGTTCAAAATCTAGTTTTTTGCGAAAACTCCAAATCATGTTTTCCTAAATTAAATTTTTATTTTCATTTATGAACTAAATATTAAAGAAGACATTATGTCTTCCTCTCCACCATGGCCGAAATCAACCAACTAAGGGCATCATTTTTATCTTTCCAAACATAATTCCTCTCACATATTAAAGCTTATTGTCATAAGAAGTTATTCTGGCAGCTATGTCTCATAAAAATCACGAAACTCAGTCCAAGTTCATCAATAGGGATTGCAGTAAAACATGCAAGTAATAAAATACCAAGTTTATACAAACTTTTAACAAAATAGCGGTTCACAACGAATCATACTAAAAACACATTTGTGGAATAATAATAATAATAATAATAATAATAATAATAATAATTTAATGGAAATAAAAACTCATAATCCTCTATATCACATGTCTCAGAGCTTAACCCTTAGTTTACATCGAAATAAAAAACATCATAAAACATAAATAAATCCTAAGCTAAGCAGCAATGCATAGACTACACCTCAGCGTCCACGTCCACGTCATCATCTGCAATCTCACCATCTACTCGTACACAAGGTGTACCAGTAGCCACAAACACAGAGGGATGAGGAATCACACTCGATATGAAAAGAAATACGACATAGGCACAATGTAACATGTTGCGTAAACAATCAATCATACATCGTATCAACAAACAAAGTCTCATTAGTCAACACTAATGATCAACAGTCCTACGTCGGCAACTAATTAACGCGAACCTAACAATTACTTTGTCAGAGTCATCATGATCCTTTTCTTCTCTAGGTGAGCATATGAGAGTGTCATCAACATCCAGAGATACAGTCTGAGTCTAGTCAGCGTGATCCAGTGTATGAATGTGATGCCCTAGCAATGCCCCTCTTTTATGTAAGACCCTTTATTGGAAACTACTTACGAGACCAAGCAAAGCTCTTTGTGACCATCTTCGAACTGTTCCCATGAAACCGTTTGCTCACCACCCAACGACACCAAACCTCGATGTGTGGCAACTAGCCTAAGTGCCCATTAGCGTGCGTAACTCAAATCTGGAGTCATTATCCAATCACATTTTTGTGACCAACGGTCTTGGGATTTACTGCGTTAACAAACCCATCGACGAGTTTCCCAAAAGGCAAAAACCCATCAAATCCATCAGGTATACAATCGAAGTTATCATCGCACGTTGGTCACAAACTTGTGACCAATTACCAAACAACGAGGATTTACAACTCATTTAAATAGTGATTAACCAAACATTAGGGATATGAATCAATTCATAGCCCCTGTGAATCGATTCAGGGTTAAAAACTCATTTTGTGAATTTAAGCGTCCAGCCATGAATCGATTTATGACTTCAGTTCATCTGTTCGGTAAACAGCAGATATGCATCGATTCACTAGGCTTGCAGAAATGCAGTAAAGCTATTTTTTGCACTTTCGCAAGTTGGGGACCCCTCCTAAGTGGTCTCACGCCAAGTCCAACACTTAGGATGATTACTAAATTGTCCCTACGGTCTCCAATCACTTATTTTACATCCAATCCCTAATTAAATTCTTGTTCTGTAGTTCTTACCATTAAAACTATGGTCATGCACCAATCCCCTCCTTTAATTCCAACAATCCTTCACTCATCTAATTAATCCAAGTTTAATACCACCCACTTACATCCCTATTAGCCTCTATCAATATTTATTTTATTAATGGTTCCTCATCCAATTCCGTAATTTTATTTGTCCTATTTATTAAGACATTACACACATGATAACTTCTTAATTAATCCTATGTCATACAACATATAACCAGTTCTATTAGAAATCAAAGGTGGCATCTTTAAGTCAAGTCCAAACTTAAAGTCATACAATAAAGCCCTAAAACAATGAGTAAAAATTGCAAATCATGCTCATATAATTTCTCAATTCTTCTAAATAACATCAAAACATCACTAATCATGCATCAAGTTATCTAATTATATTAAATAACAATACTTGGGGCTCCTTGCTCCCACAAGGGCCTCATAATTCATCAAAACAAAAGCAAAATTCAACCAAAACCATTGCCTTTGCAATTATTAACAACAAATTTATATGGTTAAAGAATATCCTCTGATGTCGAGGGAATTGGACGGATAAAGATTCAAAAAAGAGGCAATTTGATTCAAGTAATAATCTATATGGTACTTCCAAAGTTATTCATAGAGGGTGAGCCTCGAAGAATCGAAGAATTACAGCCGAATGTGCAAAAAAAACTGAATTGTGTGAACCGAAAAATCAACATTGCAATTACAAGAATTCCAAATGCTTATAGAGACCCTAATATTCTTGCAGAATTTATAGCCGGACAATTAAAGGGACATGTAAATTGAAGCCCTATGCCTCTTTTCATAGGATCATCCACCCCCCATATGATGAAATTTGTAGCCATCAAGTAGGGCCCTAGATCATAACGAAAATCAAGGAAGTCAAATCTATAATTAGAATTTGAGTCTCAAGATAATTTAATAAAACAGAATTGAAAGGGTCATAGATACCAACGAAATTCCCTTTCTTATAGTCAGAAAGACTGAGAAGGAGAAGGAGAAGACCTTTCTCTGGTTGTAGCCTTGAAGACGGCGTCCAATTCGGTGGAGGAACGAGAGAGAACAACATGAAATAGCAAAAATGGAAAAGCAAGAGCTCTTGGAGTTATAGGGTTTATGAGGGCTCTTAAGGAAGGTTTAAAAATTAATTTTAGAGTCCATTTAAGTTTAGAATTAGGTCTAGGCCATGATCAATAAGTCTTATCACGTTTAGAAGCGAAACGGGCCGAAACCGGGCGACCTGCTAATTAAAAATGGATGTTAGCTACTGTGAATCAATTCATCCACAGATGCAAATCGATTCACAGACTCAGAATTGCCTAAAATGTGATTTTTCCCATTCTAAGGCTATGTAGTATCTCCCAAGAGTCTCCCTTTCTTAACTAAACCCTAAAACACTTATTAAAGCACATAATTAACACATGATAACCCTATAATCTCTAATACTTAAAGATCATAGAAATTCAGGGTGTTACATGCAACACCTTAGTATATCCATTAACCAAGTTGAACACTTCGTTAACGACGTGTGTGAACTACATTAACCAACAAAATTGATGTCAATTTTTGGTATCCCAATTTGACGTTGATTTGTCCTAAGATCATTTGCCTTAATCTCCGAGCAAATTGTTTAACTAAATTTGACTAGCTTTTGAGCGTTGACTAATCTTACAAATGATTTCCTACGACTATATATATATATATATATATATATATATATATATATATATATATATATATATATACACGGTAAAATTGTTCTGTAGGTCTTTTAACTTATTTTCGGTTTTTGAATCAGTCGTTTATCTTTTTTTCCCGAATAGATTCTTTATGTTTAAAATGTTTTCGAATCAGTTATTTATCTTTTTTTTTCCTGAATAAGTCCTTTAGGTTTGAAAAATAGGTCCTTTAAGTTTTTAGAATGTTTCAAAAAGGTCATTCAAGATTTTTAGTATGTTTCAAAAAGGTCATTCAGTGAATGGACACGTATGCCTTTTTTTCAAACCTAAAGGATCTATTCGGGAAAAAAGAAAGATAAATGACTGATTCGAAAACCGAAAATAAGTTAAAGGACCTACAGAGCAATTTTGCCCATATATGTCTGTCTTCTTAGATTTTAATAATAATGACTTAGATTTCTTTCTTGATTAGTAAGGTAATAATATTTTACTAGTGTAGAATTAATCTTTGACTTCCAAGTGACAACTACTCGTGGGTATTTGTCATTCATCCGTTAAATATGTAATCGTTATTTAGATTTTTCCTTTATTTTTCTCACTTGTGCTCATCTCCACAAATCTAGCTGTTGATCCATAATTTGCTAATTTTGATTCAAATTTCCATCCTTAAGTTGGGTCATTTAGGTTATGAAAATAGCTTATACCTTATGAAAACAATTTATAACTTAAATGAAAACAACTTATAGTTTATGAAAATAATTTGATGATATTTTCTCATTATTATAAAAGTAGTTTATACATAAGCACTTATATGATAAGGTTTTTATGCTATAAGTGCTTAATTAAACTGTTTACAATAAAAAAACACATAGTGTTCCGACCTCAAGTCCCGATATCGTTTTCCGAGGTATTGTCCACTTTGGGTCATATGTGATGTGGGCCTCATGGTTTTGTCCTTAAAAGGCGCATTGGTGGGTTAAGATATGTGGGCGTTTATAAACTCTCCTTGGCCTTGATTCCCATGCAAAGTTGGATTTTTTTGTGTATCCGGAACAGTAGTCCCCCAGTCAAGGCCAATGGGCTAAAGGGTCGTGGGCCCCCTACCTGGCGCGCCATTGTTCCGACCTCAAGTCTCGACATCGTTTTTCAATGTATTGTCCATTTTGGGTCACATGTGATGTGGGCCTCATGGTTTTGTCCTTAAAAGGCGTCTCGATAAATTAAGACATATTGGCGTTTATAAACTCCCATTGGCCTTGATTCACAAGCAATATATGATTTTTTGGTGCATTCGGAACACATAGTCTATCAAGATTTCGATCAAATTTCTAATTTATCGATTATTGTGCCTTATCCCATTCAAATATTCTAAAAAGAATTGTTTACTTATTTGGGCTTGAACTAACAACTCTACACATACACAATACACGTTCATATAATTAGAAATTATAATATCAATTTGGAGTTGACGAAGAAGATTGAGGATACAACAACAGGGCAGAAGCTCAAGAAACCTCAATAAAAAAATAAGGTGCAAAAAAATATAAAAAATATCCGATAGATATTATGACTCAAATACCATGTTGAAATTATAGCAAAAGATCACGCGGGCACCAATGTACATAGGACGAAGATGTACTTATTTTAGAAGTAACTCTTATCATAGTTAATCTCTTTAATAACTCTTTGAATACAATAATTTTTTTTTCCTTTTTTTTTGACGGAAATCAAACTTCATTCAAAAATTGAAAAAAAGATCAATACATCCAGATTGAACAGAATGTGTTGGGGCATTCTCCATCCACAATTAAAAATCAACATGAACATTTAAGTCAGCCAAGTACATGGTGATGAAACACTTAATCAGAACAGAAGCCAATATGACATTACCAAGTCATCTTAATCCTAACAGCTAAAACAAAAGCTTTCAAGTACGGTCGATGGCTAAAGAGAAAAGAGGAGTAATAGTCTTTAAACTCATCCAGTTACGGGTCATTACTATACTCTGTGCAGACTTAATCGACTATAAGTGGTCTCAGATATGACCAATCGAACCACATACCCAGGAGCCATTTGTAGGGAAGAAAGGAAGTTGAGGTTGGCGGTGACCACTATTAGTACTCCGGATCTGTAATTTTGACGCCCACGTCTTGATTGAAACTAGGATGGATCGAAGCCAATCTGTCAATCTGAATCAAACGAAACACCGTAGCAAGACCGGAAAACCAAACAACGCTGCACCAAAAAGACGAACAAAACAAAACGCCGCACTCAAATGACGAAATCACGGAAAAAACACAAAAAAAAAACTAGATCTATGTGGAAAAACCACTTTTTTAAATAAAGAGAGAGAAAAAAATGATTTAGAAGGGTGATTCCTGGCAAAAAAATGGCCAAAAACAACCCCCTCCCAGTGGTTAGGAGGGGGAAGACGAAGGCAAGAGTACAGGAGGTGGAGAAACGGCGTACAAGAGTTTTTTTTGTCTACAATAAATTTTCTTAATCCAATCATTCAATTAAAAGTTTTTTTGACACAACAAATTAAAAGTTTTTATTAAGTAGATTGATTTTGTGTTCAATTTTTTATAACATATGAAAACAATCTCATATGCCATTGCATAACTTCAATTAAAATATATCGTACTTTTAAACTATAAATAAATGTCAACTATAAGATTACATAACTATAAATTTCCAAGTTGTCTAAAATTTAGTGTGCATGATCCTTTACGTAATATAACAATGTTCATCAGTTGAATTGATGACATTTGATGTATGTACACCAAGAGTTATTAAATGGAATAGCTATAACAAGAGGTTACTCTTACATACAGAAAGTAGATCTCTTGTGCATATGGAGACAATACCATAATAATCTTTATAAAAAATGGAAATAAATCAAGAATTATAAGGAAATATAAATATTAATCCTAAGAGGTCATTTAATATACTACAAATTATTTAAAGATACAATCAAGATATTATGAAATATTTTTCATATATTATAACACATGAAATATTAAATTAATAAATTCTTATAATTAGAATATATATTAAAACATTGACAAAAATATATATAAATAAAAATTCCAACAAAATTTGTGAGGGACAAAATTAGTATGGACAAAATATGAAGCCTGGCTAATTTGGGATGATTGATCCAAGAATGACACTCTGATCATCTAATTGATAAGGTTGAATAACTCAGCTTGAAGCATATTGTAATAGTCATCTATGTTAAATTTCTCTACTAGTGGTGGTTGAATATTTGCAGCTCCTTGCTGCACAGTCTCAAACTGAGAAGCAACATTCTGCATTGCAGGTTCAAAATTTCAGTGTTGCAGTGGTTGTTCACCTCCGTTGTAATTACAAAGTGAGGACCCTGGCTTATCATAATTGCCATCTTGTTGTGTCACATGAAAATTTGTACCATAATTAGAAGCACCCTTAACAGCAGTAGCACAAGTAATATCCACAATGTCGCTAAGTTGACTACAATCTTCTGCTTCACCAAGTAGACTAGTCCAATCTTCTAGCACATCAGATTCATTTGTTGAATTTCCAACAACATCAACTTGATTAGTAATATCCACCCTCTCATTACTCTTTGCCATAAATTGCATAAGATCTGGATTGAAATCAAGCATTTGGGATTGATCAAAACCCTTATCAATTACCTTAAGTGGGTAAGGTGCTAGTTGGTTTTGAGACATTTTTTGCAAGAATCTCAAGTAGGCTTCAGTTTGATGCTTGTTTTTCAACAAGTTAATTCTTTGGTTACAAGCTTCAAGCTTAGTATCCAAAATAGCAATAAAATTCCTTAGCTGCTCTTCTCTTAGGCTTTTGATACATGGATGCCAAGTTGGAAATTTGGTCTTGAAGGTATCTTTTCTCACTTTTGAAATCTCAGCTTCAACAGTATTCTTCCTAATGTCATAAAAGTCATTGAGGTCAAAGTTCTTGGGAGGTTTCAGCTCATTTTTTGCAAGCTCATATTTTTCAATGATGGAATACACTTTTGTGGTGTCTTGTGGCCATGACACTGGTGGAGCATCACAATTGCTATCATAGATAATCAAGCAAGCATCAGCTTTGCACATGGTGGAAAATTCAGTCACTTTCTTGATTAGTCCTTTCTTTCTCTTCATGAATGCCAAGTTGCGTTCTCTCTCATTTGGGATGCTTTTTAAGGTTAATTTTGGACGACCCATGTGCTAAAAAAACATACAAATACAAATACAAATATAGAAATTAGTCAGTAAAGAAAATTTTGTGTCATAATAGATACATTATTTTTATTTTATTTTTTACACTCATGTATTCCCGACCAGACCAGAGAATAATCCCTGAAGATTCTGAAATTTATTTAAGGAATTGACCTCAAGTAATAGCCATTCTCTCATATACATGACCTTACAATCGAACTCTAGACAATGATTATCTACCTTTTGCTCCACACCGTGTTGGCAGTAGATATATTTATCTAGGACACTAGAAAAAATATATTTACATATATTAGAGATTGTCGGTGAAATCAAACCAAGAAGCTGTGACCACTAGGTTGGCCGTAAGTGGGTAATGCGTCCATCTAAATGAATGAGTTTGGCTAGTATCCGAGTTCGATCCCCAGTTATGAAACAATTCGTGACAAGACTTTACTTAACTCCCGGTCTAACACAGATTAGTCTGGTGTCCCTTTTCCCAAGATACCGTTGGTGAAAACAAGAAAAAACCGACAAGCGGTACCTTTATTGGATGTTTTGGAGAAGATACTATTTTGCAAATCTAAAGAAAAATGTGAGAAAATTTAAAAATAATCTACAGACAGCAAACCATCATGGACCGTAAAACTTAAAGTAAAGGAAGTTATTCTACAAATTCAAACTGAAAACAAAAGGCCCTATATTATATTATATTGCTAATATCTTACATTTTCACTCAAAGAAAGAAAAGGGGCTCAAGTCCTTTCTTACATCTCATTGGAATGGAAGAAATTTTTAAGATGAACAGGTAAACTGACAAAAAAAAAATCACAAGTACTTTTCTTACATTGATTGACAACAGTTTCCATAATAGGGGGAAAAGTTCTTACCTGTAATGGCTGACTTAGAACCTTCAAGGGCTGATTTCAGAGCTGTGAATAATTAAGTATTAGAATCTGAGAAGTTGATTTCAGAACTAGTTTTACCCGTAAAAAGTTCTGAATTTAGAGGGCATATTAAGAAGTCACCAGCTTAAATTTATAGGATTTTGGATGTTTTCCTATTCAATGAATGAATTTAACGAGTATAAACAAGTTTTAGACGGACGTTCAATTATATCCTAACATAATATTATTTTATTATATTACTTCTTAAAATATCTCTATCAATATCTATGTGGTGAGATATAATTGAATAATTGTGTAAAAGTTATTTACGTCATAAATTCTTTTTTAAATCTCTACCTTTATTATATACAATTGTAAATAATTTAAATAAGGATATTTCACAAATGTCAACACAAGAAGAAAACTATAAAGCCACGTCAATTAAAAAATGCCTTCATGGTCTTGCTGAGTTATAATTCTACAATTACCAAAAAAGAAAAATTTATATTAAAAAAATAAAGAATCTTCTGGTCAACACTGTCATTAAAACATCAAATAAAATTCGAATCATGCATCAGAGGAAACAATGAATGCTCTAATCTCATCAAATAAAAAAGCGATATGCACATTTCAGCCGTTTTGGCAATCAATAATTACTATAAATTTTTTGATTCGTCATGATTTTAATTCAATAAACGAAAATCTGCAAATATTTGAAATTGGTATCCAGCTGGTACTATCAAATTATTCAGATTGACTTATTACAGGAATAGTGCATTGACTATTACTGTTTAAATTGATATGAATTTGCGATAATATAAAAGTAATTTTTTTTGGGTACATATATAAAAGTAATTTAAAAAGGATGTAATACAAAAAGAAAATAAAAAGAATGTAATACAAAAAGAATGTAACAAGAATTGGCACCGATAATTTTAATACCAAAAAAAAAAAGAATTGGCACCGGTAATTTAAAAGGAATGTAATTTTAAAAGAATGTAATCATACAATTCATACGTCCGGTCTATCCTTGATTCACTCATGCTATTAACCGTTTTTCGATCCACATTTATTTCGTTGATTTCTTGCTAATTAATATTCCCTTTATTTCGTCAAAACGTTTTCACCCTTCTCAAAATTCAAAATTTAAACATGGGAGACATCTATTTTTGTAGCTTTATTTGATCCTTTCGGATACGAATCTCTCTCTCTCTCTCTCTCTCTTCAAACCACTATTCGGATTCTCCTGCTTCTCTGATATGAATCTTTACCTCCTCTCAGTTATGGGTGGATTGAATTGGCTCAGCTTATCCCCTTTGATGCAAATTTTGCTGAGAAATTGAAGCAGGCAAATTCGAGAACCTTCTCAAAGGCCGTGGAAGAGAAGAGGTTGTTGATGAAACCAATAGGGGATGCGGTCTTGAATTTATTTGTAAATAAATGCAAGAGTCTCGATAGTTTTCGTCCCACCAATGTTCAACGATACTTTTTTGTTCACGTGCCAGAGCCAGACTATGAGCCCAGAGTTTATTTTGAAGCTCAGATAAGGAAGACAAGATGTGGTCTTGGGTGGGTCATCCTGCTGGAGGTATATGCTCTTCTCTTTTGGATATTTGTGATTTGTCCAATTTTTATTTGGAGATTTATTGAAATCGTTAGAAACCCCGTGAAATGAATATCTAACAGACTAACACCGTTTTGTGTTGAGCAGCTTTGTTTACGGGAAATTTCCATATTATTTGTTGAAACTCGATTACTACCATTTGACAAGATGTTCATGGGAGACTTCTATATAGCAAAAGTAGTTTGCAGTAATTGATCACTGCACAAAAAATTTCTGGTAATTTTATTTTGCAGTAATTGATCATTTGCATTTCCTACGACCTCTTCTTCCTTTCAACTCTCTTCATGTTTCCCTTCTCTTGAGTTGATTCTGCATTATTTTAAATATTATTCACAATATTGTCAATCAATCTGTCTAACCAACCCTGACTAATGAATTGATACGATGCTTGCTTATTTTAGGTATTCTTATTATTATTATTAATTTATTATTGTATTAGCTTTATAATTTATAATTTTATATTTGTAATGTGCTTCCAATTTGTTTACATTTGACATGTTTTTCTACTTGGTTGTATAGGTGAAATGGGAATGTGATCTATAGAGTGAACATGGGCCTTATATAATCGAATAGACAAGTATGCAAACAACACCATGCTCTTCTCTTTATTAGCTTTTCCCACTTTCTCAGCTGAATATAACACTTTATTGTCTTGTGTTCTTTAGACATCTGCCATACATGCAACTTGGAGGAATAATATCTCCTAGCAGTGCTAAACTCAGTAGACTACATAGATTGTTAGTAGAACATATTCTTCCCATCATTGGTACAATTACATCTTAAGAGCTAACAGTTGATATCAGTTGGATGTGAGCTATTCGCCAAGCTTTCTATACTACTTTGTAGTCATTTATTTGGCATGGATGGAAAAACATCACTAATGAATCAATATGATGGGAACTCATATATTTTACTACCCTCATATATTTTACTATTGTTGAGTATTTGATAAATATTCATATGTTCAGTTATTTGATTTTTATTCTTACTATCATGGAATGCATTCCTCAGGCTGTTGTAGAACTAGGAGAAACATAAGAAGTAAAGATTTCTGTAGAGGAGACTGAACTTGGACCAGCTAAGCATGGTAATAATCATCCATAAAGAAGGTTTTATATTTTGGACTGTGAATTAAACAAAGAAGCATTAGTTGATGTAGCAGAACAATGCTGCAGATATATAAATTGTGTAATCGTCGATTTTTTATTGCTGATGGAAGAACATTTTTAGGTAGCTCAAGTTTATGTTGTGGCATTGATAGACAAAGGATTACAAGAGATAAAGCTGATTATCTATAAGATGATTTATTGACAGGTTCATCTTTGTCAGTTTCTTCAAGCTACTAAGCTCATTGAGTATAACACCAGTTAGACAGTTCTCAAATAGAACGATCAAATTTTGACTACTTATTTGAATGAAGTCTGAAGGGATATCACCTACGAAAGAGTTCTCTGAAAAATCAATGTGTAAAGCTGAAGAAAGTTTTCCAATTTCCCTTGGAATGATCCCATTCATCTTATTTAAAGATACAACCACTATAATGATTTCAGATTCCCAATCTCTTAAAGTTTAGTTTTTTATTTTTTTTTATTTTCAAGTGGGGTTTGAACATATTATATTAAATAACGTTCCACGAAATAATTTCCATTGGCAAACTTTTTAATATAAATTATATATTATATATGAATATATTTTTTAATATAAATTTAATTTTTATTTATATTGTGCATAGCATGAGTCTATATATTATAGAGTTTGCTTTTCTTATTTTTATTAGAATGTTTGAACATTTCACATGAAATAATTTTATTATCTAATTTAGTTTGCTGAACATTTTAATAGAAAATATAAATCTTTATTATAAATTTTTTAATATATGCCGTGCACAACACCATTTACTATAGGTTTTTTTTTGTTGTTATTTTCACATAAAGTTTAAACATTTCAGAAAATTACTTTATGGCTAATTATGTGGTGAAGATTTTAATATAACATTTATACATTTTAATATGTATTAATTGTACATGACACGGGCCTATGTATTATAGAGTTTACTTTATGATCTATGATTGAAATAAATCAAAACTTTTATATTTTTTATTGACAATTCTTTGTAGAATTTTTATAAAATTCTTATATATCAAGAAATTTATCGAAATATTAAAAAACCAACGTTTACCCGTTCATGGCACGAGTCAATTATTCTATCAATTCTTTAAATTGTTTTCAATGAATATATAATGTAGTTCTAACCCATAAATTACATATTGTTATTTTTTTATTTTCATCAATTTAATGATTATTACCATAATATTTATTAAATTTTATGGTTGAAACTAAATATGGAGCTGAAGCCTATTTATAAAAATGTTCCGGTGCTTGACACGAGTTTCATACTAGTTATATACAAATGAGAATAACCTTATTGAATATTTGCCACATGTCTTCTTATCAGAGAATTATCATTTAATGACCGCTAAGGTGTCATCTTTATTAAGGAAATTTGCTGATGTGGTATAAAAACAGTGACATGAATATATTAGATGGAATTGACATGAATACTTTAAAAAAAAATTACAATTCTCTTTTAATATTGCGGTTTAAATTTTTTGTCCCCTAGCGGTTTTAATGCTAAACGCGTTTCATTAATCGCAAAGATTTGGATCCACGATTTTTCTATCACGTTTAATGGTGGAAAGTTTTATATCATTGTGGAAAGTTCCATACGTTTTGTCCTCTGCGTTTTGTGGAAAGTTATAAAACAGGAAAATTATTATCCTAAAAATGATTTTGAATATTTGAAATTAATTCTAAATGGTTTATATTATTTTTTAATATAAATTCAAAATCATGTTGCCTGTGTTTAGTTCTAAATCATTAAATTTCTTATTAATTCCGAAACAGGAAATAATGGAATTTCCATCCTTTAATTTTAGATTACGATAATTTCTAATTTCTAGTAATAACAATTTAGTCAATTATATCAATATTGAATTAATGCAAAAAACTAAATTCAAATTTCTAGCTATCTATAAATACAATCTCTTGACAACAGACATTTCAGCACCTATCCAACCCCCATTTGAATCGTTAATACTCCCGATTAACGGATAATTTCTTCTTATAATGGATTCCGTTGCAGAAATATTTGATGATTATCTCTTTACGGGTCAAAGTCTCACTATTGATGAGTTGAGGCAATGCATGGAGGTGATTTTTCATTTTGTCTATTTCGTTGTGTTCAATATAAAAGTATTGCACTTTTACTCTATTCATGTATATTTTATGAGAGAACAAATGCATGAAAGTAGAGCCAATGAGAATATGGGATACTGTAGATTGGTGGAGGTGATGAAATGAAAGAATCAAAAAGTTGCAAAAGATGGTTGTAATTGAAATGGGGTTAATAAACCCCCTGTTTCTGGGTCTATAATCGGCTGTAGTCTTTTTATTTATTTATATTTCTTTCTACTTTAATACAATTTTGGTTATAAATCACTTCCAATTACTTTTTTCAAGTCACATTAATTTACTCAAATATATATCATTGTATCAGAGCAATAAGAAGAGAATTTCCACGTAGTGATGTAAAAAGTTAAAAAATATTGGATCAAATGTTGGATAAGAATATAATTCATTTGGCAATGACAATGGCTAAAAAACATTGTTTGATCTAATAATTTCTTTTTCCTGAGCATGTATCCTATTTCCCGGAGATTGGTGGAAAAAAAGGAAGAAAAAAAAAAGATTAGGTGAAATAAGGCAAAAACAGAGATTTAATTAGAAATGAATATAAACCCATTAGATTAAAATAAAACAAATGATGAGGATTTTGAGTAACTCTAAAAACTTACTCTTGGAGTAACTTGAACCCCTCCCATATAATATAATTATATAACAAATAACAAATATATGTTAAAATCTATTATTTCTACTTAATTGATTTATTCTGAAAATATTTTGTAAACCATCAAATGTTAAGAGATTCTTATCTAAAAATAACTATTTAAAAGATATGCATGAATATCTCTATTAAATTATTAAAGATATACCAATGTCAAATTAGTTAAAAGATATACGTGAATTTTATAAATTATAAGTATATTAAATACTTTTATCAAAAAATAACTATCCTTATCAACAGCCAGTTTTGTTGTTATACCAATTAAATTAATTATTAAAGAATATGTTTTGTTTCATAAAAATATAAAGTCCTTTAATATTCATCAAAAAAAATATCAAGTCCTTCAAGAAAAAAAAATCTGAAGTTATCTATTTTTTATCAGTATTATATATTATATCTTATGTAGTATTATATAGATATAGATATCTACAATTTATGATTTGTAATAATTACCGAAATATATATTATAAATTTGTATGATATATTATAAAATTAAAGTTAAAGTGATAAATATTTAAAAGATATATGTGACCATTCTAATGAAATTATAAAAGATTTACATGACTGTTAAAAAGATATAATTGACTATTATAAATTATAATTATTTGAAAGAGGCTTATAAAAAATAACTTATTGTGGAAAATACACAAATTTTATTTTAAGATGCGAATTAATTTAATTATAAATAAAAGACATGGTTTGTTCCATACAAAAATCAAATATTTTAAAAATCTGTTAATCATTAATAATTGATTTATTGTGAAAATATTACTAGAAAATAACAAATCTTATGTTATTCTTTAAAAAAAAATGTTATTATAAAAAAAAAACTATTTAACAGATATACATGATTATACTTATCAAATTATAAGAGTTATTAATGACTATTTAAAATTTATACACCACTATTATAAATTATAGCTATTTATAAGGGTTTTCGTAAAAGATGCATATTCTTATCAACATTTTTTATACCAATTTTTGTTCATTATAAAATTATAAAATAGTTGAATATTAGGTTATATAAATACAATATATATATATAAAGATATTATTTTGTTAATTAAATATAAATAAAAGATATGTATTGTTTCATAAAATTAATTGCAATTGTCATGAACATATCTTTTATTGAAAAACAATTTTTTACCAAAATATTTTAAATATCGTAAAAATACAACATTAATGATTTCTTTTTAATATCCATATACATAAATATAATAAATATATATCTATATGTATTCACATATTTTCTTTATATATATATATATATATAACTATTTTTGTAAACAATACATATAGCAAAGCTTTTTTATATTTATTAAATATATTGAGTATTATATATATATATAGAGAGAGAGAGAGAGAGAGAGAGTGAGTGAGAAAAGGTGATTGATTTTTTTATAGGGGATATAGAAGTTGATTGATGTTCTCCAAAAGCTACCCAATCCAATCCCAATTGAGGGTAATTGATTATATTACAATTCGGATAATCTATTGATCACATGGTGAGCTAAAATAAAGGAAAGGGTAGAACAAAACTCTCGCCCTCCAAACACCAAATCATAGCAACCTAAAGGTTGTGACTTTACCAATAGTGAAGCTTATGTTTAAAAAAATTTCGTTGAATGGAAATTTACAAATATCATGTCTATTAAACATAACAAACAATATATTTTTTAAAATATTTATAAACTCATCCACAAGGTTTACATGTACGTGTTTGGCACATGTCGGATGCACCTCCAAGTGTTCATTGAATATTTATGTTCATTGAATTCACCTCCAAGTGTCATTCTCTCAAGAAAAATACAATTAATGATCTCCCATGTGTACAAAACCTAAAAATAATCCTCCGTGTGTCATCATTTTGAACATCTCATATATCATGTGTCAACATTTTCCTTACATATTAATCGTACAAATGGATTTAATTTTCATTATATTTTAATGGTTAATTAATTTAGTACCTTCTACAGTCCACTATTCATACTAGATTCATCGTCTCCGTACTTTAGAAATTTCAATTTGCTTTTATTTTTTAAAAAAACAAATTATCCCTATTTCTTTCATTCAAAAATCTACAATCATTATTATTAAAAAACGACAACTACATATATTAAAAAGTACACTAATTGATTTCATGCTCTTTTTCAGCACATCATAAAGTCCTTTTTGGAAATAAAAAACATCTTCCTAATTAAAATAATCAACATTAAATGCGACATTAATTGTGTGTTTCAAAAAAAGAAATACAATAATCAGCCGTTATTTGCAAATTTGTTTCATGTTTTATTTGTCGTGAAATTGGGCTCATATTCTGATTGATTTTTTTCAATTTAAATTCAACAAATTCTCATGTTTGCTTTAATATAAATTGCGAACATCCACTGTTATATCCATCACCTCACATTCTATTCATAATAACACATGTACCAGTGTTATAACTTCCCATAAGAAGAATCCTGAAAATTTGATTCTTAATTCGATACGTAGGAAAATTTTGGAGGTATGACTTTATGCGAAGCCATGTGAGATAAATTCATTTGATCAAAAACTTGTGAGTATGCCATTTGGAACATTCCTCTTTGAAGATATTCACAATTGAATATAGTATAGAAGATAAATAGATATAGATTTTAACTTTTTCTTGAAACCGTGACTTTTCAATAAACAAATAAAATATCGAAGTAGTTTAACTTTGCCAGTTGAACTTGAAGTTAATTCTGGTGATAGGAAATATAAGTCATGTAGGCAGATACAATTCTAACACAAAATACAAAAGGAAATAGAAATCAAGGATAATGCTTTTGAATAAAGGAGAGAGTGACATAATAAGAATTTCAAGCTACTAAAATATATTGCCAATAATCTTTTTTTTATGTAAACAAGTCTATTCCATTTCATTCAAAATAGCATCAGCAATACATGATGGCATAAAATCAAAAACTTGGTGACTAGTATAGAATTTTGAAGCTCTAGCTAACATATCAGCAACAAAATTGGCTTGTCTCCTAACATAATTAACCCGATAGTGTTGATAACGACTTAGCTTAATCTTACACTCAGTGACTAAAGCCTCAAATTCAGTCTGACAGCGGTTATGACCAGTTATATCATCCACCAAAGGCTTACAATCAGATACATGTGACGGTATCCCAACTTGCTAATCAACTGAATTGCTTCAACCATACCTCGCACCTCTACCTCTTTTGCTAGGATACAACCATGCAACAACATAGTTTTTGCCACTACAAACTCACCAAGGTAATTTCTGACACACATGGCAATACCGTAGCACCCAATATCATTAAAAATAGCTGCATCAGTATTGCATTTAAATTCACCAACTAAAAAGCAAACATACACAGTAGATAATTAACATTAAGAGAATGTTACAAAATTTATAAGTGCGTTCAATGAACATATGATTAAAATGGTGAAAAGAAAGATGGAAACATTATAAGTTTATAAGAAAATATAAACTATATTAACATGGGAAAAATACTTATAGTTGTGACAGTGAAAAGATATAATATAATATAATATAATATAATATAATATAATATAATATAATATAATATAGTTATAAGTTGTAATTTTTATCTAAATGTATAAAAAAAATATTATTTCTTCTAAATCCTAGGTGTATAATTTCTTAAAGTATATACCGCGCGTAGCACGGGCCTATAGATATATTATAAAAAAAATTATCAAACACTTTTATTTGAGAAAAATTCAATTTTATTTTAGTATAACACAAGGATGAACATATTACAAGAAAACACATGAGAAAATTACATTAAACACAATAGTTTACACTAAAAAAGTATTTATACCTATATGTTAATTAATCAATATAGATATTCTGATTGATTTTTTTCAATTCAAATTCAACAAATTCTCATGTTTGCTTTAATATAAATTGCGAACATCTACAGTTCTATCCATCACCTCACATTCTATTCATAATAACACGTGTACCAGTGTTATAACTTCCCATAAGAAGAATCCTGAGCAATTGATTCTTAATTCGACACGTAGGAAAATTTTGGAGGGATGCCTTTATACAATGTCATGTGAAATAAATTCATTTGATCAAAAACTTGTGAGTATGCAATTTGGAACTTTCTTCTTTGAAGATATTCACAATTATATATAGTATAAAAGATAAATAGATATAGATTTTAACTTCTCCTTGAAACCGTGACTTTTCAATAAACAAATAAAATATCGTAGTAGTTTAACTTTGCCAGTTGAACTTGAAGCTAATTCTGGTGATAGGAAATATAAGTCATCTAGGCATATACAATTCTAACACAAAATACAAAAGGAAATAGAAATCAAGGATAATGCTTTTGAATAAAGGAGAGAGTGACATAATAAGAATTTCAAGCTACTAAAATATATTGCCAATAATCTAAAAAGCAAACATACACAATAGATAATTAACATTAAGAGAATGTTACAAGATTTATAAGTGCGTTCAATGAACATATGATTAAAATGGTGAAAAGAAAGATGGAAACATTATAAATTTATAAGAAAATATAAACTATATTAACATGGGAAAATACTTATAGTTGTGATAGTGAAAAGATATAATATAATATAATACAATATAATATAATATAATATAATATTAAATAATATAATATAGTTATAAGTTGTAATTTTTTTCTAAATGTATAAAAAATGTTATTTCTTCTAAATCCTATGTGTATAATTTCTTAAAGTATATACGCGCGTAGCATGAGCCTATAGTTATAAAAAAATTTATCAAATATTTTTATCTGAGAAAAATTCAATTTTATTTTAGTATAACACGGGGATGAACATATTACAAGAAAACACATGAGAAAATCACATTAAACATAATATTTTACACTAAAAATTGTTAATATCTAGATGTTAATTAATCAATATAGAAATCATGGGTAAAACATTACACATGGGAATAAAATTTTACATGAAAGCAAATTTAGATTTATTGAAGTTTTAGTTTAATCTAAGCAAATTTGGATTCTCTTTCATGAAGTTATATCTATAAATAGATTGATCAATGTATAAATATAAATTATATAGAAAATATAATACACGGGAATGAACATTTTACATGAAAGCAATAGATAAAATATAATACCCGGAATGAAATTTTTTTTTTGATATAAAGAGGAGGTTTACAACCAACTACCTAACTAACCGTGGGAGTCAAGCCCCTCTAGCATCCTCATCTAAACAAAATCTAAGAAGAGATGGTACATAGTCTAACTGATTACATGATAAAGAACCCGAATGTCCTAGATTAGCTAGCCAATCTGCAAACCTATTTCCTTCACCGTGAAAGTGTTGAATAGAGCAAACCCAATTAACATCCTCATGAAAAACAAATTCATTATAAACTTTTTATGTATATTTTAGATAATTTCTTATGAAATTTCCCATGATCATTTTTGTTTATATTTTTTTAATATACATCATGCATAGAACGGGGCAACATACTATAGAATGCATCTCATTTGTACCCCGATATATAATCCGTCTGAGAGTCTATTTATATTTTAAAATTTCATTTTATAAAATGTTTTTTTTACTAGGAACTTCCACATTAGTTTGATAAAAATATAAGTTCATCACAATTTTTTATTCTCTTAAGTCAGCAATAATTTATATTTTTTCCGTTATATTCAATTTTAAATATGATAATCAACCACATATTTAACCAACTCATTATAATGGACAAAAGTAATTACTATATTAAAGATTGCTATACATTGCAATGCATAATTGAAATTAAAATACTCTTATATAATTTTTTGTAGACAATGCGTCAAACTCATTTTAACAAAAAAGTTATATAAAAAAATTAAATTATTTTATATAAATGTTCAAAAGCCAATATATACCCGTGCATGACACAGGTTACTATACTAGTAATTAATAATGTTAAGTAACCTCGTCTAATTTTTTTTTTTTGATTTCATCTATAAATTTCATTCCCTGAATTGTTTTTATGGGAACTTGTTAATTTTTTAATGGAAGACTTTAATTCTATGGGAACTTGTTCCAAATGGGTATGCTCTCTCTCCCCTACAAGTAATGTGGTTGATATTAGGAAAATGAATGAGGTCATTGAAAATAAAATTCGAATTAAATAAAGAATATTTTATGAATGATTTTGTTAAAAATGGTAGAATTGGTTTAAATTTGTTTATATTTTAGACCACCAATATTTGTTTATATTTGAGACCCAAAGGAGTATATTACTTCTAGTTACAAAAAACCCTAGTTACTCTATCAACCATTTGCCAAAAAATAAAAAATAAAAAAATAACCTAGTAAGTAAATTCATAAAAATCCCTAGTTATTATAAGCAAAACTAATTAAATATATTAATTAAGAATGTTAGTTAATGTTTTTTGTTGTAATCAAAAAAGTAATTGCATATCCCGAATTTTTCTTTCTCTTCATCTAATTTTCCATGGATACTTATTTCATGAGAATAAAAAGAATTATTAGAAAATAAAATCTGAATTAATTAAAGAGTATTTTGGGAATAATAACATTAAATATAGTGGATTTAATTATGATTTGTTCATATTTTAAACCATTAAACACAGTTTTTTTTCTTAGAGTCGTGAGGAGTGTTTCATATTCCTCTAGACTCGAATATAAGTTAAAATATTTAATTTCATATTGATCAAAAAATTAATTGCATTTAATTTCTTAATTGCATTTATTAAGAATTGCATTTCTTATAAATGTCATTTTTTTCAATTAATTTTCTGTAGGAACTTATTTTATTAAGGGAATAAAATGGGTTATTGAAAAACACTATGTATTAATAAAGAGTATTTTAGTAATAATGTCATTAAATACGGTGAAATTAGTTAGTTTTATTTATAATAACATTTTGGACCGCTAATCATAAGTTCTTTTTTTGTTTTTCTTTCTATTCTAGACGGTGTAGTACAAGTTTATATGTCCAAAAATTGAAATGACACAAGAATCCATTTTGAAAAGGTTAGCCTATCGTTAAAACACTACCTAAGGCATAATTCTTGGTTTGTGTCTTTAGGAACTAACCAGCATCTTTTGTTTTCTTGAAAACCTCAAATGTGCGTGACAACAAATAAATAAATAAATGCAGGTGGAACGTTGCAGCTTTAATTTTTATGTTTTTTGGGATGTGTTTAAAAAATGTAATATTTCATTAATATTTTTTGGAAGATGAAAAATTAACGTTGTAACCCACAAAAAACAATTGTATAAAATTTGCAGGTTGATCACATTCACATGGTAGGCGAGGGGGAAAGCCTGTCGAGCATTTTACATCGATTCCAAGAATCCGATTTTTCATGTTCGCAGTTCGAGGGTCTAAGGGTCGATAGCTCAGAGGCTATTGATGAAGATACCCAATTTGCCCCTACTTCCTCTTGCTCCAATACTGAGGCTACAAGCCGTTCTGTAATTTCATGTGAACCCAACGTAGCGACCATTGCTAACAACAAGAAGACCACCAATGGTTTCTTCCTCTCTCTTGGCAGCAGGAGGAAGGGTGCTCCCAAGACAGCTCCTCTCTCCTAGCAATTCAAATACTAAAGAAAAAAAGGTAGTAAATTTTAATTAGCAAGATATTAATTAATTAATTAGCATTATATTATATAACCCGTGTCATGCACGGATATGTAAATCAGAAAAAAATTTAAATAAATATTGATAAAAAATAATATTTATAATGTTTAATCATATCATATACACATATATACATATTTAATATATACATATATATATATATATATATATAAATATTGATAAAAAATAATATTTATAATGTTTAATCATATCATATACACACACACACACACACACATATATATATATATATATATTTAAAGATATTTACTAACTTACACCCACACATTTTTAATCATATCATACACACACACACACACATATATATATATATAAAGACATTTACTAACTTACACCCACACATTTTTAATCATATCATATACACACACACACACACACATATATATATATATATATATATAATGATACTTGGGGAAGTATTTTGGCAAGTTTGTTCACCATGTTATTATATGGGTGCGTGTGTGCACGCGCCAATTATCGTTTCTTCATATAATGCAACTTACATGTTAAGGTCCTTTTCCGTGTTTATTTATGAATAAGCTTTATGGACTGGTGAAATCCGATGTCATACATACAAAATTGGAGGCGTTGAAGGACTCCGGGTTTGAAGTAGGGACATGAAGATGGTTGCTTCAGTTAGGTGTATAATTTGCTGGCAAAACAATAAATAATTTACAAACAATTGTTAGTGCGATTGATTTATTGTTTTTTGTTGTTGCTGTTACGCAACAAGTGCCTTTTAGGAAACCTACTGTGAGTTGCCGGTGAAATATAAATTTGATCTGATGCGATCTTTTGATGAAGTAACTAATTTATATTTCCCTTCTTTATCTGTGTAAGTTACCTGCTATCATATTTTTGTAATTTTTGGATATAAAAGGAAAAGTGAATATCAATTTAATTCCTTTTTTGCATGCTTCTCTGTGTAGGTGTACCCTATTGATGTGCCAAAATCCGATCCAAGGAATTTTGCTGAGGATGATTCCATATATATTTCACTGAGAGGCAGTATTTTATTTATGTTTTTTTTGTATTTGTTAAAAGTACGTATGGTTTTTGTAAGTATTTTTTAATGATGTAGTTGTGGTTGTTGAGTAGGTTACTGCACTAATGCTTCAATTACTTTTTAGATTGTTGAGATACTAGCTGTTTATTTTCCCGGCCTTAGCTTATACCTAAATCTTATAGTTATGAGTAGTTTCCTTATGAGAAGAATAGCTTATTTTTAGCTGCCACCTAATATGAATTTGATCAACAGAAAATTTGACCAACAAGTTAGCTAAATTTGGTGCCTACCCGAGCTAATTACGTAGTTGTTCTGTGTCAGATTTGCCAAGTCTCAATTGCAATGCAAAGGGCTTAGAACTTACAAGGCGAGCTTCTAACTTTAGTGTATAATTATATCTCTAGATAATTAATGACATGCATTTGTTATGTCATGAAATCAATATTCGAGGTATTATTATTGCTGGATAATTACACTCGATGATGTTTCAATGTGCCTATTTCTCTTTAATATGAGGGAGAAATTTATCTTGAGATGAAATACCCATGGTAGAATTAGACTAATAGTATGCAACAATCATAACCACTAGACCCCTTTAAATGAAAGAATTCAAGTAAAAATTTAACCAAAAATGCCATTTATATCTTATATTTTCACATTTTTAGATAAAATTTTACCTTAATTTTCTCTCTCTCACAATTCTCTTCAAATAATACCTGTGCCAGAATCTTTGTGTCTTTTATGACCCTTAGCTTATGCATTTTTTCTTACATTATTCCTGGTAAAACTGTCCTATTTATCCTTTAGTTGACTTTTGCTCTTGGATTTTATTAGGGAAGAACTTATCTCATTGGTTTCATTCCTCGCTGCATCTTTGTAATCTCCAAGATCTAACACCCCACTTTAGTTTGCATTAGATCTTGAGTTTGTCCAAACATGTTTAAAAAGTTTTGCTGCATGTAACTCCTGAGTCCTCAACATGGACTTTATATGCTATATTTTGAGAATGAGTGACTGCAACTGGCTTGCAGATTTTGTTGTTTGAAACTAGATCTTTTCAAAGCAGTTAACTTCAAGTACTCCTGCGTAGTGGGTGAGCTTCTACTTATATTCATGGGATGGAATGCTGGATTCTTTTAAAAGGAAATGAGTAACATTTGAACTTTTTAAGCTTTCTGTTGCATCGTTATTCTTCATGCTTATAGTTTTGTTCATCTTACCATTTGAAGTACTCAGTGATTTGCTTTTTTTTAATGTTAACTTCATGAAACTTGGTTCATCTTACCATTTTAAAAACCTTAACGATGATATCAACTCTCTCATTTTCAACTAATTACTTGGCCATGTTTTGGCAATTTGTTTTAACAATTTTAAACATGGTGTGCACAATTTGTTACATATTTAATATTGGTTGCTTATGATTTTTCTATCCTTGCCAAAAAAAATTGAGATATATAAAATTATAGATAAAGAACTAGAAAATTTTCTAATTTTTTGGATAGAATTGTACAGTTTTTCGGTGGCATGTGTATGCCGGCTTTTCAGCTGCCAGAGAAGCATAGAGTTTGTTATCTGATCTTTCTGTACTCTCTTTTAGCTGGAACTTGCTTGTTGGCTTATGTAATTGATTTGGCAATTCAATTTTATGGAACCTCTGCCCATAATTAATCGATGATGGTATAAATTAAAGGAAAGAAAGATACTTATTATGCTTGCCATACCGTACTTATTGTAGTATGTCCAAATAGATATTATGTTTGAAATCATTTTTTGTTTGCAACAGTAGTTAGATGGGAGTCACTGTGATATTTTTACAAGGATAATACACATAATGGGTTATTAATTACTACATTTATCAATTTTTATTGGTTTGTTTCTTTTCTCATGTACTTCTTTTGAATTATTTGAATAAACAGTAACACGTGGCAGAAGTAGTACTTGGTGAGAACCTGTGGAAAAAGAAAACGACTAAATGGAAATAGTCAATAGTTATTAAAGATGAGCTGAGTACCTTTGATTTGCTGAAATATGTGATAACAATCTCATGAAGGACAATAGGGATTGGATCAAGTTTTTTCGAGAGAAACATTTTCTACACCAAGGCCAAGGAGGAAAGCCATTTCAATTTCAATAAGAAACACAGTCATGTATAAGCCATAGCAAATATAATCCTGCTTATATTAACAATGTTACACCTTTTAAATGGTAGTTCTAATTGCAAGCAATTTCTCAATTTAAAATGCCATCACAAAGCTTCATGACCCATTATGTTTTTATTTTTCTCCATCTTTTAGGTACAAAATCAGATGACACTTCTATATTTGCACTTTATTTAACAAAAGTTATAGAAGTATTTGCATATTTTAATCTCATCATTTCCTATAAAATGACATCTTGAGGATTTCGACCTCATCGTTTCTCGGGCCGGTCCAACATATTTGTAGGCTTAAAGCGAAATTTAAAATGAAGCTTTTTTTAAAACTAACAACAAAAAATTTAGAGGTCTATTTAGGTGTAATTAGTTTTTACAATATTAAACAATATAAAAATAAATATTAAATGTATTCACAAGATTGATTAATTTTGTTGCTGAATTAATTGGTAGCAAAAGTAATGGGAGAAATTAATATTATGAGGCCTAAAAGAATAAATATTAATAAAATTAATACTATTAGTTAAATTAAAAAAAATTGATGCCTTAAGTGGTTGGTTTGGTGGCAGCCCCCTTGGGCCAGCTCTTTCGTTATGGGGGAGAGGAGTTTAATTTCCTTGAAGTTAGTTGTATCAAGTGAAATGTGCCACATTAAAAATTAAAAGATGAAGTTAAGCCCAAAAAATCCAATATTTTGTGGTGCATTTCTAAATCATATATTACTAAGATTAATATATGAACTAAATTGATAAAATTTTCAATTATACATTACATGTAATTTTTCAAATTCTAATGGTAACGTAGTATCTTATCAATGAAAGGATCAAGTTGAATAATTATATTTTTATACAACGATTATATTTTTAACTTATAATTTTTCTATCTTACTATTTCTTACCTAATTACTTATTAAAGATTTTCTATTACCCAATCAATTTTAGCATTTTACCTAATGAATTGAAATTTAATATGACAAAAAATAAAATTGAAATGTTATCTTAACAATTCTTAGGCAAATCATTATTTTATTTATTTATTTAGTTATTATCATTTAACTTTTATAAGAGTAATTTGAATGTTTTTATATATAAATATATAAATTATTGATAATGTATAAGTCACAAGGAAGAATATTTTACATGAAAGTACAGATAGGAAAAATTACACTTAACACATAGGGATAAATTTCTTACGTGAGAAATATTAATATTTTAATTGATCATACGTAATTTTCAATATTTTTAACAACCGTGTCATCCATAATCAAAATAAAATAGGCTTTTTAATAACATATAATACAAAATATAATATATGTGAATGAATATTTTACATGAAAGCAATAGATAAAATATAATACACTAGAATGAATATTTTATATGAAAAACAAATAGATCTATAAGAAATTCTCCATGATCTTTTTTGTTTATAATTTTTTAATGAGCCTACATACAATAGATATGTTGTTACTATAGAGTGCATCTCATTCGTACTCCAACGTATAACCCGCGGGAATATTTTGAACTTTATATATATAATTAGTTGTAATTTTTATCTAAATGAATAAAAGAATATTACTTCTTTTAAACCCTGTGTGTATGATTATAGTTTTTCTAAATATATATCATGCATAGCACGAGCCTACAGATATACCGTAAACTAAGTTATCAATCATTTTTTTATCTAATTTTTTTTTAGTTTAACAAGAGGATTGACATATGACAAGAAAATATAGGGAAAATTACATTTAACATAAAATTTTACTCAAATAATATTAATACCTATATGTAAATTGATTAGTATAGAAATTATAGATAAAACATTACATATGGGAATAACATTTTACAAGAAAGAAAATTAAGATTTTATTAAAGTTTTACTTTAATGTAAGCAAATTTGGATTCTTCTTTATAAATTTATATCTATATATAGGTTGATCAATATATAAATATAAATTATATACAAAATACAATGCACGGGAATGAACATTTTACATGAAAGATAAAATATAATACACGAGAATGAATAGTTTATATGAAAATAAATTGATTATAAAGATATTTTATGTACATTTTAGGTAATTTCTTATGAAATTCCTCATAAACTTTTTTGTTCATATTTTTTAATATACATCGTGCGTAATACGGGTCAACATATATACAATAGATATATTGTTACTATAGAGTGCATCTCATTCGTACCTCATGTATAACACATGCATCACATGGGTCATAACAAAATGTTGTTTCATTTTTTTGTACTAGGAACTCTGGCATTAATTTAGTAAAAATATAGGTTTATAACGATTTTTTATTCTCAACAATAACTTATATTTTTTCCACTATATTCAATTTTAAATATGATAACTATCTACATATTTAACCAACTCTTTATAGTGGACAATAGTAATTACTATACTTTGTGATGTATAATTTTCTTAGATATTGCCTCAAGCCCATTTTAACAAAACAAATTATATAACAAAATTAAATAATTTTATACAAATGTTCAAAGGTCAATATATACCTACGCATGGCACGGGTTACTATACTAGAGACACAAGAAAATATTGTGTATATAGACTGATTAAAATATAAATTTAAATTAGATATATATGGTATTGTTAGACAGAGAAAGACACAATTTTTCAATATTAATACCTGTCATAATTGGTTATAGGGTAACTGTTTAATTAAAAAAAGATTGTCTTTCTTCAACATAACCATATGTATCTTGTTATTTATAAGTAAGGATGGCAATTGGACCAGGCCCACTGGGCACCCGCAAAAAAACCCGCAATGTGCAGGATAAATACCCGCTTTATGAGTCTGGGTTTGGGTAATTACCCGTAAATTTGAGTGGATATGGGTGCGGGTACGGGCACTCTAGTGTCCAGCCCACACTATATATATATATATATATATATATATATATATAAAATTATCAAAATTATAATTTTATATTAAATTATGCATTCTACTGCTCTGCTGAGATTTCTTCTGGGCAATTTGATAGTCCAGTGCGTGGATTAAATGTGAGGGTGCTATATGAATTGGATGCAGCAAGTTTTGTTTAAAATTGGAAGTGTTTCATTATGATTAATGAGCCGTGAGATGTAATTTCATAAATTCTAATGTTGTTGGGGTAAGGGTGGGTGGAATTATTTGCTGAGTGGTTGCACTGCTGTCATTGAATTGTGAAGGATTAGGATGTATAATCTTTTCCTTTTATGCTTCATAGATGTAATATTTTGGTGGGCTTTCTTGAGCCTATATCCACTTATTTCAACAATAATTCTTTTGCCTCTTCTAAAAAAAAATCAAAATATTAAATAGAATTGATTAATCTATCTATTTTTTTTTTACCCGAATCTAATTATTGTAATACGTATTTGCTTTTCATATTTTGGATTTTTTTATTTGGCTAAATACTATGATTTGTAATATTTTTGAGTTGATTTGAAAGATTTTTCGATCGTATTTTAATTAATTTATGATGTTTTTTTCATTATGTATTTTCTTTTCATGGTTAAAGTGCGGGTAGCGGGTGTGAGTACGGGGATTTAGGTACCCAACGGGTATGAGGACGAGCACTAAAGTTGCTGCCCACACGGGTATGGGCTCGAGTACGGGCACTTCTATCAAATATGGATATGGGGAGGGGTACTATAGTACCCTTCCCAGAGGGTGCCCTTTGTCATCCCTATTTATAAGCAGGAAAGATTCCAACCTAAACTTATGTATTAGGCAATAATCCATGATATTATTATTCTGAGACAAATTGGAGGTCTTAAATTTAGGAAACAAATCTAGTTAAATCCCCCCAAAAAATTGTGTTTGGGAAATTTATTTCTGATGTCACAATTGGAAATTTACTTTATTCAATGAAGTTTTTTATGGAACAGAATCAATGGTTAATTTTCTCCCCATATTTTTTAGTTTAGGACTTATTTCTAATATCGCTATCAAAAATTTCCATTATTCAATGAAAACTTTTTTGTTAACCAAATTATATCTTATAAGTAATATCTGATATCCAGCTATATATGTCATTTATATTTAAAATATTTATTTTGATTGAGTCAATAAAAATATGTACTAGTCTTCTTCTTTTATATAACTAAAAGTGTTCGTGCTAGTGTGTTGCATGTTGAACTTCAATCAAGGAATTGTATTGGGGTGACTTCTTGGGTGGTGCCGTTGGTGTTTTTCCTCACCATGGTGCTGGAAAAAATTATTGGCTTTTGTATGTTTGTTCCTGGTTTTAGCCATCAAAAAAATTCCCCCAACAAGTCATGAAATTTCACGGGTTCCACACAAGGCACTTGCTTCCTCCAAATTATAAGGAAACATAAATATTAATCCCAAGAGGTCATTTAATATACTACAAATTATTTAAAGCTACAATCAAGATATTATGAGATATTTTTCATATATTATAACACATGAAATATTAAATTAATAAATTCTTATAATTAGAATATATATTAAAACATTGACAAAAATATATATAAATAAAAATTCCAACAAAATTTGTGAGGGAAAAAATTAGCATGGACAAAATATGAAGCCTGGCTCATTTGGGATGATTGATCCAAGAATGACACTCTGATCATCTAATTGATAAGGTTGAATAACTCAGCTTGAAGCATATTGTAATAGTCATCTATGTTAAATTTTTCTACTAGTGGTGGTTGAATATTTGCAGCTGCTTGCTGCACATTCTCAAACTGAGAAGCAACATTCTGCATTGCAGGTTCAAAATTACAGTGCTGCATTGGTTGTTCACCTCCGTTGTAATTGCAAAGTGAGGACCCTGGCTTATCATAATTTCCATCTTGTTGTGTCACATGAAAATTTGTACCATAATTAGAAGCACCCTTAACAGCAGTAGCACAAGTAATATCCACAATGTCGCTAAGTTGACTACAATCTTCTGCTTCACCAAGTAGACTAGTCCAATCTTCTAGCACATCAGATTCATTTGTTGAATTTCCAACAACATCAACTTGATTAGTAATATCCACCCTCTCATTACTCTTTGCCATAAATTGCATAAGATCTGGATTGAAATCAAGCATTTGGGATTGATCAAAACCCTTATCAATTACCTTAAGTGGGTAAGGTGCTAGTTGGTTTTGGGACATTTTTTGCAAGAATCTCAAGTAGGCTTCAGTTTGATGCTTGTTTTTCAACAAGTTAATTCTTTGGTTACAAGCTTCAAGCTTAGCATCCGAAATAGCAATAAAATTCCTCAGCTGCTCTTCTCTTAGGCTTTTGATACTTGGATGCCAAGTTGGAAATTGGGTCTTGAAGGTATCTTTTCTCACTTTTGAAATCTCAGCTTCAACAATATTCTTCCTAATGTCATAAAAGTCATCGAGGTCAAAGTTCTTAGGAGGTTTCAGCTCATTCTTTGCAAGCTCATATTTTTCAATGATGGAATACACTTTTGTGGTGTCTTGTGGCCATGACACTGGTGGAGCATCACCATTGCTATCATAGATAATCAAGCAAGCATCAGCTTTGCACATGGTGGAAAATTCAGTCACTTTCTTGATTAGTCCTTTCTTTCTCTTCATGAATGCCAAGTTGCGTTCTCTCTCATTTGGGATGCGTTTTAAGGTTAATTTTGGACGACCCATGTGCTAAAAAAACATACAAATACAAATACAAATATAGAAATTGGTCAATAAAGAAAATTTCGTGTCATAATAGATACATTATTTTTTTTTACACTCATGTATTCCCGACCAGACCAGAGATTAATCCCTCAAGATTCTGAAATTTATTTAAGGGATTGACCTCAAGTAATAGCCATTCTCTCATATACATGACCTTACAATCGAACTCTAGACATTGATTATCTACCTTTTGTTCCACACCATGTTGGCAGTAGATATATTATCTAGGACACTAGAAAAAATATATTTACATATACTAGAGATTGTCGGTGAAAGCAAACCAGAGCTGTAACCACTAGGTTGGCCGTAAGTGGGTAATGCGCTCCATCTAAATGAATGAGTTTGGCTAGTATCCGAGTTCGATCCCCAGTGATGAAACAATTCGTGACAAGACTTTACTTAACTCCTGGTCTAACACAGATTAGTCTGGTGTCACTTTTCCCAAGATACCGTGGGTGAAAACAAGAAAAAACCGACAAGCGGTACCTTTATTGGATGTTTTGGAGAAGATACTATTTTGCAAATCTAAAGAAAAAGGTGAGAAAATTTAAAAAATATCTACAAACAGCAAACCATCATGGACCGTAAAACTTAAAGTAAAGGAAGTTATTCTACAAATTCAAACTGAAAACAAAAGGCCCTATATTATATTATATTGCTAATATCTTACATTTTCACTCAAAGAAAGAAAAGGGGCTCAAGTCCTTTCTTACGTCTCATTGAGAATGGAAGAAATTTTAAAGATGAACAGGTAAACTGACAAAAAAAAAATCACAAGTACTTTTCTTACATTGATTGACAACAGTTTCCATAATAGGGGGAAAAGTTCTTACCTGTAATGGCTGACTTAGAACCTTCAAGGGCTGATTTCAGATCTGTGAATAATTAAGTATTCGAATCTCAGAAGTTGATTTCAGAACTGGTGTTACCCGTAAAAAGTTCTGAATTTGGAGGGAATATTAAGAAATCACCAGCTTAAATTTATAGGATTTTGGATGTTTTCCTATTCAATGAATGAATTTAACGAGTATAAACTAGTTTTAGACGGACGTTCAATTATATCCTAACATAATATTATGTTATTATATTACTTCTTAAAATATCTCTATCAATATCTATGTGGTGAGATATAATTGAATAATTGTGTAAAAGTTATTTACGTCATAAATTCTTTTTTAAATTAGATATATAAGGTATTGTTAGACAGAGAAAGACACAATTTTTCAATATTAATACCTGTCATAATTGGTTATAGGGTAACTGTTTAATTAAAAAAGATTGTCTTTCTTCAACATAACCATATGTATCTTGTTATTTATAAGTAAGGATGGCAATTGGACCAGGCCCATTGGGCACCCGCAAAAAAAACCCGCAATGTGCAGGATAAATACCCGCTTTATGAGTCTGGGTTTGGGTAATTACCCGTAAATTTGAGTGGATATGGGTGCGGGTACGGGCACTCTAGTGTCCAGCCCTCACTATATATATATATATAATTATCAAAATTATAATTTTATATTAAATTATGCATTCTACTGCTCTGCTGAGATTTCTTCTGTGCAATTTGAGAGTCCTGTGCATGGATTAAATATGAGGATGCTATATGAATTGGATGCAGCAAGTTTTGTTTAAAATTGGAAGTGTTTCATTATGAATAATGAGCCGTGAGATGTAATTTCATAAATTCTAATGTTGTTGGGGTAAGGGTGGGTGGAATTATTTGCTGAGTGGTTGCACTACTGTCATTGAATTGTGAAGGATTAGGATGTATAATCTTTTCCTTTTATGCTTCATAGATGTAATATTGTGGTGGGCTTTCTTGAGCCTATATCCACTTATTTCAATAATAATTCTTTTGCCTCTTCTAAAAAAAATCAAAATATTAAATAGAATTTATTAATCTATCTATTTTCTTTTTTTTTACCCGAATCTAATTATTGTAATATGTATTTGTTTTTCATATTTTGGATTTTTTTATTTGGCTAAATACTATGATTTGTAATATTTTCGAGTTGATTTGAAAGATTTTTCGATCGTATTTTAATTAAGTTATGATGTTGTTTTCGTTATTTATTGTCTTTTCATGATTAAAGTGCGGGTAGCGGGTGTGGGTACGGGGATTTAGGTACCCAACAGGTATGGGGACGAGCACCAAACTTGCTGCCCACACGGGTATGGGCTCGGGTACGGGCACTTCTTTCAAATGTGGATATAGGGATGGGTACTATAGTACCCTATCCAGAGGGTGCCCATTGTCATCCCTATTTATAAGCAGGAAAGATTCCGACCTAAACTTTTGTATTAGGCAATAATCCATGATATTATTATTCTGAGACAAATTGGAGGTCTTAAATTTAGGAAACAAATCTAGTTAAATCCCCCCATAAAATTGTGTTTGGGAAATTTATTTCTGATGTCACAATTGGAAATTTACTTTATTCAATGAAGTTTTTTATGGAACAGAATCAATGGTTAATTTTCTTCCCATATTTTTTAGTTTAAGGACTTATTTCTAATATCGCTATCGGAAATTTCCATTATTCAATGAAAACTTTTTTGTTAACCAAATTATATCTTATAAGTAATATCTGATATCCAACTATATATGTCATTTATATTTAAAATATTTATTTTGATTGAGTCAATAAAAATATATACTAGTCTTCTTCTTTTATATAACTAAAAGTGTTCGTGCTAGTGTGTTGCATGTTGAACATCAATCAAGGAATTGTTTTGGGGTGACTTCTTGGGTGGTGCCGTTGGTGTTTTTCTTCACGATGGTGCTGGAAAAAATTATCGGCTTTTGTATGTTTGTTCCTGGTTTTAGCCATCAAAAAAAATTCCCCCAACAAGTCATGAAATTTCACGGGTTCCACCCAAGGCAGTTGCTTCCTCCAAATTATAAGGAAATATAAATATTAATCCTAAGAGGTCATTTAATATACTACAAATTATTTAAAGATACAATCAAGATATTATGAGATATTTTTCATATATTATAACACATGAAATATTAAATTAATAAATTCTTATAATTAGAATATATATTAAAACATTGACAAAAATATATATAAATAAAAATTCCAAAAAAATTTGTGAGGGACAAAATTAGTATGGACAAAATATGAAGCCTGGCTAATTTGGGATGATTGATCCAAGAATGACACTCTGATCATCTAATTGATAAGGTTGAACAACTCAGCTTGAAGCATATTGTAATAGTCATCTATGTTAAATTTCTCTACTAGTGGTGGTTGAATATTTGCAGCTCCTTGTTGCACATTCTCAAACTGAGAAACAACATTCTGCATTGCAGGTTCAAAATTACAGTGCTACATTGGTTGTTCACCTCCGTTGTAATTGCAAAGTGAGGACCCTGGCTTATCATAATTTCCGTCTTGTTGTGTCACATGAAAATTTGTACCATAATTAAAAGCACCCTTAACAGCAGTAGCACAAGTAATATCCACAATGTCGCTAAGTTGACTACAATCTTCTGCTTCACCAAGTAGACTAGTCCAATCTTCTAGCACATCAGATTCATTTGTTGAATTTCCAACAACATCAACTTGATTTGTAATATCCACTCTCTCATTACTCTTTGCCATAAATTGCATAAGATCTGGATTGAAATCAAGCATTTGGGATTGATCAAAACCCTTATCAATTACCTTAAGTGGGTAAGGTGCTAGTTGATTTTGGGACATTTTTTGCAAGAATCTCAAGTAGGCTTCAGTTTGATGCTTGTTTTTCAACAAGTTAATTCTTTGGTTACAAGCTTCAAGCTTAGCATCCGAAATAGCAATAAAATTCCTCAGCTGCTCATCTCTTAGGCTTTTGATACTTGGATGCCAAGTTGGAAATTGGGTCTTGAAGGTATCTTTTCTCACTTTTGAAATCTCAGCTTCAACAATATTCTTCCTAATGTCATAAAAGTCATCGAGGTCAAAGTTCTTAGGAGGTTTCAGCTCATTCTTTGCAAGCTCATATTTTTCAATGATGGAATACACTTTTGTGGTGTCTTGTTGCCATGACACTGGTGGAGCATCACCATTGTTATCATAGATAATCAAGCAAGCATCAGCTTTGCACATGGTGGAAAATTCAGTCACTTTCTTGATTAGTCCTTTCTTTCTCTTCATGAATGCCAAGTTGCGTTCTCTCTCATTTGGGATGCATTTTAAGGTTAATTTTGGATGACCCATGTGCTAAAAAAACATACAAATACAAATACAAATATAGAAATTGGTCAGTAAAGAAAATTTCGTGTCATAATTTATTTATTTTTTTATAATCAAAAGAGAGGTATGGAGCCTCGTTAAAACCTACTGATGCAAAATCCTCCTTAGGGAAAAAACACCAAGCAGGAAAAAGAGTACTCCCTCCTATATTTTATTATGAAAAAGGAAAAAAAACAACAAAACAACATGGGGGGACTAGGCCAAGACCCATGGGGAAAGGAAAAGACAAGATGAGTAGCATAAATTAAACGACTTCTACACCAACCAAAAGCAGTATGCAAAAGCATCACTATACTGTCTCCCATCCCAACGAGGTTGGCACCAGAGGCAATAACAATCATTTGCAGCATACTACCAAATAATCTAGTCCAAAATGAAACCATAAATAAAACCAACAAAGATTATCTCAAACGATAACTAGGCGTACCAATTGCGGCGAGAGAACTCGCCACTACGAAGGAAGGGATAGTGTTCCACCAAGTAAGACCATGAGAGTAGAGACCTTTGGAAGCCAATTTATCTCGCACATGAATTGCCTTCTCTATATATATGAGAATAGTTGAACCATATATTCTTAGTCGTGTAAGCGGTTACCCACATTGCTTTGAGCTTCTGAGGGACAATATCATGATTGGAAAAAGCCATAACCACCAGCATAGAATCACATTCCAACCACAATTTGTTCCACCCATTGCGGCTGGCCAACTCAATAGCTATAATTGCACCCATCAACTCAGCATGAAAAGCATTGGCTATACCAATATGAAAACTGAAACAACCTAATGTAGCTGCTCTGCTATCTCTAAAAATACCTCCGCAGGCTGCAATACCCGGGGAACCCTTAGCCGCACCATCAGTGTTGACTTTGATCCAGGAACAAATGGGGGGGTGCCAGTTAACTTCTATAATTTTTGGGGCCGTACTCAGCTTACCCTTAATAACGAACTTTTTAAGAAGAACAAACTCATGAATATTTCTGGTTATCGTACCAGCAGAGAGATTACCTGTGAGGCTCACATTGGCAATAATATTGTTGATGGCAGCTGTTAACGGAATATGTTTGTTCTCACAACGAATTTGGTTTCTGCAAAACCAAATAGCCCCAATAGAGTTAGCAATCGCAGCAACAATGGTGTCCTTGGCTTGAGAACTCCAACCACGCTCGCAAACCGTAAGGACAGAACGAATAGAAGTAGTATCCAACACCATATCAAGGCACTGACCCAACCAACTCCAAATTTGTGAAGCAAATGGGCATTGAAGGAACAGATGCTCGGTGGTTTCATAATGACAACCGCAAAGACTACACATAGAAACCATGTTACAACCCCTCCTGCGCAACTCGTCATCTGTAGGGAATCTATTATGAATAAAACGCCAGATGAGGAAGGCCTTGGAAGGAGGTAAACAGCGCTTCCAAATTAACTTGGGCCAAGAAAGAGTCTGAGTTGAGGGCGATTGGACTGCGTAGGCCTCTTTGAGAGAGAGAACTCCTGAATCATTATCTTTCCATAGCCGAGTGTCAGGACTCTGAAATCTGGGGATAGTAATTTGCTGAATCTCCGTGATCAGGATAGGATAGTGCTGTAACAGGGCTTCAGGAATGGACCATTCATAATTAACAATGAAGTCGCTGACTGTAGCTCTAAGCGAGTCATGCATAGTCTCTGGAATGTTTAACAACTCCACAATAGGCTTTGAAAGCCAGCAATCCAACCAGAAATTGATTTGAGTACCATCACCAAGCCGCCAAGATGAGTGAGAGACAACCGAAGTAACAAAGTGCTTCGCACTGGCCCGGATCGAAGAGTTAATATGATAGCTAATTGATGCCTTGTTCTTGAAGACTCTAGCTCTAAGGAGATTAGCCCATTGAGTATTAGAAGAATGAAGCTCCCAACAACGCTTCAACATGGCGGCCCTATTGGTAGCCTTTAACGATCTCAACCCAAGACCACCAGCCTCCAACGGACTGCACACCTTATGCCAAGCAACGGTAACCACTTTAGAGTTGTGAATGTTTCCGGACCATATAAAATTACGAATATACCTGTCAAGCGCATTGAGAAGAGAAACCGGCCAAGCATAAACCTGGAAAGAGTAAGTCAACATACCAAAAATCACAGACTTAACTAGCTGGACTCTCCCCATAATAGATAGCATAGAGCCTTTCCAACCGCGACCTTAAGAGTAATCACATGCTGCAATAGGTTGAAGATGGGCCTTCTTAGGCTTACCTCTGAACAACGGCACTCCAAGATAGGTGAAGGGGAGACGCCCACTACCAAACCCCAAGATGCCGGAAATAGAGTTAAGCCGAGAGTTAGGGATACAACCCGCATAGAATTTGGACTTATCCAAATACATTATTTATCTATTTTTTTTACACTCATGTATTCCCGACCAGACCAGACATTAATCCCTCAAGATTCTGAAATTTATTTAAGGGATTGACCTCTAGTAATAGCCATTCTCCCATATACATGACCTTACAATCGAACTCTAGACATTGATTATGTACCTTTTGTTCCACACCATGTTGGCAGTAGATATATTATCTAGGACACTTGAAAAAATATATTTACATATATTAGAGATTGTCGGTGAAATCAAACCATGAAGCTGTAACCACTAGGTTGGCCGTAAGTGGGTAATGCGCTCCATCTAAATGAATGAGTTTGGCTAGTATCCGAGTTCGATCCCCAGTGATGAAACAATTCGTGACAAGACTTTACTTAACTTCCGGTCTAACACAGATTAGTCTGGTGTCCCTTTTCCCAAGATACCGTGGGTGAAAACAAGAAAAAACCGACAAGCGGTACCTTTATTGGATGTTTTGGAGAAGATACTATTTTGCAAATCTAAAGAAAAAGGTGAGAAAATTTAAAAAATATCTACAAACAGCAAACCATCATGGACCGTAAAACTTAAAGTAAAGGAAGTTATTCTACAAATTCAAACTGAAAACAAAAGGCCCTATATTATATTATATTGCTAATATCTTACAATTTCACTCAAAGAAAGAAAAGGGGCTCAAGTCCTTTCTTACGTCTCATTGAGAATGGAAGAAATTTTTAAGATGAACAGGTAAACTGACAAAAAAAAATCACAAGTACTTTTCTTACATTGATTGACAACAGTTTCCATAATTGGGGAGAAAAGTTATTACCTGTAATGGCTGACTTATAACCTTCAAGGGCTGATTTCAGAGCTGTGAATAATAAAGTATTAGAATCTAAGAAGTTGATTTCAGAACTGGTGTTACCCGCAAATAGTTCTGAATTTAGAGGGCATATTACGAAATCACCAGCTTAAATTTATAGGATTTTGGATGTTTTCCTTTTCAATGAATGAATTTAACGAGTATAAACAAGTTTTAGACGGACGTTCAATTATATCCTATATTAATATTATTTTATTATATTACTTCTTAAAATATCTCTATCAATATCTATGTGGTGAGATATAATTGAATAATTGTGTAAAAGTTATTTACGTCATAAATTCTTTTTTAAATTAGATATATATGGTATTGTTAGACAGAGAAAGACACAATTTTTCAATATTAATACCAGTCATAATTGGTTATAGGGTAACTGTTTAATTAAAAAAAGATTGCCTTTCTTCAACATAACCACATGTATCTTGTTATTTATAAGTAAGGATGGCAATTGGACCAGGTCCACTGGGCACCCGCAAAAAAACCTGCAATGTGCAGGATAAATACCCGCTTTATGAGTTTGGGTCTGGGTAATTACCTGTAAATCTGAGTGGATATGGGTGCGGGTACGGGCACTCTAGTGTCCAGCCCGCACTATATATATATGTACATATACATATATATATAAAATATCAAAATTATAATTTTATATTAAATTATGCATTCTACTACTCTGCTGAGATTTCTTCTGTGCAATTTGAGAGTCTAATGCGTGGATTAAATGTGAGGGTGCTAAACCTGTCCCTAGGGGCCATCGCGACCAACCCAGCGGCGCTAAACCTGTCCATTTTCTCGATTCTGCTTTTTTTTGTTGAAATTTTACAGGCTTTCGGTAATTGAATTACCGGAAGCTTAACATAAATATGCTTCCGGTAATTCATACACCTCCAAATAATGCAAATGTATTCCGGTAATTTAATTACCGGAAGCATATTTTTTCAAAATTATGATATATTCCGATAATTGAATTACCGGAATACATTTGCATTACTTGGAGGTGTATGTATTCCGGTAATTGAATTACCGGAAGCATATTTATGTTAAGCTTCCGGTAATTAAATTATCGAAAGCCTGTAAAATTTCGGGAAAAAAAAAGCAGAATCACGAAAATGGACAGGTTTAGCTTCGGTGGCCGCTGGGTTGGTCGCGGTGGCCCCTAGGGAGATGTTCTGGTATTCAGGGGGTGGATGGGTGGTGGCTCCAGCGAGTTTTTCGGTGGTGGAGGGGGGTTGGGAGGAAGAGGGAAGAAGGAAGAAGGAATGGAGGTATTTTGGGGAGGTGGTGGTGGTGGAGGGTGGTGCTCCGATGGTTGGTGGTGGAGGACGGTGGTGGGGTGGTGGAAGTGGTGGAGGAGGGATGGGAGGAAGAAGAAATAGGAGGGAAAAAAATTAAATTTGAGGGATATTTTTGGAATTTCAGTGGGGTGTGGGGTGCTGGCAGTAATGTGGTGGGGTGAAGGAAGCAACTGCCTCCACACAATTCTTCGTAATACTATTTGTTTGGCATCCCCCAGTTTTTTTTTTTGGTCAGGAACATAACTGATCTTTCATAAGATAACAAAAGGCCCAATGGGCTTACAACTCCCGTGGACTACATAGACCATCATATAATTAGGAAGACCAGATTAATAACACTAGATCACAAAATCTATCTAACTGTAAAGTACATTTTGACAAAAAACCCAAAACAAACAGAATACCCCCTCAGGGACTAACCCTATCGCAGAAATGCCCCTTCTCTCAGATCTTAGATCTCAACGACTCAAGAAAGCTGAGACCCAGCCTCAGAATACATCAAAATAACCATTCAGAAGGATGAGGTCTCACCTCTTTCGAATGCCTCCGGGAGCTGGGGGAGAGTACTCGACAATCTGTTAAAGCTGTGAAGAACACCACTAGACACAGGGGGATCGCTAAAAATAATCCTGTTTTGTTTCTCATCCATTATGTTAAGCTGGCCAACAGAGGGAGTGAGGCCATTGGCGTCCAAAGTAAGAACATCAGCAAGGTTCTTTGGTGGATCGAGGAGGCAATTGCTAGGAAAGGCCCGGTTTGCCACCATGAGTGCAACAGTGTGGGACACATCGTTCCCAGATCTGGGAGTCCAAGTCAAACCACAGTGATCAAAATCAGAGATAAACGCAATGATATCCTGAGTAATCTGGATAATCTCCCCTTTTTGAGTTTTTTCCCGATAAGCTCTAACAACCTCAAATGAATCAGATTCAATCACCACCTTCCTGAAGCCAAGATTCCGAGCAAGGTTGACACCATCTCGAACTGCGATAGCCTCAACCACTAGGGGGAAAGAGCAGGGAAGCACCGAGCAGTATCGGAGATGAGTATGCCAGCATAGTCTCTTACAATAATCCCAGAGGTACCTAACTGTTTACTCTTGTTGTAACTCGCATCATTATTGATCTTGAGAGTCCCCTTAATTGGGTGTCTCCACTTTTTTGCTTCATTAGTGCCTTTCTTGCTATCACATTGTGTTTCTCCACCACCTAATCTGAATTGGAAATAGTCTTGTGTATTGATGGTGCTCTGTTTCAGAGCGGCCATAGGGTTTGGCTTTTTGGTCAATTTATTCCTAAATCTATGGCCACAAAACAACAGCACCACCCATAGGGTTTGGCATCCCCCAGTTGAATATCCCCAGTCACACAGTATCACTCAGGGTCGACTCAAGAGAAAGGCTATTAAAGCCCTTGCTTTAGGCCTATCAATAAAAAAAAATTATCGTTATCCTGACAAAAAAGTCTAACATCAAGTTTTCTCACTTAAAATAAACATGTCACTATTAATTTTGCTTTAGGTCTCACTCACTATAAGACATTATTGGGTCGGCCTTGATATTACTGCCAATACCTTCAACTCCACTCACTGCCATGAATCAACCTTAACAACTACCACTTTCCGCCACCTACATATCACCTAGACATATATATCATCGAAAAGTCTACAACTTCTCTCGGCTATCTCTCCTCCAAGAGCATCACAATATGCACTGCGACACAAAGTCGAACCCACCATCCTCCATTTTTGCAAGCCCCCATCGTCTTCTCCGCAGTATGAACCCATAAAAAATCAACCGCAAAACACAAACGAGCCATTGCTAGACCTCCATTCCTGTGCCCACCTCCACCTAAAATCACTTCGATCTCTCCGATTCGTCTTCAGCCAGCCACTGCTCCACCGTCCCCCTGTCTCCCACCGTAACCCACATCTGACATATTCTGTAAAGGTTTCACCACCCCGCGACAACACTAAGCCACGTTTCCAATCACCATCACGGAGCTTGCATTGTCATTGCACCAACCAAAATGTCGCACCACAGCCTGGGGTATCAGTGTCCCGTCGTGTCTAGAGCACCATTGCGTCCATATATTGTTAGTCAGTCGTACTTCAAGCGTTCAGAACTGTTAGCTCCCGTTCCACCCACCACTCTGTCCAGCCGTGTCGTCTCTTCTTCTAGCCTCCACTGTTGTATTTGTATTGAACATCCCCTTTTGAGTGCTTGTTGGGAATCGGGGAATAAGTACTAAGGAGATAAGAGGCTCATCAGAAAGATGAAATTATATTTTTTAATACCCCAATTTGCAATTACATAAATTACAAAAGTAACCCACTCAAAAATTTATGCTTACATTTACCCCTAAAATGATAAAGGTAATCCACGCAAAATTTTAACCAGATGATTAATTTATTCCTAAATCTATGGCCACAAAACAACGGCACCACCATGGGGAAAAACATGAACGACACCATGCTAGACAGACCTTTGTTTTGGATGGTGAGCCTCTAGGCTTCATTGTTCTTTGTAAACCACTATAATGGTATGTTTGATTCGTATTGACGTACCGGACACAAAAACATGACGAGTCCTTGTCTAACAGCATAACTATTTGTCACGTATCTTGTTTAGTGGATGATGGACGACACAAGTAAAACATTTTACACTTTACTTAAATACCCGTATGATATTTAATACAGTGTAATATAATACTATGCATTTTATATGCATAAAATATATTGTATACAATATATATAAATATTATATAATATTATGTTATATATAATAATAATACAATATTGTATTATATATATCTATCTATATATATATATATATATAACATAAAAAGTAATTATCGATAAGTAAAGGTATTGTTTACATCAATTTATACATATAAAAAACAATTTATTTGTTTTAGGTTTTACACCATTATATATACATGTACAAGAGTCCCAGAGAAGACAGCCGAGTGGTAAAGTGCTGCGGGACAATGGGAGCGCGGGTTCGAACATCTCCACTTTTCCCCTCCCCATCCCCCATCTCCCGACCATTTATACTGAGGATAAAAGAAAGAATATACAAGTAGGCGAGAAATCAATTTATTCTGCTTAATAATTATTTGTAGATATTGAATTCCATCAATCTAACATTTAAATATCGTCATATTATATTAATGATAATGCACACCAAATTTTAGATAAATTGGACATCCTTAGCTATACAATTAATCATATAGTCAACATTTTAGTTGTATTTAAAAAAAAATATTGTACGTTGAATTAAAGTTATTTTATGAAGTGTCAAATATTTTAAGAATTTTTTTGAGTTGATCTACTCAATAAAAACTTTTAATTTGACTATTGGATTTATGAAATTCAATGTCTATAGAGTTATTAACCAGCGTAACTACGTCGACGAGAGTTACTCTTGAAGTAACTTAATCCATATATATATATATATTTATATATATAAAGATATATATATTATATATATAAAGAGAGAGTATTCACTTAATAATAAATAAAAGTGGGTATTCTAGTCTTTTAGGTAGTTTGTTCTTGACACAACTTTTTATCCCATGGTTTGGCGAAAAATTTAAGTTTTGTGTTGTTATTTGTCTTGTCTTTTAACCATTTTTGAACCCGACATAGAACAAAGCACTCTTATGTTGTCCAACCCTTTAATCTTTTGCAAATTAAACGCATTCTAACTGTTCATCAGCTTGCCAAGCGAATAGAGCTCTTTTACACACAATATCAAATTTTAAAACCATACCAAAAATTGAATGGGTAAAGTTACTTTTTTAAGATTCAATGGTTAAATCATGTTTGAAATATGGTCTAATTGGTGAGAAATAAATAAATACTTGTAATATTATATATAATATGTTTAGTAATAATTTATTATAAAATATTATGAAATTTAGACAAATTTAAATAAACATAAAATAAACACATTATGAGTTTTCTAAAATCTCATATATATATATATAACTTATCAATGAACCTTTATTTGGCTTTGAAATATAATTTTTTACAAATTTTTGGAGTGTGGGGGGAAAAGGTGGGGGTGAGAAACATGGGCCAAAGAGTAATTCATTAATGGGCAAAACCTAAATGCCAAAAGCTATACAAAGATAAAGGGCTAAAACACAAAAGGCCTAACTCAGAGTTAACGTTGTGTCCACAATAACAGGACCACAGAGCATCAGACACTAAACATCTCGAGTAGCTACTAATTGAAGGACACTAACCACACAACCTTAATAACCTAAGAACAAAATGAAAGCACAAACACCTCTTCATCCTTCCAGTATTGCCTATTACCACACCCCAAAATATATTTTCATCATATCGGGGCTGGTCAGTTAGGGTTTTCAGGGTGTCCTACATACAGTTGAACCAAATTGCTCCTTGTCTTCTCCTTCTTCACCAGGCTAGCTGCGCGAACACTCTGAATCGCCAGGCCATACATTGCGTGCGGGTTCCACTGTTGGGACATAAAGGTTGGCAGAGGAATCCAATTCTTTTTGGGAAAAACTAGTAGTTTGACTACCTTTTGAGAGTTGATTAATCTTACAAATGACTTCCTACGACTAGCTATATATATGTCTCTCTTCTGAGATTTTAATAATAATGACTTAGATTTCTTTCTTGATCAGTAAGGTAATAATATTTTACTAGTGCAGAATCAATCATTGACTTCCAAGTGACAACTACACATGGGCTATTTGTCATTCATCCATTAAATATGTAATTTCCATAAGGTAATGTGCTTTCCCTTGACCATATTGGCTCGATTTCTGCCAATATTTCCATATGTAAAGAATGAGATCGTGAACCATTGTCCAAAGACAACAGCTAAACGAGCCTTTAATGAGATACATAAAGATTGAAGTCATTGGTGCTTAATTCATACCCTCAGTACCAGTTACCTGGAATAAATTATTGTATGCTCCTCTCTTATAAAAATATGTTTAAGGCAATTGGAAAACAGAGCCAAACTCAAAATCATTCCATACCCCATTTTTTATTCCTTATACACATTTAATTCAAGTTTTAAAACTTATATTCCTTGGTTTCCCTCATTGGGGGGGGGGGGGGGCAGATATTATGAGTTAAAATGTGGATAAACTACTTGAAACTATTAGAGATGACATTCGAGAACCCTTGGCAACATCATGGAAACACTTGATTATATCTGGTAGTCGTATTATTTCAAGCTCAACACCAAAATTATTTGCATTTATTAATGTCGATGGTAAGTAGGCATTCTGAGGAACTTATCCAAGTTAAAGTTCTTGGATCATAGTCTTACACATATAAATGTACGTTCGCCTATGTATTTTGTTCCATATTGTCCGGGAAAATGCATCGAGCCATTTTTTTTTCCACTTAAGTAAAATACAAGTTAGCAATACAATAAGGGCAATACCAAATGAGATGCAAAAGACTACGAACATTATTGATAGACCCCGCTTCCTATCACATCACTGCCTATAGTTGGATCTACCTGAGACATGTTTCCTGAAGAGGAAAAAAAATAAGATAATAGTTTAAACTAAGGTAATCATAATGAAAATACAGGAACAAAATGAAAATACACTAAAGCAAAGAGAGGAAGAATTTTAACTTCATAATATAATAACATTCACAAAAAATAAGGTCATGTTCACTCCATAAAAATATAACATAATAGAATAAAAATAAAAATGTGTGATATAAAGCATAAAAAATTGGTCATGTCTGGCGTCTATCACTAGGAGATAGGACTGAGTGTGTGACATAGGTACAGTCTGCAGTCTTGAGCCTTGTGTTTAAACATGACTGGCACTTTATGCTACTTCAAATATCTTATCAAAATAAATATTGTATCAATATAATATGGGCTTTTTCTATCCACACCCCCCATTAGACTAGCCACACCCCTCTGTCAGTTTTTTTGTTGATGAAATGACCCAAAAACCCTTACCCCAAATTTACGTTGTGACATATACAGATTTACGTATGTTCCGCAAATTGAATTTATGGACGTTCCGCAAATTGAATTTACGGACGTTCCGCAAATTGAATTTACGGAAGCAGTTTAAAAATTATATCTTTCCGTGAATTGAATTTACGTACGTTCCATAAATTGAATTTACGGACGTTCCGCAAATTGAATTTACGGAACTTACGTTATTTGAATTTACGGAAGCAGTTTAAAAATTATATCTTTCCGTGAATTGAATTTACGTACGTTCCGTAAATTGAATTCACGGAAGAGAAAAAATTTTAAACTAGTTACGTAAATTGAATTTACGTAAATTAAGTTCACGTAAGAGAAAAAAATTAAACTAGTTACGTAAATTCAATTCACGTAACGAACGTAAATTCAGTTCACGGAAGAGAAAAAATTTTAAACTAGTTACGTGAATTGAATTTACGTATGTTCCGCAAATTGAATTTACGGACGTTCCGTAAATTGAATTTACGGAACTTACGTTATTTGAATTTACGGAAGCAGTTTAAAAATTATATCTTTCCGTGAATTGAATTTACGTACGTTTCGTAAATTGAATTTACGGAACTATGGCGAAAAATATTATTCTTCTGTAAATTGAATTTACGTGTTTTCCGTGAATTGAATTTACGTAACCAGCTTACAAATTATATTCTTCCGTGAATTTAATTTACGTTACCAATTTACAAGTTACATGAATTGAATTTACGACTAGTTTAATTTTTTCCCTTCCGTGAACTGAATTTACGTAAGTTACGTGAATTGAATTTACGTAACTAGTTTAATTTTTTTCCCTTACGTGAACTTAATTTACGTAAGTTACGTGAATTAAATTTACGTAACTAGTTTAATTTTTTTCCTTTACGTGAACTTAATTTACGTAAATTACGTAAATTCAATTTACGTAACTAGTTTAAATTTTTTTCTCTTCCGTGAACTGAATTTACGTTCGTTACGTGAATTGAATTTACGTAACTAGTTTAATTTTTTTCCCTTACGTGAACTTAATTTACGTAAATTACGTAAATTTAATTTACGTAACTAGTTTAAAATTTTTTCTCTTCCGTGAATTCAATTTACGGAACGTACGTAAATTCAATTCACGTAACTAGTTTAAAATTTTTTCTCTTCCGTGAACTGAATTTACGTTCGTTACGTGAATTGAATTTACGTAACTAGTTTAATTTTTTTCCCTTACGTGAACTTAATTTACGTAAATTACGTAAATTCAATTTACGTAACTAGTTTAAAATTTTTTCTCTTCCGTGAATTCAATTTACGGAACGTACGTAAATTCAATTCACGGAAAGATATAATTTTTAAACTGCTTCCGTAAATTCAAATAACGTAAGTTTCGTAAATTCAATTTGCGGAACGTCCGTAAATTCAATTTGCGGAACATACGTAAATCTGTATATGTCACAACGTAAATTTGGGGTAGGGGTTTTTGGGTCATTTCATCAACAAAAAAGCTGACAGGGGGTGTGGCTAGTCTAACGGGGGGTGTGGATAGAAAAAGCTTATAATATGGGAAAGAGAAGCAAATTACGCTGTTTTGTTTTGGCCATTATTAAAGACACCCCCCCACCTGGTAAGTACACCCCCCCATTTTGCATATTTCCCAAAATACCCCTCGTATAAAATCATCAAAAATCCTTTTTTTTTTTTTAATTCCGAACATGTTACCGGAAATTGCAATTTCCGGTATACAAATTGTATACCGGAAATTACAATTTCCGGTAACATTGTGTGTAAAATTGGTTACCGGAAACTGGAATTTCCGGTATACAATTTGTATACCGGAAATTGCAATTTCCGGTAACATTGTGTGTAAAATTTGTTACCGGAAATTGTAATTTCCGGTATACAAATTGTATACCGGAAATTGCAGTTTCCGGTAACAAATTTTACACACAATGTTACCGGTATACATTAAAGGATTTTGTAGTCAAACACTCATTTTTTATGCTTTTGCACGCAGACTTGGTGTAGAACGCTCTCCTCGTACCGGAAATACGAATTTTCGGTACGTACTTTGTTTCGTTTTGAATTTTGTTCCGGAAATTGCAATTTTCGGTATACAAATTGTATACCGGAAATTGCAATTTCCGGTATACAAAAATAACGTACCGGAAATTACAATTTCCGGTATACAATTTCCGGAAAGATTAAAAATATTGTGTACCGGAAATGTTGAATTTCCGGTACGTTATATTTTTAATCATTTTCCGGAAATTGCAAATTTCCGGTACGTTTTTTTTTTTTCAAACTTTTTTTCCCCACGTAATAATCTATTGTTTGTTTCATTTTAGTTTCGTTGGAAATGGATGATTTTAGTGGCTTCAATTCGACGGTCGACAAGCCGACCAACGTTTCCCAACATTTCGATTGTAGTGATGTATTCACTACTACGCAGGTAATTTAATTATTGTTTGATATTGTGAATATGTCGTATTTTTTTTTGCAAAACATTAAGATTAATACTTTTTTGTAGATATTTCCTACACGAGATGACCTTTTGTATTGGGCTCGAGAGGTTGGGAAGGAAAACAATATAGTTGTTGTCATTGTACGATCAGACACAGAAACAGGACAAAGAGGAAGAAAAACAAAAGTCATTCTGGATTGTGAAAGGGGTGGAAAGTATAAATCAAAGTCATCAAGTTCTTCAAAGTCAACTGGATCTCATAAGTGTGAATGGGTGAAGGCTGGATACTTAAGGTCCTCTGTGGAATTCACAACCATCAGATACCTGAAAGCATGATGGGTCATCCATTTGTTGGTCGTTTAAATCAAAATGAGAAAGAAATTGTTCATGATATGACAAAGAACAACGTAAGGCCGGGAAGCATTCTATTGACACTGAAAAGTCGCAATGTGGCCAATCTCACTGCTATCAGTCAAGTATATAATGAGCGGCATAAGTTTCGATCAACACAGAAAGGTCCAAGAACTGAAATGCAACACTTGTTGAACTTAATCCAACGTGATCGATATGTGTCCTGGTATAGAAGACATGAAGGTTCTGACGTTGTTAGAGATATTTTTGGACACATCCAGATGCCGTCAATTTATTGAATACATTTCACGTTGTCTTGTTCATGGACAAGCACCTACAAAACCAACGGATATCGCCGCCACTATTTGAAATTGTTGGTGTTACCAAAGACATCCCTTACATACACCGTGGCATTTGCCTATTTGGATTCTCGAGCAGCAGGATAACTTTGAATGGGCACTCTTAAAGTTAAAAGGTGCATTTGCGGCGACAGAATCATTTCCTCAAGTTATTCTTCTTGATAGAGATCTTGCTCGATGAATGCAATTGCGTCTGTTTTTCCAACTTGGCCAATTTCTTTGTGTCAATGACACATAGGTAAGAATGTCTATGCGAAATGCAAGAAGTTGGTATTTCATGAAGACAAACATGAGGCAGTGAAGAATGCATGGGATGGTGTTGTTGATGCGACTGACGAGTTTGAGTATCAGCAACGGTTGATGACTTTTGAGTGTGTATGTTCAGAATTTCCTATTTTTGTTGAGTATGTCAAGAATACATGGTTGAACCCCTTTAAGGAAAAGTTTGTTGCAGCATGGACCAACCAACTCATGCACTTCGGAAATACAACAACAAATAGGTATGCTTAAACCAGTAGATAAAATTATGTTGATAATTTTGTTTTTTAAATGGTGTCATTGGTATTTGATGTGGTTTAATTTTTGTTTGTTATTAGGGCTGAGTCTGCACATTGGACATTGAAGAGGAATCTACAAAACAGTAGGGGTGACCTATGTCATTGTTGGGAAACTATGAACAATATGATTGCACTGCAACACACTGAGATAAAAGCATCATTCGAAAGAAGCATAAACGTAGTGGAGCACAGGCACAACAACCGTTTGTTTATCAGATTGCATGGATTTGTATCAAGGACTGCATCAGAACTTATTGCCGACGAGTGTGGCGAGTGGATTATGTGGGTATCGATAAATCTACTTGTCGCTGCCTAATCGTAACGACACATGGGTTACCTTGTGCTTGTGAGTTGGCGGGTTACATAAGACTGCTTGCACCTATTCCATTGGAGTGCGCTCACTTGCACTGGAGGAGTTTACATTTTGGTGAATACCAATCGCAACAACACAAAGTTGAGACAGAAGGCGAGGTGTCAGAGGAAGAGCTTGCGCTTCAGTGGGATGCATTGGTAAATCGATTTCGATCACTTAATGTTATTGGCAAGAGGACACTGTTTGCCAAAGTGCGTGAACTTGTATTTCCAGACACAACTTCAATGTGTCCACCTCCTCAAAAGGTGAAGACCAAGGGAGCACCGAAAAAAGGTAAAGGTAAGGCCCCAGCAATGGATGGATATGATGTTAGGCGCGACCCATCATATTTTGAGCATGTGGACAACATGTATTCTGAGCATGTCGGCAACATGTATTCTGACGTACCATCAGGGAATACATCAAAGGCATCTAATCTACCATCTAATGTGCCTACAAGGAAAAAGAAACGATCTGATGTGCCATCTTATGTACATCAAATGCCTTACCTGAGCCAATTTCCTCCACAATTTCATCGATATATTGAGCAAATAGTGGATGTCGAAGATGATGGAAACTGCGGATATCGTTCCATTGCAGCATTACTTGGTAAATCTGAGGACGGATGGCCTATAGTCCGGCAAGACTTGGAAAAAGAGATCAGAATGCATTACGATTTATATGGCCGGCTTTTTGGAGATCAATATCAAGCATTGAGGGAGTCGTTGATAGGTGTAACTGGTACCTGTTTTCGTGACAAGTGGATGACCTTACCAGACATGGGTTACGTAATAGCAACCAAATATAAATTGGTTCTAGTCTCTTTGAATGAGTGCAGTCGAACGTGTTGGACATTTTTCCCTCTTAGGGGCATGTGTCACCCAACCCAGCCAAACAACGCTATAATTTGTATTGGGTTTGTCAACAAAAATCACTGGGTACAGGTAAATTTTTTTACAAAGAATGTGTTTTAACTTAAATTTATCTTTTTAATGTAAAATTAAACAATGTGTTTAATTAATCCCAATAAGTTTTCAGGTATTTCTTAAGCCCGGATGTCCATTGCCTAACGCCGCTCCCAGCTTACGTCAATATGCTTATCCGAGGCTCACTCATGGGCAACATCAGACGCTCGATTGCAAGAATGGTTTACATTATTTCCGCTGCGCCATACTACACGATGCACTCCAGGATGACCATGTACGATTGGACGACGATTGACTACATTGTAGTGATATGTAGTACACTTTATTGTTTTTAAATGTGGGTTTGGCGTGCATCAATTATGTTGTTGGTTATGCAATGTAATGTAATGTGACGTTAGTTTTTTTAGTGTTGAATTTGCGGTCAACCGAGGTTAAGTAATTGTTCAACGTAACTTGAGAGGTCGAGCCGTGATGTCGGCGCCCTGGATCCGAGATATCGAGATCCAAGGTTGTCCTCCTCATCTAAGCCGGAAAAGCTTGGTGGGAGATGTCGAGATCCGGATTCGCTCTTTCGAATCGAGCTCGGTGTTTGAGATGTGGAGATCCGGATCCGAGGTAATCATGACTTCGCAGGTGAGCTTGTCGAGCTCGGTGTTTCGAGATGTCGAGATCCGGATCCGAGGTAATCATGACTTCGCAGTGGTGAGCTTGTCGAGCTTATCGAGCTCAAGTGTTTGAACTAGAGATGTCGAACGTATGCCGACAATGTGAACTGTGAACTGAAATCAGTCCTTTATGCAAGATTGAACTCGTGACAAATCTACATATGCCGCAAATATAAGGACATCGTGCGATTGTGATGTCGCTCGCACGCTACTGCTGTGGAAGTATGTTAGATCGTACTTAAAAGAAAAAGTCCGTAGATCGGTAAATAAAAAAAACCTAAGGTACAGAGAAAAAAAAAGCCGCAAATATAACAAAATGTAAATATAACAACAGAAGATGTCCAAATATAACAAAAAAAGATAATAAACATAAAAAAAACCCTATCTTCTTCGCTGTCGACGCTTCGCCCCAGAAGTGGACGCCTCCGTCCCACCCTCTGCGCTTATCTCAGAGTGCTCGGGAAATATAGCGGGCAAGCAGAGCGGGATCTATCATATCATAGTCAGTCTCAGAGGCTGTCTGGAGAATGCTGGTGACTGAGGCCAGCCTGTCAGCCATATCATCACAATGCGGCTGCAAATTATAACAAGACATCAGAGAGCCATAAGAGAAAATAAACAAACACAAAAAATACATAATGTATATCTAAACACTTACACAATCAGGAGTAGCCGCAGCCTGAGGAGCACCCGGATTGATTAGGAGTGGATGCGACATCCTGCAATACCACTCCATGTACCCGTCAGTGCACTCTGCTGGATACGAGGCCAGGTATAAATCGGGGACAGTCGACATGATAGAGTGCATAGGAAACTGTATCCATGCATCCATCATCTCTGCAGCTGTGGGACGCGGTGGTGGTGGCCGGGGAATGTCCTGGATGTAGCCGAACTGCCTGACTACCCTCTCAGGTAGGTACGGCACAATAAATGAGGCACACCGGATGTACCCCGAAAACAGACACGCCGGATGACAACTCACCCTAGTGCCCTCCCACGGTCTCCAAACAACGTCATCGACTGTCAACGCATCCAGCGCTCTCCTGAAGGGCTCCACCTGTCCGTCACCCTTAACCGACGACCACCTCATGGCTCGTATCATGCCCGGGGTGATGCCGTTATCCTTCCTCTTGCAGAGACGAGGGAAATACTCATATATCCATGCCTGTGACAACAATAACGAATCAACACGCCATACAATGTACTTTAAATAAATAATTGTTTACAAAAATAGGTCAAGCGTGCACTGAAGAAGTGTCATGTATCCGCCAATCTGCTTAGTGTCATGCAAAGCTAGCGTCTCCCAGATATCCAGACAAGCAAAGGCTAGTGCGGACTAGCCCATGACACACTACCAACCGCTTCTAAGTCACGTATCAGGTCCAGGTACTTAATGTCAATGTATATATGGCTCTTGTCGACCAAAATGGTACAGCCAACAACAACATTATCATGGCCACTGGCCGCACACCCCACCGACAATCGTAAATGCGCTGGTCATATGTCTTCATCAAGAAGTCAATACTCATATGGGCGCTCTCATACTTGTCGTCTCCTTGTTTGCCTCTTCATATGTACACCCCAACAATGTCTCAGAATAAGATATGGAAATGTCCGATCCATCACCGGGGTACATAAAAAGAGCCGCTCACTTTAAGCCCTAGGAGGACGGACACATCATCAAGCGTGATCGCCATCTCTCCAAAGGGCAGATGGAAGCTGCTCGTCTCCCGATGCCATCTCTCTGCAAAGGCTGACAGTAAGGCTCTGTCAACCATCCTGAAGCTGCAGTATAACAAGGAGGAGGCCGGCCTCCGAGAGATGCTCATTTACATGAGGAGACGGTGGTACTCTTCCACTTAACCATTTTTGCAACTTCAGGCCGTGAGAGGCCACCTTCAGCGCATCACGATCCTGCACACAAATAAACATCATCGATCATATAAAAATAATAAACATTTGATCAAATAACAACCAGATATATACCTGCCCCTGCCATATCTGATAGGCAACGTGATGCTGATAATCTGTAAGCAACGACCCATCGTAAGGTCCTCCAGGAAAGGGAGCCTGGTCTCCAACTATACCATGGTCTCCTCCAGCTATATCCTCAGGAGCCTCGTATACAAAATGGGGATCCTGGTCGCCAACTACATCCTCGTACGGCAGCCTGCTAGCAATACGCCTCTGACGCTCAGAGACAGTCACAGGCTGCCGTGGTCTACGTGGGGGCGCACTACCAGGAGTGGAAGCTACTCCTCTCCCTCTCGACTTAGGCATATCTGAAAGACAAATAAATCAATTATATTCAAATGTAATAAAATAAATTTCAGACGGAAATTGCAATTTCCATGTAAATATAAAGCAGAAATTGCAATTTCCAGATACAAATTAATTGTACCGGAAATTGCAATTTCGGTTTATAATTTGTATACCGAAATTGCAATTTTCGCACAACTTATATACCGGAAATTGTAATTTCCTGCTTTATATTTCGCACCTGAAATTGCAATTTTGAACTATGTTTTAAATCATCGAAATTGCAATTTCCGGTACACAACTTGTACACCGGAAATTGCAATTTCCGGTGCTTTATATTTCTATACCGGAAATTGCAATTTCCGGTATACAATTTGTATACCGGAAATTGCAATTTTCGGAACTATGATTGCATAACAAAAAAACGTACCGAAGATTTGGAATTTCCTGAAGAACAGGCGTTTTAGATTTAGAATTTCGTGAAGCGTGAGTGTGAGTAGATCGGGAAAGGTTGAGTTTTTGTTAAGTTATTAAGGGCATTATGGAAAATTAAGAAATTTGATACTGAAATTGCAATTTCCGGTATACAAATTGTATACCGGAAATTCCAGTTTTCGGTAACCAATTTTACACACAATGTTACCGGAAATTGTAATTTCCGGTATACAATTTGTATACCGAAAATTGCAATTTCCGGTAACATGTTCGGAATTAAAAAAAAAATGGGGATTTTTGATGATTTTATACGAGGGGTATTTTGGGAAATATGCAAAATGGGGGGGTGTACTTACCAGGTGGGGGGGTGTCTTTAATAATGGCCTTTGTTTTTCAGTCGATGTTGGATGCCGATGGTTGAAATTACGCAAGCCCGAATTATGCAAGCCCGACCCCGGCCATGTGCATCCCGTTACCAACCAGTTTTATACACCCAAATATCTATCTATTTCCCACACAGTAAATCTAAGTCCTCACCACCCCACCATATAAGAACAATGTACCTTGGCGTCTTGGTTTTTATAAAACTAAAAACTGAAAAAGAAGTGACATCTTCTATCCCATTTTTAACCTTTATTACAAACTAAAAAAAACAAATATATATATATATATATATATATATATATATATATATATATATATATATATATATAAGACACAGGGGTGGCCTTGAGGGTGTACGGGATGTGCGACTGTATAGGGCCCCATTTTTTTGGGGCACCAATTTTTTTTTTTAGTTTGTGTGTGTGTGTATTAAAATAAAAAAATTATATAATTGACAGACCCAGTCACATCTTATAAAAAAATAGACCCAGTCGTATGTGCCAATTCAAATATACTAGGGACCAATAATTTCTTTTTGGTGGGAACAAGACCATGAAGAAATTTTTATCATCTGAATCTCTTTCGAATCAAAACCTACTGTGACACTTATTGCTATTTTTTCAGTATATTTACTAGAGGTTTAAAATCAGCAATAAAAATCAGGTACTATTGTTTCATTTATTAAAACAATTAATGGCTAGCTTTTTGTACCTCTTTTATGTTGAAGGCTATCTGCATGTGATAAAATGTGTGTGTGCACGTGCACGCGTGAGTGCGCATGTGCACGCGCTTGTGGGTGCATGTGTGCGTGCGGCATGCGTGCGTGCGTGTGAAATAGGACACCAAGTTCATAATTCGCACAGGGCACCCAAAATCTCAGGGACGGCCGTGATAGGACATATATTAAATGGAGTTAGACTTGACAAAAAAGTGGGAAAACGTAAAAGATTAAGAATGTATTATTCTATTGTACCGAGAATATGAGATTCAAGAAATAAAATCGTTTTCAACCCCAAATCCACCCACCTATAAATCAAATATGTATTAGTATTTTTTGTTTTTGACGGAAAAATATGTATTAGTATTACTAAAAATATGTATTAGTATTACTAATGAAGAAACTTGCTAGGAAGAAACCAATCAAATCAAGGAAACCTGAATAGCTAAACATACAAAAGAGAGGAATAGAGAAGAAGATAACACAAAGATATAATGTGGTTCACTAACAGTGTGTTAGCTACATCCACGGGCAGAAGAAGAACTGGAAATCCACTATGAACCTTGAGTGTTACAAGATGTTGCCTAAGCAGTTATGATCTCTCTCTCTCACAGAAAAACGATTCTGCTTTACACACACAGAATTGAATGATCTCAATCTGATTACAAAGCCTAATCAAGCTCCACTTATATAAGTGTTACTTGTACAAAGTATGAGAAATAGAACTAATTCTGTTATTTACAACAAATAACATAACAGAATCACAACTAACATAACAGACAAGGCTAAACAGATATTAGTGTCGAAACTGGTGCCATGGCACCAAGTGCCAAGGCAATGCCAAAACAGCACCAAGCCAAACAGCAAGGACTTAGGCCATAAGCTACAAATCTCCACCTTGGACTAAGCCTTCAAAAGATATGTCGTTCGGCTTTTCCTTCTATCGCCATTTCACCATCATACTTCCAAGTGGAAACATTAAGCAAGTCTAGACAATGAATAAACTTGATGTTCGGGACAGGCTTGATAAACATGTCAGCAGGGTTGTCTTTAGTATCAATTTTCTGCACCCTGACCCGATTCTTAGTTCTGATGAAGCGATACCTCACATCTATATGTTTAGTCCTTTTATGGTGGACTTGATCTTTGGCTAAACATATAGCACTAAGACTATCACAAAAGATAACAGCTTTGTCTTGAGGAAAACCAAGGTCTGTGATGAGACCTTTGAGCCAAATTCCCTCCTTAGCAGCCTCAGTCAAGGCCATGTATTTTGCCTCAGTTGTTGACAGAGCTACTGTAGGTTGAATGTGGCTTTCCAACTGACCAAACAGCCCCCAATAGTGAAGGCATACCCAAATAAAGACCTTCTAGCATCAAGGTCTGCAGCATAATCAGAATCAGTAAAACCAGCAAGTGAACAAGACATTTCACTTCCATAAATGATGCCAACATTAATGGTGCCTTTGAGGTACCTGAAAACCCTCTTCACAGCCTGCCAATAATCCTTCTCTAGCCTTGCCATATATCTGTTGACAACACTCATAGCTTGTGCCAAATCTGGCCTAGAATAAACCATTGCATACATAAGGCTCCCCACAACACTAGCATAAGAAACTTTGGCCATATGTTCCTTCTCAGATTCAGATTACTGTGCAGAGACTTCAGAAATTCTGATGCTGGAAACCAATGGTGTGCTTACTAGTTTAGCAGTATTCATGCCAAATTGGTTTAAGATTTTCTGAATATAACTCATTTGGCATAGGAACAACTTCTTCTTGCTTCTGTCCCTATAGATTTCCATGCCTAAGATCTTCTTGGCAGCCTGTAGGTTCTTCATATCAAACTCAGAATTTAAAATGAATTTCAAATCCTGAATTCCTTTCATACTTAGAGATGCTATCAACATGTCATCTACATAGAGAAGTAAATAAATGTAAATATCATGCTCCACCTTACTCATGTAGACACATGAGTCATATAAGCTCCTCTTGAAGCCCTGATTGATCATGAATTGATCAAACCTCTTGTACCACTGTCTAGGAGACTGTTTTAACCCATAGAGAGACCTCTTCAGCTTGCACATTGCTTCCTTCTTGTCTTGATCTTCAAAACCTTCTGGTTGTTTCATGAATATCTCCTCTTCCAATTCACCATGGAGAAAGGCAGTCTTCACATCAAGTTGCTCAAGTTCCATGTCAAGATTTGTCACAAGAGCAAGAAGGATCCGAATGGAAGTGTGTCTAACTACAGGAGAAAAGATCTCATTGTAGTCCACACCCTCCTTCTGGCTAAAACCCTTAGCCACTAACTGTGCCTTGTATTTGATGTCATCCTTCATAGAAATCCCAGGTTTCTTCTTATATATCCACTTGCAACCAACCATTTTCCTTCCCTTAGGTAGAGTGACTAGCTGCCAAGTCCATTCTTCAGCAATGATTCCATTTCTTCATTCATAGAAGTGACCCAGTTGTTTGCATCTGGACAGGAAATAACTTCAAAGTAACTGGATGGTTCAGCAGAATCTATCTCTTCAGTAGCTTGAAGAGCATAGGAATTCATATCCTCAAAGCCATATCTAACAGGAGGATTGATAATTCTCTGAGATCTCCTGGTTTCAGATTCAGCTTGACTTAGATGAATGGATTCAATCACAGTTTCAGTATTCTGTTCTTGATCAGTAACAAGTGACTCAGTTTCAGCTGGTGCCAGATCTGGTGCCATGGCACCTGGTGCAGGAGCACTGGATTTTGCACCTTGTTCAGTGGAGACAGAATCATTGAGCAGTAGAGAAGCCTCATCAAAAGTGACATCTCTACTCATAATGACTTCCCTTTCATGTGGAGACCAGATTCTGAATCCCTTCACATCATCACCATAATCTACAAAGACACTTTTCCTAGCTCTAGGCACTAACTTGCCCTCATTCACATGGTAGTATACAGGGCAGCCAAAGACCTTGAGCTTAGAGTAATCAGCAGGTTTAGATTTCCAAACCTCAAAGGGTGTTTTGTAGTCAAGAGCAGAATTAGGTGATCTATTGATGAGATAGCAAGATGTGCTCACAGCTTCAGCCCAAAAAGACTTGCCAAGTGCAACATTGGACAGCATGTACCTAGCCTTATGCAGCAAAGTTCTATTAATCCTTTCAGCTATGCCATTCTGTTTTGGAGTGTTCCTAACCGAGAATTGCCTAGCAATCCCTTCATCAATGCAGAATTATTTGAATTCCTTTGAGCAAAATTCCAAACCATTATCTATTCTCAGCCTCTTAACCTTTCTTCCAACCTGATTTTCAATCAGAATCTTCCACTGCTTGAACTGACTGAATGCTTCTAATTTGTGCTTCATCATGAAAACCCATGTCATTCTTGAGTAATCATCTATGATAGACAGGAAGTACCTTGCTCCAACCAAAGATGGGACCTTAGAGGGGCCCCAACAATCAGAATGGATGTAATCAAGAATGGCTTTGGTGGTGTGTTCTGCCCTGTAGAATTTCAGCCTGTGTTGCTTGCCATACACACAATGCTCACAGAATTTCAGAGAATCCAGCTTCTGTCTTCCAATCATCCCCTGCTTGTTCATAATTTTCATTACCTTCTCACCCATGTGACCCAACCTTATATGCTATAGACTATTCTGATCTACAGAATTACCTTCTGAATTGCACACTGTAGAAACAATACTCATGACAATGGAGCCTTGCAGTATATACAGATTCTTCTGTTTAGTTGCATGCATAATTACAAGTTTGTCATTCTTCTTGATTTTCTTAACTCCACCTTCAACAGAACGAGTATAACCCTTTGAATCAAGAGCACCTACATAAATGGGATTCCTTTTGAGTTGAGGGACATGCCTAACATTAGTTAAGACTCTAACCACACCATCATGCATTTGGTGTGAATAGATCCTGCACCAACAGTTTTGCAGGGCACATTATTTCCCATGAGAACATTACCAATAGCCTTTTCTTCATATTTCACGAACCAGTCTCTATTGGGACTCATATGATGAGAACAACCCGAATCCAAGACCCACTAATCAGAATATTGATGCAAATTTGCCACTGTAAGAGCATAATCAGAATCTGAAGAATAATCTCCCTGAATTGTGGCTGCAACTGACTCCTTTTTCTTCTTCTTGGGACAGTCTTTCTTCCAATGACCCGGTTCCTTGTAGTAATTGCAGATATCCTTTGGATTCACACTACTGTTTCATTTTTTCTTCCCTTTACCCTTACCCTTTGGCTTGTTTACTGGCTTGGGAGGACTTGAGACAACTAAACCAGATGCAGTTTCATCATGGGGTACAGCAGCCTTAATTCTCAATTCTCTAGAGAATAGGCTAGCCTTGACTTCTTCCAAAGTAATACTTTCTTTACCAACAGTAATGGAATTGACAAAATTCTCATATGATGGAAGCAAAGAAATTAATAAAATCATGGCAAGATCTTCATCATCCACAATAACATCACTATCACACAATTCAAGCATAATAGAATTCAGATTATCAAGATGTGATTTAAGTGTGGTACCTTCTTTCATTTGAAGACCATACAACCTCTTCTTGAGCATTAGCTTGTGGCTTAGAGACTGGTCATGTACAACTTTTCTAATTTCAACCAGAGAGCAGCAGCAGTATCTTCTTGAGAGACTTCATACAAAATATCATCAGCCAAGGAGAGAAGAATGAGAGAATGTGCCTTCTCTTCTTGTTGATCAGCCAAATCCTTAGCACCCTTTCCTTTAGTGCCCAATAGAGGAGCCCATGCACCTTGTTCCTTGAGTAATGCCCGCATCTTGATGCCCCATAGATTGAAACTATTCTTCCCAGTAAATTTCTCAATCTTGATCGAATTTGTCATCTTTCTTGAACCGAATGCGGAACAGAATTGCAGTAAAAACAGATTGGAGAGAACCACAGAAAAAATACTGCAATGCAGAATTAAAAAAGAAGAGAGATCGAAGATATGAGACCAGAAATGGATCAATGACAATCCACAAACAAAACAAAAATGAGGTGATTAGAACCTAAGCTCTATGATACCAATTTGTTAGGAAGAAACCAATCAAATCAAGGAAAACCAAATAGCAAAACATATAAAAGAGAGGAAGAGAGAAGAAGATAACACAAAGATATAACGTGGTTCACTAACAGTGTGTTAGCTACATCCATGGGCAGAGGAAGAACTGAAAATCCACTATGAACCTTGAGTGTTACAAGATGTTGCCTAAGTAACTATGATCTCTCTCTCTCTCACAAAAAAACGATTCTGTTTTGCACACACAGAATTGAATGATCACAATCTGATTACAAAGCCTAATCTAGCTCCACTTATATAAGTGTTACTTGTACAAAGTATGAGAAATAGAACTAATTCTGTTATTTACAACATAACAGAATTACAACTAACATAACAGACAAGGCTAAACAGATATTGGTGCCAAAACTGGTGCCATGGCACCAAGTGCCAAGGCAATGTCAAAACAACACCAAGCCAAACAGCAAGGACTTAGGCCATAAACTACAAAACGAAATTAACTTTTTGTTTACTATTACCACATGGTAAATGCCGAAGTAGGAAAAACGAATCTTTATCACTTAATCCAGGGCGGCTTCTAGGGTGCACCACTTGATAGGTGGTGCACTGTGCCTCACAAAATTTGACAGTAGGATTAGTTAGCCTCACCATAGTTTATGTTGGACCATTCCCACCATATCCCTCCCCATACCCCTGAGAAACAGACACCACAACCATTGCCGTTCGAGCTCGCGACAGCTCCGGTTAATGGGGAAGTTGCACGCGGCGGCAAGCGGTAGAGAAAGAGAGTGAGGCGATGGGCGGCCAAGAGAGAGTGAGAGCGACAAAGAGAACCAGAGAGACACAAAGAAAAACCTGCGGAGGAGGGATTCTTAAAAACATAGAGAAACACTAGCTTGGTTTAATTCGGCGAACATGGAAGAGCGAATCGCGACAGAGCAACCCGCTGTGGTGGCTCAAGACGTGCTAGATAATCTATTATATGGAATTTTGTTTTTATTAGAGAGAATGGACTTCACCAGGCTTGGCTCCTTCAAAAATGAATTGTACTGAAATGGGCAATGGCTAGTATCTAAGAGAGAATGAACTTGAACAAATCATCTAGAATTAAAATGAACAAATCGTCCAAAACAAAAACGAATAAGCCGGTATTTATGAGAGAGAATGAACTTGACCCATACGAAATGCAGAGTCGCCGGTTTGTGGCTTGGCTCACGATGGCCCATGGTGGCGAGAAAGAAACGGGATGGAGAAGAAGGGAAAAAAATAATTTGATACCGATGATCTATTATAAGATATGGTGAACCTACAGAACCGACGATTATTAAACATGCTGCACGTACACCACCTGTTAAGGTGGTGCATTTTAGACGTGGCCCTTGATCCAGTTGCAACTGGGGTAAGTTAGTTGAAGAAAACTCCAAACAGATATTTAAAAAAAAAAACTACCATATATTTTTTTTGAGAGTTAAAATTAAACGTGTTTGTGGATACAAAATTTTACTGGTTTTATTGGATAAAAAACAAATGAGTAAATACCCAAATTGATCCCTAACAAAAACTTTGGAGACTAATTTAGTCCCTGAGAAATAAAAAATATCAATTTGGTCCTTAAAAATATCAAATGTGGGTCAAATTAGTCCCTGATAATGACTAAAATATCCCTAAAAATTATCATAAAAATAAGAGCAATGCTGAAGGGATTGCAGTAAGAATTTAACTGAGACTTAGAGACTTTTTTATTTTTTGAAAGGAAAGGAAGAGGCTTATTTAAGAATATGACCACTATTTTTGTTTGGTTACACGTTATAAAAAAAGGATATATTGCTGAAAGAGGAATGCTAGAGTCATACTCTCTGACACACTCCTTTGAACACACTCTCAACTATTGGGTCACGTCACACTTTTTTTTTTCAAAATCAATCGTTGGATTGAAAGTTACTTTGATATAGATCATATCTATAAATTTTAACCTTAATATATGATCATTTGCTATGTCATCAAGATGCGTCAAGATTAAAGTCAACAGTGTAATTACAAATAACATTAATTTTGACGCATCTTGATAACAAAGCAAATGATCGTAGATTAATGTTAAAACTTACAGATATGATCTATATGATAGTAACTTTCAATCCAACGATTGATTTTGAAAAAAAAAAAGTGTAACGTGGCCCAATAGTTGAGAGTGTGTTCAAAAGAGTTGTGTCAGAGAGTGTGACGCTAATATTCCTCTTGCTGAAATGATGTGATAGTTACTCTCGGACATTTCACTCGAACAAGGCAAAGTGTGCAATCGTAACGAACAAGCAAAGAAGTTTATTTTTTTATTTTTTTGAACAAACGAACAAGCACAAGAAGAATGCAATCGTAAAAAGTAAAAACTAAATAAGGATAAGCCTTTCATATTTGCAGGATTATAAGGCTATTTTTGGATTATAAATCTATTTTTAAAATAGATTTTATTCCTGGATGAACCTATCATAGAACATGATGACCATTACATTCTTAGCAATTCTTGTTCCTATTCCAATTCGCACTCCAATTTCTAAATATGTTTGTTATAGTTGTATGGGTAACATCGACAAATATTTCATGTTATTATTAATTGGAATAGGAAACTTATTTCATGATCATTACCTTTTTACTAATGTACTCCCACTTAAAAAATAGAAGGAGTACTTTAGAACCTACACCTTTTTATTTGGACATAAAACCCATTTTTTCTTGTTGAAAACATTTTTAAATGACAGTATAAATGTAATCAAATATTTTATGTTTTTGTAATTCCAAATTTCTGAACTGTCGGCCTAGCGTATCCTTTTCCTTAGAAAACTGTTATGCTTTAAATAAAATAAAATAAAAAATAACTAGGGATCTAGTCCTTTTTTCATAAAGAAAGAAGTCGTAAATTTAAAAATAAAAAGAAAAGAAAGAAGCTTTAGTTGATGCATTACATTCCTTCTGGTATCCATGTGTTGCATGTAACCTTCAAGTTCTAATCAGTTATGTGCTAGGAGATTTGTACTTTCTACACTATTGATGAGAATCGAGAGAACCAGAAAGAAACAGAGAAGAGGCATTTGCAATATGAGAATGAAGAAGTGATTCTCTTAACATTGAATGAAACAGTACAGTTACTTATATACAGGGCAGTTACATGACAGTTGTTACAAGGCAGTTACATGACAGCTGTTACAAATTAACAACTAACACATCATATACTCCTATAGCCCCCCTCAAACTCAAGGTGGTTGAGGACCTGAAACAGCCTTGAGTTTGTGCCTTAATCTTGCAAATTGACTTGATGGAAGAGGCTTAATGAAAGAATCAGCTAGCTGAGTAGAAGCAGAGACATGACTAACCACTAGTTGCTTCAAAACCACTCTTTCTCGAACAAAATGAATATCAAGTTCCAAGTGTTTAGTTCGCGCATGTAATACTGGGTTATGAGACAACAAAACAGCACTCAAATTATCATATAGAAGCACTGGGGTTAAATAGGGAATTTTTAGCTCACATAACAGAGACTAGATCCAAAGAATTTCAGAGGTAGTATAGGCCATGCTTCTGTACTCAGCTTCAATGGTGGAGTGAGCCACCAAAGATATCTTTTTGGACCCCCATGAAATTAAATTCGGACAAAAGAAAATGCAAGAGCCAGAAGTTGACGTCAATCATCAATATCACTAGCCCAATTCGAATCACAATATGCTCGAAGAGAAAAGGCAGTGTCAGGCTGTGCTGGTTGGAGAAGCAAACCATAATGAGAAGTGGCTTTCAAGTACCTTAAGATACGCTTCACTGCACGCCAGTGAGTATCAAGTGGTCGTGACATGTATTGGCAAACTTTGTTAACACTAAATGAGATTTCTGGTCTTGTAAGAGTAATATACTACTAAGGCTCCAACAATTGAGCGATAAAGAGAAGGGTCAGACAGAGAATCAGTACCCACTTTGCTTAATTGATAGTTGGAAACCATTGGAAAGGCAATACCCTTCGCATCAGTCATGCTAGCTCGGTGTAATAGATCCCGAACATATTTAGATTGAGATAACAGAATTGAACCACTGCTGAGATGTTTTACTTCAATGCCTAGGAAGTAATCAGGTTTACCCATCTGTTTTAAGGCAAATTGAGCATTGAGCTTGGAGATAAGATCATGGATCATAGCAGGAGAAGATCCAGTGATTAATATATCATCCACATATACAAGAACATATAGACAAATGTTGTTATGAGTGTAAGTGAACATAGAACAATCACACCTGCTGGAAGTAAAACCGAACTGCAGTAAAACATTGGTCAGCCTCTCATACCATGCCCTTGGGGCTTGTTTTAAGCCATATAGGGCTTTGTTTAACTTGCACACTAATGATTTGTCTGATGATTCAAATCTAGGGGGTTGAATCATGGACACCTCCTCTTGAAGAATGTCATTTAAAAATGCATTATTGACATCTATTTGTTGAATCTCCCACTTGTAAGTTAAAGCAAGAGTAAGAATAATCCGAGTGATCACAGATTTCACCACAGGAGAGAAGGTTTCACTAAAATAAAACCCAGCCTCTTGATGAAATCTTTTAGCTACTAACCGAGCCTTGAATTTGTTCACACTCCCATTAGGATTTTCTTTGGTTTTAAACACACACTTGCAGCCAATTGGCTTTCTATGAGGTGGAGGAGGCACTAAGGTCCAAGTTTGATTAGCTATTAAGGCATTGTACCCAGTTTTCATGGCTTCCAAACCAATGTGGTTGAGACATAGCTTGTTTAACTGTGGAAGGTTCAACATGAGACAGAAAAACTTTGGGTTTAAGGCTGCCAGTTTTGGCTCGAGTAATCATAGCATGAACATTAAGTGTAGACTTAGGAATAGAAGATGCAGGTGGGACAGTTGCAGGAAGTGAAACTGTCTCAGAAGTAGAAGAAGATTCAGCAGAGACAGAATTAGGAGAAGCTTCAGTAGAAGCAGATTCTGCAGAATTTAGAGACAAAACTGCAGGAGCAGGGACAGATTCTGCAGATGTTGCAATAGAAGGCACAGGGTGGGGAAAAGTAGGAATAATAGATGAGTAAGAAGGAGAAGAAACAGACTTAGAAGCTATGGTGGGAAAGAGAGTAGGAAATGGAAATTTAACTTCATTAAAAATAACATCCTTGGAAATATAGACCTTGCCCTCTGGAGATAGACATTTATAGCCCTTATGTTGTGGTGAAGGGCCATGTTCAAGTGACTTGAGTTGAAGCTTGTTTTGATTGTAAGGTCTAGTGAAAGGAAAACAAGCACACCCAAAGGTCCTTATAGTGTTGTAATCAGGGATGGTATTATAAAGGGCATGAAAAGGTGAAGATAATTGTGTTAAGGCTGATGTAGGTAATATGTTAATTAGATACACAGCTGTAGTGAAGCTGTGATCCCAAAAGTGTAAAGACATGGAGGCATGAGCAAGTAGTGTTAGGCCCATCTCAACAATTTGCCTATGTTTTCTCTCAGCTGTCCTATTTTGGTGAGAAGTGTGAGGACAAGTGAGTCTATGGCTAATCCCCAATTCAGTTAGATAAGATGTAAAAGGTCTATATTCCCCTCCCCAATCAGATTGAATAGCTTTAATAGTTGCTAAAAACTGAGTTTTCACAAATTGATGAAACTGTTTAAAGGCCTGTAAGGCACCTTACTTTTGAGCCAAAAAAAATAAATCCAAGTAAATTTGGTTTTGCAAAGGTAATATAATATGAATAACCTTGATGCGAAACAAATGGGACAGGTCCCCACAAATCAGTATGAACAAGTTCAAAAGCATTAGTGTGTGTGGTAGTGGATGGGGAGGGGGAATGTAATCTATGGGATTTGCCTTGACAACATGCCACACAAAAATCAAACACTATTTTATTGGAATGAGGGATATTACACAATGATAACACTTGTCTAACAGCATTAGAATTGGCATGCCAAGTAGATCAAGTGGTATTTTCAGGGGAAACTGAAGTAGTAGCATCATGTAAAACAGAAACATCAGATGGACTAGTGTTTACAGAGGAATGAAAAGAAGAGATTGATGCAGGAGCTGAATGATGCGCTGGCTTTGGAGGTTGCTTGAGTAGCTGAAGATGCTTGAAGTAGTACAAGCCATCAGTCCCAAGATAACCCTCAAGCTGCACCAGTTTAGTGGCCTGCGATTTGATATAACATGAAAGAGGGTGAAATTCAAAAAAGACATTATTATCCCTAGCAAACTTTGAAACATACATCAGATTTTTGGTAATATATGGCACATGTAACAAATTATGTAAGACAAGGGGAACATTGGAATTTAAGGAAGATGAAAACTGAGTTGAGCCAATAGATTTAATCTGTAAACCTTGACCATTTCCTATGTACACTCGATCATGTCCAGTAAAAGGAGTGCTTTGAGCTAGGTTCTGCTCATAAGGAGTCAAATGATGCGATGCACCAGAGTCTGGGTACCAACACTGAGTGTCGTACACTTGAGGAATGGGAAATGTCTGATTAGAAGGAATTTGATGAGCCAAATATGCAGCAGTAATAGCGTGTGGCAGTTGAGGAGAGTCACCTTGTCGTGGTGTAGGTGTGGGAGCAGGTGGACGAGAGCCAGATGGTTGAGACTAAGATTGAGCAGTAGGCACATAGGACTCAAAACGATGCTAGCAATTCAAAGAATCATGTCCATACTTAGAACAGAGTTGACACATTGGGCTTGAACTGCCGCGTCCTTTGCGACCTCGACCACGAGAAAAGTTCTGAGAGAAGTTCCTATTCGAAGCAGATGATTCAGCACACTATGAGGCTTGAGCAACATTCACTGATGCATTTGAAACTGAGAGTTCCTGACGAAACTTATCTAATTGTGACTCTTGAACTAGTAGAAGGCCTTCAATATCATCAAGAGAGGGAGAATCTGGTCTTCCATAGATCATTATAACAAAGGAATTGTATTCCTCAGGAAGACCATCAAGAACAGCATCGATTTGGTCATGTTCAGAAATCGGATCACCGATTGCAATTAACATGCCCGCAAGTGATTTGATACGAAGCAAATACTCAGAGATAGATCGATTCGCCTTTTTCACGTTCTTGAGCTCTGAACAGAGTTGACGAACCCTAGCACGAAGCAAAAAATGAAAATGTTTGTGTAATTTCTCCCAAACCTGCCACGCATGACGGCAACCAAGAACCCTAGGGAGAATTTGATTCAGAGAGAGTAGATCATAAGCAGGTGAACAACATCTGATCCTGAACAAGCCAATGCTCATATTCATCGGACACAATATCAAATTTTCGATCAGCTTCAAAAGCATATTTCCGAGGAATTTGTGGATTAACCACAAATCGATGCAATTTGTTTGAAGTAATTACGTCTTCTACTTGTTGTTGCCATAACAGACAATTATTATCATCAAGTGTAATAGAAAGTTTTGGAGAAAAGTATGAGTTGAATTCACCATTCCTTGCATGAGATTCGACGAAGAATTCTGGTGAATTGAACCTCCTGAATTGACGAACGGTGTGTGAGCCTCCATGAAAATGCAGAGAAGAATCTAGAAGAAGATAAAATTATTCAATAGAAGAGGCGTATCATGGATTGAACTGAGAGTTCCTGAGGAAACTTATCTAATTGTGACTCTTGAACTAGTAGAAGGCCTTCAATATCATCAAGAGAGGGAGAATATGGTCTTCCATAGATCATTATAACAAAGGAATTGTATTCCTCAGGAAGACCATCAAGAACAACATCGATTTGGTCATGTTCAGAAATCGGATCACCGATTGCAATTAACATGCCCGCAAGTGATTTGATACGAAGCAAATACTCAGAGATAGATCGATTCGCCTTTTTCACGTTCTTGAGCTCTGAACAGAGTTGACGAACCCTAGCACGAAGCAAAGAATGAAAATGTTTGTGTAATTTCTCCCAAACCTGCCACGCATGACGACAACCAAGAACCCTAGGGAGAATTGATTCAGAGAGAGTAGATCATAAGCAGGTGAACAACATCTGATCCTGAACAAGCCAACACTCATATTCATCGGACACTATCAAATTGTCGATCAGCTTCAAAAGCATATTTCAGAGGAATTTGTGGATTAACCACAAATCGATGCAATTTGTTTGAAGTAATTACGCCTTCTACTTGTTGTTGCCATAACAGAAAATTATTATCATCAAGTTTAATAGAAATTTTAGGAGAAAAAGTATGAGTTGAATTCACCATTCCTTGCATGAGATTCGACGAAGAATTCTGGTGAATCGAACCTCCTGAATTGACGAACGGTGTGTGAGCCTCCATGAAAATGCAGAGAAGAATCTAGAAGAAGATAAAATTATTCAAGAGAAGAGACGTATCGTGGATTGAACTTTAAAGCCAAGGGCAATTACAAGCGAAGAGCAAACGTTCAAACTATCATGTTCAGAAAAAAGAATTAAAAAAAGCATTCCCGAATACAATAAACCCCGCCATTGCAAGTATTTCTAAAATACATGAGGAACACAAGTAGAAGCAGCTTCTGCAGCACCTTTATTCAATGTTTTCTCTAACTTATAATGGGGACAAAGTAGCAATAATGCCTATAATGCCATCTCATATGGACTATAACTAGGAAACCTCCTTGGGAAAGAGTAGCAGAAAATAAAAAATCGACACACGCAAATATTAAATTTCATATTGCCAATATGAAATTAGGCAAAACTACAAATATATAGTCAAATATTATACCTGAGATAACATTAAAATATCAAAGAGCCCAGCAAACCTGCATTACACAAAATCCAAAATGAGGTTCTGATAATTGTTTATAATTCAACATTAAATGGAAAATTAGTTTTTATTATTTATTATATTTTTTTGCAACTATTTTCTGCTCTTTATTTTTTAAGCTAGCATATTATCCATTATGGTAATGTTGAATCCATTATTTTTTTTAGCTAGGATATTCTGTGTAGTCACTGTTTCAGAATAATTTGTATCCATCATGTTTAAGCAGAAGAGGACGTGATTATACATCAACTTACCTTTACTCGCTAAAAAAAAGTAACAAATGATCCCCCTTTTGTATAAACCTTTGCAACTTAAAATGCCAAGTCTTCAGCAGGTTGGCAAGGAACTAGACCTCTGAATTTGGTAAACTTGCAAGCATAAAGACGAATAGAGGCAATGTATTATCAGGCTTATATCTAGCTTGTATGTATCTTATTCCTATAGAAACCTAAAAAATAGAAACAATCCATCAATACCAGCTGGTCCAGGCTTTTATCCACATCTTTGGTTTGTTATTCGAAGAGAAATTAATCACAATAGAAGCCATTGCACAATAATTAGAAGAGAATACAGGAATATATTATATAAGTAAGTGAAGTGAACAAGACTGAAAGAGCCAAAATGCCAAACAAGTAACAATTGAGCTGATTTTTTTAACAATTAAAATATATTTAATGAAGGTCAACACTTAAGAAGATTTATAGCAGTAGCACCCTATATCTTGTGGTGCTAGTGGCAAACCAAATTCACAAGCAAAAAGTATGAAAACACCTTGCCCCATCATTAGTGTAAATCTTATGACGATTATTGACCCTTATTTATATCCCTCCAGAGTTAAATTGGGGTAGACATTAATAATTTAAGCATATCCATTACAATTTTTTTTTTTACCGATGCTTAAATCTCATGGATATAAAATTATTCCATTTTACTTGACAGATAAATTTTATACTAGTACTTTTCATTTTGCTTTCAATTTTATGTGACCAGGTTTGAAATGCTAGTATATGAACTCTTTCTTGCAAGTGACCTTCAAATAGATCTAGTACATAGCAAATTAAAGCATACCCATTGACGATCTTCCATCTTAATAAACTAACAAGGCATCTCTGTTGTTTCCTTTGACGAGCCTTTAAAGCTAGCTGCTAGTTTCCTGTAGTTATAACCAAGTACATCGGTTTAAACTTTATAATTGATTCATCAAACTTCAAGAGAGCAATATTGAAAACACAGAAATGAAGGGCCTTACAGGTAAAGAAGGGATGACCTTATCAAACAAGATTTTCCACTTTGATGATAAATGTTGAGATTCAGAAGTGTTTTTCATCTTAAACCTCTATCTATCTACTTGAAGGCATGACATCTGGTCCTACAAAAGCGAGTTGAAAGAATTACTAAATTTGACACATGTACCGAATAATTTAAATCCAATGTCTAAATCAATAACCACTCATCCAAAAAATTAAATCACACCAAATGTATTTTCTAGGTAGAAAGTGGTGAAGCAATAACGATTTTGCAAGAACTTGTTCGGTTGTGGCTTCGTAATGAAGAAGAAAAAGAAAGAGAGACCTAGATAAGATCGATTTGGTAGACGAATTGCAGAAAGAATTTGGCGACATGTGGGTTTTAGATTCGTCAGTCAAGAGAAAGCAAAATGAGAGATGAATTCAAGGATTAAGGTTCGGATGTGGTGGAACAAGTTTGGGATTTTAGGGCTTTAGGGTTCAAGTAGAAAGTGGAGGCGAAAATATGGTGGCTATTGGGACAAACCATGGTATTTTGAGAGATGAGGAGATAAGGAAATGGTACTTCGAGAGATGAGTTTACCTTTGCAGCAGCCGGCAAGAGTAAGCATCTGTTTGGTTTAGACTGTGGTAGAATAGATTGTGTAAAATCTTGTTTAGAAAATTGAGTTTTAAAAAATAGAGTTTAAAAAAATGATTTATGTTTGGTAAAAATATTTTAAAACTGAGTTTAGAAGAATTGATTTGTGTTTGATTGACAAAATAGAATCACTTTTGAAGTGTTAAAATACTCAAACCAGTTTCTGCAAACTAAAAGCAACATCGCACTCCTACAACAAAACGACGTTTCGCAAACAAAAAAGACAAACAAAAAATTTACCAAACACCAAAATAAAAAAGCAAACTCCGTTTGCCAAACGCAAACAGAGAAAAAGGGTGCAAACGATAGTTTGGTGTCCAAACTAAACAGGCACTAAGTTGGTTTTGAGTTGAGTTAAATGAAGTAGCTAAATGAATTCCCACATGAAAATTTGGGAGGGAAAAACATTGGTTTTGAGTTTCATCTGGTCGGCATGGCACAAAATACGGCTGCTTTTAGCGTGGATGAGCATTCCATATGGTCTATAGTTGACCAATACTTAAAAATCATTCAAAACTCCAACTATGTCCGACGTTTCCTATAGTAAGTAAAAGCTCATGATATTTCTTGTCCTCACAATTGAGACGGTGACATAACCGATGCTAGTTCGACACAAAACAAGAAAAAAAAATGAGTGCTTCAAGACTTAACTTGTATTCATTTTTTTTTTGAATCAGCACCTATCGTGGTTAGAGATAAGGACTAGTATGACATAGGTTAGTGTCAATAGTTAAGAAAGGTGAGACTTTTTCCTCACCTAATTAGTTGAACCGTGGTTAATGTCATTTAAGAAAGGTGTGACCTTTCAATGACTTAAGTTGAATTGTGGTTAGTACCATAGTTAAAAAAAAAGTGAGACATTTCCCTGACCTAAGTAGAATCGTGGGTAGTATCATAATTAAGTTGACTGTTGACTTTGTTAGACTTCGACATAAGTTGAGTAGGCTAGGTTTAGGTTTAGGATTAGTATGACATAGGTTAGTGTTACAGTTAAGAAAGACGAGACATTTCCCTCGGCTAAGTTGAACTGTTGCTAGTGTCATAGTTAAGAAAGCTGAGACCTTTCGATGGCCTAAATTGAACTTTGGCTAGTACCACAATTAATAAATGTGAGACCTTTACATAACTTAAGTTGAACCATGGTTAGTACCATAGTTAAGTTAACTTTGACACAAGTTGACTGTATTGGATTAACTTTGTTTGACAATGGAAAATAAAAGCCACTAAAAGCGGATCTCAAGTTTTGTCCATTAGTGAAAGAGTTGTTAGGTCACAACAGCACTATTTGAAACGCTAGCTATATATACCTTATTCGATTCACTGAAGAAGGTTAACGCTTACAAACGAATTGATTCATTCTTGCGAGACAGTGAACAACAAAGAAATTATTCCAAATCTCTGAGACCAAGTGAAAAGCACTTAATCATTTTATTCTTACTGTTAGAAAATTAATTTTGTGCTTAAAGCTTTTCATTGTAAATCCTCTTTGCTGAGAGTTATTGTTATTGTTTCAAAGTATTTTTGAACTCTTGTATTAAGCCCAGTAGTGGCTGTATTCCTTAGAGGCTTTACTGCACTAAGTCGTGAACGTGAACACAAGAAGGGGGTTGAATTGTGTTGAAAACTTTTCGCAATCTTTAAGATAAAAACACTTTTGAACACTTGATTTGAAAAATGTTTGTTACCGGATGCTGGAAATGAACTGGACACTGGAATAAAGATTATGAAAACTTGTTTTTCTTTGCAAGACAAAAGTGAATGTAAAGCAGTAAAGCAAGAAACACCGAGATTTATATTAGTTCACCACCAAACTGGTAGCTACGTCTAGTCCCTTCGTTCCTGAAGGATTTTCACTATAATCAACCTGATTACAAATTCATTAAGAGTATTCTACTATCACAAACTTGACAATACTCTTAACTTCTCAAAACGACTCAGTACGATCGAGCCTTTGAGGAATCAAGCCTATTACTAGGCAATGCAACTTTCACATAATAGTTTTGAATACAATCAAATAACTCTTAAAGAGAGGATGAAAAGATTAACCTTAAAAACAATAGCTTTCTAAAGGAAAGAATATAAGACGCTGAAGTTCAGTTCTTGGTTCTCAGAAACTTGGCAAGAAACTTGGTTGCACACTCGAGTAATAGCTCTTTCAGGATGCCGTTTCTAGCAACCTTCTTCAATGGAGACCTTGAGGTATTTATAGAGGACCTTGAGAATAATACCGTTGCAGATATTTTCAGCTCCAAATCATTGAGTGAGGTAATTTGAAATAACACGTCCTTATCTTCCTTTTCAGAGAATTTCAGAATAGTACACTTTTCCGTTATGTACTATCTGCTTTTTAATCATTTGCTTTGTAGGAATTTTGTCTTATCCCAAAGGTGTCACATTTGATTCCTCGTACATCAAATTGAGCGCACAAAATCAAATTTGAAGTTCGTTCCAGGAAAGCTGAGGTAAACGAGCAAAGGGAATAAACGTGACCATCAAGTGCTTAATTAAGAGACCGGGTGCTCGCTCAGAAATCATAGGACGCTTGCTGCAAATGAGTATACCACGTGTCTTATGATAGCAATATCGGACGCTCGCTAGAGTGTAAGAACAAGACGCTGGAGTGTGCCGGATGCTGACACTAATGAATGTATTCATCTTCTTGTGATTTTCTCCTTCTTGCTTGAGTGAATTATAAAACTGAATGATTTTAATACTTACACACTTCAAGACTTTATCAGAAGTTAAATTATTCTCTTGCAAATACTTTGTTATCATCAAAATTAATGAGGGTCTAAATTTCTCAATCGTTTAGGTTCCAACAAGTCGTTCTAAGAAGTTAAAAGTATAGCCAGTTTGATAGTAGTAGACTCTTAAGTGTAATCAGGTTGATTATAGTGGAGAAATCCTTCAGTGTGGTGAATGGACTAGATGTAGCTATCAGGCAATAGTGAACTAGTATAAATCATGGTATCCTCTTCTCGCTTCTCTTTACTCGTTCTCATTGTTATTTCTATTTAAGTGTTATTTTGAAAAGGTTTTTCAAAAACATAAGTATTTCAAAAATATTTCTAAAACTCAATTCAAACCCCCCTCTTTCTTGTGTTTTTATCACGTTCACAAATCACCAAATTATTCTTCTGCAAATAAATTAAAATTGATTAAGCAATTGTAAAACAGAACATTTAAAACGTGTAATTAAAGTAACAAAACAGAAACAGAAGAAGCTAAAGATGCTCCAACCAAGTGAAACACGATTTAGCAAATTATCTAATTCACTGAATTATTGCTTGCAATTTTTTCCAACCACTTTAAACAGACAAAATGCTTAAAGAATATTTAATTATCTGGTCATATAAAGAATATTAGCCACTAGATTAATTAATGTACAGAGTCCTATGAAATTTTGGTGTATAATCATGGAAGTTTGAAGTTATAAATAAGTGAACTAAGCAACTCTAGCCAACACAAATTCAAATATGCTGTCTCCTAGCTCATAACACACGTAGGAATGGGGAGGTGGCAAAAAAAATTCTGCACTCCAATTTCTTATTCCTTCTCCTTGTATAATTCGGTCGAGATTAGTAGATGTTGTTATGTGACATTGGTTGACTATATTTTTTGGTTTGGTGGGAATCTAGGAAGTAGTTAGGCGCATGTAAAGGGTTTTCAAGGGATCAAAGTGTCATCAATCTATTTTGTAATAAAGATATCCAATATAAAAAACCATGTAATAGGTCCCTTTGCAGTTGTTCTATACTTTATGTTTCTAAATCAAAATGGAGTCAATTTATACACATATATATATATATATGTCACAAGACCCCATGCCTCTAGAATAAATGAACCACACCTTCAATATATAAATAAAGAAATCAGTAAAACATGTGAACCAACATCTAACCATGATATAGTAATACTTACTTGGGACCATAACAAAAATAAAAGAAGCAAAAGGATGAACTCTGTTTTGAATATAAAGCACAAACCTTTGGAGGATGTGGAGTTGTCTACAAAAGGGGGGACTATGTGTTAAGGATGCCTTTGTGAGTGTGACTCTGTAGCCTTAAAAATGGTAATTTTAGCAACAGTAATAGAGCAAGAAAATAAACTTATTTTCTAACACTGTGTACACTCTTATCAGTAGCAACAGAGCAACGTTACTTACAGATTTGAGAGGCGGTTGAGAGACAGATCAGGAGAGGGGTGCTTTTTGTAACACCCTGCCTAATTTAAATATTTAATCAAATTAATATAGGCTTTAATATGCTCTAAATTGATTGTTAAGTAATTAAATTAGGGGAAACATTTAGAAGTATTGGAGGTGTGAATAACAAGGGTATGGTGAAAATAAGTGTTGAAGGATGGACAATATGATCAAAACTTTTTTTTTCTCTTCTCTTCTTTTCCCTCACATTTCGACCCTCATCCTCATTTTCTCACTCTCTCCCTATTCTGAAGAAAGAAGAAAGAAAAGGAAGAAGAGGGCAGCTAGGTTTCACGATTGGGAGAGGAAGAAGAGGAAAGTTGGTGTTTCCTTCAACCCTTCCTTGATTTCTTAGCATTGGAGCTGAAGATTTGGAGTTTAAGGGAAGCTTTGAAGTTGCCCTAGTCTAGTGGAAGTGGAGCTCGAATTTGGAGAAGAAGAGGAGGAAGAAACCTCAAGTTCTCAAGCTTCTTAGCTCATTTTCTTGAGCTTAATGTGAGTTCTTCTCACTTAGAGGTTGGGCAACCCATAAGACCCACCACTTAGGGTCTTTTCTTTTGATCTCACTTGTAGATTTTCTTGATTTCTGAATTGGGAATGGTTGAAATGCATGAATGGGTTTGGGTAGAAATGAATGTGCTTAAGTTGATGCATTAGTGTTTTGTGACATGTTGAAGCATGACGGATTGTGTTTTTATATGTCTTATGTTGCTCTTAATCTTGTATAGCAGTCATATGCTTGATTTGGAGTACCAATTTGGTTTGAAATTGGTTTGGATTGAAGAAAAAGTGAGTTGGAAGTTGGAACTATGCAGAAAAACACGTTTCTGCATAATTCTGCAGGATTGTGCGTGGCGCGCCTCATAGGTGCGCGCGACGCGCATCAAAACAGAACCAAAATGGAGTAATGCGGCGTGACGCCAAGTACAAATCTTGTGACAGCGACGCCAACAACATCTGTAGCGCAGAAATGCGGCGTGGCGCCGCACCGGCGCGCCGCGACGCGCGATTCTCGCAGTTCAACTTCGGAGATTTTATTAACATATCAAACAAAGTCGAAATTGGGCAAATGACCACTCATTGGAAAGCTTAGGATGTGTAGTTTCTAAATATAATTTTTATTTTATAAAATAACCATCCAATTAGTGCAGTTTTAAGCAACAAGCTACTAGGTTCAGAAAGTTGAACATTAACTTTCCCCCAATTTGGAACCTATGTTTCTCCTTCAATACTTAATGAAAATTAGAGAACTATATGTCTAAATTGAAGAGAAATGTGTCTAGTTTTCAATGGCACAAGAATTATTTCAAGATAAGCCCTATACCAGAAGTTGTGAAATATGCACGACGCGTTCTTGGGCGCGCGTGGCTCGCCAGTTTTACCATAAATGTGTACTTTAGCGTTTTATGGGCCTTTAAGGCCATGAATACTCAAGTTGAGAGTTCTAAAACATAGAAGATAAAAGGGACATCCTAAGATACCCTTAGATAAGTTATTATTGCATTTATTGTGTGAAAGCTTAGAGAAAGAAATTAGAACTGTTTGATTCGTAGTGGTTCTAATGAGATAAATGTAGTGTGGTGCGGTGTACCACTGTAAGGTAACGATAAGTCCCGGCTGTTTACTTTAGTGTGGCAGAGCGGTGTACCACTGTTACCAAACGATAAGTCCCGGCCGTTACTCCGATGATTGTAAGTACAGAGCGGTGTTCCACTGTGAGGTAACGATAAGTTTCGGCTGTTTACCTTAGTGTAGCAGAGCGGTATACCACTATTACCAAACGATAAGACCCGGCTGTTACGTGTAATCCCAGTTGTATGTTTAGTCGTGTCACTATATTATTCGGGTAGTAATGTTATTATGATTTTGGCAAGAGTCTGTGAGGGGTCAGAAGACAACTCACTGAGATTATTTTAATCTCACCCCTTTTCTCTTTTATTTCAGATAAGCAGGTACCGGCAAAGGAGAGATAATGATTCTAGGAGCTTTAAACCTCTAGTTTATATTAGATGTGCATTGTACTTGTCTCTTTTGTTGTTGAGGCAAAAATTGACATTGTATTTTGTAATTTCCCAAGCCTTAGACTTGGATGAAGTTGTAAACTTTATTTAATAGACTTATGGCATAGTTTGTGTTTGGACTTGTAATTTTACAATTCAAGTTTAAATTATTTTGTGTAATTCCTGTGCTTTAATGTAAATTGTCTTACTTCAATTATTATGGAAGTACGGGCGTTACACTTTTCCTTCACGTCCAGGCGGCTGGAAGTCATAACCCGTGGTGGTCCGATAGCATGCAAACGGAGGAGGAGAAGGCGGAGAAAGAGTTCGAGCGCGAGAGAGGGAGTGCCAACAAGAGAGAGTGAGTGTGCGAACAAGAGAGAAGGCAGTGGCTATTCATTCTCCATGGTGGTCGACGGTCGACGTGGCAAGCTTGGAAGAGTGAGAGGTTGAGCGTACTGACTTGTGAGAGAGAAGAGAGTCGATCTGAGCTAGGGTTTTTGAGGGAAAGGGGATTTTTGATTTTCAGTCAATGAGATAGTCAATAGTGTATGTTTTTTAATTCTTTAAATGAAATGAATTATAAAAATTAAGTAAAACAATAATTAAAAAAAAGTAAAACAAATTTGTTTGACCAAAGTAAAACAATGCTGGGAAACCTGCCTATAAAAAAAAGGAGGTTTTTTTTTGACTTACTTGATTAATAAAAAGGAAAAGCTGACATCAGTAAATAATTAAAAATAATTAAAAACTTTAGCATCGGCTGTCCTATGCAATTCTACTTAGCATCGGCTAGGCCAATGCAAATGTTTACAAAAAATTAAAAAATAGAATAAGATAATTTATTCGACTTAGCGTCGGCCTGGCCCACGCTAAACGGACGCTATTAGGGTCGGTCTCGAGGCCTACGCTACGTTTTAGTAGCTAAAACCATGAATTCTAGCACTGAGTGGACCGCAATCCTGAAATCATAAAAATAGGTATTAAATCCATTTAAATATTAAATGAAAACAATGTAATTAAATATTGAAAATATTACTTATCTCGTTGATGCACAAGCGTGTGGCAACATGGTCCCCATATATGATGAGGATTGAGGTGTCTTTTAGGCTGCACAGGAATGACTCCAGCATGAAATCAATATTCTCGAGCACCTGCTCGTAAGGGGAAGCCTAATGAGGTTCATCTAGCAACTCATGTGCAGGCTCATCATCTGCCACCTCGTTTGGCACTTGATCAAACACCTCATCTGATACCTGAACAACATCATGGGCATAGGCTCCTGACATTAAGGTTTATGCTCCTGAAGGGCAGCCAGACGCTCACGCTCCCCATATGTTGAGGCTATCGGCCTTTGTCATTGGTCGTGACCCTCGATGGTTGCTGAATTGCCCCCTTGTGCGTGTCATACTTGCGAAAAAACGCAACAAGGTCAATGGGGAAACAAACTAATTAACACATCCTTAAATGGAAGAAGTTCAATTCTGGAATCCTGTAACAAGATGTCAGAGGTATTTTTTTTTTTAATGAAACTTTCAACGTCTGGAAACTTGTTTCTGGAAGCCCTAAGAAACAAGATTTTGGAATTTAACTTATCAGTTCAGGCATAACAACATGTTCGAAATCTTGTTTCCCGAGGCTTCCAGAATCAAGTTTCTGGAAAGTTTGAAAAACCAAAAAAAATAGGTTTCACGCGTTTTTACTCGTGCGACGATGACGAAGTGGGAGCAATGGGGAGGAGTACGACGATGAGGGCTAGCAAGAAAGTGAGGGAAATAGTGAGAGTGTGAGAAGGAGACCTTGTAGGGATGGTAATTTCCACCCATCAACGGGGATCCCCGCGGGGACCACCCCATTCGGGGCCCCGTGAGTTGAAATTTTTTCCCCGTGGGGACGGGGACGGGGGAGACATGGACAGGGACCATACCCCCTACCCTGAGTATATTACATAATTAACCCTATAATATATATATATATATATGTGTATATATTACAATTAATGGTCATTTTAGTCTTTTTATGTCTTTCAAAAAAATAATAACTATCATATTTTTCACTCATTTTTTCTACATGTTCAGCTAACTCACACATTCACATTTAGTTATCAAACCAAAATCGATTTTTTCTCTCCCTCCCTTATCCCTCACGGTCACTCATCACAGAAACCCTAAAAAACACACACAGCAGCGCCGCAACCAGCAGGGAGGAGAGAGCTCGTTGCCGCCACGGATCTGTTCCATGTCTCCTCTGCTACTGCTCGCAGATCTTCTCCCTTCCCGCCGCTGTTGCGCCTTTGTCGCTTCAGTTCCTCTAGTGCTTCCTCCTTCTTCTTCGCCTCCGCGAACGATTTCAACTCTGCCATGTTTAGTAGATCCGATAGCTTCTCCGACCTCACATTCGGCTTCGAACTATTCTCCTGTGGCAGCGAGAGCTAGCGGCGCAACTGACGGCGTCGAAGATGAGACGGAAGAAGGAGGCGGCGTTCCATAGGCAGAAGTGGCTGGCGAATCATGTGAGTATTGAGTGATTAATTTTTGTCAGATTTACTCTTCCGCCGTTGTTGTTGTTCTTATTGTACTTGTACAATTATTGTTTCTGTCAGTTCCTCCGTTGTTGTTGTTCTGAAATGAGAAAAAGAGTAGGAGAATTAATCAAGAATAAAGAAGTGACAAACGAATCGGCGTAGTGTTCGAAGTTCGGAGCTCAGCGGACTAAGACAGGGAAATTTTTGACAATAGGTTTTTTGTCAGATTTACTCTTCTCGCCTCTGTCAGATTTTCTCTTTTTGCTTCAATTTTTGTATGATTTACATTGTAACTGAAAGTCCTTTGGGAGATTTTGAAATTGTTGTTATTGTTCTTGTTGCTTCAATTTCTGTCAGTACCTCAGTTGTTGTTGTTGCTTTCTTTTACTGCAATTTTAGTATTTATTTTTTTGCATTTTTTTTTAATTTTCGGGGTCCCCGTGGGTATCCATGGGGTTCTGTGGGACGGGGACGGGAGAAAATCTGGGGGATGCGGCGGGGAGCGGGGGAGCACTCACCGGTACCGTCCCGCCCCGTTGCCATACCTAGACCTTGGTGAGGGGTTTGAGAGAGAGCGAGAGGGTGAGAGGGAGAACATGTTGTGCGGTAAGGGAGAAGAAGAGAGTGAGAGGAGAAAAAGTGGATTGGGGAAGGAGGTGAGATATGTTTAAGTGGGTATGGGTAGTTTGGTCTTTTTAAGTGGGGAGAAGTGCTGAAATTAAAATGCACATATTGGACTTGATTAAGATTGTATCTTTGTCTTAATAATATTTGTTTTTAATTATAAAAGATAAACACAACAATAAAAAAGAATCCACGTCATAATGTTAAACTAAATAATAAAATAGTAATCTTAATAAACAGCAAAAAGGAACACGCTTTTATTTTATAACATGCAGAAAGGCAACCTGTTTTGTAATATGCAATATAAATTTCAGTAAAAAAAATATTTAAATATGAAGCACATTCAATATATTGATGAATTCTGTAAGTTCTCGAAGATGAACTCGTATTACAAGTTTCATCAAGAGAACAAAACTCATTATTCACAACAATGAAAAGAAAGGTATAAGAATGGTATCAACATCTATTTTTCGTAACGTCTGCATTCAAAGACAGCTCCTTGGGATGACCACTCCGCTGCTACTTCCTCCAGCATTTCTACAAGATGATGATTCAGATCCTTTAGGATAAGTGAGCTTTATGTCTTGCAATTTAAGACCCCAACATTGATTGCTTTGGCTGCAATCAAAATTGATTGCTACTGGGCTTGCTGAAGTTCCCTTTATGTGTTCATATGATACTCTGCTTATCTTCACGCCAGAATTCTGTTTTCAAATATTATTTATACACAAGAAATGAAAGTTACATTATATAATAGCTTATTATTGAATTTGGAAAGCTTAAATATGTTTTTGCCCTAGTAAATATACAGGTTTTTGTTTTTCGTCCTTGCAAAAAAAATTATTTTTGTCTATATGCAATGTAAGAATTTTTTCTTTTGATATTTGTTATTTCGTTTTAATCTCTGTAATATTTTTTCATTTTTTTATTCTAGTCTTTGAAATTAAAGAACCATTTTGATTTTAGTCACTGAAATATGAACCATATAAGGACTAATTTCAAAACTATATATATTACAAGGATAAAAACAAAAAAAAATTTGCAGGACCAAAAACAGAGTTAAAGAAATTGTATGGATGAAAAACAATTTTTTTTTTCAGAGTTGAAAATAAAAAATCTCAACATTTGCGTCGACAAGAAGCACAATATTTAGGCCAATTTGAAATTAAACATTTGATCTTTTACTATTTTGTCTTGCAAGAAAGTACTAATAATGAACAAATTATGCATAAGAAAGATAATTTTCATTAGTGATTAGTAGAGAAGCCACCTGGTGAGGACATTCCCTGTTTGGGCAGTATCTTTGATCAATGATGATGGGATTGTAGGCATTTTGCATGATGAGGTTCCTGAACTGAATGTCTCTTGCGTATCCATTGCTTGGTTTTGCCCACGATTTTATCCTAACCCCGTTTTCTGTTTTGGTGAACACTGAATCGGTCACCGTCACGTTCTCAACTCCGGCTTCTTCCGAATAGGTGCCCAAACTTCCTATGCTGTAAAGGCCAACAAGAAATGATAGGACTTCAAACTTAGACCATGGAATATACTATATCAAAAATCAATCCGCAGGAACTATTGACCCATGTTTTTGCCAAAACACCCTTTCAAAAAGTGACATTTTTAGGAAATTTATTTTCGAACGGCATAAAATTGTCCGTAGATAAACTTCTTGAATGCAAAAAGTAGACATACAAAAGTTTATTTCTAAATAGAGTACATGTTAGCAAAAATAAGAGGTGTCTTTAGTTACTCTCATATCAATGTGGTCCGGCCAAGACTTAATTGATTAGCCCAAGATACTGGATAAAAACATGTTAGGATTCATTGACGTGTAAATTAAGATCATGAAAGGTTATTCTTATTAAGATAAGTAAGAGAGGTTTTATCACTATTATTGTAATTTAAAATGTATTATAATCATAATCTACGTAAACTTAGAAAAAAAAATACACACTTATTTTTTTTTATTTTTAAAAACACACTTTTGAAGTGCTTTTTCATTTTTTTGTCAAAACAAAATTAATTTTTCCTTAAGATAAAGAGGTTCTATTTATTATGAGGTCCTCATATATAGATCATGATGTACACATCAGGCCGATAAAATTCATATTAGACGATTAACGTCGGTTGGTCCAAGTAATAAAGTGTTTGATTTTTCTTAATAAAGTCTCGAATTTGTGAATAAAAAAATTGGTGTTAGAAGAGTTTTGCCCCTTTTAGATGAGTCCATAACATGACTCACATTACAAAGAGGGTCCATACAAAATAATTCAAAGGCATGCTCTCTCTAGACAAAGACACACAAATAAAAAATTTCCTCAATTTTTATTTATTTATTTAATACTTCGTCAAAGACACAACTTTGCTAATAAATACTCCCTCCAGCCTTGGACCAAATATATATACATTTTTGTTTATAATTAAGGTCGGAAGGGTACTCAGTAGTATATAGCATATGGCTTGATAAGTACCAACTCCATTTTTTCTGAATGGCAAATTACTAAATCCGTTGTTCAATGTTCACGATTTTTGTCAAAAAAAAATGTTCATTATTTCACCCATTCATTTTTATGTACTTTAATAGATATAAATAGAAAGGTACCAGTGCTACGCACGGTACCACGATTCTCTTTTTTACTTTTTCTAAATTAATTCATATAAGAGAAATACATTAAAATTATATAATTGATTTAGCATATACTGAAAGAATATAATTCCGTGCCCATTTCATTAGCATAATTGTGGTTATATACAACCATTACAAGAGAGATCCTAGGCTATAATTCAGGAAACAGGAAAACAAATCCTAGGCTATAATTAAGGAAACAAGGAAATAAATTGTACACACGATCACTAATATTATGTTAATTATACACAAGATCACTAACATTATGACTAGATAGAGAATATATTTACATATATTCTAACACACCCCCGCAGTCGAAGCGGGAGGTTGCCGTACGATACTGTCCCGAAAATCCTCAAATAGAACCAAGGGAAGGCCCTTTGTAAAAATATCCACAATCTGATAACGTGACGGGACATATAAGACTCGAACTTTCCCACGAGCAACCTTTTTGCGAACAAAGTGAATATCCATCTCGATATGTTTAGTGCGCTGATGTTGAATAGAATTCCCAGAGAGATATATCGCACTAACATTATCACAATACACGAAGGTGGCTTTTCGAATAGGACAATGAAGCTCCAGGAGAAGGTTTCGTAACCAACAAGACTCAGAAACCACATTGGCAACTCCTCGGTATTCCGCCTCCACACTAGATCGTGACAACATATCTTGCCATTTGGCGGACCAAGAAATTAAATTATCACCAAGAAACACACAATAACCAGATGTAGAGCATCTGTATAAGAAAGGAGAGTGGATGTGGAAGATGGATAGAGATGCAAGCCATGATCAAGAGTACCCTGAATGTAGCGCACAATGCGCTTGAGAGCGTGCATGTGTTCTTCCCTCGGGTCATGCATGAATAAACACATCTGTTGCACAGCATAAGCAATATCGGGTATCGTGAAAGTGAGATACTGAAGAGCCCTTGCAAGGCTTCGATAATGAGATGGATCTGTATATGGTGTGCTGGAATTAGTACTGAGCTTCGGTTTAGTGTCAACCGGAGTAGGAGATGGCTTACAAGATGACATGCTGGCCCGTTCAATGATCTCTGCTGCATACTTTCGCTGAGATAAGAATAGACCACCTGCATGACGAGTTACAGCTATACCAAAGAAATAACTCAACGGCCCCAGGTCCTTCATAGCAAATTCCGAGCTAAGAAGGGATATGATAGAGTTGCAAATAGCATCAGAGGAAGCTGTCAATATAATATCATCCACATACAAAAGAATGTAAGCTGTAGCTGTACCTTGCCGGTAAATGAAGAGAGAATGATCAGAAGTACTGTGAGAAAACCCAAGAGTAGAAACATAATCAGCAAATCTCTTGTACTAAGCCCGAGGGGCTTGTTTGAGCCCATAAAGAGATTTCTTCGACAAGCATACATGATTAGGACGGTACGGGTCCCTAAAACCCATGGGCTGATGTATGTACACAGTCTCTTTGAGTTCTCCATGCAAGAAAGCATTTTTCACATCAAGCTGGTGAATGAGCCATGCTTTAGAGAGAGCTAAGCTGAGCACAGTGCGAATAGTTGCCGGTTTGACTACCGGGCTAAAAGTCTCACCACAATCCACGCCAACCTGTTGAGTTTTGCTATCACCTACAAGACGGGCCTTATGCCTCTCAAAAACACCATCAGATTTTTCTTTATGAGTGAAAATCCACACAGACCGAATCACATTAACATCAGGTGGACGGGGCACCAACTCCCACGTCTTATTTTTAATAAGAGCATTAAATTCATCATCCATAGCCATTTTCCAATTCGGGTCACGAAGGGCAGACACGGGGTTACGTGGCAGGGGGATTTACTGACATTAGTGTTAAGATTTAATTGTTGTTTGGGTTTGAAAATCCCATGCTGACTACGTGTCACGGGTCTGGGAGCCGGAAGAGGAGTGGGCTGATATGGAGGTGACGGTGGAGGAGCTGGGCCGGCCGAGGGTGTCGGCTGTGGGGATGGTGGGCTAGGTGCGGGTGGGTTTGTTGGAGGTGTAAGCGGGATGGCAGGTTGTGGGTTGGGCAAGACTGGCTGGGCCTGTTGGTTTGGGCTTGGCGGAGGGGTCAAATGGTGGACCACATAAGGGGAGGGTCCATCATCCATAAAACCATAAGTGTGAGGTTGTGGATTGTGCAACTTAGCAAATGGGAATTGGGTTTCATCAAAAATGACATGGCGACTTAGTATGATTTTACGAGAGGACAAATCATAGCATTTATAACCACGATGATTAGATGGTAGCCCAAAAAGACACATGGGGTCGAACGAGCTTGAAGTTTGTTTATGGTAGTAGAGAGAAATAGTGGATATCATAAACACCCAAAAACCCGAAGATGAGAGTAGGAAGGGTCCCTTTGATAAAGAACCTTGAGAGGCGATTGATAGGCTAAGTGTTTACTTGGAAGAATGCTGAGAAGATATGTTGTCATTTGCAAAGCATGATGCCAAAATGAAGGTGGTAAAGATGCATGGGCTAGTAGAGTACGAATAATGTTGTTAATGGTACAGATTTTTCTCTCGGCTTTCCCATTTTATGATAATGTATGTGGACAAGAGAGGCGAAAAGCTAACCCATTTATTTTACAAAATTCCCAAAAAGGCCCATTATCAAATTCCCTACCGTTATCACATTGAATGTTCTTCACTTCCCGTTCAAATTGAGTGCGGATGAAAGCTCTAAAAGATAAAAATGTGGAAAAAACTTGAGACTTCTTAGACAATGGAAATGTCCACAAAAAATTAGAGTAATCATCCACAAACAAAACATACTATCGGTGGCCCGAAGAGCTCAAAACGGGAGATGTCCAAATATCACTATGGATAATATCAAAAGACATAACAGTGCAAGAATTAGAAGAAACAAATGGCAACTTAACATGTTTTCCAAGAGAACAAGATTGACAAACATGAGAACTACGAGTTTGATTACACTCAATAAATTTATTTAGCCTAAGGGAGTCAAAAATATGTGCTCCCGGATGACCCAAACGAGCATGCCATAACGATGGTGCTAAAGTTGCAAAGGTAGATGGTGAAGTGGCTTGTTTGGTGGTGATGGTGGTGGTGATGGGATAAAGGTCGCCCCAACTATCACATCTCATTAGATGCATCCCCGTCTGGAAAACCTTCATAGAAAAACCAAAAGGGTCAAATTCAATAGAAACCGAGTTATTAGTTGTAAACTTTCGAACCGACACTAAGTTTCTAATAAGTTGAGGGGCATGGAGGACATTTTTCAAGGCTAAGGGAGGATTCAGGGGAGACAAATTTGTGTGACCATAACCAAGAATTGGAATTGAATGGCCATTACCGACAATTATACCACGATTCTTGCTCAAATTAAATAAGACGAGAGATTACCTTGCTTGGATGTCATGTAGGAGGTGGCACCGATGTCCATGTACCAATTTGCATCCGAATGATTAAGCCCAAGATTGTGCATCGCTGCCTCGATGTTTGTCGGAGTGGGTGGAGTTCTTTGCCGCTGCGTAGGCTTGTGGCGATTTTGGCCCCAAGAAATGCCGTGGCGCTGTTGGGCTTCTTCCGGGTCCGCCCAAGGTGATGAGGGGTATGGGCAAGGTGGAAGAGCCCAAGGCATCCATGGCCCGCGCCAGCGTCGGCAGGCCGCGTTGGGGTCCGGCTGATGCTAGCCGGATCGCCGCCGCGCCCACCATTGCGGCCACCACCACGGCCACCACCACCGCCGCTCTTGCCGCCACCGCGATTGCCACCGCGGTTTTTGCCACCATTGTTACGATTTTGACCCTTTTTACCACCATGATTATTGCGATTTTGATGGTAATTCTTTGAGAGGGAGGGAGAGTCATCAGTTTCGTGAGCCACCATGGCGGCACCCACTCCGGTTGCGACCTTCTTCGCGAGACTGGCTTCCTTTAAAGTGAGCATAGAGCGGGCTTGATAGAATGGTGGAAGAGGATCGCTTTGGTGAATGAGCGTGGCAACCCCATTGTAAGCCTCGGTGAGGCTGGCCACCATTTGAAGAATAAAACGGTTGTTTGAGACCGGTGCATCTACGTTCTTGAGTTGATCTGACAATTCCTTGAGCCGTTGACAATACGCAGAGGCATTCGGGAAATCCTCCATGTTTGTATGGGAGAATTCTTACTCAAGAGTCACAGCTCGAGAATTCTTATTGTTTTGGAATATATCACGCAACCTATTCCATGCCTCCATTGTCGTTGCATCGGGTTCAAGAATAGTATGCAACAGGTCATGTGAGATTGTTGCATATCCATTGAAGGACTGCATCATCAAGGGTCGACCACAGTTCCTTTTCTTCATCGGTTTTAGGCTCCTTCTCCTTGCCTTTCTCCGGTGGGACGATGTGGTGGAGGACCTTGTGAGAACGTGCGTGAATCTTGAATAGTTCCGCCCACGTCGCATATTGGACATTTTCCATCTCCAGGGTGATGGAGATATGGTTCTTGATGTTGGAGACAGCAAGAGCCGGGTGGAATTTGTTGGAGTCGGTCATGGTGGCTGACGTGAAGAGGGAGATGGCGGCTAGAAGGGGAAGAAGAAAGCTAGGGCGCAGCGGAAGCAAGGAGAGGATCGTGCCCTAGACTCGTGATACAATGAAAGAATATAATTCCGTGCCCATTTCATTAGCATAATTGTGGTTATATACAACCATTACAGGAGAGATCCTAGGCGATAATTCAGGAAACAAGGAAATAAATCCTGAGCTATAATTAAGGAAACAAGGAAACAAATTATACATACGATCACTAATATTATTCTAAAGGCTAAATTAAAAAATTGGTCCTCTAAGTTTATTTTAGGTTTCAATTTGGTCCTCTACGTTTTATTTGTTTCGTTTTGGTCCTCTACGTTTTATTTTAGTTTTCAATTTGGTCATTTCCGTCACTAAAAGTCAATTGTCCGTAGCGAGAATTTGGCTTTTAACTACGGACAATTGGCTTTTAGTGACGGAAAGGACCAACCTGTTGTAATTTTTAAAACGTAAGGGACCAAAACGAAACAAATAAAACATAGAGGACCAAATTGAAACCTAAAATAAACATAGAGGACCAATTTTATAATTTAGCCTATTCTAAATATACACAAGATCACTAACATTATGACTAGATACAGAATATATTTACATATATTCTAACATATACAAATGCAATTAAAATTAAACATTTATATCTTTTTTGTTTCGTAGAACATTCCTAGATAACGGGTCAATTGGCAATTTTTTTTTTTAATCTCAATCATGCTATTTCCATTGTTAAAATTACAATTAGTTTAAAAGGAGAGTTCATAGCATCCATTACATCACTCCATAATAGAAGGTTATGTAATAAGTTAAGAAATTTTTATTAGTTTTTATATATATTCTTTTAATAAAATGCATTTAAATATTTTTAATATTAAGTATTGAATATCAAAGAAATTTGTTGAATAAATAAAATTATTATATTTAAAAAAAATTAATATTTATGTGTTTGAATCTTCAATAAGAAATGAAGTTCAACGTGAATACTAAGAAGTTAAAATCATTTAAAAAATAATGATAATAATAATATATCTTAATTTTTTTGTAATATTAAACATATTAAAAATCTTATAATAATAGCGATGTACACCAAATAAAATTTAAAAGTAAAATATTATGAGAATATCTAAAAGACACACCTTTTGAATGTTCCAGTATTGCATCAATTTGTATCAAACATTTTAGCGTATAGAAAGCAAGTCGCGCAGCACGACGCAGGGAAGGTTCTTCAATTATAGCAACAGTGTAGCGATTGATTTAATATAAATAAAGTATAGATTATTTATACGTAGTATTTATTTTTTATAAATAAATTATATTACAGTAATATTAGTAGTTATGGTACTGTAGCTACTGTAGCAAGCACGGTAGCTGTCGGTACCAGATTTAATATAGTATATAGAATATAGATAAGCTCCTTAATTAATCCCTATAGGGAAAAAGTAAAGGTTTTATTTCTTTCATAAAACTAAGAAAAGCTTGATATTCGAGCTCCATAATTTAATTTTATTCGAGGTTGTTGACACGTTGATAGGCATACAAGAAGAAGAAAAAAGAGGAAGAAGAATTAAAGCATGATCTAAATGAAAGCGATGGTGAAAGTTAACTAATTACCTGATGCCATGTCCAGGGCCACAAGCGATGCGCTCGATCCACATATTAGTGGTACCCTGGTTTACGGATATGCAGTCATCACCAGTCATTATGGTGGCATGGCTGATAGTAACTCCAGTTGAGAATTGCACATTGATTCCATCTGTGTTGGGGCTCCTACTAGGAGCTCTGATTTTCACATCTTTTATCACAACGTTTTTGCAATGGTCCACCGCAATGTGTATTGCCTGGCTGTTCAATGATGTTAATCCACTTACCACCACATTGTTTGACCAACTGAATGATACAGACTGCACTTGCCCACAAAAATTAATCATATATATTAGGATATATAGAAGCTTCTATTTACCTATTTAGTTGTTCACTCCTACATTCCATATCTATTTTTTTAAATTAGTGCGTATAGATTAAAAAAATAATCTCAATTAGATATTCAGATGGTTTATTTGTAGGAAGGGTAGAAATTTAGAATTGTCTTTTTCAAATTGGTGGAATAATCCATTGGCTTACATATATGTTAGCTGAATTTATACTTTGATGTAATGGGTTGTAGTACCCATTGTACTCCTTAGTAACATATTTGCTTATGAAAACAAATAGATATATTTAGACCCAAATCTTTTTTTCTTTTTGGTGAGAAACCGGCCGAAGCCCATACCCAAATTTGTTTAATCACTTAGTGTATTGAGATTTATTTAAAAATTTGACTTTTCCTAACAAATAATATTCTTTCGTACACATGAGTCAGGATTCAAACATCTAACCACGTGCTTAAAGAACTCGATTATCTACCAACTATGCCACCCCATAACCCAAATATTATTTAATTCCTTATTAATTATCATAGATTGCATTAGAGAATTTTATTTCTTTTTTTCAACTAAGTGTATACCTGAAAAATATTAGTTATTAGACCGTAGATATCTAAAAGCATCAATAAATTTGAAAAAAAATATCAATATATATAGTTATGAAATGGATGAAATATTATTAAAAAATTTGGATTATTATAATAGAGTAAGTATGGTACATTTAATATTAATTCACGTTAAGTAAAATTTAAATTTTTTAAATTGTAATTAACCAGTCACAGATATTCATAATTCTAGTTAACTTTTTTAAAATATATCTCATCTGATAGAGGGTAGTATAATTCACACTTCAGTTTTTCCTTTATCCATCTCCAACTTAGAGTGAGAGGCATAATACTTGGTCACAGCAAACAGAAGGGATAAAATAAAAAGAATATATACGCAAACATGGATACACATACCCTTGCTCCAGCAGGACAATTCCTTCCAGCTTTTCTACAACGCCAAAAGCCAGCACCCTTCCCATCAAAAGTCCCACCATAGATTGCAAGCCTATGAACCTTCATGAACAAGATCCAATAACCAGAATTACCAAGTGACCAGTAATCTGAAGGGGCAGCTATAGTTCCATCAATTCGAAAATCGATCTTGTTCATGCAAGGACCCCAAAACGTCACTTGTTTTAACAAGAAACTTCCTTGTGGTACGTAAATTGTAGATGGTTCGTTTGACTTGCATGCTGAAGACCATGCCTTTAGAAAGGATGTGGTTGAGTCAAGCTTGCCATTAGGGTTAGCACCAAAGCTAACCACATTGATATAGGCAGCATTTGAAGTTTCAAAGAAGATGCAGAAGGTGGCTAAAAAGAGAGAGATGAAGTGATTTGTGGGATGAACCATAGCAATGATAATTTGAAGTTTGCTGAGTACGAATCGTTCATGAAAGATTTATACTTAATTGTAAGTGGTATATATGGGGACAAGGCTTATTGAAGATATTTATTATCACATGGTTTTGAAGTACAAACCAAGTCAATTATATGTTAAAATAATCTCATATTTTTCAGATCTTAATTCGTTGTAAAACATATGCGTGCAAGGTTAATTTCACCGGCCTTCCTAATTGGCTCTGTAGTTTTTTTTCAGGAGGTATAGTTTGCCTCTTTTTTTTTTTTTTTAATATTTATGATCTTGAAATCTCCTTGTGCGTCATACACTACCACTGTGCCCAAAAACAATTCATATGACAATTACTTTTTATTCTAATAGCACGCTGAAGTGTTATGCGCATTAGTATCATCAAATGTGTACGTATGCTTTGAAAACCTCATCAGAGTCACACAAAAAACAAAGTTGAATAACGCATCAGATAACACTAACTTAAGCAAGTATTATCAAAAGATCACTTAGATAACGCATGTCGAAACAAGTATTACCCAAATGATTGATTATTTTTAAATACTTTTTTTTTCCGCTTTCTTCAGTACACCTATGAACAAAGATCATCAGAAGAGGGAAATTCGACTCTTTGCATTTCATATTCTCCATTTCGAAACATGAATGTATTACAACATTCTCATTGCATAGCTAGGTGTTTCGAGTGAAGAACGAAGTGGTGGCCGGAGTGGCTGAGTCCACCGCGGGCTGTGGTCGCTGATGGCGGAGAATAGTGGTGGAGTACCTGCATGGAGTACCTGCAAAAGGCACTTCGACGCTCAAGTCAGTACATTTCTGATGAGGTCAGTATGATGTAATGAAAACATAAATTGTACATTTTTGGGCCCTCTTTTTATATGATTCCGTTTTGGGTTTGATCTAAATGGATGGTGATTAGGAAGGGAATTATTTTCCAAACGCTTCAGTCCGTTAATCAGATTGACGATCCTAGATCGGTGGCATAAAACCAATGACAATCGGGGGGACCGTTGATGTAACGGATGGTCCAGATCGGTAGATATAGGTCGATCACGATCAGTGTGCGGAGTTGGGCCACGGGAGTGGTCTTAGGCTGGATGGGCTTCGGCCCAGTCCGGAACAGTTGCCCCCCAAGTCGATGTCCGATGTTTGAGGAGTTTGACTTAAGTGGTGCGTTGACGGAAATTGCCGAAGTGTGATATATAGCATACAACCAAAATGACTTCGTTTAAATGTATGGTGATGGATGATGTGTCGAGGTTTGATGTCGAAGTACTCCTTCCGGCTGAATCAGCGATTTAATGTGTCGAAGTGTGTCTCCAGTTACCGTCGAAGTATGACTTTGATTCAAACCAAGAAAGTACGTCTTCAGGTGTTTGCCGAAGAGATATTTCGACTCAAACCGTCGAGGAGTGACTTAAGGTTGAACCATTCAGTGCTACTTTAGCGCTCATTTCGAAGTTCGACTTCAAATAGATCGTCACCGTATGCAACACGCATCGTTGCCTGATGACAGTTTCCAGGGTGTTCTATGTCAGAAACCCTAATCAACGCATCACTTCAATCGTCTCAAAACGAAAAAGGCAGCCTCGTTTCGCGCTCGTGTACGGTGTGTCAGTTATTAGATCGAGACGACGCCTGGTTTAGCTTGCCCATTAATGCGGTTTAATGAATGCTTTTCCTCTATAAATAAAGGAGGAAGAGTTTCATTTGACACTTTTGTTGTCACTCCTCCCCTCCGCATGCTTCTGCTTCTGTGAGAGTTTCCAAGTTTTTTCCTCTTCTTTTCTGTAGTTTCACGTCCGGCTCTGTGGGTTCTCCTCTTCCAGCGTCCACTATCATTAGCGAAACTCAAGGTTTGCATTTCCTCTCGCCTTGTTCTACTTTTCCCTTTGTTTTGGGTGTGCCGCCTCAAAGGCTGGCTGGATCCCCCTTTTCCTTGCGGTTGCTCATAGCTTTTTTTCCTGGGTTTCATGTTTAGTCGCCCGGTTTTCACTATTTTCTATGAGTTTTTGGCGTTAACCATGAGTTTCCCGGCGAGACTATGAATTTTCCGGCGAGGTTATGAGTTTTCCGGTGAGGGTTATGAGTTTTCCGGTGAGGACGTTTGGTGGAGATTTCTGGGTTTTGTTGGTTAGGGGGTTCGATGATTATACGATCCTTTTGTTGGGCAGGTCGGCGATGGGAAAACCAAAGGACCTGAAGCGTAAGAGAGGATAATCCCCACCCTCCAACACTAATCGATACAGGTGGGTGGCCGATGACGCTTTGTGTGCTAAATCGGTGTTCAGCAACAAGAAGAAATTGGCCGAATCCCTACCCTATCTGGACATTGGCCAGGGTAAAGGAAATCTTGAAAACTGGGAAGTTATTTCCCTTGGAGTCAATGATCGAGTCTGCGTGGAGCCTGCCGAAGACGAGGATTTTTTCTTGCCCATGCACAAAGTGTATTTTACCGAACTGGGTGTTCGATTGCCGTTCAACGACTTCCAACTTGAAGTCCTAAACTATCTGCGGGTTGCTCCCTCTTAACTACATCCAAACACATGGGCTTTTATCCGGAATTTCGAGTTAATTTGCTCTTATCTCGGTATCCCAGCGCTTAGAAGCGGGTTCTTCTATTTCTTCTCCCCAATGAGGTCGCCCGAAAGAAGTGATGCTCCGCAGGGATGGTTATCTTTGAAACCGAAGGGTAGATTGATTGAAGCATATAGCGACTCCGTTTGGGGGTTCAAGCGTGATTACTTCTATTTGAAACCCTTGAATTGGTCGGCAAAGAAATACTTAGTTAGGAAAAAGAAAGGGGGAGGAATAGAGGAATTGGCCCGACCCTTTTGGAGCCAGGATCACTTCTTCATAGAGTGTAAGGAGTTCAATACCCCCGAAGACTCGTTAGACGAACAAGATGTCGACTGTGTAAATAAGCTAACGGACTTCGTAGATGGGTTTGCTCCTGAAGTAAAGGACACTCCGATGGGTCAAAAGACTTCGGCCCGTTTCGTGAGTAGTCGGCACTTGATGAGCTGCACTTCGGAAGAAGAGGTTAAGGAGTGTTTTAGATAATATATGTGCGTGTGGATAAGTTTTGCTTACCTTGTATGCGCTATTTCTAACTCTTGTTTTTATCATTTCAGGTGTAATGGCAAACATCGTGGCCTTGAGCGAGTTCCTTGAAAGGAAGAAAAGGAAAGCTGCTTCAACGGGTACTTCAACTTCAAGCCAGCTCTTCGGCATGTTCGCCTGGTCCACACCGGGTTTCTACCCTGACTTCGGGCCAGGCAGAGGTTCCGGAGGTCGACGAGGTTCAAGTTCTTTCTTCTCAAGGCAAGAGAAAGGATGCCGAAGTTGATCAAGGTATCCGGGTTTCGAAAAAGCACAAGAAATATGTCGGGAAGAAACCAAGCCGCCTGGAACGAGTCACTGGGAGTGGTGACTTCTTCGGAAGCGATGGCCCGATAGTTTTGACACACAACAATGTCTTGACTTCAGACAAACTGCGTCACTACACGTCAACTGCATATAAGGTCTATCTGTCGACCTTGTCCAGTTCGGCGTGTGAAGACTCGGTATTAGAATGTTCGAGCTGGATGGTACAGAGCCTGAGCCTCTTTGTTCATACAGTCGAACACAATGCTGCATTGGAGAAAGAGAACACTGAGTTCCATAAGGCAGCTGAGGATGTGAGGAATCGTGCTGAGGAGATCAGGAAGAGGGAGGCCAAGATGACCGACCTCGAGAAGAACCTGTTGGACAAGTCTGATAAGCCTGAAAATGCCAAGAATGAGATCGTGGGGCTGCAGCAGAGGGTCATCGACATTCAGAAGGAGCACGACGATCTTGCCTCCGAGAAGAGAGACGTTCAAACCGAGAAAGCTGAAAAAAGGAGAGGTTTAAGAAGATTTTGGAAGAGGCTAAGATAGCTCTTACTTCCGCCCAAACGGAAGTTGCAAACTGGTAGGACATCGCTGGGAAATTTGGGGACCAGCAGTTCGGAAATGCGGTTGACCAAATCCGGTTAATGTACTCGAGCATTGATGTTGACGTATCGAAGCTATTCAAAATGGGTGTTGTTGATGAGGATGTAATCCTGAACCCCAAGACTATGGAAGTCCTCTACCAGGTGGTGTCTCCGAAAGGGAAGGAAGTGGGGCCTACCTCAGAGGTTGTCAAGGAGACTGCCGAAGAGACTCCTTGAAGACCTGGGATGCCAGGGTCATTTTGTAACTTGTATAAATTTTTCAATTTAAATTTGTACCTCTTCGAAGGTCTATTTGTATTTCACATTCACTTCCCTTTAATCCAAATTAAGTTTCTTGCAATGTCTATCACGATTTCTTTTTCTTCAATCTTGTTGTTCTGAGTTGATTCCATTTTCGGAGTTAAATCCGACTTGGTTCTTCGGAGTTGGCTCCGATTTTGTTTGTTTCGGAGTGAAATCCGACTTTGTTCTTCGGAGTTGGCTCTGATTTTGTTTGTTTCGGAGTGAAATCCGACTTTGTTTCTCGGAGGGCCCACTCCGGCCAAGGAGTGGTCCTCCTCTGCCCCGATCTTATGGAGCTTGGTCCATAAGATGGGTGAACGCTGTTTCGGCGTTGTGTGTTCCTTGGATTCCGCTTCGAGGATTTTTGGGCGCATCAAATACGTCCCAAATTCCTTCGAAGTGTGTGCTAGGAGTCAAAACTTCGGCGTTATTTGCCTGAAGCATTTTATCGGTGACACATGGGGATAGTATGGACTTCCCCAGGATCGTGCATGTTGAGGTGTAGAGTTCGGCTTTCGCCGGTGTGCTAACCGGTCATCATCTGTTTTTACCTAACACAATAAATAGTCATTAGAGTTGCAAAGTTGCATGTGACTTGCATTAAAATTTGATGTCAAATTACAATTTGAATGAAAATCGCAAGAAATTTAATTGAACTTCATCAGTGGGTAGTTCGAGGCTGTGTGAAACACATAGTTTATTGGGTACTGTCTTCCATTGATCCTGGTCGTAAAGACCGTATTCAACTATAGTACCTCCGAAGCTTGGTCGCGTTCCAGGTTCGGGCTATGGCCCTTCCTTGGAGATCTTCGAGGTAATAGGCCCTGTGTCGGTCTTTGCAATGACTCGGTAAGGTCCTTCCCAGTTCGGAGCTAGCTTTCCTTGTGTGGAATTTTTCAGTCCGACATCAGCTTTTCGGAGAACAAGGTCTCCAACAGCGAAGTCTCGTGGGACTACGTGGTTATTGTACCTGGTAGCTATTCGCTGCTTGATAGTGGCCTCATTCAGTACCGCTATTTCCCGGTTTTCTTCCAAAAGATCCAACTCTTCTCGGAGGTACTGGTAATTCACCCTCGGTTTCGGTGGGTGAAGGGTCCTCCAGCTTAATTCCCCGACCTCGACGAGAATCACCGCTTCCGACCCATAAGTTAATCGAAAGGGTGTCTCAAGGGTGTCTCTCCGGTCAACGAGTTCGGTGTTATCTTTTAGGTCCAGAGGACCTAAGGTAGCTCGTCAACCTATCGACCTTTCGCTTCATCGAGCATCATCGGAGACCGTGCAAGATTACGTGATTGGCTGCTTCTGCCTGTCCGTTGGTTTGAGGGTGTTCGACGAAAGTGAAGTGGTGTTTCACGCTGAGGTCTGCAAGGGTCTTTCGAAACTGTTGATCGATGAATTGTGAACCATTATCGGTCACCACGACCTCTGGAATCCCGAACCTGGTGAGGATCTGGGAGTTGAAGAATTTGATGAGGTTCTTTGCAGTTATCTACGCAAGAGGTTGGGCTTCGACCCATTTCGTGAAGTAATCCACCACCACTGCTAGGAATTTGATTTTCCCTGGTGCCAAAGGAAAACGCCCCAGGATGTCGATCCCCCAACAGGAAAATAGCCATGGGGAAGACAGGGTGGTTAGTTTGTCACATTTTTTTACATATTTCTTTGCCTCCTCGGAAGCTCTCAGTGCTTTCTTTGCCAGCATCCTCCTGCCTAAGTGTTGTCCACATATACCTTCGTGGATTTTAGCCAAGACATATTGTGCTTTCGAGGTGTCGAGACACTTCAGCAGGGGTGTGGAGAAGCCTCTTCGGTATAACTTTCCTTCGATGATGGAAAATGAACATGCTCTTCGATAAAGCTTGGATGCTTCTCTCGAATCTGTTGGTGTTTCCCCCGGATAAAAAAGTTTTAGGATTGGTGTCATCCATGAGTCGCCGAAGTCGACGTTGGAAATCGACAAGCTGTGGACATATGTCGCGGTGGCACCTTTTGGTGACTCTTGGGTCCTTGGAGCGTTTTCTAGCGGCTGGTCTTGGACACTCAGAGCGGTTAATGTCTCTTGAATAACCGACTGGTATGAGGTCAAAATTTTCGTACTGGCGAGTTTAGAGAGGACGTCGGCACGGACGTTCTGTTTCCTCGGAACGTGAACGATCTCTGCGTGGACGAACCGACCCATTAGAGTTTTGAATTGGGCGAGGTATCTCTGTAGCAAAGGATCCTTAGCTTGATAACTCCCATCTACTTGTGAGACCACGAGTTGTGAATCAGAGTGAATGATGACGCATGCCGCACCAAGCTCGTGGGCGAATGTGAGTCTGGCGATGCATTCCTCATATTCCGCCTGGTTGTTCGATGACGGGAAGTCAAATGCCAACGAGTATTCGACAATCAGCCCGTCCTCGTTTCTATGATCAAACCGGCTCCGCTTCCCTTAGGATTAGAAGATCCATCAACAAAGACTTTCCACTCGCCAGCCGACGATGAACATGAGTGCGGGGTGAGCTCCGCTACGAAATCCACCAGCACTTGAGCCTTAATTGCCTTCCTCGATTCATGGGTAACGTTGAATTCGGAGAGTTCGATCGACCACTTTATCATCCGACCAGCTAAATCAAGCCTGTACAAAATCCGCTTTATTGGTTGATAAGTTCTGACTACGATCCGGTGAGAAAGGAAATACCGGCAAAGTCTTCGTGCAGAAACGACGAGAGCTAAAACCATTTTCTCGACTCGCTGATACCGTAATTCTAGTCCTTGGAGGGCCTTGCTGGCAAAGTATACCGGTTACTGTCCGACGACGTCTTCTATCACCAGTACGGCGCTGATGGCCTCTTCAGTCATGGCCAAATAAAGGTACAAGGTTTCCCCTTGCTGAGGTAGACTCAGCACTGGTGGTGTAGAGAGAATTTCTTTTAACTGGGTGAAAGCCTCCTGGCATTTAGGGTTCTAATGGAAAAGAACCTCCTTCTTGAGCAACTTAAAGAATGGGAGCGCACGTTGAGCTGAGGTAGATATAAACCTTGTCACTGCTGCCATCATCCTGGTCAAACGTTGTATCTCCTTCTTTGAGGTCGGTTGTTTCATATCGGTGATCGTCCTACGCTTGTCCAGATTGGCCTCAATTCCTCTTTCGGTTAGGTAAAACCCAAAGAACTTCCCCGCCCTCACGCCAAAGGTACACTTATCTGGATTTAAACGCATGTTGTGCTTGCGAAGTTCTGAGAAAACTTCGGCGAGGTGGGCGACGTGGTCTTCGTCCTGGACGATTTTGACTATCATGTCATCCATATATACTTCGAGCAGCCGCCCGATCTGTTTTTCAAAAACTTTGTTCATCATTCTCTGGTATGTGGCGCCAACATTTTTCAAACTGAAGGGCATAACCTTGTAACAGTAGTTGGAACCTTTGGTCATAAACGCAGTCTTCCCTTGGTCGGGCTCATACATCGGTATCTGGTTGTAGCCTGAGTAAGCATCCATGAAGGATAGGAACCAAAATCCAGAAGAATTATCGATGAGCTTGTCGATGTTTGGCAGCGGGTATGCGTCTTTAGGGCAAGCTTTCTTGAGGTCGGTGCAGTCGACACACATCCTTCACTTCCCATTTGACTTCTTTATGAGCACCATGTTTGATAACCAAGTCGTATACTTGGCTTCTGTCACGAATTTAGCCTTGATAAGATCCGCCATGGCTTTCTCTGCTGCTTGAGCTTTCTCGGGGACTGACGACGTCGTCTCTATGCGACCCAACACGCCGAAGGGTTGAGTGCCAATTTGTGACATGCTACCTCGGGTGATATCCCGGGCGTCTCATCTGCAATCCAAGCAAATAGGTCAACATTGTCTTGGAGGAATTTGATCAAGTTAGACCTCAGATCTTCGGGGAGATCATCAGCTACCTTTGTTGTTTGGAATGTGTCCTTCCCAATCTGGACGTGGGAGGATTCGCCATCCGGGATCGGTCTCTCGATTTTCTTTGCGAGCTCTTTAGCCAATGGATCACCGATATCCTTGGCCTTAATCTTGACATCTTCGGCCCCAAAATGGGGATCGACATCGGTTATCCGATCAGTCTGCGTTCTCTTCAGACTAATCTCAAAGCACCTTCTGGCAGCATCTAGGTCGCTATGTAGGGTTACGACCTCGCCACTGGAGATATGGAACCTCATCTTCAAATGGATTGTCGACGTTACTGCTCTGAGGTCAACCAGTGTAGGTCTACAAATGATGCAATTGTAATCGTAGTCACAAGGGAGGAGCAAGAACTGCACCCTGACTGTTTTCAACTTCAGCTATGTGCCGAAGGTAACCATCAGTTCGACATACCCCAAGGGGGTCGTCTTCGCCCCATTGAAACCCTGCAGGTCCATTCCCTCATAGGGGATAAGGAGGTCCTTTGACAGATTCAGAGTATCAAATAACCCTCTGTACATGATGTCTACCGAACTCCCCTTATCGATGAGAATCCTCCTCATGTCGACGTTTGCCATCTTCGCCCGAATTAGGAGTGGGATATCTTTGTTGGCCTCACCTCCTATCAGGTCTTCGTCGTAAAAAGCCAAAGGTGTACTCGACTTAGGGCGATCGACAGGGGGATAACTAGAGTTAACGGCAGCCACATCGATGTCTTTGTATTTCCTTTTTTTAGTCTTGATAGATGGACCTCCCGGTTTGTTCGGCCCCTTATTGATGACCATGGCAATTGCCGCGGTCTGATTTAAACCATCTTTGTCGTCGGTCCTCCTTCTCCGGTCTCGGCTTGTGGATGCGTCGTGGGGGCGCACTGAAGGGGAACTCGACCTTTTCCTGGCCGATCCGTCGCGGGTGTCTGCAACTTGTCGCGCCTTATCAATTGCTCGATAGCATCTTTTAACTGGAAACAGTCTTCAGTGTTGTGCCCGTTGCTGTGATGCCACTAGCAGTACTTTGTTTTATCTGTATCCGGCCTTTGTTTCAGCCTGTTTGGAATTTTAATTCCGGCATCCTTGAATTTGGTGTGTAGACACTCCTCTAAGATGCGAGCCCACGAGGCGTTTAATAGCGTGTATTCGATGAATTTGATCACTGAACTCATCGAATCTTTTTCTTTTTTCGATTTCGGTTCCTTGTGGGTTGATCCCTTCGTATGCGGAACATCTCCAGGGTTCGTTAACATGCACTTGTCCTCATAGTCGATGAACCTTTCGGCACGTCGCAGGAGGTCGTTATAATTACGCGGGCGATTGACCCCGATGTGGACATGGAATAAGCTCTTCTTGACCAACCCCTGCTGTAAGAGGTACATCTTCATATATTCTCGGACCCCTCTAGCTAGTATAACCTCTTGAGTGAACCGCTCGATGTATTTCCGCAGGGACTCGTTTTCCCCCTGTCGAATAGCAGCGAAGGTTGCTTCTGACTTGGGCTGGGGGCGAGAAGTTGTGAAATGGTAGGTGAACTTCCTACTGAGTTCGCCCCACGATCCGATGGATGTCGGCTTTAGCCCTTGAAACCAAGCCAACGCGATCTTCGATACAGTCACGGGGAACAGCTTGCATTTTACTGGTCCCTTAGCATTTCGATACCTCATGATGGTGTCAAATCATCCGATGTGCTCATCAGGATCTCCAGTCCCATCATAGAGCTCGAAGGTCGGGGGCTTCTCGGGTGAACTTGGGATCAGAAATAGTGTGATCTCGTCGGTGAACGGACCAACTTGGAGTAAATTGTCGTCTTCATCGTACCTCCTCGAGCGGCGAGGTGGCGCGCTTTCGTTGGAGGCCGATGGTGCATGAGGAGATGGACGAGATGATGATCTCCTCGGAGAGTTATGCGAAGTGTTGCATCTTCTAGTCGGCGACCAGTCTGTGGTTCTGCCGACACGGGACGATCGGTGGTGCGTCTCCCTCCTTCGAGGAGATCATTTGCCTGACCGCCTATGGTTCCGCGACCCAACAGTGCGGTGCCCTTCGGTGGTGGATTGGTGGAAATCTCCAGATCCGGGATTTTCGCGGTGCCCCCCCAGTTCTGCGCTCCCCAGATGTGGATGGTGATTGAGATCTGTGTCGAGATCTGGGTGGTGACCTAGACCTACGATGAGATCTGGAAGGTGCAGCGGCGTGCGCGGTGGTTTGTTGAGTTTCCATGGCGGCAATCCTGTGATTTTGGTCTTCAATCATCTAAGTCTGTCTCTGGATGATCGAAATCACGTTTTCCAAGAGAGATGGTTGAACATTGGAGGTAGGCGGGACCACTAGAGTGTTTGGTGGAGCATCGCCTTGTGGAAGTGGTGACGGTGGAACTTCCTCCACGGTCATTGGGAGCCTGACTGGATCTGGTGTGACAGACACCAGTTGTCCGTCGATCTGAGGCGACGAAGGGCGAGACCCAGGGTTGTTTCTCTGAAACCGGCGTGGCGGTTGAACGTGCTGTGACGGTTCGACCATGGGATGATCGGTAAGATCTATTCATTGTAGAATAAATCTCCCACTATGGTCGCCAATGTTCCGAGTGAAGAACGAAGTGGTGGCCGGAGTCGCTGAGTTCGCCACAGGCTGTGGTCACTGATGGCGGAGAACAGTGGTGGGATACTTGCAAAAGGCACTCCAACGCTCAAGTCAGTTTCAGATGAGGTCACTATGATGTAATGAAAACGTAAATTGTACCTTTTTAGGCCCTCCTTTTATATGATTCCATTTTGGGTTTGATCCGAATGGACGGTGATTAGGAAGAGAATTCTTTTCCGAACGCTTCAGTCCGTTGATCAGATCGACGGTCCTAGATCGGTGGCGTAAAACCAACGCGAATCGGGGGACCGTTGATGTAATGGACGGTCCAGATCGGTAGATATAGGTTGACCATGATCAGTGTGCGGAGTTGAGCCACAGGAGTGGTCTTAGGCTGGATGGGCTTCGTCCCAGTTCGGAACACTAGGCACATCTATAAGGCAGGTAGATTCCAAGTATATATACATGCCTTGAAATAGATCATTGTACATAAAAGATACTAATTAGTGTGTGTATATATACACACACACATGACTATGTGACATAATATATTCAGTTTTTATTTTATTTTTATTCATCAAGAAGCACAATCAAACTTTCCAAAACAATACGATATGCCATTCAGCACCAAAAGTGGTAGACAACGTGCAACTGTTTGGCGATAAAGCCTAATTTTTTTCAATCTCTGGACAAATAGCTGAAATGAGGCTGAGTATTCTTAAACCTGACGAACCCTAATTTAAGTTAAAGAGTCACATGACCTGTGGACGTCGATCATATTGCATAACAAATTGCGGAAGTTTGGTTTCACGACATGGCCAAACATGCATACATATGCCGCCAGAACGACATGTCGTTCAAACTCATGATTTTTCAGGTTTAATTAAATAATTTAGCCCGGCCCTTTACTTTTGTGATCGGCAAATTTGTTCTTGATAGTACTGTTTTTGTACGAATTAAACAGCAACAAATCACTGAGATTGATAGTGGTAGAATTAATGGAAAATATGATTTATTTATTTATTTATAGCAAGTCAATAGCGGAAGAATTACTTAAACACAGTTAAGTAGCTAACAGTGCTTTCTTATTATAAGTTTTGTAGATATTTTTTGGTCTTATGGCCTAGCGGCCTACTACGCACTCCAAAGAGCGCTGAAAGGGGGCGTAGCGGGTTCGAACCCGCGCCTAAGCGTCCAAGCGGCAAATACTTTGCCAGTTGTGCTAAGCACCACGGACAAAGTGTAGACATACTCTATCTTTTTTTTTTTCCTAACTTCTTGGTAGAGTTCACTAGGAGAGAGGTTAATACAATCGCTCACACCTTGACAAGGGTGGCAAAGTGTAGACATACTCTATGTCTACACTTTTTCCTAAGTGTAGACATATTTGGATAGAGTGCGTTCTTAACTATTTCGGAATCTCTTCATCACTATCTGAAGAACATCTTGGCAGAAAAAAAAAATATTTGGTAAGTTCTTGGCATATTATTTGATACACATGTGATTTGGTAAATTTTAATTTATTTGAAATAACAACTTACCTATAAATAAATTCAAATTATTTTAAAGAAAGAAATCATGTCATTTCACTAATAATCAAGTTCTCAATATAAATTGGTATATCATCATAACTAGTCATATATGTAGCCACCCTTGTCAAGGTGTGAGCGATTGTATTAATCTCTCTCCTAGTGAACTCTACCAAGAAGTTAGGAAAAAAAGAAGATAGAGTATGTCTACACTTTGCCAAGATATTACCAAACTCAGACAAACCGGTCTAGGGAGAATGAAACCTATCTACCACAGTTTTAACATCAAGCTCAAAAATAACATTTGTAAGACCAAGCTCCCACACCCATTGGATAGCATAAAGGAGACCCAATGTCTCTCCTTCATGAACCTCAAGCTGAGGGGAGACAAAAATGATTTTGGCTTTTATAAAGTGTCCCAGATCATTCCGACTGCATAAGCCAGTGCCTTCTTTGTCTTGCTACCTTCTAAACGATGCATCAATATTGCACTTCATTGTACCAATATGGTCGCCATCGAGAATGATTTTCAAGAACCGGGCAAGAAGACATCATGTTGGAAGCCTTTGTACGATGGAAGTTATCAAGCAAAACTTTAGCTCTAATTACCACCTGTGACGATCTCTCACAGATGTTTTCCCATAGTTGTTGATTTCTGCTCAACCAAATACTCCACAGAATCAATCACCATAAGTCTTGTCGTGTACCAGTTAAAGACTTGGGCATTCCGAAAAGAAAATCATCAAAGCTATCACCTGTTAGAGACCAGTGACCGACTTCCTGCTTCAAACCTGCAAGTTGCCAACAAATCATCAAACTGTAAGCTGTCGTGTACTAGTTAAAGATCTGAGCATTCCGAAAAGAAAATCATCAAAGCTGTCAACTGTTAGAGACCCGTGATCACCCCCAACCCAGGTCGTCATAACCCTATAGATAGATGGTCCAAGCCCAAGGGACAGAAGCTCTCGCTCCGCTCTACTCGAACATTTGTCCAACTATCACAGATATGGGTCACACACAGCAATCTCCACCATGGCGAATATCAAACCCCTTAGAAGATAACAACGCGAGTGTTTCACATACTGATAGATTAGGGTATAAGTCCTGCTTAGCACTGAGAAACATATAACAAGTCCAAGCAATGCTTGAACTTGTCAGTGGTGACCGATTTGGTCAACATATAAGTTGTATTCTCATAAGTATGAACCTTTCACTAGTACAAAAATAGGATACAACGTCATCTTTTTACATCGATTAATAGTGCAACAGATGTAAAACAAAATGCGATGGTGAAAGGAAATCGCGCAATAAACAGAGATAAAGCACAGCGAAAAATAAAATTTTCCTTCCAAGGATCCTTGCGAATGATTATGATTCAGGGATTATATGAGTTACCTCTTGTAGCGCAGACATTTGTAAACGATAACTAGAGATGAACACGAACGTTGTACCGCCGACAATGTCTCTACGTAGTCCACACGAACAGACTTCGAATGGGAGCGCCCACCGTCACAGTGCTAGCTGACGAATGGAACCAGTCATGATGCACTCAGTCTCTGGTACGACTAGGTTATGAAAAGCGTCTATTGCACTTCAGCTTAAGGATTCTATTTATAGGATCACTTATAACTGACCTAGCGCACCGTAGCATACTATGTGCTACATTTCTTGACTCACGCTGGTGCGTCATAAGAGCATACCGCTGAATAAAATGAGTCTTACTCATTTATCTTTAATCTCCCATTAATTTGTTCTCGCGTGTGTGACCCTGTAGGTTCTCGCAACGTTGGCAATAATATTAAATTACTATTTAATATTATAAACAGAGAGCGGTGTCTAGCAACATATCATTGCTACCCAAGTAACAAGAATGTCAGTGATTTGATGTAACCTTTTCGTGATAATGATCACGTGTATAATTATCCTTTTGCCCTTATATCTATATTGAACACAAGGCATAGTATGTGTCACCCTTGTATAGTTCAACATTATATTCCTTGATACCCAAGTAGACTTAGTAACAACAAATAAGATCAATATCTCATATTGACTTATTTCAGCATGGCCATGCATTTTACAGTCATATTTTATCAAGGGGCCCACATATATTACTCCTGCTATGTAGGAGGGGCAAATCCCATCTAGGTCACTCAAGTCCCTCTGCATGATTCATGGAGTGCCCAGTTAACCGATTTTATATTGTCCTGTTACAGACATTGTTTGATGGCAATAAAACACTCAACTCCTCATGTAGGGACCATAGTGGTTTTAGGTCAAAGGGTGGCATACACCACTATCACTATGAGAATAACTTATGACAACTACATGTTGCACCATATAGTATTCTCATAGCGGGTCAATCCAGTACACAATTACCCTAATGTGTACTTATGCGGTGACTTGATATCTCATATCTATAACCTGCGAGATGAGGTTATCAATTCACACACATAATAGTCTTGATTTTATTATTATTGCCCCTTATAATAATACTCGACTATGGATGTTTAAGAGTAAAGTTCTATAGTATCTCACAACCGAGTCATCCACTCAATGTTCTATTAAAATCGAACTTTTACTCAAGGGCTTTATTACGTTAAAACAAACATAATAACTGAAATGTCTTATATCATAGATAAATAGCATGATACAAATTATAAGTTCAAATGAAAAACATTGGCCTCTAGGGCTTACACCAATAATGGCATTTTTGAAATTAAGCGGAAAACTTTTTACATCGGTTCCTACATTAACCGATGTGGAAACCCTGCATAAACCTTTTTACACCGGTTGTGTTCAACAAGCGATGTAAAAACCCTTTCTTTTAGATCAGTTTCCCTTACAACCGATGTAAAAACTTTATAATCAAATGCCCAAAAGTATCAGTCATCTTTACTACACGCGAACAAACATTACTCTCTTGTCTCTCAAAACCCTCATACTCTCTTCTCTCTCAAATCCCCACGAAGCCTCACCTCCGGTCACCGAGATATGAAGCTCCATTATAAGCGCAGTTCAACTTCCTCCTTCATGTGAAGCTCCATTGTAGATGCCAAGACGTCATCTCCGACTGATCTCTCGTTCACCTTCATCTCTCCCTTTCTCATACCTACTCTGCCTCAGCTCTGCTTCCTCTCACTCACTGATTCAAACACTCGAAGATTGGGACAGGAGCTCCTTCGAGTTCGTTTGGTGAGGTCATCTGATCCCTCATTCTAGGTTTTTTTAGAGGAAGCTTTTTCCTTTTCCTACCTTCTATTTCGTTTATTTCATTTTGTGCTAAGCCAAGATTCAAACACTTTGTTTATAGGAAGAACACTGAGTACATTTCAACTCGACTCATATCTTCATTACAGGTACTCTTGAATTTTTGTTAGGTTTGTGCATGCAGTATGTAACACGCCACACTACAACAGATTCTTTAAAAGATAATGCCACTTTAAATAGTGTTTAACTATGGAAGTGCTATTTAAAATTAGGTAAAAAACTTTTACTAGCGCTTTATTGTGGTAGCATTACTGAAGGTTAAACGAATAAATAGTGTTTATAAAATAAACGCTACTTTGGGTGTTAGGAGATAGAGGAATAACTAGCGCTTTCTTAGAGAAACACTGTTTAAAAGAGGACATAGAGAATAAATAGTGCTTTATTAATGAAGCACTACTGTAGGTCTTAATAATAACCAGTGCTTCCTTAATGAAATGCTATTTATTTGCTCCCTAAAATAGCGCTTTATATGGTAAGCGCTACTTATTCTCAATACGATCTTTTTAAGTCAGCGAGGACTGCTTCTCTGCTTCTCATCTCTCTCGATCGCGTTTCTCTCTCTCGCATTTCGTTCTCTATTTCTCATCTCTCTTGATTGCTTTCTCTCTCAATAGTCTTCACTGTCGTTCCCATTTCTCACTCTCTCTCGCGTACATCACCGTCGTTGGAACGCCGTCACCCTTTGAAGTCTGACCACCATCCTCGTCTCCAGTGTCGCCGTACTACCACTAGCATCTCTGCCATAGGTCCAACGCGACCTCGCGGTTGTCGTCGCGAGCACCACCTCGTCTTCCAGACATCGTCCCCTTTATAGCGAATCGCGACATCGTGACGTATATCCAGAACCCTTGGGTCAGAATCAGTTCTCCTCTTAGCTGAAGCTCACAGTTAATTTTTCTGTGTTGCCCTTCATCACTTGTCAATTCCATTTGAGTTCTCCCTTTTGTAACACCCCACCGAGACAAGGCGTTATTTTATGCTGACTCAACCACAACACATTTTCAACTCAATATCAAAGTACACAACAGGACGCACTGGCCGTGATGCAACATTGCTTCCCAGGCTCTAAGAACTTGATTTTCTTGTCCATCTGTTATTTAGCATCATGTAATAGAAATACACCAGAAAAACAAAGGGGTAAAACACTCATCAATAACTAACATGCAAGGAAACAACATAGCAGAGCAATTGCTATCATGCACATCAACATATCACAACAATCATTAATATAACTGTTACCAGAAATACACAGTCAAACTCTTGAGTACACGGTCACAGACCAGACTATACCAATACGTCATATTGACAAAATTGACCACACGGTCACAGACCTCATCATACTCTGATGCCACTCGTCACTGGTCTTTCTGGCCCATTACCGGCCCTACTGACCCAGACCACTAGACTTTTCAGGCTCAATTACTAGCCCTATTGTCCCAGAGATTTCAGGCTCATTACTAGCCCTACTGACTTAGATCATTGCTGATTACTGTGGGCCATTAACGCCCAACTCCCTAGACCGATCACCAGTCTCAGGGCACAAGAATGAAACATAAATTGGTTGTCTCGGGAACAAATCCTCTTACGCTACCATCTTCGATTACCGGTTATGGCATCACATATTACCATATCCGATTGCCGGAGTAAGGTATCGTCTCGTTCAGAAGGATGTCATCCTCATACTGGAAATGGCCAAGATTGTGCACCCGTCAGATGTGGAGTCTTGGAGACTCGTCGGATGACTGAGTCCACACCTTCGATCCCATGGGTCAATGACCACTCCACCCTTAAGTCCCACGTGTCAATGACCACTCCACCTCAGGTCCCTCAAGGTCACCGACTATCTCCAAATCACTCCGTACCATCAGGTCCCATGGGTCAATGACCACTCCACCCGTAGGTCCCACGGGTTAATGACCACTCCACCTTTAGGTACACTAATCTCGGGTACACCGACCCGGCTATCACCACTGGCAGATAAAGTATCAACGGTAATATGCGCTATCACCGTCTAGGGATTCGCAATCCTCTAACTAGAGGGTGGCACCCTTGACTCTAAGACCATGCATTAGACTCACATGCATTATTATAACCAGCAGATAAATATCAGATATAAATCAGAATATCATCAACCATATTTATCATAATTTCATAGCACATAAATTAATCCTAGCGTCGCGTAAGCGACAGTCTACTAATCTCATAAATTAACCAAGTAAACAGAACCTATGTTGGTTGATAGGTCTACGGCGACTATCCTTAGCCACCACATACCACAACCCCTCTCCTGAGGTGTTGCTACTATCAACCTCTAGTAGGGCTAAGGTCCCGTACACATGCTAACAGTATTACTCTACTACATATCTTCCTTAGTGATTAAGGTATCTTCCCCCTTACCTGGCTTAGAAGAACGCTACTGCCCGTGTTCCATCACACTTCTAGAGCTCCTCGATGCTCTCCTCGCTCTCCCAAAGACCTTTGGAAGAGGTTGGAAAGAATGGAGGGGGTTTAGGCCTATTTATAGGTGAGATGGAGGACTCCCCCTCTCACCACCATCTTGCATCGCGTCGCGATGGCAAGTCCATCGCGTCGCGATGAGCAGTGTCCAGAACTCTCTTTTTCTTCCTCACACCGACTTTAACCATTCATCGTCCATCGTATCGCGATGGTGTCCTTCATATTCCCTGTCGCGTCGCGACCCAATTTATACTAGCTTCATCACGTCGCGATAGAGGCTGACCAGAAATATCTCATTTTCAACATTCTAGAAGATTCTCAAGTGTTCCATACCTTTCTAGGGAGTTCTAGACCTTTTTTATGGTTTCTATTTCCTTTCTAGGGTCTATGGGTCCCTCTTAAGTTCATTTTATCTCTAATTAAGGTTTTTAACACTCGTTTATCACTTAATTACTAATCTAATGATTTTCTAATACTGTTTTGAAAATCAGGATGTCACACATTTTCCCTCCGACCCGAATTCTTTTTCTCTTTCACAGGTTATGGTTCCCCTCCCCTGCTCCTCGAAATTGTGATCTAAATGATTTGTTTTTTCTTTTATTTTCATTGGTTTGGTTCAATTCGTTGTGATTTTAGGGTTCGAACGATTTATGTCTTTGATTTGTTGCTTTGCTTGTTTTGGATGTCTATGGTTATGTGTGAAGGTAAAATTTTTATGCAGTTGATTATTTGTGGCTGATTTACTTAATTAGATTTTAGCTTCTGGACGCGTTTCTGTTGTTGAATCCAATCTTCTTGGAGGTTATATTTCCTTTGGATGATAGTTTTGTTATTTTGAAGGTTTTTATGTGTGTTTGAAAAATTATAGAAGATGGCGTGTGGATCCTTGTGGTGGAACTCACGGTGAGAATGTTTTATGGTTGATTACAGAACTCACTGTGTTGGTTTGCTTGACTCTGGTAGTATATGTTATTTATGCATAAGAAAACAATACCTAGCTAGAGAGAAAAAAAGATATGAGTAGGTCTACAAAGTGATATTGTTTTCTTCTCTTTTCTTTTATCTCAAGATTACTGTTGTCTCCTCTTGGATAAATTCTTGGTGTTTTCTGGGTTTATTCTGAAAAGCTAATTTCAAAGGAGACAAGAAAGCTAGGAAAAATCAAAAACATATATAGCTCCAGGTCTCTTTGTTACTTTCTTCTTTTTCCTATGCCTTTTGTTTCCCTTCTTTATTATTTTATGCTCAATTTCCAAGAGATAAGAAAGCATGAAATTGATATTTTCTTTCAGTTGAGAAATTCAAAACACACTATATATATAACAAATTTTAGAAATTCCAGATTTGCCTCAAGTTTACAAAAAAAAATAAAAAATGGCTGCTGCTTCCTCATCCACACCTTTCTTGGAAATCAGACAAGAAAATCAAAGTCAGAATCAGATTACACAACATCGATCCTCAACTGCTGCTTTCTCAACTACTGCTCTAACTGTAGTGCCTTAGAAAAAAAGAAGGAATCATGCAAGTAGTTCTATGCTTTCTTCAGTTAAGACTTCTATTCTTATCTTATCATTTGTATCATTTGAATTTCCATTGCTGATACTTTTCTTTTCAGTTTCTCTCAAACTTCCTCAGATCTCAATATTATTTTGGGTGTTAAGACTTCTTGCAGCTCTTATCTGCTCTGTTTTGAGTTTCTACTTTACAGTCTCTTTTATTCATGTGGAGGCTTAAACTTATTTAGTTACTGAGTCTTTTCCTTGACTTTTGTTGTTATTAATGTATGTGTTTAACATAAGATCTGTGACTTCTTATTATTAATGGTTTAGGTACACATGATATATATATATATATATATATATATATATATATATATATATATATATATATATATATATATATATATATATATATATATAATTAAGGTTTTTTAATTGTGAGTTTGCACTACACCAAATTCTTTAAAAGATGGTATTTTGTTATTATGTCAAAGAAATTTGGTTTCAATCCATTTCATGATTCTGTTGATATGATGCTCTTTGTTTTGGGATGCTTCCCCCCCTCTTTCTCTTCATCTTTAATGTTTATTATTACATTGATGAAGAGGGAGAGAAGCACGTTGGGCGAAGCGTGAGGGGCAACGGTGTTCCGGGACTCGCTGCAATTATCTCTGATTCCTGTTTTGGATTTCTGTTTCAGCATCAATTATTTTTTTTTTATTTTGTTGTTGTTGTTGTTGTTGTTGTTGTTGTTGTTTTTAATCTTTTTGGATTTTTTATTGGAAGGGATTTGTTAGGTTTGTGAATATTAGAGTCATCTACCTAGCTTGTGGGAAGTTTGTTTATCAATTTTAAAACCACATAGTACATCTCTTACTCAATTTTACTTGTGATGTAATTGTCTTAAGTGTAAAGAAGGGGCTTTTGAAGAGTAGTTCTAAGTTCATTTGTAGCATATCATTGTAGCTGGCCTTTGTGGCAGTTTAGCATATGCATGCTATGTTAAATAATTGTTTTATAATGATTAAAAGTTTCCTTGATATCATACAAGATGTTTCTTAATATCTATTTTTATTGAACTATAGTTCAGATGGGATCTTGGAATTGGAGCCAATGAACTCCTACAACCGTATTCTCTTGCATCGCCTTGTTGAGATATTTGGGTATTTTTCTTATGAATTTTATTATTTGCAAGTCAGTTTCAAAGATTCTTTCTAGTTTCATTTGAATTCTGCATCTACTTTTCCTTTATTTGATAGTTGTCTAATTGGTGTCAGGTTTGCACATGAATCTGTTGGTGAAGGAGAAGATCGCCATTTGATTCTGGAGAGATGTCCAGATACATCTATGTAAGAACTTCACTCTTTTATCTCTCCCGGTCCTTTTATTATCAAGCATAATTTGGATTACGTTATTTTAATAGTATTTCAATGACTATTGTAAGATTTCCTTTACAAAATAACTTTCGTATATGAATTGCAGACCTTCAATTCTTGTTAGTGATATCCTATGGGAGTATGATGAACCTCAATCTTTGATTGCATCATGCCAAATATTAAGGAGAAAAGAAACCTCTCCTAGTAAGACACACTACTAATTCTTCTCTCTCAGTTACTGTAATACATCATGCACAATACTGATCCTACCTGTATGATTCACTATTATAAAAAATAACATAACATGTAACACATATAGTGAATGAGATTTAAAGTTTACTATTTTATTAAAGAGTTGGGAAAATACAGTTGGAAAATTGTGTATGCTAAAAATAGTTTACTTCTTTACAAATTTTTTTTTTTTAAAGAGGGCGGGGGATGGGATATATTACTATTTCAGTGACACTAATGACCATATTACAACTGTCCCCGAGGGGATTTGAACCATGTCCCTTGGAGTTACAAGGCCAAACTCCTACCACTGAGCTAGCACCCCATGGACACTTCTTTACAAATTATTTTTACTGGTAGATGGTAAATACTGGTAGATATGGGTAAAGATTGATCTCTCAAAGTTCTCTTGTTTGTGGTGAGACCATGCTAGATCAGTAAGTTGGAACCATTCAATGGGATGTGGCACTTAGTGAAAATGAGAAACCTTGTGGGAAGTTCGATGCAATTGTAATTACCCTATGAAATGTACTATAGAATTCTTGTACTCTAGTAGTTGGGTTGTAATTAATGTTTAGGTATTGCATTTTAATGGTTTAGGTACTGATGATATATATATAATTAAGGTTTTTTAAATGTGAGTTTGGTTTTGAGGTTTAGTATTTTTTGTACTCAGATGATATAACATTACTCTTGTACCGTCAATAATTATGATTTAATTTTTAATTCTGAGTTTGATCTTAAGGTTTTAGTGTTTTGGTTGTTGTGAGTTGGTTTGATTTTGGTTTTTGTGAGTTTGGTGTTGTCGATAAAATAGATGAAAATGAGCACCGTACGTATAGTAAATTTTTTTATTTAAAAAAGGGGTTTTAATAGCGCTTTCTTGAAGAAGCGCTATTGAAAGTGATTCAATAGCGCTTCTTCAAGGAAGCGCTATCCAATCCCTATTTTTAATAGCGCTTCTTTGAGGAAGCGTTATTTATTCCCTATCTTCAATAGCGTTTTCAAAGCGCTATTTTTTCGAAACACATTCAGCAGCGGGTGATTTAATAGCGCTTCAAAGCACTATTAAAGGCTGAAAAGAAGCGCTGTTTATTCTCTTTTTTGTTGAAGTGCCATTTTTTCTTGCATTTAATGTGCGTTTGTGTGCCGTGTATGTTAGGAAGGCTTTAGGACCATAAAAGACCTTAGGAGGGACCATTCTTAGCTTTTCTCGTAGAATAATCGATTAGGTTATGTCATTAATCGATTAGGAACCTCCAAACTTAGCAAATTCGAAAACTGAACAATGTAATCGATTAAACCACGAGTATTAATTGATTTAGTTACGAAAGACTGCCATCTTCCCAGTTTTAGAGAATTTATCGATTAACTATCTGTTAAGTTAATCGATTAACTGCGTGATATCTGCAGAAACGTAAAAAACCTTTCCGTAACTGTTTCAGTGCTGTTAATGGCTATAAATTCAACATTTTCTGGATGTCCTAGGGTTACCCTAGCTGCTGATCACCTCTCCAGAAACCCTAAAATCTATTTTCACTCTCCTTCGATCTATCCTCCTTCATTTTTTGTGGTTTGGGAGCTTTGATATATTCTTCTTCGAGGGATACCATAAGTGGAGTCAAAGACAACCACTTTCTTGCTACCAGCAGCCTTGATTTCGTGCATTCAAGGTATAGGGGTATATGGTTGATCATATGTGGGATGAGAGACTAGAACAGCACAGGGAACATGCTTGTATGAGGAATTGTATTTTGCCTTATTCTATGTAATTTCTATGAGAATGATTGTTAGAATGTTACTTATGTGATAATACCATGTTTTAGACATATCGATTAGTATGTATGACTAGAATCCTTGATTGGTATGCCTAGTTTTGTGATTGAATTGACCAATTTTGTTGTTCTATGTTGTTTTCGTGTTGTAATCGATTGAAACTATTATGGTTAACCGATTACACATCCTAGGGAAGAAGAAAATGATTAGTTAATCTATTAAACCTTTGATGTTAACCGGTTGAAAGTGCTATAACCGATTAAGAGTTAACTTAATCGATTAGATGAAGAACCAGAAATATTAACCTGTTAGAATAGAAGCCTTAATCGATTAAAGTTTATACCAGAGGCAGAATTAGGATTAATACACTATCTTCTTAGATGAATAAACATATAATTCGTGATTGGTATATGAGATTAAGGGTTTAAAACCAATAATTCGTGATAATGCCAGTTTAGGCCTTAAGGATAGCATTAATGGAAGAATTTGGAAAGTTTTGGTGAGTTCTAAATAGTTAATTGATTAGGTTACACAAAGAAACCTGGAAACTAATTGAGCTAACGAAGAGTTAATCGATTAAGCCTGACAAGGTCAACCGATTAACTGGACATTAACCGAGTAGAGACAGTAGTATATTCGATTATAGGTTGAGATAGAATTCTGTTAAGTGTATGATACAATGTAATCGATTAGCTATAGGCCTTAACCGATTAGGATACAAATCTTAACCGATTAGAAAAGGATCCTAACCGATTAGAAGGGGATCTTAACCGATTAAGTGCATGGGTTAACCGACTAAGACCTGAAAGATAGACCCCCTTAGCTAACCTTAGCCGTTGTATTGTTGTATGTTTACATTCGAGTTGCGATGCTGGTTATGGTGTGCGAGGCCGTTGTTCTTGCATGATGTTGGTTAGCGTTGAGGGGGAGTGTAACACCCCATTTTCGGAGCGCTAGGGTGTAACTCAATCTAATGCTGAAAACATTTGATGCTTGTATGCTTTCCGTAAAAAGTACTCTTTTGTTATACACAATAGAAAATAGAAGTAACTTTTTTTCCTTTTTCTTCCCTTTGAAAACCCTTTTAAAAAAAAGAGACATGAAGAGTACTACAATTTTCAAATGATGAGTAATCAACCTTTTTTTTCAAATATCAGAGTATAACACATCATATCATGAGCATAATCATTTCGCACCAAGGCGAAGTTTTCTGAAAAACATAATTACAAGACAATACGCATTTATGCAATAATGAAGTCATGCTCAACCAACAGGTCAAGAGACAGACAATACCCTAAGCTAAGCTGGCAAAAAACTATAATTCTTACTGAGAAACCGTTTAGCAAGATCAGGACATAGAGCACTCAGAGGAGTCTTCCTCCACTGGCTCATTCTTTGACTCTCCTGGGAAGGACAGAAACCGCAGCAGCATTGTGAACGCCATCTGGTAACATTCATGAGAATGTCCATTCCAACAATAGTGCAAGGGTAAATTCTTTGTCCACGAGTTTATCATAGGCTATGTCGCATGCAAACAAGATATATAATACAACAAACATGCCTTTATATACATATACATACTTAATAGACCGCATGCATCATCATGGTATATCAAGCATTTGCATGTGAGCAAATAAATCAAATAGCAGATCAATAATCAAGTCATCATATATTATTAATGTGGTTAATCATGCATGCCAATGCATTATGAACAAGTTGTGTATACACTTGCAGCCTTAAACAAGGACAATAATAGGAACAAGGAAAGCCTTTTTTAGGTCCAAACAAATTCCCCTACCAAGGGTAAAATGGCACTGGGAATAGCCTCCAGGCGGGACACTAGGAACAGCCTCTAGGCCCAAAAGTCCTAGGACACTGGGAACAGCCTCCAGGTCAGAAATTCGAGGACACTGGGAACAACCTCCAGATTTGAATGCTTCATGATTGGTATGCATCAATCCAATTCTTTAGTATGGCCCACCCACCATATGGAGTGCCCGAGATATCTTTTTAATTAACTGATGCGGTTCGACGAGTCCTCAACTCTCTCCGTTTGATGAAATTCCATTCTCAGTTTTCATGTCACACCTATGTGCTACTAAGTCTGAAAATACTTCTTTAGCTTTAGGTTGTTGGAACCAAGTTGTGTCAAATAATGCATTAGGGGAATTCCCAGGAAAGAGAGGCGGTGCGAACACTCTTAAATACTAAATCTTTCCTAGCCAGAATTTTCCCAGACGCAACATTTAACTCAACTGTTTTCGCAAATTTCATTGTTTACTCAAGTTCTTTTTCTAATGTGGTACCTTTGGATTTGCAAGCTTTGGCTAGTTTTACTAAAACTCTTGCGCTTACTTTTAAGACAAAATGCCTTAATATTTCATTTATGAAATATTTTCTCGGCTTGTGGAATCGCATCAGATTTACCGTTGTTAATCGTCAAACCAATAATAGTCGATCGTCGCATTATTAATTAACCCATCATCATTAACATTATTATGCATACTTCAATCAATTTCAAGTTCAAATCAAAACAGTCATACTTGATTTAAGACACACCACACAATTCATCGGTGCCACGTAGAGCCAAAAACATGCTACAACATCTCTACAACACATAGTAATACTACAAGTACTACCACACAATTAACAACCAATCAAACCACAAAACAAAAAAGGCGAAAAGCCCAAACTCATTATGTAATAATTTTCCTTACCTGGAATGCGTTCCAAAGTGGGTAAATCCAAAGTGTTGTCGAGTCGTAATTCGCACGAACCTTAACAATCATAAGCTCAATCAATTAGAACTAAAAACTCATGTGGTATACCCCTAGGGTAGCCCCGTTCTTGGGTACTCAAAGGCCTAGGAATTACTCAACTTAATCCTATTTAGATTACACCTAGTCATATATCATGAAACAAGTCTCAGTTATGCAAGTTTTGAAACTTTTACAAACACTGCACACTTAGAAAAATACCAAAACCAAAATTTACCACTTTGAATAGTATTTTACCACTTTGAATAGTATTTTCAGAACTTTGAACAACTTTTTAAAGCACTTAAACATGTCATAAAATTCTAGAAGAAATTCATTTTGGTTTTAAGACAAATCCTAATACATAATCCAAAACTTTTTCCCTAAATCAAATACTTTTGAAAGCTTTTGTTAGATCCAAGTATTAACCACTTTTTACAACATATTTAAGCATAAAACAAGTCAAGAAGAAGTCACAATTTTTCCTTGAAGGCCGCGACTTCCATGGTTCAAAACAAATCTAAGTTTTCAAACTTTTAACTTCTAAATCATACAAACTTTGTTAAACATAAATTCTTATACCTTAAACCAACTTCTTAAACACTTTGATACACTTTAAAACAATTTAAAACATCATAAAAAACATGCTTATGAGCCACGGTTTCAAGACCCAAAAATCCCCAAATTAATTTTCACAAATCTTGCTTAACATGTATATATGACTAGATCCAAGTGTACTAAGCCAAAACATTCCAAGATCAAACTACAAAACAACTAAATCAAACCAAAACAAGACACTTAGAACAGCCCTTGGTCGGCCACATCCAGATCTAAGGGTTTCAAAATTTTTAAGTCATCAAACATACTTGATCATGGAGGAAACTGATAGATCTAAGAAGTAGTCAAGCTAATACATCAAGATCTAACAATTTCTAAACAAAACAACACTAAAAACTTGAAGAACACTTCCATGGCATCCAAGAGGAAAATAAGACGGGTTAGGAGGCTCACCAAGAAGTTTGATGATGGTTGATAAAGGATCAAGAACAAAGGAAGAAAGATTGCACTAAAAAACACTAAGTTTTTCAAGATTTCTCACACTTTTTCTCTCCAGATTTTTCTCCACCAAAGAATCAATGAGAAAATATGAGGAGGCTGATCTCCTATTTATAGAGGTCACAAGGGACAAGGAAGGGAATAAAATTGTTCATTTAGTTGGATCTAAGACATTTAGTTACAAACTAACTAAGTGAACTAACTACCAATTACACCTAAGCCAATCAAATGCTTCCACAAGTCAATGGTGGGTCCCAAGCACATGTCTTGGCTCCCATTGGTCTAAAGTGGTCGACCTCCCCCTTAAAATATCATAGGGTTTTGCTTCAATGTGTTATCGATCAACTGGATGCGCGATGTTCCACATATATTAGGGTTTTTCACCCGTTGCTCCAAAATTTTTCTATTTCACCAGCCCACACCTAAAATTTATTGTTTAGACAAAATATTTACGTCGTCATGAGGATTGCTCCCCTGCAGCTCGTTTTCTCAAATTATGAGCCCAAACGCTGCTATAACGCTATTTCGGGTCATAGAAAATACCCTATATTTTTCTACTTACCCGATAGTCTCACAATGGCAGAATTACTACGGCGTAGTAAAACTTGTAAATTAGTAATAGTTACTAATTCCAATATTCCTATCATCAAGAATAATTGCAAACAATAAAATTATCCGTAGAAAATTATTAACAGAGAAGTCGTACTAAATATGACAGAAAACTGTCAATTAATAATTAACTTACTTCGAAAATTCAAACTGTGACTTAAAAATATTTATTAAGTCCTAGAAATTATTTCTCCTTCAATAAAATAATTTCCTTTAATCAAAAAATAAGTTTACAAATTTTCTATGATTAATTCATATTAAAAACATATACGTCTACACTGTCTGTTAATCTGAATTAATTACCAAAACAGCGATTTGTTATAAACAAATCTTTGCAGTTCTTCGTACTTTTCACAAACCATTGAGGTGATCAATCTCTTTGATTTATTTCCAAGTAGTCGAAAACTGTAAAATAATTTTCATAAAAATTTAGTGTTACATTACCACCCTCCTTAGAAAAAATTTCGTCCCCGAAAATTCACTTTTAAACCAAATAAAAATCAGGAAATCTGGAAAATCAAAACTTAATACCAAAAAGCATATCATAAATTTGGACGTTGAAAATTAGTAAAACATGATAATTATTACATTCAAAACAGACAAACACCCAAGCATATATTTTATTCATACATCATTAACAAAGCAAAACACTACATCATTAACTCACATATTCATAAAACACAATACATAACATTCATGTGGAAGAACAGGTAATGAGCTGGAAAAGAGGCTAGCATCGTATGAGGCATGGTATGAATCGTATCTTGAAAAAAACTCCCGATGCACTACCCTCTGATTTTCCAGGTATATTTATAGATGAAATCTTGGACGGACTCAGAAACAAAGGATCACAAGACTGCTACATTGCATCACTGCTAAATGATGCTTTATTCCAAGGCTACGATCTTTACCAAATCACGATCACGAACACGGTCATGACGACACTGAGTTACGGCGACATGCTAACATCAACGAAACTTCACTAACACAAATACGACTACACAACCACATTTTTAACACAAAAACCAACATCAAATTTCTTTTATTTTTAAAACATCTAATTTCTATAAAAACACAAAGCAAGAATTAATTTGCATAGAACACACTTGATCTCCTGAAGACTCAACCTTCTAAAGAACACTATGGTTCCTTTGAGATTTAGGTTCTCATTGCCTCAAAATCATAAAGATACACTTGAACAAAAACTTAACACTTTCCCTAAAAACTTTTAAACACCACCAACAACAAAATTACTAAAAACCAAGTATTAAAACTTGAAATCATTTTCCTTTTTCTCAAAGAACCTCACGGCTTGTACACACACACCAAAATCTATTTCCCAAATTCATTCTACTTACACCCAAAAGGTTTTTTTTAACAAAAGATCAACACACAAACCCTTCTCTACAACTCCTAAACCACAACAACAACAAAACCAACAACAAATCAACTAGAAAAATCATGAATTAACTCATGGTTTCAACAAAATGAAAAGGAAGGAAAGGTTTTTCAAAATCATCTAAAACAACACAAAATCAAAAGCTTGAAGAAGCTAAAATACTCACCCACAAATCCTTCAAAAGCCCATGCCAAAGAAAAGGAAAGCTCTAAAAATTATCAACCGCAAGATCAACAATAACATTACCCACAAATACCAAGGAAATAACAGAGAATCATCCTCCAAAATCATCTCAAAACTCCCGGTTTCTAAAGAGGAAAAAATGGAAGGAAGATCAATCTCTAACACTCTCACAACTTCTCTCTCTAGATCTCTCACACACTTCACCACCACAAGGTTTAGCACACAATAGGAGAAGGACTGAAGGAATAATGAAGGATTTTTAAAGATGGGAGCTCACGACCCCATGGAAGAAAAGAAGATGATGAAAGCTTGGTTTTTCTCACATTAAAACTCACCAACACTCCACACCAATAATGAAAGCAAATTCCTCCCCCTTTTGTCTTTAAGTGTGGTCGGCCAAGTGGTCAAAAGAGAGGAAATAACTCACAAGAAAATAAAGCAAAGGAATCTTAGGTGTATCCTCTACTAATATAAACACCAATAATAGACTTATCCTCCCCCCTTTTATTGAGAAGGAACCGGCCAAGGAGGAAAGGAAAAGTGACCCCCACCTCAAAATTCTACTTAACTATCCATAAAAGATAAAATTTTTGCAAAAGTTTTTAACCAATAACACGGCGATAACTCATCACTCACTATACTTTCTCCAATAACTCTTACCTACTCCAAGATGCTCACTTGACTTAGCCCCACGGTCTCAACGTCGCACTAATTCATGGCGTCAGGTGATCGCGTTACCGATTGCTCGATTGGCGATAAATCGCGTAAATTAAATTATCATGAGAAATTTAATTCTACGCGCTCTAAAAATATCCGCGTATAATAAATACGCTAAAAAATAATCATACAAATAATTACACAAATAATCACAATTAATTACTGTAACGTTAAAATAAACAATAGTAAAAATTACGGTGTAACAGTCGCAGTTTGTTGGGCAACAACAATTGCTATCCCAGCCATGACTAGGATTACTTGATTCGTCTCTCGATTCCCAGCTCCAGCAGAACGAATCGTTCGTCTCGAAGGCATCAAGTTTCTAGAGGGCAAACTAGTCAGAACCCCACAACAAAATCAATCATCTGAGATGATTGCACACAAATTCATACAATGTCACACATGTTTCATCTAGGAAACATTACAGACAATCACAAACAAAGTTTACATAACCTAGGCATAACAGACTTATACCCTAGAATCCCCGACACACTAGGCCAGCTTAAACAAAAGAGGTCCGGTTAGAACCGAACTGCTCTGATACCACTAATGTAACACCCCATTTTCGGAGCGCTACGGTGTAACCCAATCTAATGCTGAAAACATTTGATGCTTGTATGCTTTCAGTAAGAAGTACTCTTCTGTTATTCACAATGGAAAATAGGAGTAAATTTTTTTTTCTTTTTCTTTCCTTTCAAAACCTTTTTAAAAAAAATGAGACATGAAGAGTACTACAATTTTCAAATGATGAGTAATCAACCTTTTATCAAGCATTAGAGTATAACACATCATATCATGAGCATAATCATTTCGCACCAAGGCGAGGTTTTCTGAAAAACATAATTACAAGACAATATGCATTTACGCAATAATGAAGTCATGCTCTGCCAACAGGTCGAGAGACAGACAATACCCTAAGCTAAGCTGACCAATAACTATAACTCTTACTGAGAAACCGTTTAGCAAGATCAGGACATAGAGCACTAAGAGGAGTCTTCCTCCACTGGCTCATTCTTTGACGCTCCTGAGAAAGACAGAAACTGCAGCAGCATTGTGAACTCCATCTGGTAACATCCATGAGAATGTCCAATCCAACAATAGTGCAAGGGAAAATTCTTTGTCCACGAGTTTATCATAGGCTATGTCGCATGCAAACAAGATATATATATAATACAACAAACATGCCTTTATATACATATACATACTTAATAGACCGCATGCATCATCATGTTATATCAAGCATTTGCATGTGAGCAAATAAATCAAACAGCAGATCAATAATCAAGTCATCATATATAATTAATGTGGTTAATCATGCATGCCAATGCATTATGAACAAGTTGTGTATACACTTGCAGCCTTAAACAGGGACAATAATAGGAACAAGGAAAGCCTTTTCCAGGTCCAAACAAATTCCCCTACCAAGGGTAAAATGGCACTGGGAACAGCCTCCAAGCCAGACACTAGGAACAGCCTCTAGGCCCAAAGTCCTAGGACACTGGGAACAGCCTCCAAGTCAAAAAATTTAGGACACTGGGAACAGCCTCCAGATTTCAATGCTTTATTATTGTTATGCATAAATCCAATTCTTTAGTATGGCCCATCCACCATTTGGAGTGTTCGAGATATCTTTTTAATTAACTAATGCGGTTTGACGAGTCCTCAACTTTCTCCGTTTGATGAAATTCCATTCTCAGTTTTCTTGTCACACTTGTGTGCTACTAAGTTTGAAAATACTTCTTTAGCTTTAGGTCGTTGGAACCCTAGTTGTGTCAAATAATGCATTAGGGTAATTCCCAGGAAAGATAGGCGATGCGAACACTGTTAATTACCAAATCTTTCCTAGCTAGAATTTTCCCAGACGCAACATTTAACTCAACTGTTTTCGCAAATTTCGTTGTTTACTCAAGTTCTTTTCCTAATGGTACCTTTGGATTTTCAAGCTTTGGCTAGTTTTACTAAAACCCTCACGCTTACTTTTAAGTCAAAATGCCTTAATATTTCATTTATGAAATCTTTTCTCGGCTTGTCGAATCGCATCGAATTTACCGTTGTAAATCATCAAACCAATAAGAGTCGATCATCGCATTATTAATCAATCCATCATCATTTACATTATTATGCTTACTTTAATCAATTTCAAGTTCAAATCAAAATAGTCATATTTGATTTAAGACACACCACACAATTCATCGTTGCCACGTAGAGCCAAAAACATGCTACAACATCTCTACAACACCTAGTAATACTACAAGTACTACCACCCAATTAACAACCAATCAAACCAAACAACAAACAAGGCAAAAAGCCCAAACTCATTATGTAAGAATTTTCGTTACCTAGAATACATTCCAAAGAGCGTAAATCCAAAGTGTCGTCGAGTCGTAAGTCGCACGAACCTTAACAATCATAAGTTCAATCAATTAGAACTAAAAACTCATGTGGTATACCCCTAGGGCAGCCACTTTTTTGGGTACTCAAAGCCCAAGGAATTACTCAGCTTAATCCTATTTAGATCACACCTAGTCATATATCATGAAACAAGTCTAAGTTATGCAAGTTTTGAAACTTTTACAAACACTACACACTTAGAAAAATACCAAAACCAAAATTTACCACTTTGAATAGTGTTTTCCCAACTTTGAGCAACTTTTTAAAGCACTTAAACATGTCATAAAATTCTAGAAACAAATTCATTTTAGTTTTAAGACAATTCCTAATACATAATCCAAAACGTTTTCCCTAAATCAAATTCTTTTGAAAGGTTTTGTTAGATCCAGGTACTAACCACTTTTTACAACATATTTAAGCATAAAACAAGTCAAGAACAAGTCACAAATTTTCCTTGAAGGCCACGGCTTCAATGGTTCAAAACAAATCCAAGTTTTCAAACTTTTAACTTCTAAATCGTACAAAGTTTGTTAAACATAAATTCTTATACCTTAAACCAACTTCTTAAACACTTTGATACACTTTCAAACAATTTAAAACATCATAAAAAACATGCTTATGAGCCACGGTTTCAAGACCCAAAATTCCCCAAATTAGTTTTCGTAAATCTTGCTTAACATGTATACATGACTAGATCCAAGTGTACTAAGCCAAAGCCTTCCAAGATCTAACTCCAAAACAACTAAATCAAACCAAAACAAGACACTTAGAACAGCCCCTGGTCGGCCACATCCAGATCTAAGGGTTTCAAAATTATTAATTCATCAAACATACCTAATCACGGAGGAAAATGATAGATCTAAGAAGTAGTCATGCTAATACATCAAGATCTAACAATTTCAAAGCAAAACAACACTAAAACCTTGAAGAACTCTTCCATGGCAGCCAAGAGGAAAATAAGATGGGTTAGGAGGCTTACCAAGAAGTTTGATGATGGTTGATCAAGGATCAAGAACAAAGAAAGAAAGATTGCACTAAAAAACACTAAGTTTTTCAAGATTTCTCACACTTCCTCTCTCTCGATTTTACTCCACGAAAGCATCAATGAGAAAATATGAGGATGCTGATCTCCTATTTATAGAGGTCACAAGGGACAAGGAAGGGAATAAAATTGTTCATTTTGTAGGATCTTAACCATTTAGTTACAAACTAACTATGTGAACTAACTACAAAATACACCTAAGCCAATCACATGCTTCCACAAGTCATTGGTGGGTCCCAAGCACATGTATTGGCTCCCATTGGTCTAAAGTGGTCGACCTCCCCGATAAAATATTGTAGGGTTTCGCTTCGACGCGTTATCGATCAACCGGGTGTGTGGCGTTCCACATATATTAGAGTATTTCACCTGTCGCTCCAAAAAAATTTCTTTTTCACCATCTCACACCTAAAATTTATTGTTCAGTCAAAATATTCGCCTCGTCATGAGGATTGCTCCCCTACAGCTCGTTTTCTCAAATTATTAGCCCAAACGCTGCTATAACGCTATTTCGGGTCATAGAAAATATCCTATATTTTGCTACTTGCCGAAAAATTCCCAAAAAATTCCAATATATCATAAATATTAGAAAATACATAAATATAAAATTTGGAAAATTTGGACCACTTTTGAGCATGTTGCAATTAGAAACTTACCCGATAGTCTCACAACGGCAGAATTACTACGGCGTAGTAAAACTTGTAAATTAGTAATAGTTACTAATTCCAATTTTCCTATCATCAAGAATAATTGCAAACAATAAATTTATTCATAGAAAATTATTCACAGAGAATTCATATTAAATATGACCGAAAACAGTCAATTAATAATTAACTTACTTCGAAAATTCAAACTGTGACTTAAAAATATTTATTAAGTCCTAGAAATTATTTCTCCTTCAATAAAATAATTTCCTTTAATCAAAAAACAAGTTTACATATTTTCTATGATTAATTCATATTAAAAACATAATACGTCTACACTATCTGTTAATCTGAATCAATTACCAAAACAGCGAATTGTTTACGACAAATCTTTGCTGTTCTTCGTACTTATCACAAACCATTGAGGTGATTAATCTCTTTGATTTATTTCCAACTAGTCGGAAACTGTAAAATAATTTTCATAAAAATTGGGGTGTTACATACCACCCTCCGTAAAAAAAATTTCATCCACAAAAATTCACTTTTAAACCGAATAAAGATCAGGAAATCTGGAAAATCAAAACTTAATACCAAAAAGCATATCATAAATTTGGACGTTGAAAATTAGTACAACATAATAATTATTGCATTCAAAACAGACAAACACCCAAGCATATATTTTATTCATACATCATTAACAAAGCAAAACACTACATCATTAACTCACATATTCATAAAACACAATACATAACATTCATGTGGAAGAACAAGTAACGAGCTGGAAAAGAGGCTAGCATCGTATGAGGCATGGTATGAATCGAATCTAGAAAAAAAAAAAACTCCAGATGCACTACGCTATGATTTTCCAAGTATATTTATAGATGAAATCTTGGACGGACTCAGAAATGAAGGATCATAAGACTGCTACATTGCATCACCGCTAAATGACGCCTTATTCCAAGGCTACGATCTTCACCAAATCACGATCTCGAACGCGGTCATGACGACACTGAGATACAGCTACATGCTAACATCAACGAAACTTCACAAACACAAATATGCCTACACAACCACGGTTTTAACACAAAAAGCAACATCAAATTTCTTTTATTTTTAAAACTTCTAATTTCTATAATAACACACAGCAAGAATTAATTTGCATAGAACACGCTTGATCTCCTCAAGACTCAACCTTCTCAAGAACACTGTGGTTCTTTTGAGATTTAGGTTCTTATTGCCTCGAAATCATGAAGATACACTTGAATAAAAACTTAACACTTTCCCTAAAAGCTTTTAAACACCACCACGGCTTGCACACGCACACACCAAGATCTATTTCCCAAATTCATTCTACTCAAACCCAAAAGCTTTTTTAACAAAAGATCAACACACAAACCCTTCTCTACAACACCTAAACCACAACAACAACAAGACCAACAATAAATCAACTAGAAAAATCATGAATTAACTCACAGTTTCAACAAAATGAAAAGGAAAGAAAGGTTTTTCAAAATCATCAACAAAATCATCTAAAACAACACAAAATCAAAAGCTTAAAGAAGCTAAAATACTCAACCAAAAATCCTTCAAAAGCCCAGGCCAAAGAAAAGGAAAGCTCTAAAAATTATCAGCCGCAAGATCAACAACAACATCACCCACAAATACCAAGGAAATAACAGAGAATCATCCTCCAAAATCATCTCAAAACTCACGGTTTCTAAAGAGGAAAAAATGGAAGGAAGATCAATCTCTAACACTCTCACAACTTCTCTCTCTAGATCTCTCACACTCTTCACCACCACAAGGTTTAGCACACAATAGGAGAAGGATTGAAGGAACAATAGAGGATTTTTAAAGATGGGAGCTCACGGCCCCAAGGAAGAAAAGGAGAAGATGAAAGCTTCGTTTTTCTCACACTAAAACTCACCAACACTCCACACAAATAATGAAAGCAAATTCCTCCCCCCTTTATCTTTAAGTGTGGTCGGCCAAGTGGTCAAAAGAAAGGAAATAACTCATAAGAAAATAAAACAAAGGAATATTAGGTCTATCCTATACTAATATCAAGACCAATAATAGACTTATACTCCCCCCTTTTTATTTAGAAGGAACCGGCCAAGGAGGAAAGGAAAAGCGACCCCCACCTCAAAATTCTACTTAACTATCCGTAAAAGATAAAATTTTTACAAAAGATTTTTAACCAATAACACGACGACAACTCATCACTCACTATACTTCCTCCAATAACTCTTACCTACTCCAAGATGCTCTCTTGACTTAGCCCTACGGTCTCACTATCGCACTAATTCATGGCGTCAGGTGATTACGTTACCAATTGCTCGATTTGCGATAAATCACGTAAATTAAATTATCATGAGAAATTTAATTCTACGCGCTCTAAAAATATTCGCGTAAAATAAATACGCTCACAAAATAATCAAACAAGTAATTACACAAATAATTACAATTAATTACTGTAACATTAAAATAAACAATAGTAAAAATTATGGCATAACAGTGGCAGTTTGTTGGGCAATAACAGTCGCTATCCCAGCCATGACTCGGATTACTTGATTCATCTCTAGATTCCCTACTCCAGCAGAACGAATCGTTCGTCTTGAGGCATCAAGTTTCTAGAGGGAAAACTATTCAGAACCCCACAACTAAATCAATCATTTGAGATGATTGCACACAAATCCATACAATGTCACACATGTTTCATCTAGGAAACATTACAGACAATCACAAACAAAGTTTACATAACCTAGGCATAACAGACTTATACCCAACAATCCCAACAAAAGCGGTCCGGTTAGAACCGAACTACCCTATACCATTAATGTAACACCCCATTTTCGGAGCGCTACGGTGTAACCCAATCTAATGCTGAAAACATTTGATGCTTGTATGCTTTCAGTAAAAAGTACTCTTCTGTTATTCACAATGGAAAATAGGAGTAATTTTTTTTCTTTTTCTTTCCTTTGAAAACCCTATTAAAAAATGAGACATGAAGTGTACTACAATTTTCAAATGATGAGTAATCAACCTTTTATCAAATATCAAAGTATAACACATCATATCATGAGCACAATCATTTCGCACCAAGGCGAGGTTTTCTGAAAAACATATTTACAAGACAATATGCATTTACGCAATAATGAAGTCATGCTCTGCCAACAGGTCGAGAGACAGGCAATACCCTAAGCAAAGCTGGCCAACAACTATAACTCTTACTGAGAAACCATTTAGCAAGATCAGGACATAGAGCACTCAGTGGAGTCTTCCTCCACTAGCTCATTCTTTGACGCTCCTGGGAAGGACAGAAACTGCAGCAGCATTGTGAGCTCCATCTGGTAACAGAATGTACAGTCTTACAATAGTGCAAGGGTAAATTCTTTGTCCACGAATTTATCATAGGCTATGTCGCATGCAAACAAGAAATATATATGTATGTGTGTATATATATATATATATATATATTACAACAAACATACATTTATATACATATACATACTTAATAGACCGCATGCATCATCATGGTATATCAAGCATTTGCATGTGAGCAAACAAATCAAACAGCAGATCAATAATCAAGTCATCATATATTATTAATGTGGTTAATCATGCATGCCAATGCATTATGAATAAGTTGTGTATACACTTGCAGCCTTAAACAAGGACAATAATAGGAACAAGGAATGCCTTTTCCAGGTCCAAACAAATTCCCCTACCAAGGGTAAAATGGCACTGGGAACAGTCTCCAAGCCAAACACTAGGAACAGCCTCTAGGCCCAAAAGTCCTAGGACACTGGGAACAGCCTCCAGGTCAAAAATTCCAGGACACTGGGAATAGCCTCCAGATTTGAATGCTTCATTATTTGTATGCATTAATCCAATTCTTTAGTATGGCCCATCCACCATATGAAGTGTCTGAGATATCTTTTTAATTAACTAATGCGGTTCAACGAGTCCTTAACTCTCTCCGTTTGATGAATTACATTCTCAGTTTTCCTGTCACACTTATGTGCTACTAAGTCTGAAAATACTTCTTTAGCTTTATGTCATTGGAACCCTAGTTGAGTCAAATAATGCATTAGGGGAATTCCCAGGAAAGAGAGGCGGTGCGAACACTCTTAATTACTAAATCTTTCCTAGCCAGAATTTTCCCACACGCAACATTTAACTCAACTGTTTTCACAAATTTCATTGTTTACTCAAGTTCTTTTTCTAATGTGGTACCTTTGGATTTGCAAGCTTTGGCTAGTTTTACTAAAACCCTCATGCTTACGTTTAAGTCCAAAAGCCTTAATATTTCATTTATGAAATCTTTTCTCGGCTTATGGAATCGCATCGAATTTGCCGTTGTAAATCGTCAAACCAATAACAGTCGATCATCGCATTATTAATTAATCCATCATCATTAAAATTATTATGCATACTTCAATCAATTTCAAGTTCAAATCAAAACAGTTATACTTGATTTAAGACACACCACACAATTCATCGTTGCTGCGCAGAGCCAAAAACATGCTACATCATCTCTACAACACATAGTAATACTACAAGTACTACCACACAATTAACAACCAATCAAACCACACAACAGACAAGGCAAAAAGCCCAAACTCATTATGTAAGAATTTTCCTTACCTGGAATGCGTTCCAAAGAGGGTAAATCCAAAGTGTCATCGAGTTGTAAGTCGCACGAACCTTAACAATCATAAGTTCAATCAACTAGAACTAAAAACTCATGTGGTATACCCCTAGGGCAGCCACGTTTTTGGGTACTCAAAGTCCTAGGAATTACTCAACTTAATCCTATTTAGATCACACCTAGTCATATATCATGAAACAAGTCTAAGTTATGCAAGTTTTGAAACTTTTACAAACACTACACACTTAGAAAAATACCAAAACCAAAATTTACCACTTTGAATAGTGTTTTCCCAACTTTGAACAACTTTTTAAAGCACTTAAACATGTCATAAAATTCTAGAAACAAATTCATTTTAGTTTTAAGACAATTCCTAATACATAATCCAAAACTTTTTCCCTAAATCAAATTCTTTTGAATGCTTTTGATAGATCCAAGTACTAACCACTTTTTACAACATATTTAAGCATAAAACAAGTCAAGAACAAGTCACAAATTTTCCTTGTAGGCCACGGCTTCCATGGATCAAAACAAATCCAAGTTTTCAAACTTTTAACTTCTAAATCATACAAAGTTTGTTAAACATAAATTCTTATACCTTAAACCAACTTCTTAAACACTTTGATACACTTTAAAACATCATAAAAAACATGCTTATGAGCCACGGTTTCAAGACCCAAAAATCCCCAAATTAATTTTCGCAAATCTTGCTTAACATGTATACATGACTAGATCCAAGTGTACTAAGCCAAAGCCTTCCAAGATCTAACTCCAAAACAACTAAATCAAACCAAAACAAGACACTTAGAACAGCCCCTGGTCGGCCACATCCAGATCTAAGGGTTTCAAAATTATTAATTCATCAAACGTACTTAATCATGGAGGAAAATGATAGATCTAAGAAGTAGTCATGCTAATACATCAAGATCTAACAATTTCTAAGCAAAACAACACTAAAACCTTAAAGAACTCTTCCATGGCAGCCAAGAGGAAAATAAGATGGGTTAGGAGGCTTACCAAGAAGTTTGATGATGGTTGATCAAGGATCAAGAACAAAGAAAGAAAGATTGCACTCAAAAACACTAAGTTTTTCAAGATTTCTCACACTTCCTCTCTCTAGATTTTACCCCACCAAAGCATCAATGAGAAAATATGAGGAGGCTGATCTCCTATTTATAGAGGTCACAAGGGACAAGGAAGGGAATAAAATTGTTCATTTTGTAGGATCTTAACCATTTAGTTACAAACTAACTATGTGAACTAACTACAAAATACACCTAAGCCAATCACATGCTTCCACAAGTCATTGGTGGGTCCCAAGCACATGTATTGGCTCCCATTGGTCTAAAGTGGTCAACCTCCCCGATAAAATGCCATAGGGTTTCACTTCGATGTGTTATCGATCAACCGGGTGCGCGGCGTTCCACGTATATTAGGGTTTTTCACCCGCCGCTCCAAAAAATTTTCTATTTCACCAGCCAACACCGATAATTTATTGTTCAGCCAAAATATTCGCCTCGTCATGAGGATTGCTCCCCTGCAGCTCGTTTTCTCAAATTATGAGCTCAAACGCTGCTATAACGCTATTTCGGGTCATAGAAAATACCCTATATTTTTCTACTTGCCCAAAAATTCCCAAAATATTACAATAAATCATAAATATTGGAAAATTCTTAAATATCAAATGTTGTAAAATTTGGATCACGTTTGAGCATGTTTCAATTAGAAATTTACCCGATAGTCTCACAACGATAGAATTACTACGACGCAGCAAAACTTGTAAATTAGTAATAGTTACTAATTCCAATTTTCCTATCATCAAGAATAATTGCAAACAATAAAATTATCCATAGAAAATTATTAACAGAGAAATCGTACTAAATCTGACAGAAAACAGTCAATTAATAATTAACTTACTTCGAAAATTCAAAATGTGAATTAAAAATATTTATTAAGTCCTAGAAATTATTTCTCCTTCAATAAAATAATTTCCTTTAATTAAAAAAAAGTTTACATATTTTCTATGATTAATTCATATTAAAAACAGTATACGTCGACATTGTCAGTTAATCTGAATTAATTACTAAAACAGCAAATTGTTTACGATAAATCTTTGCAGTTTTTCGTACTTTTTCACAAAGCATTGAGGTGATCAATCTCTTTGATTTATTTCCAAGTAGTCGGAAACTGTAAAATAATTTTCATAAAAATTGGGGTCTTACAGTGAGCAACGTTGAAACGATGTAATGGAGGCCACGATGGGTGTTCGCCATGCCTTGGGGTTTGATTCGGTGGCGGGGCCTTATATAAAGGCAAGGGCTACGTACTCGCTGCTGGGGACTCGTTGATAGGGTCACCCCGACAAGCCACTTCGCGTTTTCATCGTAACATCCCGTTTCCAGAGCGCTACTAAACTAAAATAATTTCCAAATGCGAAATAATTTGTAAATTAATACTCATCTCGTGATTTGAAAATGTGGTAATTTTTTTTATTGGAATTACTTTTACGAAAACACAAGTCAGAGTATTACAACGGATTTTTGAAACATGGAAATTAAATACAATGCACAAGAAAATGCACAAAATTATGTACATATATATACATACGACAAAAGATGGTACAACTTTTCAAGTTTCGGTACGAGCACAAAAGTCATCTTCCAAAAGGCCTTTCTGAATTAACTTACCAAAACTAAACTAGTCATAAAGCTAACATAAGCCAAACATAAAGCTAAACATAAAGTTAAATATAAAGTTGGACAGAAAGCTAAACATGAAGCTGGTCATCCTAAAGTGTCAACATCAAACAGACAAACATTAATAACACTGCCACCAATCAGCAACAGGGTCCTCTAAGGGGTCCTCCTCCTCCCCATCTAACATGTCCACATCCTCATATTCATCGTCATTGCCTGTAAGGTCAATGACAGGAATAGAGGGAGGCTTTACCTGAATCCTAACTTTCTCTACTGACAGATCCTCTATCCAGCCACGAGCACCGCAACCCGCCTTTCCACAAAATTGGCAGATTGGGGTAGAATCTACGAGAAGAGTAAGCTTTCTAGCTGGCCTTGGGCAAAGTGGAGTTGTCTTTGGGACTGGTGCAAGCTCCGCCTGTGGAATCTGAGAATCTGTAACCATACGAGACGTAGAAGCACCTGCATCCCACCCATGAAATCCAACTTTCTTCCGGGCAGTCTGACGTACTCGTGGACCTCCAACCCTAAGTTCATATCTAAAGGTAGTCTCTCTGGGTATATCCAAAGAAGATTCCTCAAAAGAAGAAGAGGTAGTAATCTCCGGGTCTGGTTGTGCCTCTAGCCATGTATCTATAATCTTCCTCACCGAAACAGGGAAACTGACTATCCTGCTAGTTATCTTCACCTTGGTTATCTGACACTCCATTCTTGTCATTTCAACCACGTCTCCCTTATATACAACCTTGCCTGTAGCGTGGTCGAACTCACAGGCTAAAAGAATGTCCATTTCTGGAAAATCAAAAGTCGTTTCCGATGGCTCCTTCATCGCCGAAATTTCTACCTTTGTCTCCATCAGCTGGGTTACATTCATTAAATTGAAAGAACTACGAGCAAGAGTTATCTTACAGAATAGAACATATAAAAACAACAAATGCGCGCATATACACATACAAAGAAAATCATATTATCTAATAATCAATGATCAACATATTAAGAAATGTACACAATCCCCTATTGATGCATCCTATATGCCAGTGCATATGATTCTGGAATATCACAATAATACTCATACCAATGGGCTCCTCGGTCCACACATGGGATACAATAGTACGGTATTTTATTTTCCCGTAGGAATTATTGACACTGAACTCCACGCATAGGATTTAATTCAGGTCAAAGTCATTATGTATGCATGTCAATGCATCTTCATATTTTAGTGAACATACCAACACATATGATATATCAATATTCATAACAATTAAATCATCAATGAACCATGACACAACAAGATTCATACCCATATTCACAAATAATTGTCAAACAGATTTTAACACGTATGGTTACCAAAACACATCACCACTACAACAACTCATAAATTATCAAATTCAAATAATTCACAGAATCACAATCATACTTATAATAATTTCATAAATACAATGAAGATGCTCTTGCACTAAAACTTTACTTCCAAGTAATCGTCAGAGACACAGTCATAATTCGCCTACGAATGTACTCACGATCTCCACAACCCTAAAATAACACACTAGGCTTTAGAATCAATTCTTGAACCTTTAAAACTACACTTAGATCACGGTTTCGTAACCAAATCCTAGGATACAAAACTCTAAAATCTTTCTAGTTTTAAATTCACACTTAAATCATTAAAACGAAATTAAAAACAATACTTTAAAATTAAACAACTTACATCAAAACTTTTCACAACTTCAACTTATCAAAACTTTTAATTTTTAAATTAACCAAAACTAATTCTTTTTAAACCAAATCAAGGATTTAACTTCTAAAATACCTAAATATTGGACTACTAACATCAAAATCAAATAAAAGTGTGAAAATCGACTTCATAACCCTAAGTTGCCCATGGTTTTAAACCCTTAAAAACAACTCAAATTTTTTCTTACTTTCATACCTTTTCCAACAACAAAATCAACATCAAAATTAAAGGTTTTGATCACCAAAACTCTTAAGACTCCACCTCTTTTAAAGGAACACAAAGATTCCTTTAAACTTAGGTATTCATAATCTTAAATTACTAAAACAATTCTTAAACAACTTAAATTAAATCCAAACTTTTTCCAAAAGCTTCTAAATTACTACAACAACAAAACCCCTAAAGAAATCAAGGATTTAAGCTAAAAAATTTCCTTCTTTCTCCTCCTAGGGCTCATGGCCTTTAGGGTAAATTTAGAGAAAAATTTCATTTTTATTCTTAGTCAAAACAACAACAACAATCAAACAACATCAAAACAACTAGGTGATTCAAGCTCAACTTTCTTAAAATTCTCCTCCAAGTCATGGCCTATCAAAGGCTCAAAGAAGAAGAATGATTTCATCACCTAATCACTTGAGATCATTATCATCTTAAACATCAAAATTTAGAAGAGAAAGAACAAAATCTTCCCCAAATACAGCTCTAAAGCTCACGTTTTTTAGGGTTTTAAACAAGGAGGAATTATTGATTCAAGCTCTTACCCACAAGAACAAGGTTCTAGCATGAATTTGGAGTAAGAAAAATCAAGAGAAGATGGAGGTTAGGAGCAAGGGAGGCTACCGTTTTGGAGAAGCATGAAAGGAGAAAAATTTGTTTTCTTTTCTCTAAAGCTCAAGACATAAACAAGTAAGTAAAAAAAAATAGATTACCCCCTCCCTTTTTCCCAAACTAGGGATTTAGAGGGAATTATCTTTCAAAAATTTTACTTGGCTAATAAGGATTTAGAAGATAAGAATCAAACTAAGTCAAAGTATCAACCAATCATAATTAACTACCTTTCACCTAAGCTTTGAATCACCACTCTAATAAATTTTTAACCACTTAAAATTTTCATGGCTCACCCTAATCATGATTACTCTTCATGCTAAATGTTCCAATAGGAAAATTTCAAGTGTCATAATTTTGCTTCGTCACGTAAATTAATTTACCGAGAAACTAATTTACCGTGTGACTAAGAAATTGTTCACGAATAATTTCTTCACCAATAAATCATGAATTTAATTTAATACAGTCACATAATGTCACAACAAGTCACGATTTGATTTTCATCGAAATCGAAATTCATTACAGAATTTATTGCGGATAGAAAATTTTTCGTCAGTTCAAAATACAGCGAAACTCCACTTAGAATTTTTTGACGAATTTTGAACCATGAATTAATATTAAATATTAATTCTCAAATTTAATTTTATCTTGATTTAATTCACTCACTTTTTAATAGACAAATTTTGCATAATTATTGCACAAATACAACAAATTTATAATACCCTAACAGTAATTACATACAGTAAAAATGCAGATGTTACAGTCACGAATGGTGAGAGTATCTCGATGGAGTCCACTTGCGCATTATACTCCCGAGGCAAGCCATATATGAACTCCCATTTGCTTCCCTGAGTTGTAGATGTTATGGATCCACATGGCATACGGTGTAGATGGAGTTAGCATGCACGAGCGTATAGTCATTCATTGTATTTGACTTATGTTACTTGTGTTTACCTCTTGCAAATCATGTCTTGAATCTATCTATTTTCTTATTCTGTATATGATCTGTTTTATACTCGTCCATATGCCTCACGTGGTTTCGAGCAAAATAGAAGATGATCACCAGCGAGGCTGCACTAGAGGAGGTGCTAGCAGAGGACGAGGCTTAGTTATTTTATGTATTTACCGATGTATCTAGGTAGGAGTTTCTATGCTCTGATTAGATGTGATATCGAGGATTTTATAAGTTTTGAGTTTTATTTACGGATTGTATGCGAGATTGTTTTTCCTCGCTTATTTTGTATTTGATTATGATCATGTGATGCACACTACTACTCTAAGTTTTATTTAAGAAAATTGATGAGGTATTTCAGCACCTGCTGATGTATTGTTTGAATTATATGAGGGGTAATGGGTGTCACATAGTACTCTTATTTTAGAACACAATTTCAACTTCTTTACACTGTGATTTGGGGGTGACAAGATTTTAACTAGGAACTCTTTCTATTCATTAATCTTGCCAAGCTTTCTCGCTAAGTGAGCTTTGTTTTCATCTACGAAGAAACCATTCTATAATACTGTTTGGATTTTTTTGTAATTGTTGGATGAGTTTAGGGTTTGGGAAGAGGGTTTAATATTTGATGCTTAAATGAGCTAGGATTTTTTATTGTAGTTGCGAATGGATTAATCTTGACACAACGACATATTTGTAGAAAAATGGTGCCACCTTAAACAACGTTATCCACTGAAAATGCTAGCTAAAAAAATTCATTACTCATCGCTAGCGCTTCTTTGAAAAAACGCTAGCTTTAGTAATTAAAAAGCGAGCGCTTTCTTTAGAAAGCGTTGGTGATTATGTGATGGTACCTTTGCTAGCGCTTTTCCAGTAAAGCGCTGTCTTTGTTTTATCTTCGCTAGCACTTTTCCAAGAAAGCGTTGTCTGTGTTTCTTCATCATTAGCGCTTTTCCAAAAAAGCGCTACCTATACTCTGAATTAAATCATGTGTATCCTCCCATTACAATTCATTTCTCTCACGCGCGATATGTCTTCCCTCTCTTTTGTCTAAAGATCAGAACAGTGCCTAGCTCCTTAGTCTCTGTCTCGCCTCTGTCTCTGTCTATCCTCCGTAGCTATGTCGCGCCTCTGTCTCAGTCGCTCAGTGTCACCGCTCTCTCCCTCTGCCTCTTCCTCTCCCGTCGCGCAAGTCCATCTGCCTCCTCCTCTCCACCACGCCATTCCTCCTCATCCTCTCCATCTCTCTTAGGTATATCTCCTTTTCCCTCCTTTCGATTTCCTCTCTCATTCTGTACCTGATGGTTTGTTTTGGTTTGGGGCTTCCCATTTTCTAGTGACTCGTGGATAAGGTTTGTGTATTGTAGAAGATCAGTGACTGTAAACCCTGTTTTCTTCCCATTGCTGTGAGCCCATTGCTGTGAACCCACTGCTGTGAACTGTGAACCCACTTCTCTAGTAAACTCGCAACTCAGTTAATGAATTTTTTCACTCTCTCATTTTCCTTCATGGGTATGCCATTACTTGATAATATTGTTTTATATGGAATCTTATTTTAGGTTCCTTTTATTTAAAATTATGGTTTTAAGTTGCTGAGTTATTTCTTGCAGTGAATGTTGTTACATTGTAAAATGATTTACCCTCTATTAATATAGTGTTGGTACTGTTTGTAGTGTCATGTGAATATAGGACTCTGTTTTTATGCATTTCAGCCATGTGAATGAGTTTGCTTCAAGATATATGAGCTATAGAATGTATATGTGTTGGTTGGTTAGTGCTTAAAGCAATAAGCCACTATGTGTTTTGCTACCTTGTGTTCTGCTGCTGTTTGTGCTACTGCTTTTTTTTCGATTCAAAGTTTTTGTCTTTCTTTTAATTCATCAATGATGGAGTGATTATTCAGATCATGCCCTTTATAAAATCTTGTTTTTCTGTCTTTGCTTCCATTTTCTATGATTTGGATTTTGCATGCTGGGTTTGATCATAGAACACGGTTTGTGGTTTGTGAACAAATTAATGCAATTCATGTATTCATTGAGGTGTTCATCATTCATACATTATGTCCTGTATGTGCTGTGTTTTTTTTTCTTCTAGTTTGGCTGTGTTTTGAGCTTATTGTAACGTTGCATTAATTGCAGATAGATATGGCTAATTCCGGACATGAACTAGATGCTCATGATAGTGATGCTACAGCGGCCTAAAATGTGAACCGCTGTCCCCGTGGACTGACATACAAAAAGAGTATCATCCGAGCTAGGAGTAGAGGAGAGATACAAGCGGTAAGATCGTTACTAATTAATATAATTAGTTGTTTTTATCTATTTATTATCTAATGTTGTACACTTTTTTTTAGGTTTCATGGAATGCTAGAGGTCAACCTATAGGCAATGGTGGCAGAGATTTGACAAGTTTTATTGGAACTCAAGTGTAAATGACGATTCCAAGTACGTTTAGTCGTTGGTTACAAAAAGATAATGTAGTTTTGGATAGATGTAAAGAGGAGCTTTGGGCTGAGATAAAGGTATATAAATTAATTAACATTGGTCATTTGTATTTCTTCTCAGTTATGTAAATATACTTACCCTACTATTTTGTTTATAATGTATTTGTAGAAAATATTTGATGTTGACGACAATCGTAAGGACATCATAATGAAGATTGCTGGAAAATCTCATCGGACATTCCGAGCATGGTTATCTAAGCGGGTGAGAGATGAAAAAAGGAATATTAGACCTAATCCTCCATCATTGTATGCATCAGTCATAGGAGTGGACGTCTGGACTGATTTTGTAGCAAAACACACCAGAGATCCTGAATTTCTGGTATACTTATACATGTCCCTACTTGTAAACCTGTATATGTATGTCAACACTTGTATATTTAATTGTTGTCGTTCCTAATCACATTTATATGTTTGACAATATAGAGAACAAGTAACGCAAATCGGCAGAGAGCATCAAATCCTCCTTACCCATACAGAGGAGGGGTTAAGGGGTATTCAGGCATTGGGGAAGATCTAGTATGCAGAGTAACCTTAAATTATATGTACAACTGGTGAATTTGAGCATGTATGTAGAGTAACGTAATTAACACTGATGAATTTCACTTTTTTTTAATATGTATAGATGAAGCAAGCAGGAGAAGAGGATTATGCAACCTCAAAATCAATTGATCACCATGTCTTGTGGATAGAAGCCCGCCGAAACAAGGATGGTGAGATTGAAGACCCCACAACTGCGGAAGTGTATGAAAAAATTGTAAGTATAATAGATTAAATAACATTTTCATTTGCAATTTTTTTATGAAATTGATAATACTTAACAATCTTTGTGAATAATATTTGTGTCTCAGGATGCCCTAACACGGGAGGGTATGTCACAGGGGGGTGACATAGACATCCCTTCCCAAGTCATCCCCATTAAAGAGTATCCAGGACGTGTAAGGGGTGTGGGATCAGGGGTCCCACAGAAAGCTATCTTTGGTCCAACGAAGCGCGCAAGAAAATATGAAAATGAAGACTTGAGGCGGATGGTAGCCAAACTCTATCAGGAGGTCCAGTAATTGAAAAAGGGGCAACATCAGGACAAGGGACCGATAGGGGAGCATCAGGATGGTAGCACCAAAGATAGTTGCACTCTAAAGTCACACAAGGTAATAAATCAAATTACTTCAAAGGCAAAGTTTGGTAGATTAATTAGTATTTGTGAATTGTTAATTAGTGGATCTTGATTATTTGTGAATTGATAATTAGTATTTGTAAATCAAATTACTTCTAATTTAATATTATTGTGGATCTTGATTACTTAAGGAACCGGAGGAGGTGATGGAACTAGTGGAGGTAATGGAATCGGTGGATAGATGCACTCTTAAGTCACCTGAGCCCGAGGTAATAAATCATTAGAAATTGTCGTTACTTGTATGTATTGCATCAATGATTTATCATATTAATATTTTGTTTATCATTGGTTTAGGACTTCAAAGAGTGTACGCTATATTTGTCAAGTCCGTCTCGAGCTGTTGGCAAGGGGATTTGCTTCACTGATTTAAGTGCCAAATGCACAATGGTCCATTACATAACCATCATTGCAAGGTTAGAGTTGACTTTGCAATTGAAGGGGATGCACCATTGCCTGTATTACTTGAGGGGGGCAGATATCATGACAGTCGGACAAGCAATAGGTACTTATGTGGCATGGCCGGTAAAACTCGTTGTAAGTGACGTTCTATTTTTTAATAAACATGATTCGTTATCATAATCATAATATATTTATAAAATTATATGGTCACTAACTCATGCAAAATATATAGAAACCCATAAAATCCAAAGCCAATGACAAGGAGAAGGAGAAGGAAAAGGGCAAAGAGCAAACATTTGGGTCTTGTACATCCCCAGTAAAGCCTGTGGACAAATCTCAGCATTCCCCTCTTGAAGCAAAATTCTCTAATTATCTGAAAGTTCATGCTGAAACAAGGATGACAATAACTGGAGAACAAATCCAAATTACAATGGAAAAAAATATTTTCGGTTATGAATCTCCATTATTTCTCAGTGCTAAGGATGAACTAGCAGAAGTTTTTATTGATGGAGCGTGGGTCGGTCAAGCTATAGTTAGTGTATATATCAGGTATAACATCCAACTTTAAAGTATACGTTTTTTTTTATTCTTTCACCTAATATTGAAGTTATTGTTAATCCATTAATTTGTTTACATTTTAATTATATTCAAGGTACTTAAATGATGAGATACTGATCCCAGAACAACGGACCAAGAGGTTTGTGTTCTTATGCCCAGAGAAAACAAATTTTCGATATAAATCTGGGAATATAGTGGACTATATATCTGAACGCTTGACAGAAGCGACGAAGCCAGGTGTTGACACCTTGTTTTTGTCACCGATTAACCTAGGGTGAGTCATTTATTTAATTTAATCATATATAGATATATATATATACACACACACACACACACATATAACGATACTAAATTTTGTGAAATGTGATTACCTGCTAATTAGGATTTTCTTATTCAACATTTTTTTAGGGACCATTGGGTATTGTCAGCGATCAATCCCCAGGAAGACACGGTGTACTATTTGTGTTCTTTGCGTACTCCTTTGAGCAACCGCAAAGAAATGACGGATACGTTCAATCAGTAAGTATATATATGCATGTATTGGAACGAGTTCTGAATGTGAAATTGAGGTTGAAAATTTATGCACTAATTAATATATCTAATTGTGTGTTATTATGACTCAGGGCTTTGGCAATTCATCAAGGACATCAGACACTATACAAGTCCTGAATTTCTAAATCATCCAAGATAACGACTAAGGGGATTCCTATAGAGGTATTGTCAAAATTGTTATGCAATTATTTAGTTTAAAAAATTAAAATTATTTATTTCAAATATTTTTGGCTTTTTAGTGCCCCCGCCAACCAAACTCTAATGATTGTGGCTATTATGTTATGAAGTTTATGAAGGATATTGTTATTCATAACCAAATGCAAGTCCCAAAGAAGGTATGTAATTTATATTCTTAAAATACTTACTCTTTCATTTGATCATTTGCATACTTAAACTTTAATGTGATTTATTTATCATTTCGCAGTATATTCCTGAATGTAAATACGATTCGTTTTCTGATGTTCAAATTGCTCAACTCAAGGAAGAGTAGTGCAAATATGTGGCTGAGAAGTTTGTTTTAAATATATGATCATTGTGTATACACATTATTATATTATTAGTTAGATGTATATTGTTTGTAACATCCCAATTTTTAAGAAAAGTAATTTTAACGGTAAAATCCTGAATACTTGAAGATAAGTAATAGAGATTGATCACCTCAATGATTTACTGAGAGTACGTGAAATTATTTTGACTCATTTTAAATAATTTATTTATTATATATAATTATTATTCATGATGTCAATTCAAATTAATAGACAGCGTAGACGTATGTTGCTTTAATGTGAATTCATCAATTTAAACATTTTATATAAGTTTTCGGTGTGACGCGGTAACGCGTATATAAGTGATGACGTATTTGTTAAACAACCACCTGGTTTTGAAGATGTTGCTTTTCCAGAGTATGTCTTCAGACTTAAAAATGCTTTATACGAAACCCCCAAGAGCTTGGTATGACAGACTTAGTTCATTTTTAATGTCAAATGGTTTGGAAAGAGGACAGGTGGATACTACACTCTTTTGGAAATCATCTAAAAAACATTTCATATTAGTACAAATATATGTAGATGATATTATCTTTAGTGCTAATAATGAATCTCTTTGTGAGGAATTCTCTAAGCTTATGCAGGATGAGTTTGAGATGAGTATGATGGGAGAATTGAAGTTCTTCCTTGGTATTCAAATCAAGCAATGTCAAGATGGAACTTATATCCATCAGACATAATATGTGAAAGAACTCTTGAAGAAGTTCAAGTTAGAGGAAACCAAACCAATGCGCACTAATGCATCGTACAAGTGCTCTAAGCAAAGATGAATCAAGTAAAAAGGTAGACTTAAAGGTATACAGAGGTATGATAGGTTCATTCCTTTATCTTACTGCCTCAAGGCCTGATATAATGTTTAGTGTGTGCTTATGTGCGAGATTCTAATTTGATCCTAGAGAATCTCATTTAACTACTGTTAAGAGAATCTTTAGGTATCTTAAAGGAACCACTAATCTTGGTTTATTGTATAAGAAATCAGATGATTACAAGTTAGTAGGTTTCTGTGATGCTGACTTTGCTGGAGATAGAATTGAAAGAAAGAGTACAAGTGGTGGCTGCTAATTTCGTGGAGCAAACCTTATCTCATGGTCCAGCAAAAGACAGAGCACAATAGCATTATCAACTGCAGAAGCTGAGTATATATCTGTAGCAAACCGTAGCTCACAACTTCTATGGATGAAGTATCAGCTTGAGAATTATCAGATAAAAGAGAGTAACATTCTTTTCTTTTGTGATAATACCTCTGCTATATGTTTAACTAAGAATCCTATTTTACATTCTAGAGCTAAACATATTGAAATTAAACATCATTTTATAAGAGACTATGTTCAGAAAGGGATACTTGAAACTAAATTTATTGATACTAACCATCAATAGGCAGATATCTTTACAAAATCCCTTGCTGAAGATAGATTCAACTTTATAAGGAAAAACTTGAATTTTCATCTTATAAAGGAATGAATGTTTAAATTGAATATATTTGCATCTGATATGTGTGCCACTAATTTGCTTGCATCTGATAACATGATTGCCTCTGATATCATGTACTGCATCTGGTGATCATATTTGCCTGTGATATCATATGTGCATCTGGCAATCACATGTGCCTCTGACATTGGTTATTGTGTCTGGTGATAGGCATCTGATACCATGTTGCCTCTGTTTATATATTATACATATATACCCCCTGTTGATCGTATGCATCTGGTACACTGTTCATATTCACATGCGTCTGGTGCATTCATTATGTGTTCCCTATGGGAATCTTAGCATACATGTGTCTATCTGAGACTAGTTAATGCGTTAGTGGATGAGAATTACTCTTCGCTGAATCATTATTGCTTTTACTGCCCAAGGACAGTTTTACTGCGCCTCTATAATACAGTGTTTGACACGTTTCTTTTTTAAACAACTGTTTTAATATTTCCTTTAATTTTTTTTGAAAACTAACGAAGGCAGTTTACCTTCTCAAACACATTTATATCCACTCATTCACTTCACTCACCCACTACCCACACTATCTCTCTGAGAAGACTCACACTTTGAACCCTAGCCCCTTGCGCATTCTGCTTTCTTCTTCTTTCTTCTACATTCTCTCTGCAACTCTTTACCATGGCTGCTCAACAACAACAAGTGATTGTTGCCCTTGTTTCCACTGTTGACATTGACCCTAAGGATCTCATGGTTCTGTGTGAAGCAAGGGTTGTTCTCCATGAACTGGCTGCCAATGACTACGATTTCAGAACACACTTTATTGATATAGGTTGGATAGACTTCTTATGTAGAATCTAGAGATATCTACCCAAAACTGGTTAAAGATTTCTGGAGGTTTGCAAGTGTTGGAAATGGAGTCATCATGAGTCATGTTCAAGGGAGGGAGATTGCAGTGACTCAGGGATTGATTTCTAATATTATCAGATGCCCTAATGAAGGAACTGAAATTACTGATAACTGGGTACATGAGTATGGTGGACCTTCTGTAATCTCTGACCATATTTATGAGAAGCCTGGTGCTACAAAGGTCGTAGATATAAAGAACCGCTTCAGAGTGCTGTTCAAGATAATCAAGAGCAATATATTATGCCAAAAGTGGGCTCAGTGGACTCTGTTAGCTCTGATCACAATTTTGTGATGTGGTATTATGCTCTGAGCACTCATCTCAACCTACCCAACATCATCTTTAACTTCCTGAGGAGAGCCATTATCTTCTCAAGGAAAGGGAAGAATAGGAACATACCCTATGGAAGGTCATGGAGTTATCAGGCACCTTCAAGCCCTAAACATTGAAGAAGCTTGATTTATGCTTCGTAAGTGTACTATACCTATCTTTGATAGCAACAATCTGAAGAAGATGAAGCTCTTATCTTTAGAGTTGATTGCCCAAGTTACAAAGGAAGATGAAGCAGCAACTAAACCAGAGAAAAAGAAAGTCAAAAGAGTCAAGGAAGTTGGTGAAGGACCCTCTATGCCTACTAAGAGGGTAACCAAGAGTGCTGATGGAATTTCCATATCCTCTCAAGCACCTCCACTGGTTCCTCCAGTTAGACCTGCCTGCATGCCTTCCATGCTGACTGAAGAACAAGAGGAAAAGAAAGTAGAGATGACTGAGTTCTTGGCTAAGACTCAGGAAGAGGAAAAGAAAGTAGAGATGACTGAGTTCTTAGCTAAGACTCAGGAGGAGTATGCCAAGTTCCATAAGGAACTTAGAGCAAAAAGGCTTCAGGAGCAAGCCTCTGCAAGTGCACCACAACACACTCTGCTTTGCCTCTGCTCTTTGTTCCTCTGTTCTTTGCGCCTACGCTGCTTCTTGTTGCTTATTCTTTCTTTGCTACCCTGTGCCTAAGAGGAAAAGGCTCGTCAAGACTTATGAAGTACCTGCCAAGAAGACAAAGGTACTTAAAAATGTTGTCAAACTCTATGAATTTGTTTATGCTGTTGGTTTTGCTAATACTTCTAAGGTAATCCAACCTTCTAAACCCATTCAACCTTCTAAACTAACCACTGCTGCCACTCTACCCCAATTATCTTCTAACTCTTTATCTGATGAAACAGAAGATGATGTGCCCTTAAAGCAAAGAATGAGAACTAACGTCTCACTTCCTGTACTAGAACCCATTTCTATTTGCCTTCCACAACCAACCAACTCCTCCACCTCAACCTCAACCATAACCTAACCTAAACCTCCCAACTCAACTAGGAAGTGAACCAGAACCTATCATCCAAGAAACACACACCTTTTAACCTGGCTCTGATACTACCCTTGATGTTCAACCCTTAGCTACCGTTAAACCTATTTCACCTTCCTCCACTCACCCTATCTCATCACCACCACCATCACCACACAACACTGAACCTGAAATTACAACAGAACTAATCCTAGAAGATGAAATCATCATCACTTCTAAGATTGCCTCTGAGGTAATTCAGAACTTTGAATCTGAACCTCCTACTCCAGATTCACGCTCTACCCCACATATAACTTCAAGCCCCATCAATACTTTACCTACTGAAACCCAAATCCAATCATCCTCTGTTATCCCTAACTAAACTCCAATCATCCCTTTGTACTGTTGTCCAACCTTAGTACCTCTGCCAAACCATAACATATTTCCTACCTTTGAGAGGTTTATGGCTGAACAACATGAACATATTGAAATAGAGCAGCATATTGAATGGGATCGTGCTTCATCTGTTTGCACTCTACTGGCCATGGAAGAGTACTATGCTGAATGGTACATGATGACTGACTAATTTGAAAGTCACAAACAGCAACAGCTTCAACTCACAAGGAGAATCCTGGCTGCACCTGCTTGGAAAAAGCCTCAACTTGAAACTCTAGCTGTTTGGGAACCAGAACCTGCCCCTGTCCCTACACCAGAACCTGTAACTCCTCCTCCTACATCTTTTGCTATGGTTGCTCAAGCTTCTGCCTCTGCTTTTTCAAGCCATTCGAATAACATTGTTGTTCCAAGGGCTGTCTTGGACAGATTGATTGAAGATAACAGAGAATTCAAGCAATTCATGGTCTCTTCAAGCAGAAAACATGATGAAGTTGTTGATATATTAAAGGAAATCTTGGAGAAGCTGAACAAACCTTAGAAAGCCTTTAGGACTTTTTCACCTTTTATTATTTAAGCTTGTACTTGTTTTATTTTAAGTTAAAACTTTTGTAATTTGGCACATTTTATTGATTAATGACAAATTGATTTTGGTGCCCATTCTATTTTAATCTTTATCTTTCTCTATATTTTTATTTGACAATGATGTTCTTTATATTCCTAACCTTTTTGTCTGATGACAAAAGGGGGAGAAGAAAATAGAGAAGTATATGGAGAGTAATTGATGAACTCAATGTATCAACCAAGTGTTAAAAAGAAATGAACACCATGCATTGCATTTTATGCTCTGTTACATTATATTGGAATGTATGCTCTGATGCAATTTATGCTCTGATACATTATATTTGGTATGCTCTGATACATTGTTTTTAAGCATGCATCTGATGTGTTACTGCACTTAGAAAATATTTATATGTGCTTAATTCAGGGGGAGCCTCTGAAATTCTCTTAAGTAAATATTTTTCTAATGGAAAGTTATTCATCAATCTTTGTGTTTGTCGTCATCAAAAAGGAGAAGATTGTTGGAATCAAGTGGATTCAGAAACAATGACCCTTAATTGTTTTCATGATAACAAATAATGAAAAGAACAATTTATCCTCTGATGTGTTTGTTAGTGTGTAGAACTAAGCGAATAAGTCACTATTTATCAGATAGAACTGTCTCAGAAAGCTATGACTCTGTGCGTATTTCACCCTATGGTCCATTCCTCTGAATCTGGCATTGATCATCTAGTAAGAGCTGATGACGTCAACATCTTATAGCCATGCTCTGAAGACCAAGCTCTGGTAGTCAAGGCTCTGGTAAGAAGCTTTGGTAGTCAACCCTCTGGTAAACCATGCTCTGGTAAGACTAAACTCTGGTAAGACTACACTGTTGGAACCCTGTGTCGGGTACTACAAGACTCTGTCATAAGGAAGCCTAAGTGAAACTATGCTCTGAAGACCTTGCCTCTGGTCCAAGCTTACTCTGGTAAGCAGAGTATCTCAATAACAAACATCATCAGGTAGAAGATGCCTTTGGTTGAAAACCAGACTGGGTGAAGCATTAAAGGCTATTTCATGCATTAAAGAAACTTTATTGATGATCTTCTAGTGTACGAGGAATCAAAGGCTAAAGAGAATGTCAACGGAAATAATAATCAAATATTTCTTGCCCTGAAAGTGTCTCAAATTCAAAAAGGATCATAAGAGGACATAAATTGTATTTGTCTGTTGTGTCAGTGTACGGAAGCAGAGTTGAAAATGACATGACTCGCTAAAAGCCACAAAAAGCGGATCTCAAGTTTTATCCATTGGTGAAAGAGATGTTAGGTCAAAATGGCACTATTTGGAACCCTAGCTATATATGCCTTACTCATTCAACTGAAGAAGGTTAACGATTCTATTACAATGTTTCAGTCAATTGAGCAATCAAGAAATATTCCAAGTTTCTGAGACCAAGAGAACAACACTTAAATCATTTTATTCTTTCTTCAAGAAAGTTATTTTATGTGCTTAAGATTTCATTGTAAATCCTCTCTGTTGAGAATTGCTTATATTGTTTCAAAGTATTTTTGAACTCTTGTATTTAGCCCAATAGTGATTGTATTCCTTAAAGGCTTGACTGTACTAAGTCGTTCTAGGAAGTTGAGAGTATAGCCAGTTTGGCAGTAGTATACTCTTGAGTGTAATCAGTTGATTATAGTAGAGAAATCCTTCAGTGTGAAGGGACTAGACGTAGCTATCAGGTGATAGTGAACTAGTATAAATCACTGTGTCTTATTCTTTCTCTTCTCTTTACTCGTTCCCATTGTTATTTTAGTTTAAGAGTTGTTTTCAAAAGGATTTTAAAAACATAAGTATTTCAAAAAAGATTTCTAAAACCTAATTTAAACCCCCCCTTTCTTGTGTTTTTATCACGTTCATGAAGGTGTTATGATATGTTCCAATTATTCCAAGGTTTAAGCGATTGTTCTCCAATGTAAATGTTGCAAAAAACATTAGATAGCATGCAGATGAGTGGAAATGTGATGGACAAATTCGCTATTCGATTGATTCTTTGCAATGGAAGAAAGTTGATTATTTGTTTCTGGATTTCGACAATGAGCCAAGAAATCTTAGGCTTGGACTTGCTACGGATGGAATGAATCCATATGGTAACTTAAGTAGTATATGTTCTCTTGGTAAGTTACAACCTGTCTCCTTGGTTATGCATGAAAGCACAAATACATTTTGTTATCTATGATGATTTTAGGGCCAAGAAAACCAGGAAATGACATAGATGTTTCTCTAAGTCCCTTGATTGAAGACTTGAAAATGTTGTGGGAGGAAGGCATTGATGTGTTTGACGGGTATTTCCGTGAATATTTCAAGTTGCGTGCCATGTTATTTTGCACCATCAATGACTTTTCAACTTACATGAACTTGTTCGGATATAGTGTTAAGGGGCATAAAGCGTGTCCTATATGTGGAGTAGCCACATGCTACCATCAATTGCAACATGGAAGGAAGACTGTTGTCTTGGGTATCAGAGATTTCTCAAATGTAATCACCCCTATCGCATATTAAAAAACTTTTAATGGATTCCAGGAGTTGCTCCGAAGTATTTGACTAAAGAAGAAGTTTATCAATGCCATAAGGACATCAATGTTAAATTTGGAAAAAAAATAAAAAGCAGTCTACTGAGAAAAGCATATGAAAGAAAATGTCAGTATTCTTTGATCTTCCATACTGGTCCAGTATTGATGTAAGACACTGTATTGATGTGATGCATGTGGAGAAAAATGTGTGTGATAGTGTAATCAGAATGCTTCTCAACATTCAAGGGAAGACAAAGGATGGTGTGAATGCTCGTCTAGATCTGGTTGCGATGGGTATAAGAGAACAGCTAGCTCCACAACCAAGAAGTAACAGGACATATTTGCCACTAGCATGTCACACCTTGTCAAAACAAGAGAAAAGAAGTTTTTGCGAGTGTCTACGGGGCATGAAAGTACCGCATGGTTACTCTTCAAATGTCAAGAGTCTTGTCTCAATAAAAGATCTCAAATCAGTTGGCTTAAAGTCTTATGACTGCCACATCTTGATGCAACAACTGCTACCAGTGGCTATTTGTGGCATCTTGCCAAAAAAAAGTTCGTTTTGCCAAAGCTAGATTGTGCTTGCTCTTCAATGTTGTATGTAGCAAAGTCATTGATCCTCAAAAATTGGACGAGTAGGAAAATGAGGCTGCTATTATCTTGTGCCAATTGGAGATGTATTTTTCTCCCTCATTTTTTGACGTCATGGTTCACTTAATTATCCATGTAGTGGTTATGTTGCCAATTTTTTTTTTTTGGGAAATGTCTATGATATAAGGGTTGTGCTATCAGTTGTTTTAGGTTGTATGACTTCTCAAGTGCCTAACCATTAGAGAATATTTTATCTTTATATTGAAGAGAATTCCAGTAACAAGAAGGGGTTTGAATTACAACCTCTTGAAAATTTTTGCACAACCTAAAACTAAGAAACCTTTCTAAGATGATTAGTCCCAAGTGATACGTGAAACTCAGAAGTCTACAAAAGAATATTAGTTTACTCGGAAGGCTGAAGCTTTTGAGAGATTTTTTCAATATATATCAGCATTTTCTACTTTCTTAAAATGATCATAGGAATTCTGTAACACCCCGCATTTCTCGTACATTTTATATTTTTAAATGTATTTATTTCATTAATTATGACGATTTGTAAATGTAGTTATTCTGATTTTCCTAGGTGTGTTTAAATTGTTGAAAATTGTTAAAGTTGTATTTATTTGTATTTTTAGAAAATATTAGTAATTTGTTATTTAATCATTTTACCTTTATAAAATGTTAGTATTTGAAAGGTCAATTATTTGAAAAAAAATATTTTGACTTAAAGAAGTGTTAAAAATGAGTTTGATGGGTTAAAAGGTTTTAAAGGTATATAAAAATGAGTTTTCTTGATTTCTTGTGTACACCAGTTCTTTCTTGATACGCCCCTCATTCTCATAGACTATCTCATTCTCATTTTTATTTATTATGTGTTAATTAAATTTTAATTATGTGTTATATGTGTGAATATAATTACAGGAGTCTAGAAATGATTCTAGTTGTTTTTCCTTAATTTCTATAATTATTTAATTAGATGCTTATGTGCGATGCCTCAATTAAATAAGTGATGATGTGATACCTTGTGTGACTTTGAATTTGTTCTTGATTAATGCTCTTAGGCCTTAGTCTATGTGCCATGGGCTATTAAGAAATGATTTAAGATAGTTTAGAATTGTTATGTTGTTATTGGGCCTAGAGGATTAGTGCTTAAGTGATCCACTTACCTAAAAACCTAGCTAGAGAAAACCTAAGGAGTAAGGCAAGCTCTGAATCTTGCCTCCACTAAAGGTGGCGCCTCTTATCTCCCTCTCACCCTCTCATACGCTTTCTCTCTTTCTCTCCTTCACAAACACTCTCATCACCAAACACCCTCCCACCATTGAAGGAGCAAAGGGTTGAGAATGGAGGAGCCACCCAAGTGTCAACTCTAGGACCATGAAGGGAATCATAAGCATCTCTCTTGTTTGGTAAGGTTCCTAGGAAGCTCTCTCGTTGTCCCTCATTTTAAGTTTTTGAGAAGCAAACCTTTAATCCCATCTTCTACCCTTATCCTTGTTAGCGGGACCAAGAAGGAAGCCAAGGACACCCACCCTCTCTAAAGGTTGCAAATTCTACATTAAAGGTAAGGGGGGGACAGTATTGTGGGTGGGGATATTTGGGGAATGGGTGAGGGGGTGCCCTTACTCCCCTATTGTTTGATATATGGTTGAAATGTATGCAAAACCAATGACTTATAAATAATTACGCTTGCTGTTTTTAATTAAGTAAAGATGGTAAAGGACTATATGATTATTAAGAAAAATGGAATAGCTTGTTTTATCTCATATATTTTGAAATGAAGTTTTTTTGTGAAAATAATAAAGTTAATTGCTGCTGGATTTTTCTGCTGTTATGCAGAATTTTATTGTGCAGAATTTTGCTGTTTAAATTGCTGCGAAAATTCTGTTGCTGTTGCTGTTTAAATTGCTGCGAAAATTCTGTTGCTGTTGCTGTTTAATTGTTTGCAGTTTTCTGTTTGCTGTGCTGTTTCTGTTTCTGCTGCTTTGCTGTTTCTATTTCTTTTATGCAAAATTTCTGTTGTGCAGAATTTAGGCTGTCACGATTTCTGTTGCTGTTCTTTGTGTGAATTCTGTTATTATTTTTGCGTCGTTCTTGTTTCTGTTCTACTTTCTGCATTTTTATTACACTATTAATAATATGTTGTTGCTATTTTTATGTTGTTAGTGCTTTCTGCATAATCTAATTACATGATTAATTACATGCACTGTAGTCTTTATGAGGTTGCTATTTTCTCGCAAATTTTAATTACATGACTAATTACATGTTCTTGCTTTGTCTCTGTTTTATGATTTGAATTATATGGTTTAAAGATAATTATTTTTATGACAATTCATTGATTCCTCTGTAATTATATTTGTTATTATGTGACAATAATTGTGAAAAGCTCACATTTGTGACAACTATCTTGAAAGGATAAATGACTTTGTGTGCAAGTCACCTAGCTATTAGTAGCCATAATGGGACTTGAGTCATTCCTTGTGAGATGATCCTAGCCATATGGGCCATGATGGATTATCGATGAAAACTTGAACTATGATGTTCGGAGGAAACCCGACCTTGTGTGTTTGTTTGTCATACAACCCTTGTAATAGGATGGGGTAAGCATTATTGAAATGAAAGGTGGAGGCCAATATGAGTGAGCCGTAGCGGCAATACCTCGGCCTAGAGGGTGAGAAGCGAGTTTGTGTTCCCTAATAGTTTGAGTGTCGCGCCTTGGGTGGGACCACTTATCGGACTTAGCTACCTGGCCAGTCACGGACATTATCATCCCTAGTCGAGTATGCGGTAATAGAGTAATCACCGCGAGGTGGTCTCTAATAAACTAAATATGTACTCCTAGGAGACTTCCCGAGTAGTAGATGGTACCACATGCATAAGAAGTAGTGTCGTTAGCGTCTGCATTATTTTCTGTTGATAATTATGTGACTATGAGGAATGGTGAAATTTCCTGCGTGTATTCGTGGATGATATGAGACGTTGTTACTACCTTATGTGAATTGGTTGCTATAGTGTGGTGTGTAAATATATATATACCTGTATACGTATATAAATATATTATTTATTCACCTTTTTCTCTCTAAATATCACCATAACTCGACTACAACGTACTCACCCCTCTGTGGTTGTTTGTCTCTTGTCCTCCTATTTTCACTTGCAGACACTACTAATACCAGGACACGTAGCTAGTGGTGAAGGCTTCTTACGGAGAACTTTATAGTTTTTTTGAATATTTTTTTTATTGAGCCGTTGAGTCATTCATGTATTTTGTCGCTCTTGTGTAAGTTGGGCTAAGTAAAGCTCTGAGACTATGTGACACGGGTTTTCTTTTTCTTTGGGGGTTCGTATATCGTTTGGTTTTATTTTTATTTCACCAGTTCAAATAAGATCTTTGAAAGAAAAATACTTACTATGCTTGTTATTACGAAATACTTTCAAACTGAATGATGTCTGAATTCGATTTATTCTTCGATTTATCTGTTGATCCTTTTTATATTTAATTCAATTTTTTTTTTATTTTATCTTTTATTTTTATCGCTACCTCCTCTGGAAAGTAGATAACTTATTTTCATTCCGCAATGACTAGTATATTTTTAATTCAGTTTACCGAATCAAGAGCAAATTGATGTGTTTACCTTTTCTTTTATTGACCGATTTTCGAAACGGGGTTTAGGGTGTCACAAATTCGAATTTGTAGGACTTAAGGTATGCTTGTTGATTTTGATTTATATAATGAGAGGATGATAAAAAAAAAAGATGGAGATATAAATTTTGAAATATTGTTCAGAAGCATAGCAACAAAATGAATATTAAGTATGAGTCAACATTCCAAGTATGGTAAAACTGAATGATTGTGCAGAAACTTATGTAAAATTGATATTAAATTAAGAGAATGAATTTTATCAATGCATTGAAAAGTGATAAAAGTTTTTTGTATTGTATTATAATTTAAAAATTATTTTGATCATAAGCTTTTTTATTCATTTTATGCATAAAACAATTTTTGTTTAAATGATGAAGGAATGAATGCATACACTCAAAACAAGAATACATAAGGAGATACTACACAACAGTTGATATTGGTTCACCCAAACAACCCTGGGCTATATATGCGAGTCCTCATTTGCAAGTGACATTTCCATTATTTCAAGATTCAATACAAATATTTCAGGCCACCTCATTACTCTTTTATCCCAGCCTTTATGGGCTTACAAAACCAATATTATTTTGACCCATCATTTGCAGGATAAACCTTCTCCCTAGATCAAAACCAGCAAAGCAATCAAGTTTGGGATAAATTGAAAGTTACATCAGAATATAATTTGGTTTGGGTTACACCTCAATGTACACTCAATGAGCGAATTTCCTATTGAGATGAAGAGATGAAGGGATGAAGAGATAGCTTAAATCTTTCTTGGTAGTGCAAGCAACCAACGAAAATATAGAAGATCTTTACATCACTAGTGCAGAAATAGGAAAAAAAACATGGATTTAAAATCGGTTATAGAGAACACTGATATAAAAGATAAACGCGGTGGCAATTTTGTAAATAAATGTCTAGACGAACATCTTTTAAATCGGTTTTTTTAGTTTTTAAATCGGTTAAAAAACAACCGATTTGAAAGGTTCTAGAAAATTGGAAATAAAAAATGACTGAAAATATTTTAAATCGGTTCTTCGTGGCCAACCGATTTAAAAGGTCTGATTAAAAAAAAATCTGATATTTATTTTTCCTCTTCTCAAACCTGTCGCTCTCAAACCTAATCCTACACTCTTCATTCTTCGCTTTCCCTTTCACTTCAACTCATCATTCTTCTCTTTTGGTGCTGTTTCTAGAACCATCATCACCGCCATCCTCGCCTCTGCTCGAGACTCGCTGGTGATTCCACGTTTTAGAACCTCTCCTTCGTGCCTCCATCCTCGCCGCCGTGCTCTGGTTTTGCTCGCCGTTGTTCGCGTAGGCCTCCATCTCTGCTTGTGTTGTCGCTGTCACCGCCTCTGCTAGCGTTGCCACTGCCTTCCCACCGCGTGACCCACCACCTGCGTGTCTCTTTCTGCAAGCAATCCTGCCATTTCTCTACTCGCTTTCGGATTTCGGAACCCTACCCGACAAGCCCCACAAGAACATCCAAAGGATCCTCAAAGGGAAACCTTTTCGTAAACCCGATATCTTGGTGACCATTCAGGAGGTTCTGGAGAAGGCGAAGAGCGAGGGAAGTGATGGATTTGTTGTGGATGTGGGTGCCAACGTGGATATGGCAAGCTTCGCCACCGCGACTATGGGGTTCAGTGTTTTGGCATTCGAGCCTGTTTTTGAGAATTTGCAGAAGATCTGTGAAAGGATTTACTTCAATAGGGTGGCGGATTTGGTCACTCTGTTTGAGGCTGCAGCATCAGATCATCTTGGTAACATTACCGTTCACAAGGTGATATTTCTCGTTTTTCAATTTCTTTTGTCTGTGATTTCGCTATGCTTGAATTGAATTTTGGTTCCTATATTTTTTGGCGAGTTTTTTAATTGAACTATAGTAAGGGATTGTGGAAGAAGGGTTATGTTTGTGTGTAGTTGGATTATTGTATACTAATCTACTAAGCTCAGAAAAGAGTGGAGGAGATTGCAGCTGATGGGACAAAAAAAAATGAATAGAACTGTTTTGATTTTTAGAATGTACAAGTCTGGATAATGATGAATGGATTTGTGTAAATGAATACCGGTTTTTTTAATTTTCTATTGTGATTATTTATCCACTCACACTTTACTCTCTGAAAAGTGAAGGTGAATTAGACCACTTCTAGAGTTCTGGCTGGACATTCCATACTTATCAGATTGCAAAAATTTAATGATAGACTTATATTTTAAATTTTTAATCATACTTTGCAAGATTGACTATAGAACACCATATGTAAATATAATCAAAGAAGCTCCGCCCTATGCATGCATCTTCCGGTCTCTGTCATGGCGAAGCATTCCTGCCATTTCAGACCACCGCCACCAGTGTTGCTGTGTTTCCGATAGGGTATTGATTTCTGTTTAATTATTTTTCTGTTTTGATATTTCTCTGCATAGTTGATTGCGTTATATGTTTAGGAAACTATAACCTAAGTGAGATGCTTCTGCTTCATTTGTAGGGTTTTGGTGCTCTTGAGGTTGTTGAGACATTAAGGATTTGGATTCTTCTTGGAAGATTGGTGATTGCACCACCTGGATCTGTGGCTTACAAGAGAAAGGTTGAAACATCTCTTACTTGATCTGTGAGACCTCTCTTTTTCGCTGATTAATTTCCATTTTCTCCCTGTTCTTTTAATTTTTTTAACTTGCTTTAATGCAATTAAATATATGATGGTGGTGGAAACTTCTCTTTTAATGCATTGCATATTGTTTTACAAATTGATGCTTGAGTGTTTTTCATTTTAGGGTCGTGAGCTGTAATTCTTCTCTTTTACTGCTGCACAAATTCAGTATCTGCCTCAATCAATCGATTATATGCTTTGATATGTTGTGTGAATACATGTGCTGCCAAATTACTTATTTAACAGCTTGGATATCTTGATTAATTATAGCGTGGACTGAATTTGACACTAGAAGCTAAGGTTGCTGCATAAATTCTGTTTGATTCCAAGAAATCAATTAGATGTTTTGATATGCCATGTGAACACAAGTGCTGCCATATTGCTCATTCATCAGTATAAGTGTATTTAGTTGATCACTTTTTTTTTTATCAATTTAATACTCTTTCTTTTAAGAATACAATGTCAGCTTTATATGAAGACATTATTAGATATGATAGAAGTTGGCTCCCCATGATGCTTATGAATTGTTCTCCATGTTCAACAATCAGTTAGGTAGGTGCTATTTATAAATAAAGATAAATAAAGTTGTAAGCTTATGAATTGTTCTCCTTACCTCAATGCTAGCTTTGATGTTGCTATAGCTTTTATCTGGTTTTGAGATTTCTATTTTCATTATTGAATCTCTGCAGCAAGGAAAATGATGCAAGTAATAAAGTTAATAATGAATGGAAGCCACCACAGAGACCTGGTAAGACATCAATATTCCTTTTCTGTTGATATTTGCTTATTCATTGCTGCTGATGTGATTAATGTATTATTTATTATTTGGAATTGATCTATCTATAGAGTCTGTAAGTGACGAGTTTGGACAGCAGCAAAATAAACCCCGCATGCAAGTTGGAATGCAAAAACATTTTCATTTTAATCATTTAAGTGTGGTTCTGTTGCTTCTTTTGCTGGTCTTGTTTTTCATTGGATTTTAGGGGGGGGGTTTATATGGAGGGTGGGAATGTGTCCGTTGATACTGTTGGCATAATTTCTTAATTAAATCCTAATCTTCATTTGAAGAAGTTATGATTCCTTGCTTGTTACATTACTTTAAGTTATGATTCCTTGCTTGTTACATTACTTTAAGTTACTTCTCTGTTGTTTCAGGATGATGCCATAAGGAATTTGTTCAGTGCAAAAACAATAAATGAGTATAGTTTGTCAAATTGAAATTGTTTTTTGACAAACCTTTTTTTAAAATTATTTCTTCGGTGAATTATAGTGATGACACTGGCCGATTGATTGAGCAACTTCTGAAACAAGGGAAGTCAAGACTCGTTTAATCATTCCACAAACAGGTACTAATGAGCATTATATTATATGCCTTGTTTAAAATATGCTTTTGTTTTTCTGTTTTTATACAAAATTGGTTCTCAGCAACACTTTTGCCATGCCAGTCATAAGGGAATTGGGCAGTATGAAGCAATAATATAAAATTTTCAGAAGAACTTCAGGGGCTACTTTGGCATTAGAATGGATTGAAGAATGCATGGAGTTGTTTTAATTGAGATTCCCTATATATGAAACACTAGTTTAGTAGTTTGTGTTTTTTTATCTTTTTTTTTAAATGACTGTATGTAGACTTGATGATTTATTGTACATATATGAAATAGCTCAAGTTTTGGTATTTGATTTTTGTTTCGTGAGTTTATAATTATGTTGAATGGTTCTATTGAATTCTATTTTGGTATTTGATGTTTGTTTTGTGATTTTGGTGCTAATACGACTTTGTAAGAAAGAAAAAATGAAACAACAATTTTTTTTTTAAAAGGGACCTTTTAAATCGGTTATTTGAATAACCGATTTAAAAAGTCATCTTTTAAATCGGTTATATGAAAAACCGATTTAAAAGATGACTTTTTAAATCGGTTATTCAAATAACCGATTTAAAAGACAACCTTTTAAATCGGTTTTTCGTATAACCGATTTAAAAGGTCAATTTTTTACAAAAAGGAAAGCGTCCAGAAATGACATTTTAAATCGGTTTTCTAACCGATTTAAAAACTTTTTTACATCGGTTTAAAATCCGATTTAAAAAATGTCCACATACTATCACGGCAGTATAGAAATCGGTTTCATAACCGATTTAAAAGGGTCATTTTAACCGATTTAAATGACCTTTTCTGCACTAGTGCATATTAAAGTGATCCTTAATCCTGCTAGATGTTTGTGACTGTTGGAGATGATGTGGACATGTCTTCGGAGGTCACATGGATGGTATAATTGTCTTCACCCACTATTAAAAATGTTGTCAGCAGTGAGCTATCAAAAGACTACATAATTCAAAAGCTTATGACTTCATCCACTATTAATCATACTTCTTGAAGATTTTTGGTTTGAATAACTTCAAGGAAGTGTGCCTTAGTAGTGTAAGATATTTACTTCAAGTTTACCGATGTTGAACATTCTTGATAGAAGCTTCTGATGATCATTTGAAGAATCATGCATTAGTATCTTCCTTCAGACAACTTATAATTTGATTCAGAATGTTTATCGTAATTAAAACCTCAAGGATATGAACTTAACAAGTGTGTGATGATTTGATTCATCAATTGAAGCCTTTATGTTCACATATTCATCCTTCATGTTGAGGATGACTATATCAAGATACAAGCTTCTCATGAAGTCGATCAAATCAAGATATATAATGTTTGGATGGGATTTTGATTTGATATAATTTCATCTTATTTTGGATACATACTTGATTTTAGTTGTATATTCAAAGACTGAGAATGAAATTTTATCAAGTGTAATCATGATAATTTACCTAGCTACGAACAATGACCATATGACAGATGGGAAGTTACATACTAATATTATTCCGGAATTGTTTTGGCGTCACAGAAAAGCGAGATTGAACTGTGACTTGTTAAAAATTTAACTTCCTAAAAATGACTAACTTTCCTCTCCAGAGACTTCTTAGAGTAGTGAAGGTTAATAAAACAAATATGTATAAACTTTCTATTGAATGAACAAATGATAAAATGAATGTTTATGAAGTTTTGAACAAATAGTAAGATGTTTGAAAACGAGTTTTAGGTATTTGATTTAAGTAAGATTTCTTAATAAGAAAGTTGTGCTTAGGTGAACTTGTTCAGAGTAAAGTTTTGATAAAATAAACTTTCTGTAATGCGCAATGCTGAAACTAAAAGAGATAAGAGATAGAAAGTTACACATAAGAGTTATAGTGGTTCACCTAACTTAGGCTACTTCCACTCCTCACTTCCAGTGAGTATTTCCACTATTTTTCCAAATAGTTACACAGCTTTTCAAGTCCCTCTAAGACCCAAAAGCTTACAAGATAGTTTTCTTCTACAGCACTATCAACTGCCTCACTTTAGAAACTTACACACGTTTAGAAAGTTAACTTGTTAACTAATACTCACCACCTTGGTAGTTTGGTAGAAGAAAGAAACAAGGTTACATGCTACAATAGAATGTTTATGGGATTGAGAATAGCTTTGGATACAAGATTTTTCACAACGTAAAAGTAAGCTACAATACACTCGGCAAAAATGGTATCCCAGAGGTTTGTTTGCGCTAAGACTGAGTGAGATGAGAGAAAGTTTGTTGACTGGCTTTGATATGCTTTCAGAATTTCCAGTAAGCTCTCATGCTTTGAAATGGTGTTTCTGAAGTCTATTTATAGTTTTCCTTCATTTATGACCATTGTAGAGAGTTCCCCTTAGCTCCTGGTAGGTAGGTCTACACTGTGTCAGAAAAGTGCACTATTGTGTAGGCTTACAGAGGTAACGTGTCCAACTCCAACAGATAGATCCAACTTTCTATTCTGACTTGAGGATGATGACAAAATAGTCTTCTTCCTCGTACTGGATTTTAACCGTGTTTTAGGGTGCATGTGCCAGTGCGACCAACTTTCTTTTCCTAAGATTTTTGCGAGAGAAAGTATCTTTAATTTTCTCTTGCAGTTTGGTGAACTTTCTGAAGTCAAGCTTGAGAGTATTTTCTTTGTCAAATGGTTTTAGCTTGAACTTTCTTTTGCTTGATGTCTCATAAACTTGTCTTACACAATTTTTCTCAAGTAAAGACATTAGTAGACAAAGTGATCAGAAAACATAAACTAAGATCCAAAGGTTTGATCATCACTCAAAACTTGAGATAGGGATTTTACCTCAACAATCTCCCCCTTTTTGATGATGATAAACTTTTGAGAAAGTGTTAAGTTTTCTGATTTAAATGCATACTCAAATAAAGATCAGGTGAAAAAGTTTATGCTCCGCTAGAATTTATGCATACAAAATTTTTGTGAAATAGGCAGCATTAGAAAGTATGATAAAACCAATTATCATAACTTTATATGAATTTCATTCAACAAAAGAGAGCATCAGCTCAAATGAATGATACATTATTTGCAGGAATTGATAAAAAAAATTCTTAAGCAATCTAATCATGATGGCCAACAACAAAAAGATCAAGTGATCACTTGGCCAAACATTCCAATCACAGACATTGCTAAGTACAGAAATAGAAACTTAAAAACTTAATACTTAATAACTAAATAATACTACTCCCTCTTTTGGCGTTATCAAAAGGAAGGGGGACCCTAGAGTGCACAACTACTTTGAAGGTGAGGAATCATCAGAAGAGGTTGATGGTGCAGGATCAGGCACATCCAAAAAGAGTTGTGGCGGTGCAAGAATGGGAAGTTAGATGGCAGGAACAATGCGAGGGAGCACATGCTACATAAGCAGTGTTTGATACATATCAAACCTTGCAGCATTGTAGCGAGCCTCCTGCTAAATAACACGTTGAGATTCAAGAACTTACTTTAGGAGATTCCTCGTTTTCTTCATTTGTTTCTCCAACTTGCTAATGCGATCAGTATCAGAAGGTTCCTTGACTTCCTGAGCAGTTTTAGGAGCCTCTGGTGGTGGTAGAGCTGATGAAGATGGAATATCAACCGATGGCTTGAGTGGGGATTGATCAAAATGCAGCATCTCAAAAATAGGATCAGTAGTGATGGAAATAGATTTGGTTGGTTTGATTGAAGAATTAAACACTGGTGGAGATGAATACAGGAACTTGGCCACATTCTCAATATTAAATGTGTTACCAGTTTTGGTAGGGGATAAAAAGTACCCGATTGTAGAACAGATGGGGAGCTAACATCAAGACCACCAACTTTTTGTGCAATTTGTAAAATTGCCATGTCAATTGTGGCAATCTTTTCAGAGTGAGGTGACTCTCCCTGAGGTGCAGCTATAGGAACAACACTCTAAATCTCCTCTTGAGAGAGTTTCTGAACTCCCTCAAGTAACTCTTTAGAGAGTAACACTTGAGTTGGTGTTGGAGGAGGTGGTTCAACATGAGGTGATGGAGAAAATGTTGGTTCAGACACTAAGGCCTTTTCTTGCCTTGCTAATTTGAGCTACTTCTTCCTTTTTCTTTCTTCCTTTTCCTCCTCAATGCGCTTCCTTTTGGCACTAGTGGGATCCTTTGGGCCAAAAGAAAGTTCCTTTTGTGGAACTTCCTTTTCAGCAACATGTTCCAGAATAGGAACCACATTTTCAGTAACTGGTTCCGAGATAGGAATAATTTTTTCACCAGCTTCTTCTCCCTTTTCTTCAGTTTGTAGAGTGGATTCATGCAACGTTTCTTGAGTTCCAATTTCTTCTCGAGCTTGTTTTTCCTATAGAGAAATTTTTCAAACAACCTTCTTCGAAATAGTTTTCATTCTTTTCTTTTTGGGGACCTTTATGGAAGAGCCTTCTTCAGGTACTTCCTTCTATGCAGCAGTAACTTCTTTTTCCTTTGCACTAGCTTCTTCAGCCTCTATAGGTAGTGTTATGTTCATCTGCCTTACATTCTTTGAATAGAAAGTAGGCCTTTCATAAGAAGCTTCTTTTTCTTCCAGAGAAATTCCATGAAATTTGAAGATTTTTGTCAGAATCATGCCACAGGGCAAAGCTATCTTTTCCCTGGGAGAAGCAGCAACTTGGAGCATATATCTGAGAATGACATATGGGAGAGAGAGAAGAGTTTTGGTGATCATATGGTAGATGATGATCTGATCAATAGTGTAGACTTTTTCTGAACCTCCTCCTCTAGCAACCAAGTGATGGATGCACATACTGTGAAATACTCGTGCTAAACCAAGAAGATTGGAGGGTGTGACTTCAGAAGAAGGGTTAGTAAGAAGTTGTTGTCTTACTTCCTCCATAGAAAGATTGGCTATTTCCAGCCAATCATTGTCATAGACCCTGTTACCAACATGAGGAATTTCAAGAGCATCCTCAATACTCTCTGGAGAGAGTTCCAGTTTCAAACCCCGAACACTACTTGTTAACATGTTCATTTCTTTGTTGCTTTTGAGAATAGAGTAGAAGACTCTAACCATTGAAGGATAGATGAGTTTAGCAAGTTGAAGTAGGCCAGTCCATTTCTGTTCATCAGTGTAAGGGAATAAATTCCATCCATGATCTGTGAGTTCATGGAGAAGATAGATCCTTCCAGGAAGAACTGATTTCTTTTCCCACTTCTCTGGAAGCTTTTCCAGAGACTTCGTTGCCTTCTTTTCCTTTTTGGTAGATTTGACCTCTTTTCCTTTTCCCTTAACTTCCTCTTCAGAGACCTTAGAAGGTTTCTCATGAACGATGATGATAGCTTTTCAGTTGATGGATCGCTTTCTTTCATGGTTGGAGAGATGGAAGTGATACGTGAAGACCTTCGAGGCGGAGTAGGGGAAGTGTGTTGCTTCTTTTGTGTTTTGCAAACCACAGAAAAAGGTTTGGGTTGGTCAGGAGGGTAATCAGGGATTTTATGCGGAGGTTTCTCTTTAGAAGTTAAAGAGTATGTTGCACTCTTGCATCTAACTATGATTATGAGTGTTCAGAGTTAAAAAGAGAGAGATGTGTAAGCAAGAGAGGATTGTGAAAACATGAGAGGGTTAATCGAATCTTCTTAAGACAGGAGAAAGGCAGTTGTAGAGGTTACCATTAGGAAGTAACCGTTGGGAGAAGAGAGGGAGAGTTATTTGAACGGTTACAGAAAGTAACCGTTAGAGACGAGATTTACTCTCCTGACAGCTAAATAGCCGTTAAGACACACTTCTCAAAGTTAAAAGAGAATAAATAAAACAACAAAAAAATAACTAATTCAACTAACAGAATTTTTCAAATAATAAAAGTTGAGAGAAGGTTTATAGAAAGTTTGTAACCGAAAGTTTGTAGAAAGTTTAAGTGATAGTTCAGTGAACGTTCTAAAATCAGGGAGATTTAATAATATGCAACTTGCTTTTGATAAACCTGAAACTTTCATCAACAAGTGGTTTAGTAAAAATATCAGCCAATTGATTTTTGGTGTCAACAAAAATCATTTCAACTTCCTTTTTCTGAACATGATCCCTAATAAAATAATGTTTGATATCAATATGCTTAGTTCTAGAATGTTGAATGGGATTTTTTGTAAGATTAATGGCACTAGTGTTATCACAATAGATTGAGATACAGGGGTACCTTATAGAGTAATCTTCAAGTTGGATTCTTATCCAAATGACTTGAGAGGAACATGCTGAAGCTGAGATATACTCAGCCTCGGTGGTAGAGTACAATGGTTCCTTGCTTCTTGCAGGACCAAGAAACTCGAGCCTCTCCAAAGAGTTGGCATGATCCATTTGTACTTTTTCTTTCAACTTTATCACTTGCGAAATCAGCATCACAATATCCAACAAGATCAAAATTAGTTTTTCTTTTGTACCATAGTCCAAGATCAGTTGTCCCAATAATGAATATCCTCTTAACTGCCACCAAATGTGACTCCTTTGGGGAAGTTTGAAATCTGGCACATAAACCTACAGCAAAGACTATGTTTGGTCTGATGGCAGTTAGATATAACAATGAACCTATCATGCCTCTATATTCTTTCTCAGATACAGATTTACCTTCTTCATCCATATCAAGACTAGTAGATGGATGCATAGGAGTAGCCATAGGTTTGGCTTCATTCATTTTATATTTCTTGAGAATGTCCTTTATTTATTTTTCACATAAATAAAATAAATATAGGTTTGGCTTCATTTATTTTATATTTCTTAAGAAGGTCCTTCACATATTTTTCTTGAAAAATAAATATACCTTCCTCAAGTTGTCTGATTTGTAAGCTAAGGAAAAATCTTAATTCACTCATCATGCTCATTTCAAACTGATTTTTCATAAGTTTACTAAAATCTTTGCATAAACTTTCATTTGTTGCCCCAAAGATGGTGTCATCCACATAGATTTGAACTATGAGAATATCATTTTTGTGAATCTTTCTAAAAAGGGTAACATCAATTTTTCCTCTTGAAAATCCATTCTTGATCAGAAAGTTACTCAATCTTTTATACCAAGCTCTAGGAGCTTGTTTCAGTCCATATAGGCTTTAGAAAGTTTAAAAACATGATTGAGTTTCTTTTGATCAATGAATCCAGGAGGTTGATGTACATAAACTTCCTCATTTAAAAATCCATTTAAAAAGCACTTTTAACATCCATTTGAAAAAGTTTAACATTCTTATGAGCAGCATAGGCAAGTAAGATTCTAATTGCTTCCAGACGAGCAACAGGAGCAACGGCTTCGTTGTAGTCTATACCTTCCTCTTGATTGTATCCTTGAGCAACTAGTCTGGCTTTGTTCCTGGTGACTGCCATTTCATCTAACTTGTTTTTGAAAACTCATTTTGTGCCAATTACTGATTGATGAGTTAGTGCTGGAACCAGTTTCCAAACTTCATTTTTCTCAAATTGAGAAAGTTCATTTTTCATGGCTTCTATCCATGATGAATCTTGAATAGCATCATTTATGTTCTTAGGCTCAATTTTCGATATGAGGGCCATGCTTGATGATCCCTTTCTGAAAGACATTCTACTTCTAACTGGTTCTGAGGTATCTCCAATGATTTGTTCTTGAGGATGGTGTACTATCATCTTCCAGCTTCGAGGCATGTTTAGACTATAGGAATTTTCAGAGTTTTGTGATTGCTTTAAGAAAGTTCCAGAGTCAGGGTCTGACTTATCTTGATCTTTCTCATCAGTGAACTTTCTTGAACTGGAACTAACTTGTTGATCTTCAATCTCATCATCATCCTTTCTCTTGTCAACATAGTTATCAATTTCATAAAAAATAACATGCATACTTTCCTCAACCATTTTGGTTCTTAAATTATAAACTCTATATGCTTTAGATGAGGTGGAATAACTAAGAAAAATACCCTTGTCAGATTTAGAATCAAATTTACTAAGGTTGTCCTTGTTATTTAAAACATAACAATTACAACCAAAGAAGTAAAAGTAAGAGATATCTGGCTTTCTATTTTTCCAAAGTTCATAGGGAGTTTTGTTCAAAGATTTTCGAATGGTGACTCTGTTCAAAATTTAACAAGCAGTGTTTATGGGCCTCAGCCCAAAAATATTTCTCAATGTTTAAATCATTTAACACGGTCCTTGCCATTTCCTGCAAGGTTCTGTTCTTCCTCTCAACAACTCCATTTTGCTGTGAAGTTCTTGGACAGGAGAAGTTGTGTGACACACCAAGTTCGTCGAAGAAAGTTTGGAAAGAAAAGTTTTCAAACTCTCCTCCATGATCACTTCTTACAGCAATCACTTTGGAGCTTTGTTCATTTTGAACTTTCTTGAAAAAGGCTTTGAAAGCTTGAAAAGAGTCATCTTTGTTTTCCAGAAACAAAACCCATGTATATCTAGAGTAATCATCAACTATTACAAAACCATACCGTTTTCCACTTAAACTTGCTATTTTGATAGGTCCAAACAAATCCATGTGCAACAATTCCAGTGGTTTTTGGGTGGAAATCAGATTTTTATAATGAAAGCTGGATTTGACTTGTTTTACTTGAGTACAAGCCTCATAAACTTTATCTTTCTCAAATTTGATCTTTGGCAGACCTCTGACAAGATCAAGTTTTGAAAGTTTGGAAATGGTTTTCATACTAGTGTGACCTACTCTCCTATGTCAGATCCACTTATCATCATTTGCTGACACAAAGCAAGTTTCATTTGGTAATCCATCTAGATCTAGATAGTATAGATTTTTACTTCTAAATCCTGTGAATAAAACTTTTCCAAAGGATTCTTCAGTAATCATGCATGAATCATTCTTAAAAATAACATTGTGTCCATTTTCACAAAGTTGGCTGATGCTAATCAAGTTATATTTCAAACCTTCTACATATTGAAATTTCTTTATTGAAGCAAAATTTGGTTTACCTATAGTACCTATACCTTTTATCTAGGCTTTGTCATTATTACCAAAGGTGACAAAGCCTCCTTGTACTCTCTCCAAGGAGAGAAGCTTTTCCTTCTCGCCAGTCATGTTCCTTAAGCATCCACTGTCTAACAGCCACAACTTTTTCTTGGATGCTAAGAGGCATTCCTGCATTTGAAATTAGAAGAGACTTAGGTACCCATAGATTTCTGGGTCCATAGGGGTTAGTGAACTTTCTGTAATTAGCTCGTTCCCTTTTGAAACAGTTTGAGATATGATGCCCAAAGTGTTTGCAATAGGAACATTTCACGTTTTGCCTTTTGCCATGATGAGAATATTTACAAGCATGATTTTGATGTCTATGATTCTGACTACCATTGTGCTTAGAACCATTTTGATGCAAGATCTCTCCTTTGAAAGTTTGCTTGATCTTTAAAAACTTTTTGGTTTTGCACAAAGTTGGTAAGATCAGTTGTCAAAAACCTTGATCTTTTCTTTCAGCAACTCATTTTCCTTTTCAAGGTCTGACATGAGAAGATTTGGCTTTTCAGCAACTCTCTCATTCAGCAACTTATGTTGTTCAAAAAGTTTAAAGTGTGAGTTTTGCAAAGTTTTAACTGAGGTTACGAGATATTCATTTTGTTTCCTCAGTTCCTCATTTTCACTTTTAGCATCACATAATTGACTTTTGAATAACATACATTTTTGAGACAAAGTGTTTGAGTCATTTAAAAGATTATCAAGCATATTTTCCAAATTTAGACAAGAGCTACTTTAGAAGGTTCAGTGTCACTTACTTCCTCTTGATCTGTATTAGCCATGAGACATAGGTTGGCTGATTCTTCTTCAGGTTCTGAGGATGACTCATCATAATCATCCCAGGTTACCATCATTGCCTTTTTCTTTTGAGATTGCTTTTTGATGTTTTTCTTGTTCAGAGTAGGGCAGTCTTGTCTTACATGTCCAGGTTTGTTGCATTCGTAACAAACAATAGTTGACTTGCTGCTTTCTCCATTAGGAAAGTTTGTTTTTAAAGGTGAAAACCTTCTATTGTCTCTTCTTCTGCTCAGCATTCTTTGAATTTTTCTTGATATGACAGCAAGTTTATCTTATCAGAAACTTCCTCTTATGTGTCTTGAGGTTCATCCTCAGATTCTTGTGAAGCTTTTAGTGCTACAGATTTGGACTTTTGACATGAACTTTTTGTTGCTTTTTGCGAGGTTTTGAGTGCTATGCTTTTTGACTTCTTTGGATGAAGTTCTTCCATAATTTCTTGCACATGAACTTTCAGTGAACCCAATAGTTCTTCAATTTTCAGGGTAGCTGGCTCTTTTGCTTCCTGAATGGCTATTACCTTAGGCCTCCAAACTTTTGGTAGGCTTCTTAGTAACTTCCTTACCTTGTCCTTATTTGAGTAAGTTTTTCCCAAAGACTTCATTCCATTCTCAATAGTGGTGAACTTGCTGAACATATCATCTATTGATTCATCTTCATTCATTTTAAACATTTCATAATGGTGTACCAGTATGTTTATCTTAGCCTCCTTCACTTGATCATTTCCCTCATGTGCAGTTTGCAAAGTGTCTCATATGTCCTTTGATGTATCCTTTCCCACAATCTTGTCATATTCAGACCTGCTGAGTGCACAAGTTAGAAAAGTATTTAGCTTTAGAGTTTAGTAGTACCATTCGTTTGTCTTCAATTGTCCATTGTGCCTTTGGCTTTGGAATGGTTGCTCTATCATCAAATGTTATCGTGGGAACATGTGGACCATTCTCAACAATGTCCCATAAGTCAGTGTCTTGAGACTCTAGGAACATCTTCATTTGATCTTTCCAGTAATAGTAATGTTCTCCATTAAAGCTAGGTGGCCTGTTTGATGATGCTCCTTCAGGAAGAAACACAACAGAGTTTGTATGACTCATCATTTCTTCCAGGACATTTCCTCCTACACTGTAAAGTGTGCTTAACCCTTAGAGGTAGAGCTCTGATGCCAATTGAAGTGTTTTGGAGTCACAGAGAAGAGGGGTTGAACTATGACTTGTTAAAAATTTAACTTCTTGAAAATGACTAACTTCCTCTCAAGAGACTTCTTAGAGTAGTGAAGGTTAATAAAACAAATATGTATGAACTTTCTATTGAATGAACAAATGACAGAATGAATGTTTATGAAGTTTTGAGAAAAAATAGTAAGATGCTTGAAAACGAGTTTTAGGTATTTGATTTAAGATTTCTTAATGAGAAAGTTGTGCTTAGGTGAACTTGTTCAGAGTAAAGTTTTGATAAAATAAACTTTCTGTGATGCGCAGTGCTGAAACTAAAAGAGATAAGAGATAGAAAGTTACACACAAGAGTTATAGTGGTTCACCCAACTTAGGCTACTTTCACTCCTCAATTTCATTGAGTATTTCCACTATTTTCCCAAATAGTTACACATCTTTTCAAGTCCCTCCAAGACCCAAAAGCTTACAAGATAGTTTTCTTGTACATCACTATCAACTGTCTCACTTTAGAAACTTAAACAAGTTTAGAAAGTTAACTTGTTAAACCTTCTAACCAATACTCACCACCTTGGTAGTTTGATAGAAGAAAGAAACAAGGTTACATGTTACAATAGAATCTTTGTGGAATTGAGAATAGCTTTTGATACAAGATTTTTCATAAGGTAAAAGTAAGCTACAATATACTCAGCAAAAATGGTATCCTAGAAGTTTGTTTGCTCTAAGACTGAGTGAGATGAGAGAAAGTTTGTTGATTGACTTTGATATGCTTTCAAAATTTTCAGTAAGCTCTCATGCTTTGAAATGGTGTTTCTGAAGTCTATTTATTGTCTTCCTTCATTTGTTACCATTGTAGAGAGTTCCCCTTAGCTCCTGGTAGGTAGGTCTGCACTGTGTCAGAAAAGTACACTGTTGTGCAGGCTTGCAGAGGTAACATGTCCAACTCCAACAAGCAGATCCAACTTTCTATTCTGACTTGAGGATGATCACAGAATAGTCTTCTTCCTCGTACTAGATTTTAACTATGTTTCAGGGTGCATGTTCCAGTGCGACCAACTTTCTTTTCCTAAGATTTTTGCGAGAGAAAGTATCTTTAACTTTCTTTTCCTAAGGTTTTAGTTTGAAGTTTCTTTTGCTTGATGTCTCATAAACCTGTCTTACACAATTTTACTCAAGTAGAGACATTAGTAGACAAAGTGATCAGAAAACATAAACTAAGATTCAAAGGTTTGATCATCACTCAAAACTTGAGATAGGGATTTTACCTCAACAATTCCATGTCTCTATAAGTCTTTACATACATAGCTAATGTTTGATATTTTGTGTGATTTTGTTTACAAGTCATATCGTAATATGAAGGATCACAAAATTGAGAACCATACAAAACATGGGTGAAATTCCTATACCAATTATTGATGAATTGTTTGAAAAAATTATAAAAGGGAAAATATGAGGAAGGGAAATCATTTATCCTAGGACCACAAGAAAATTTTCTATCCTCACAAAACTGTGTAAAAATCAAAAAACAATTGTTAAATTTTTTTAAAGCTTCACCCACTTAATTGTAACAAGCATAAGTGGACAACCTCATCAATCCTTTAACCAAACACTCCTTCCTTGTAAGATCCCAACATTTTAACAAACAATTATTTAAGCTCAAATTGCTAATTATTTCAAAATCAAAATATGAAATTAAGACTAAGCAAATTTAAGCTTTACACAATCCATAAGCATTCTTATGGAGAGGTACAATCCTAATCAGTTTGTTGCACAAGTACCTAATAATGTTTTTAAATAGAACCATCATACTTAGGGTGATTTTGATTTACTAAAAAGTGAGGGACTAGACAATACAAAAGTATTTGTTCCATGTTTGATTTTAAAAAGTGGTTACAGGACAGGACAAAAAAGGGACAAGGGACAGCACAAAAGCCCAAATTCTTGTCCCTCACTAACTAATGGACAACTTTTTGTCCATGGACAAACTTCTTAAAAGACAAAAATACCCATTTGTACTTAATGAATGGTCTCTCTCTCTATCTATCTATCATGAAACATTTACGTTATATTATAACACATCTTCTAATTTAAAATTTTTTGTTGTTTTATGTTATACATACATTACGTTTAAATTAGAAGATGTGTTATATATATATATATATATATATATATATATATATATATATATATATATATATATATAATACATATCATATAATATAATACCATATATTATTATATATATTATACAATACTTATATATTAAATAAAAAAATATTAAACATATATAATTAAATATATATATAATATTATACATATCATATAATATAATACCATATATTATTATATATATTATACAATACTTATATATCAAATAAAAAAATATTAAACATATATAATTAAATATATATAATATAATAATATATAATGCCAAGGGTATTATAGTAAATTTCATAGTATTTTGCTTGTGCTGTCCATTCTTTACTAAACAGTATACATGACATAGAATTATCCTGTGACTCAAGAGCTTGTACTGTGTTGTTCTCTCTATCCAATACTTCAATATGAATCAAACACACCCTTATTATTTTTTATCCTCTCCCTTGAAATTTGGTATTAAATTATCAGTACTTTTTGCTCCCACAGGTAAAATATTTTTTTTTTATGTTGAAAAGACATAAAAAGACACTTAACAGTATTTATAAGGCTATTGTGAAATACACCCCTTTTTCTTCTCCCATTCGCCACACCACCATCTTCATTCATCTCTTAACCCTTTTAACTCCTTCTCCCTCTCAAACATCTTGCAAGAAGTCATTTTATCCGATTCAATCATCCTATAACATCCCTCTCCAACCATCACAGGAGCCATCATCAACATCAAATTCTTCTAGATATTTTTTTTTGTTGCATTTTTCTTATTTTCCAAAAATTAGTTTTTGGAATGTGTTTTTCTTTTCAAAATACGAGACGTTATGGAATGCATATACTTGTGTTTCAGAAATTAAGTTCAGAAGAGTAAAAGAAAAAAGAAAAAAAGTTTCAGAAGTTAAGTTCTTGGAATTTCTTCTAACTATATTCCGGATTTAAATTTAAATTTCCAAAAAAAGGGATATGGTAGAAAAGAAAGAAAGGAGTGTGTATAAGAAAAAAGGGGAGTGCAAAAAGCAACCTCAGACCATTCTTAGTTGTCCAACGAATCTAACCCAATTAACGGAGGCGCAACCCAAATCAAAAATGACATGGGTTTAGTGGCAACCACGTAAAAACCCTAGACCCATTTCATCTTTATCTCATTTATATATAAAGGTTCGGAGTAGAGGTTCAGCTTTCGCAGCTTGGGAAACCCTAATTCCGCAGTGAGTGAAAATGGCAGTCCCCTTGCTTACCAAGAAGATCGTGAAGAAGCGCGTCAAGCAGTTCAAGCGCCCTCAGAGCGATCGCAAGATCTCCGTCAAGGTCTCTACCCTGTTTTAATTTCTCTGTCCTTTTATAATCTGTACATCACTCTCTCTTATATTTTGAATTTGTATGTATTGTTTTATTTAGATTGCTTTCATTGCCTTTAGTTTGAAATGATGATAGTTATTGTCGCCCCAGTCTTAATTTGCACCACAAAGGTGTAAGATGGTGACTGACACTTTTATCTGATCCTCTAAATTGAAATTGAAATGAATTTTATTTTCCTATTTTTAAATTTTTTTTGGGTGTCGAGATTGTTTGCTATTTTGTTCCTCTTTTTAACTTTTATTTCTAAATGCACAAATAGACCTATTTTATTTAAAACAATTTTATTTGACTTCAAAAGTGTTGATGGTTTATGTTTTTATGTGAACCGTTACCAACATGCACTACCATCTGATCTCTTGTAAATTTGCCTTTTTTTGTTTTTGTGATTTTTATCTCTATATTAAACGGTGTCTAATTTGTCAATTACTTCATTTTTTATTTCTCTCGAAATAACTCTTCTGGGTAAAATGTTAGAGCCTAATACTGTTCTGCAATCTGTGATGAATTTTTAATATGCTGATTAAAATGTGATTATTATACTAATATCACCATCTTTCGGCTGAGATTGCAGATCAGTAATCTAATTTGTAAATTTATGTTGTTCACGTATGTCCATGTTTTAGAGTTTATCTTTCTATTTAAGAAATGCAATAAATCTACTTTTTTTAATACTCTTTATTACCACTTCAGTTTTTTTAATCGACTTTTGGCTGTTTTTGCTACTTAACCTTGTTGAACATAATGTGTTCAATGGTTTGAAATTGGTTCTTTTGTTCTATTTTAACCATGTTTTATGTTTTTATTTGCAATAGCCAAGCTGGCGTAGGCCCAAGGGTATTGATTCTCGTGTCAGGAGGAAGTTCAAAGGATGCACCTTGATGCCAAACATTGGTTATGGATCAGACAAGAAAACCCGCCATTACTTACCAAATGGTTTCAAGAAATTTCTTGTGCACAATGTGAAAGACCTGGAACTTCTCATGATGCATAACAGGTAATTTACTCATGATGTGAAGGGATTTATCCCAACAAATGGGACTGTAATTTGCTGCTATGCATCAAATAATCTGCTGAATGCTTTTTATATGCTGTGTTAATTCAGGACATACTGTGCTGAGATCGCTCACAATGTATCCACACAGAAGAGGAAGGCAATAGTTGAGAGGGCTGCTCAGCTTGATGTTGTTGTCACCAACAAAACTGCCAGACTACGCAGCCAGGAGGACGAATAGATTTGAATGTCTCGTTTATGTTTTGTAGTGGGCTTTTATTGACACCCTTGATCGTGGATTTTGATCATTTTTGTTGTTTTTCAAGCCAAAACCTGTTGCATTTTATACATTTAATATGCTGCTTATTTATCCTGTCACAATATTTTCTATTGGCATCGTGATATTATCTTGTGTTCTAAGTTCCTAAGGAGGATTTTGAATCAGAAGGTTTTAACGAGGTTCTATTTCTTTCTTTTGCTTTAAAAAAAAAATCTTGTGTTCTAAGTTCAGTGTTTTTTGAGGTGTACTGTTTTGGCTTCTCCCTGTTAACATGTTGATGATTCAATAACTAGATACAATTGAACAGAATTTAAACGTGAGTGTTTGGCAAGCATTAAAAAAAAGTTTTTATCCATTCATGTTCAAGCTCAAAAGAGTTCTGAAAAAAAAATGAAGTTGGCTTTTGGATCGCATTAAATGTGACTTTCATCCTGAAATTTTGTTTTAAATTTTTGCTTTTATTTCTTTTTTTAGAGTTAGAGTTGAAAAGTCCTGTTATCCATCTTCAGTCTCTGGATATTTTAAATTCTAATATTTGTGTCTTAACAGTTTTAAATCAATTTTAAAAGTTGTCAAATTGTCCGTTGGTCTATGTAATTGGAAATGGAATGTGCATGATTTAATATTTTGTGGTTGAGATTTGTAAAATTTATTGGTGTAATAATTGGTAAAAATTTGAGTTCTGGTGCTTGGAGGGTTGTTATAGTGTATGACTAAAGATCAACGAGGTTACTCAAGTGATTAGACGTAGATAGCCACATAGTAACATCAAAATGCTTTTAGTGGTTGAGTGCAAACAGGGCTGCATCTGTTTGGTTCCACGTTTAGCTGCTGTGACGCACGTTTGCAGTGGTAAAACGTGGTTTTTTTGGGTTGGTAGGATGTTTGGCTCCAAGTTGAGAAAATGATTGTTCCACCTACAATCGATTCTGGCTGAAGCAACTTCTTGTAGCTTTCAATTCTGGATGAAATCGATTTTATGCAAGTCTTGCATAGTTTATCAGCTTTGCCCTTTTGGTATTATAGCACGTCTCTCCCTGTTGCGGCAGCAGCGTTTCTTGTATTGCACTGTTGGAGACTTGCAGGTTGCAGCACATTGCTAGGTTAAAGAATGGGATTGAAAGAGGAAGAATCACCATTTATGATAATTGGATAGAACTTCACATTAATAAAGAGGTACTGAGATATACATGATTAACGCCGCTAAATTTGGTGACGGAAACTCCTGTGTGGCAAGTAAATTTGTGTGGTTATCTTATGTGGTTTCATAAAATACACTTTTGGTCATTTATTTCTTACTCAATATTTGTTTTGGTCTTTTATCTTTTAAAAGATTTATTTTGATTCTTTATCTTTGCAAAACTATACAAAATGATCATTCATTTTGGTCTTTAATGAGTTGAATTTTTTTGAATGAAGGGAACAGGAATTCAATTTCAACTTGGTGTATTAGTTCTTAATCTTGCCCTTCAAATTCAAAAGGCTTGGGAAAGGCCAAACAGACTTAATTTGAAGTTTATATGAATGAGCATAGCTAGTAACATCAAGTCAAGTTTTTCCAAAACTAAAAGTGTTAAAGAATTTATGAAATTTGTGAAAGATTTGAGGAGAGAGATTCCGAGACTTTGTAGGTTTGTGATTGCATAATTAAGGAAGGCGTAAATGACTTGTGATGGTTTGCAGGGATACTTGTCGATCCCAAGCAGTCCCAAGACATCCTAAATGAAAAAATGAACATCTCCATTCTTGGCTTGGAAAAAATTGCAGCATGCGGTCATCTATATTCTTTGCCATACCATTAAGCATCATCCGACCTCTAATTTGCGTGAAAATACCTAACTATGTTCAAACTGTAGCAAAAGAATATTCCTATATCTAACTTACAAACATTTGCAAACACAATTTTTTTTTTTAATTTTACTCATTAGAACAATTAATTAATATTTGGGTGATCCAGCAATTCAATGGTTTGGATTTATGATTATGAGTGAGCAATTGGACTGCCCGTTTGGGACATTTTATCTACGAGAAAGATGATGCAAATTAGTGTGACTGAAGTATAAAGTAAAACTCTGTTATTTGATTACTGAAGTATAAAGTGAAACACTGTTATTGGATTCTTATTTTTTATTGAAGATTGAAGTTGGCCAGTAAGGAAGCACATAAAGTAACATTACATTGTCTAAAACTCAAAATAGATCATGTTAAAGCACTGATATGACCCTCCGACCTCCATTTAAGCTAAGGGGGACTCCATGACCTCACCCATTTTCTCTATCCTCCATTGATGAAATCCTTTGGTTATGTAAGAAAGCATTTGAAGATGAAACCCTAGAAATGTTGAGAGGAAGAATGACCACATAGGATGATTTCCTTGCCACATTAGAAGTTCCCGTCACCAAATTTAACAAAGTTGACGGAAAGGACCATTTTGTATAACTTTGCAAAGATATATGATCAAAATGAATCTTTTGAAAGATAAATGACCAAAATAAATATTGAGTGAAAGATAAATGACCTGATGTGTATTTTAGCTAACCACATAGAATGCCACGTAGGATAGCCACAGAGATTTCCTTGTTACATCAGAAGTTTCCGTCACTATATTTAACAGAGTTGACAGAAAGGACCAATTTGTATAACGTTGCAAAAATAAAGGACCAAATTGAATCTTTTAAAAGATAAAAGAGCAAAATGAATAATGAGTGAAAGATAGAACCAAAAATGTATTTTAGCCCAGTTGTAATCCAATCTCGTGTCACAGAGGCCGTAAAGGCTAAGTTGAAGTCTATTATAACTTTCAATCTAATTTGAAGGGGATATGCAGAAGTTGCTATATACCAACATATTCCTATGGAAAAGTTCATGCACAATGCTCGGAACCTTCCAAGGTTAATTGATTTGTGTATGAGTTTAATTGAAATACACTAACAGTATAAAAAAAAATTTACCCAATCATCCAACTATATCTCATCATGTAAATATTTGTTGAGATATTTTAGGAAATGATATAACAAAGTGGCACGATAATGATATCTAATTAGATGACAGGGTAAATTTTTTTTACACTGTCAGTGCATTTCAGCTAAATTCTTTGTATATTGATATTAATAAAGAAACATAAAGAATTTAATTTATATGCATTGTCAGTGTAAAAATATTTTACGCGTGCATCCAATAGTGTGTTGCCACATCATTTAATGGGTTGATAAATACTTGACGTGTCATACTCATTAAATGATGTGACAACACATTATTAAATATACGTGTAAAATATTTTTATACCGCTAGTGCGTAGAAATTAAACTCTTTCATCACGAGAAGTCATCACGGGAAGTCATGCGGCGAATTGTGGATCATAATGTTTGATATATTTCTCCCTTTTTTTAGATGTTATGCACTTATATGAAAATCAACATGTAAAAGGAATATTCTGTTAAAGTCCCGATATAATCTACCATATTATACATAATAAAATGGAGTTTTATCCCGTAAATTCATACCACGTGTCAGCTCTACATTTATTTTTTTCCTGTCAAAATGCAAAAAAAAATTTATTTTATTTATTTTATTTTTTAATTTATGATATTTCATCAATTAACATATATCAATCAATCAATACTCATATCTGAACTTTTACCATTCAATCAAATTTGAATTAAATAAAATTCAAATTTAAAATGTAATAAATTAAAACATATCAATAAATTAATTCTCATATCAGGATTCTTTCTGTTCAATCAAAATATTATCTAAGTCATGTGATAACATAAGAATCATTAATTTTTTTGCCTAAATCAATTTTAATTTCAATTTTTATTTTTTAATTATTGTTTTAATTATAGCAATCGTTATTATCAGACATCAAATTAGACAATAATTTCGCAGTGTAAATTATTAATATATTCCCTTAAATAACTTATCTATTTTTATTTATTATTTATATCAATTATTAATACTGTTCATCAATTTTTTTTTGACAAATACTATTCATCATTATTTTACCATACAATTTTGATTACTTTTAATTTTATAACTTTTAACGAATGATTAATTTTATTATTCACAATCATAAAATTTAATTTAAAAATCAAAACATATAATGTTAAATTTAATATTTTTTTCAATATTCTATTGGAATATAAATATTTCCAGCATTCCATTATTCACATAATTGTTTATGTTTAGTTATAATAAAAAATACTAAATCAATATGTATTTTTATTTTTTCCTTCTTAAAGCTTTGGTTTTATATGTGAAAAAATCCAAAATTTACTCTAGAATTAATTTGTTGTCCAACATAGATAATTGATTATCTCTTTTGTATGCTATTTATTTTGAATGTATCTTACAGTAATTTAGATAAATTATTTAATTGTGTGCTTTATAGTTTTTTGTTGAAACACACAGTTGAGAAGTCATCTTTAAATTTAAAGAAAATAAAACCAATATTGTTTGTTTTATTTGTTATATTTTAAAATTAGAGTATACGTATAAATACATATATTCTTTACTTCAAAATGAATTATTGATAATATTTTTAAAAAAATTTAAATATGCTAATAATTTTTTTTGAAAAAAAAATTCAGATTTATTTTTCTACGTTGATCAATTTACGATTTATACACCAGTTAGATTATTAACAATATTTATTTAAAAATGGTTGAAAAATAAGACTGGGTTTTCTATAACACCAGAAAGTTATATTACCCATTTACGTTGATCTAAATTTAAGTTACTGAATTGTCATTAGAACTGTGGAATTACATGGTTCTCGTGCAGTGATCACAGCAAAAAAAAACTTCCCTCGTTAGTTAAAAAATGTTTCCAACTCATGCAAAAGTATTAGCTACACTACACATTGATTGATGATGCAATTTCAATTTATCATTAAAAGAGAAAAATATAAAGTATCATATAAAAAAAAATTCACCTTTAATCCACAAGTAAAAAAGAACTGTTTTAATAAAATAAAATAAAATAAAATAAAATAAAATAAAATAAATCAAACTAACGAACAAAACTAAAAATAGATGCTTGCATATTAATTAGACCGGAAGATTGGATAGGAACCTTCTTACAAGATACCAGGATGGTAAAAAAATTGTTATGCTGTTTATATTATTCCTGCAAATTAGCTTTATTTATTTATTTTTTAAATTAGAAATAGTGTAAGTCTAATAACATTGAGTTGGTTGAGGTAATAAGATTGAGTTGGTTGAGGTGATATGAGGCCTAGACCTCCTAGTAAGGAAAACATAGTTCGAATCTTAGGAATGTCTAATTTGAGGGACTGAGTAACCAATGGTTAATTCCGTCATGACTGAATCTAGGATTAGTCTCATTGTCTGTTCAAAGGGTCGAAGCTTGTGGAAATACCTTAGGGTGCCACCGGAGAGTCAAAAGCCCTAATTAAAATTGTTTTAAAAAAATAGTGTAAGTCTATAGAAGGATTGGGAGTCGGTGGGGTAAGTGAGAAGAGTCTACTTAAGGCAAAGAATATCACTTGCCTGAGAGAACAAACAACTACACAAATCAACAAGGTACTAATACTATACTTAATAAAAATAACCTTAGAAATATGAGACAAGTAAGAATCAGGATCTGGCATATTTCCTCTTGCCTTGAATTTGAAGCATGGAGCATAATCTTTACAACCCTGCATAGCCCTTTTGAATTAGCATCCTTAACAAGTAAAGAACTAAACCTTTGTTTCATCCACTTCTCATAAGGCTAAACCTTTGTTTCATCCACTTCTCATACACACATGTATATATATACAAGAGCCCTCATTTGAGGCTTTCATTTACAACTTTTTAGCCTTCTGAAATTCCCTTCCCTTTGCTCTTTTTGTTTGTTCCAACCATTTTTTCTCCTTGTCAAAAACCACACACCAAAGAGATGGCAAATGAGCAAATGAAACCAATTGCTACTTTTCTTTTGGGGCTGAACTTTTGCATGTATGTCATAGTTTTAGGCATTGGTGGATGGGCTATGAATAGAGCAATAGATCATGGTTTTGAGATAGGTAAGTTGTGTCTCCAATAATCATTCCTCTTTGTAAATTTAGGATCTGTTTACTTTGAAAAAATGTTTTCTATTTTTATTTTTTGTTTTCACTTTTAATCAAAAAACTGTCACATTGTTTTCAACGGAAACTGATTGAAAACAAGGTGACAGATCTATAATTAAAAGTGAAAGCAGACAATGAAAAATAGAAAACATTTTCTCAAAGTAACAAGCTATTACTTCTTCAGCATGCTTATGTTGTCTGATGTGAGAAACAATTAATGCAGGTGCAGGATTTGATCTTCCTGCTCATTTTTCACCCATATATTTCCCTATGGGAAATGCTGCCACTGGATTCTTTGTGATATTTGCTTTGATTGCTGGAGTTGTTGGTATTGGATCACTGATTTCAGGACTCAATCATATCCGTTCATGGACTTCTGAGAGCTTGCCATCTGCTGCTTCAGTTGCTTCCATTGCATGGGCTCTTACTCTTCTTGCCATGGGGTAATCTCATTCTTCCTCCAACACCAACCATCACAACAAAAATTGCATTGCATTATCATAAGTATATAGTATATAAAACATTACGTATCACAGTTCTGAGGGAGAGCCTTGGCGCAACGTTAAGGTTACTGCCTTGTGACCTAGAAGTCACGAATTCAAATCCTTGGAATAGCCTCTCTACTTATGGGGATAAGACTGCATACATCTACTCTCCCCAAACCTCACAGCATGGGAGCCTCGTGCACTAGGTTGTCCTATGGTATCACAATTCTGTTGTGAACCATCCCAAAAGTTTAAACTGTTAGATGAACGTACATAAATATTATTTTTTTGTTTTTTTTTTTTACCCTTCAGAGTTGAAGCCTGAACAATTTAAAAACTTCAGGCCACTTGTAACAGGTTCTTATACCATGTTATGAACTATCTGTACCAAAGTTTAAGCTATTATATGAAAACAATTAGTGGTTTTCATATGATGAAAAATTATTTTTACCATGACAAGTATTTTGTAAAAGATATACTAATCAACATAACTGGGTGAATACAAATGAGTGGAATTATAAAAAAACAACTTTTGCATGGACTCTACTCATGTATTGTTATACATTCTTGCATTTTGTACTCACCTTCGCAACAATTTTTTTTGTACTAAATAGCATTCCTCTGTAATATTATATCGCTAACAAGTTAACTGGCATATGATTTGTGCAGCTTTGCCTGGAAAGAGATTGAGCTTAACATCAGAAATGCCCGCCTGGTAAGACAGGAAAAATTCTATTTACTGTAGTTTTCTTATGTTTAATGTAGTCTATAGATTTTCAACTGCCAGGATGTATTGTTGTTCCATTTACAAGAGCTTTGAATTGCACAAATTTGCAGAAAACAATGGAGGCTTTTCTTATTATCCTTTCAGCTACACAACTTTTCTACATAGCTGCTATTCATGGTGCTGCCGTATACAGGAGACAAACTTGATTGTTGATTAAATGTGTTGGTGTGATTTTCTTTTCTTTTCTTTTTCCCCTCTTCTCTTTCCTCCTTAAATTATTCATTCCTTTTTTTGTCCAACAAAGTCTTCCCATTTACAAAATTAAGTGGAGAATTTGCAGATTGTGGTGTGATTTAATTTAATACATGATTGGATTTGTATTGATTAAGAATAAGTTGTGTACAAAAATACTGAAGACGAATATCATCCGTATTATTTTCATTTTTGGTGCTTTCTATCCTTCCTTAATCTGCTCCAAAGAAACTGGTTACATATACGCATATGGTAAATCATTAGTTATATTTATAATTCATGACAAGACATTGTAACGTGGTTTGATCCATGTATCTATCACCAAGTGGTAAAAAGTAGTAGTTGTACAAGTTTAAATATCACGCCACAGTTCCATTGCCCTGCTGGAATGGAATCCCTGCAGTTGGAATATCCACTGTCAAGATATATGAACCGTACGATTTTGATTTTGATTAAGCGGCTCACGAACGAGTAGATTTTAAGTTTTTTTAAATATGGTTTACCGAGCTTGAAATATGGACCGTCCGATCTTTAATCGAACAGCCCCAATGTACTGTTTGCATGACTGCATGGATTCCATTACCGCAGGGAATCCGAATCCCTCCTTTACATTGTAAAAGAGGAAAGATAAGCAGAACTAAGACAAGAACAACAACTGCAGGCTTAACAAAAATGTAGTTTGAAAAGTTTTAAAGACTCTTTAAGATATTGAGCTGACACTGTTGCTAACACAATTACTACAACAAACCTCACTGTATAATAACCTCATATATATGGATCATATAGTTGGGCCTGTTGCCCATTATTTCTTTTTTCTTTTGGGAAATAAAGAAGAAAATATCAAAAAAAATTCTGAACAAAGTCCCAAGTCTTCACAGGTTTCATCCATCAAATGATCCTTGTATTTCTGCAAGAGAAGCAAACGACCAAGGTTGTCAAGAAAACCACAATTTGCAGTTTCAAAATTTATGTTGACACTATTCTAATAATCCATAAAGTCACAGCATTACAGAAAGAATAAAAGAGTCAGTTCCTAAATCTATGGACACACTAGCAAATAATATGCATGCAAATAAAGCAACATGCTATATACACATAACATACAATTCTGCTATGTCAACAAGTTGTCTGGATTCTTATCTCGGTTCTCAAATTGACTCTATGAAGATGAACTAGAACACACTAAAAGATCCAAGGACACAATTAGATAATACCAATGAAAGAGGAAATGCTTGAAACAAAAAGCTATGCATATAAAAAGGGGAAGAAAAAAAAAAAAAGTCTCTAACTTGGACACCTATTCAATCAGACTGCAAATGCAGGTTAGGACTGAATTAGCACAAAAATTTGTTGGAGAAATTCCATAAATAAAATTTCTACGCAAAAATTGTTTCTTTTATCAAATCGCATAAAATTTGTTGCATCATTAGCTGAGAAGGAATACAAGAACTGAAACATCTGACTATTAAAATTTAAATCAGAAAACCTAGCTATAGCCGATGAAAGTGCCAGAGTCACACAATCATTCTACAATGCTCTTAAACATTAGAAAGTGAAGGAAAATAGTTGTGAAGATGTATGTGTATTCATACTTGTGTTACAAGAATCATATTAGCCAAGACAAAAATGGAGGAAGCATATCATTTTCACATATAGACTAAATAAATATGCACCAACAGAATCTGTTGGAGTCCAACAAAATGAATACTCAACTCCGTTGATTTCATAACAAAGATTCTGGCTGAAGAATAATAAGCACACACCATACTAATTCTGGAAGAGTAATGCCCTCCCAGACCCAGTGTTGCATTGATAGGTTCAACTGATTAAAGAAGAAAAAGAATGGAATTGAATGAAGAATATTAGAAATTTGGAACCCCTATATATTATTCTAGAACCCTCTGATTCAATGCAACCAGAGAATGAATACAGCAATGGGGGTATGCTTGAGAGTACCCTCTCTCCTCAAATCTAATGAGTTTCTAACTGCCTAACTAACCTTCCTTTATTTCATATTTATAGACAATTACAATCTGTTATTAGCCCATTTCCTAATTCGCCCCCCTTTTATACACCCTCTTAACCATAGGTCGCCTATCATGCATTCTTTTAGTATTCCACAAAGATTTTGGCTTCAAAACAAGAGGCATACACTATCAAAAAATCTAGAAGAATCATGACATCCCCGTGCTACATTCTATTCGTACTGATTAGGTTCATTTCCACTACTATTTTCCAAAGGTAATATGATGCCCTCTCATTTTCTAATCATCCTTATTTTCCTGAATATATTATGATATTATGATTCACTCTCATTTTCTAATATTGATTTTTAGCAGGCACAAATATGTTACATCAATATCTCCTAATTTTGTTATTAATGGATGAAATTGAAACACATGACCATAAAAACCAGAATACACATCGTACATGAAAATAAGCATAAGAGATGCTACAACAGAAGATCATGATCGACTGAGCAGTAAATTAGTGAATACAACACCATCAAATTTCTCTTTGAAGACTAGTTAGCAACTAAGTAACAGGGCGAGCACCTAAAACAATCACTAACAGGCATGCGGGTGTGTGCGCGCTGTAAAATGGCAAGTAAAACTTTGAAGTTGAAGGAGGGAGTTCAAACTTCATACAAATATAATTTTCCAAGATAAAATAATTCCTAACCTGAACTTATCTGTTGGAGCTTGACAGAACTTCAAACAGCCCACAGCAACTCAACCAAGAGGTTTTATGCACCATTTGTGGACCTGATGCTACCAGAGGCTGCATGTCAATTCATCAAAGAAAAGCATTTAAAATAATTGTCAACAAAAAAGTTCACAAACTAAAACTGTCTAACAAACACACATACACTAGCAAGTTACAACTTTGGGATTGCATTAACAAATTCAAGTTGTAACGTACTAATATACTCCTACAAAAAGAACGGGATTATATTATCAGTTAACGGGCTAAAATACTCCCATTTGATTTCTAGAAGGAATACTATAGCAAGCTAAACCTTCAGGAGCACATTAACAAATTCAAAGTTATAAATTGCTAAGTACTTTTGAAAAACACGCGAGAGTATGTTATCAATTCCCATATATATACATATGTACAATGACTCTGTGTGTGTGTGTGTGTCTGAGAAAAATGCAAAACCTGATTTTCAGAGCATTCTGGAGTGTCAGAATCTTTAACATGTTCTGCACCATTAGTAGATTCAGGGATAGGACTGTGAGACACCGATGATGATACCTTACTGTCAACCTCCAAATTTGATGTTCTAACATCCTCATCAGGGAAGGGATGTATTTTATCCTCATTTCTTTTCATGGCAAGATCAGTTGCCCCCACTTGAGAGCCCATTGATTTCTCTAGTAAAACATTGCCTGTATTCCCACATTTCGTCTCAGAGACAGCAGTCACGGCTTTAACTGAATCAGCAGAAGATTCTGCAACCGAATTAACAGTCTCCTTTACTGAATTAACCACCTCATCAAATGCAACTGTCTCTTTTACCGAATTATTATAAGGCTCATCCTTCGAGTTCTTCGCGGCGACGGTTTCATCATTCGAACCACCGGAAATCCCATTCCCATAATCCGATTTCTTGGCCGACTCAATGTGCACAACACTCACATCTTTGTTCTCGCAACTCTCCTCAGATTTAATATCCCATTCTATCACAACAACACCTTCTTTTCCTCCCTCAGCTTCATCAATCTTACTAACATTAGGGACTTCTTCCAAGGACTTGGCAACAGAAGCTGAAGGGTCATTCTCCTCCACCTCTTCACTTCTTTCATTGAATTGATCGTGATGATCATGGTCACGATATGCAGGTGAACCACCCTCGCCTCCATCACTTCCTTTCTCATCTTGGGACTTCAATTCATTCTCTCCTAACATTTGTTATTAAACCAATCAATTCCAATACCATTATCAATAAACTAACCAAATTAACATACCCCCAACTACCCTAAACACAATCAACCATTAAATTAATCAAAGATATATCATGTACACAGTACAATCTAATTTCTTTTGAATAATAAAGACATGCAAACTGCAAATTCACAAAATATCCGAATCAAATTAGATGCAAAAACAAGACAATTAGCAGCTACCCATCTACCAAAAAAGACCAAAAAACACCCAAAAAAAAATAAAGAATTGAAAAGGACAAACCTATGCATGCATAAAGTTCTGTACTGTTGTGTCGGGGGAGGGTCGGAGAAAGAGAGAGTTACCTTGAGGGTTGTTGGTGGTAGAAGGGTAGGTGTTGGTTTCCTTTTCTTTCTTTTTCTTGGCGGCTTTCCTCTTCTTAGCACCTGATGGCATGATTCAAGGGACTAAAATAGAGGCCACAAATGGTGGGATATGTTCTTAAGTTTAGTGTCTCTCTCTCTCTCTCTCACACACATACACTTTTTTAGAGTGGACAGGACCAAAGATATGAACTTTGTACAAAATGGGCAGCAGTAAAAAGGGGAAGAGGAAGAAAGAGATCTTGATTCTTGGGTTGGGTTTGAAATTGGGTCACAGAGACACTTTTCTGTATTGCACAAACAAATGCAGTGACTATGTCTGTGAATAGGAAAGGATTATCTTATTATTAGTTTTTGGGTGCTATATTGTGTATTATTATTGTTAATATTAATATTATTAATTTATTTTAATATGCCAAAAAAATATTATTAATTTATTTTTAGGAGTTTAGGTGATTCATATGCTGTGGTGGCATTATTTGGTGAGGGGTTGAGAATGAGATTGTGTACTTGTGATTCAAGATTCAAATTTTGGAATCTAGTAGGGACTGATGAGTGAGGGCAATGGGATGTGTGAGAAATCAGAAATGGGTCAGGCATTTCTTTCTTTTTTCTTTTATGAATTTTTGGTTTTGGGTTTATTTTTCTTTTCTTTTTTTTTTCTTGGAAAAAGTTTAAATTGGGTGAGTGAGAGAGATCTAGTAGGAGGAGGAAATTGAGAGGTCTGCAATTTGCCAACTAAGTTTGTGTCATGATTCATAAGATTGACTTGTGATGCCTTGTCTTTATCCGATTATCCCCACACAAGAGGACAGATATGTTTTATTTTTTTGTTATCATTAATTGCATCCAATTTTGAGTTTTGTCAAATTTGTAAAGGACTTCGTTATTAACGCAAAACAAAGAGCAATGCTATATGTAGCGACAAAATTACTTCACGAATATCGCGAATGTTGATGTGGTATCGTTTTAGAATAAAACGGGAATGTGTCACCTTATTCATTTAAAACATTCACACGTTTTGTGGCTAATAAATTTAGAATAAATACTCGAATTGATCCCCGATAAAAATTATAGAGATTAATTTAGTCCGTAAAAATAAAAAATATCAATTTAGTCATAAAACCTTAAATATGGGTTAAGTTAGTCATTTTTATGGATATTTTAGTCTCTATAAAAAACTAATTTGACCCATATTTAATATTCTTAAAGAGTAAATTGATATTTTTTATTTTACAAGGACTAAATTGATATATTTAATTTTTGTTAAGAACCAATTTAAATATTTATTCATAAATTTAATTCGCGATAATTCGCGAAAGATAGCCTTGGCGATCAACATCATTTCCCCAAAACAAATTAATACTTTTTTCGTAAGAATAAAATGAGGTCAGGATTATTCTGTCTAGAATTATTAGATGTAAAATCAATTTCTTTTGAAATAATTGAAGTTAATTTAGAAACAAATATTAATGTGTTGATCAAGTGAAAACAACTTGCCTTTATAAAGAGGATAACCTCAGAACTCGTGTTCAAATTCTTCTAGAATTGTTGCATTAAGTGGTTGAGAACCAATGAGTAAAATTATGTTCAATCAGTCGAACCAGAGATCGGAAATTAGTCTCATAGCGGGCCAGAATGGCCCAAGTCATGAAGATAATATGGTGGACTCACTCGGCCTAAAGGACTAATTAGGGTGAGTTCTAAAAAAAAAACTCATTATGACATTACAATTTAAAATTAAAGACAAATTAATTAAAAAATAAATGCTTTACTAAATTTTAATTATTTGCTTAGTGTGTCTTATTTTAAAATAAGTAATTTTTCCTATTTTAAAATAAGAAAAATTACCAACGAAAAAGTCTCAATTAAAATAATTAAAATTAAAATAATATTTAATTAAAATATTTCTAACTGAATTCAAGTAAACTAATATAGTGTACTTAAAATTTGAGTGTGTTTCATCATATACAAAAAATAAAATTAAAAACTTCGTAGTTAATTAAATTATTATTTTATCACTTTTCAAACAGTTTATTTCGTTTAAAATAAATATATTTATCTTGTGCCTCTTTTTTGAATGTGGAGAAAATTATGAGAGAATAGAAAATAAATTAAAAAATTAAAAAAAAATGATTTTATATATGGTTTCAAAGAAAAAAATTCAAAAGATTTTCTTAGGGATAAAAGTAATTGTATTATAATTATAAATTATAAATAACATTTATATCCTTTCTATACATGGTGTTTAAATAAGTTGATGAGTAAACTAATCATTTCGTGTAAACAAATTTCTTTCTTTTTTTTTCTTCTCATCAAAGAGAAAAAAGATATGTGAATTTTACTATATTTTTCCTTATTTTCTCCTTATGATAGAAAACTGTACAATTGTTTTATTTATTGTTAACCCCAAAAAATAGTTGGTCATATCATATATTGAGCCACTCAGATAGAGTGTAAGTATTTACTTATCAATTGAGTTCTAATCAGCTGAATCCAATTCAACTAAATTATGATCGGCTAATTTAAAATTAACTAACTCAAAATCAACTAAATCAAAGGTCAGCTAATTGAGATCAGGTGAACCAAATACAGTTACTCAGCTGAGTTAGGCAGCTGAGGAGCATCAGTTGAGCAGAATCAGCTGACGCAGAATTAGCTGATGTAGAATCCACTGAACGTGGCTGCTAAGTTTAGATGGGTTGGAGACTATTAAGAGCTGCCAAAACAACACTTTTTTTAACGTGTGAATAAGTTTTTGCCACACAGGATAAAATATAATAGATAGAATGCCAGACACTTACAGCTTCACAAGTATCATGCTTACACTCTTTGTTTCATTTCTTGTCACATACCATTTTCTTTTCTGCATTAAACTGCGATGAAAAGAAAGAACAACTTCAAATGGTTCAAGTAAAGAAGAATTGAATATTAAGTTTTGAGAAGAAACAACTACTAGAAAAAGAGAAGCTCCCATAAGCTAGTCTCTGATGGATAAGCATCATGAAAGAAGCATTGATGATAAGAGAAGCAAGCATCAAGAGAAAGGATGTACAAGTCAAAGAATGCACAAGTCAAGAACAATATACGGCTTTTTTTTTCTCTGTAGCATGCATTTATTTTTTAATTACCCGATTAGCATACTTTTTCTGTTATTTACCGCAATAGCATAGTTTTTTAGGCTATTGAGAAGTCGCCCCTAGAGAGGGGGACTTCCCATTGGTTTTTTTTTTTTTTATGGAGAAGGGAGGTCGCCCCTAGAGGGGGGACTTCCCATTGGATTTTTTTTTTTTTTTGCTCAAGGGAGGTCGCCCCTAGAGAGGGGGACTCCTCATGTTTTTTTTTTGTGTGCAATGTTGAGAAGTCGTGGCAATGAAATGGGACTTCCCAAATTTTTTTTAGGGTTTCCGTTTACAGTATGTTAATATAATTTATTTATTTAATTTAATATAATTTATATGTTTTATTTAATTTAAATTAATTAACTAATTTTTTTTGTTAACTTATCTTGTAATTGATTTAAATACTTATTTAATTATTAATTACCAATTTGTTTATTTATTTTTGCCAATTAATTAAATTTAATTGTTTTAATTAAATTAGTGTTTGTAATTTTTAATTAATTATTAAAATAACTAAAAACATAATTGGAAGGTAATTAACTCATTGATTAAAAATTAAAAATACAGATACAACAATTCTAAATAAAATTACAACAATTCTAAATAAATAATTATTTAGTTTCCTAAATGGTGTCCGGTCCCACAACGTGGTGCTCGTCGGTTACGTCTAGGACGGCATGGATGATGTCGAGTTGGTTGTTCTTCCTCTACGGCGGCGTGTTCCTCGTCTTGCTGCACAACCTCATTTAGATCAACATTTACGGGTGGCAGCGTCACAGGTTCTCTTAATTCGCCGAAATTTACCGTTGAAGAACTAGCACCTGCTTGGTTAGGGAGCGCTGGAACACCAAATGAGTACAATCGATTCATATAATGAAACGAATCTGGCGTATGCATGTTGACACCAAACAAATTGCTCATAAAATCACTATCGCTAGAAGCGATAGAGTGTCAACGAGCGTCGTCATTTTGAGGAGCATCTTGGTGTGCTGGTGTGAATGCAAATGAATGGCGGGGCGGTTCGAACTCTTGTTGCGAAGGCGTGAATGCAAACGAGTGGTGGGGTGACTCCTCTTGATATTGATGTTCCATGGCAACTGCGGGGCTGGGTTGTCGACATCTATTACGCCGATCACGTCGTTGGGTGGGCATACTGGGTCCCACAATAGGTTCTTGTTGAAAATCACCCCGTGGGTTCTGCAGTTGATGCTGAATTGAAAGGTAAAGTATTGAATTCTGCTTAAGCCACCCCAAATACTCATCAGTGGGAAACACAGGACCCTGAATCGGCTGCCCCTCTATCACGCGACGTCGGCGTTCCCTCCAAATTTGGATCCAGTCTGCATGTATGTCCTTCCAGTTTTCGCTGTGATTGCCTCGCATGTCTTGCTGGTGGAGTGCATCCATGTTTCTAGGGGCATCTGGTATTTCCTGCCAAAGACCAAACTGCAGTTTGACTTTATCCGTTTGATGCCATTCTACAATTTGGAAACATATCAAAGCGGTATTGGCAGTCCAAACCCTATTATCTCTGAATGCTTCTGCTGGTATGCAGTTTGCAAGACTTCTATAAGGTAACCACAGAAACTGAAAAATTAAGCTAAGTCATTAATCTGTCAAAGTCGATAGACGCATAAAGTATAAGTGATTCTATTGAACAATTCTATTTTTAACCTGATTAATTTGCATGTGGTCGATCCGTGATCTGTAGCCGATAATGTCACCGTGAGGAGTTCCGGTATAACGTAGTTCACCGCCAGACCATCTAGAAAATACATTATGAATCACAGGTTTGGATACTATAATCGATAGATAAATAAAGAACATTGACTACAGAGTTTTTATTTACCGTTTTGCTAGCGGAAATGATGGTAGGCGGTTGCACTGTGGTGCAAGGAACGGCATGCGATACCATACCAAAGATTGTAGAAGTAGTGAACATCCATCCATACAGGCATAAGATGGTTCGGTTGCACGACACATTTCCCTGTATAGATTTGCCAAACATGCTGAACCCCACCAGAAGGCCCAAAGACGCTCAAGATCTTTCAACAAGGGGAGATACATCAGGTGCACTCTATTGTTTGATTTGTCTGGGATCAAGACCCCGCCAATCAAGCGTAAAATATATGCCCTACAGTGTGCTTTTATTTGTTCTTCTGTTGCATCTTGAGGCATAGTGGCAAAAGTGTCCTTCAACCACTTGAGCTTAATTGCTTGGCCTTTCCTTTGATTTTCAGGTGGTACAAGGCCTAAAAGTTGTCGGCATTCAACTTTCCAGTTTAACATACTAGGTCCAGTGACTGGTTTACCATCCACATGCAAACCAAGCTGGAGCGCAACATCTTCTAGAGTTAGTGTACATTCTCCAATTGGAAGATGAAATGTGTGTGTTTCATCCCTCCACCGTTCTACCATTGCAGTCACCAGTGATCTGTCGACCTTACAACGTCCCAATTTTGCCGCATTGGCAAACCCAGCTTGCTCCAGGTATGGCAATATCAGTTGATTTGGTTCCTCTATATTGAAGTGGTGGTAACAGTCAATTATACTCTGCAAATAAAATTTGATTTGTTAGCGTAATGTACATTAAAAAAGAGTATACAAATTTAATGTAATTATCAATTACGACCGTTTACCTCATCCCCAACCCCTATTTGTGAAGACCTGTGAAGGGATTGGTTTCTTAGCAAAGCCATTGATAGGAAATTGAGATGAACTTGTGGAGGAACTTGTGGAGGAATTTATAGGAAATTGAGGTGAATTTGTGCTTTGCATGCAATTGACATTTTTTTATAGTTTACGCAATTGCCAATTATTCATGGAATCTTTCAGTTTTCTTTTTTCACGTTGAACGTGTAGTGCTTGGTGCATAATTGAGCGACTAATGGACTGAATATTTTCATGTGATGTGAATGATGTGGTTTTTTGTGGCTTTTCAGTGAATCACGTGATTGATACTGCATTGAATAGTTTCATGCATAATTGATTGATCCTGTAGTGAATATTTTTTGGACTTTTGTAACGTATAGTGATTGAATAATTCAATAATTGGAATGCAATGAATTTTCAGTTATGATTTTAGTCCCTCAAAAATTTGTAAAGTTCATTTTAAGTCCCTCAAAAATTCTCAAAGTTTATTTTTAGTGCCCAAAAAAAATCTACAATATTTAAGCCAATTTTAGAATTATTTCGTTTTCTGTCACAAGGGACAATTAATATTTAATTAATTGGCAAAAATAAATAAACAAATTGGTAATTAATAATTAAATAACTAGTTAAATCAATTATAAGATAAATTAACAAAAAAATTAGTTAATTAATCAAACGTGTTGAAAATCGTTGAATAAGAGAGGAACCTGATTTTTGTTTGCATAATTGATCACACATGTTGAAAATCAAAGGTTGGTGTTATTTTCTTAGATTGTCATTATTCGAATCTTGGCACTTTTGTTTTTATGCATAATTGATCAAAATGTTTCACAAATAGGTTGAACAAGAAGAGAAAGGTTCAGATTCTTGTTTGCTAAACAACAAAGAAAGGCTTGGTGCACTTTTGTTTTTTATGCATAATTGATCATAATGGCCTAACATTATTCAAAGGGCTGATTCAAAGGATTGTCATGCATAATTGGTTCACGTTGAATCTGGCACAAGAGACAACCCTCATCAAAGGCCTGGTGCATAAAGTTAAGAGTCTGCAATAGTTAAGGCAATTTTAGAATTATTTCTTTTTATATATAAAATTATCGCCAAAGGAATCCGCACAAGAGACAACCCTCATCCACACTTATCCTAACTAACCTACACTTGAAGTGCACCCCCCCATCTCATTCTCGTTCAGAATTTACACTAACTTATATAAATAGGTAGTCTTGATATCTTAAGGATCACACCAACACTTCACCACTCTTGCTCATACACTCATATACTAAATCATGCCTCCAGTAGAGCTCTTTCTCTGTGTCTATTACAATGGACATGTTGAAAGGACTGACACAGAAGGTGTGGTCTTTGCATGCAACCATACAACCTTGCTCAAAGTGAAGACAAATATGAAATTGCATCAGCTTATACAAAAAATCCAGAGGAAGATTCAACCAGACAATACAAGGAGGGTGGTCGAACTTATTTATCGATACCCTACAACTCTTACACAGGGATATCATCGGTATGAGGCATTAAATCTTGTAGGAGATGATGATGTCCAAATGATGTTTGACATGTTCAGGGCTTGTCAATGCCTTGGTGTTTCTGCCGCTGAAGTGTATGCAAAGCTGGTAGATGCTCTCAATGATGACACCGAAGTCGTGCCACCATATTCTGAACCCATTGACCTCAGTGGTCCAACACAAGAATTTAGTCCACTTTTTACCGAAACACAACCCCACCATCACTCCATGCCCTCTTCGTCAACCTATCGCCCAACACTATCCACTCAGTATGCTGATCTTAACACCACAATTGATCTTAACATCCCAATGATCCTATTCCTATCAAGTTGTGGCTGGTGTCCACAACAAAGAAGTTGGTGACTTTAGTGAAAACGAAGACGTCCTTCTTGGGCTACATACAGCCGCCAATGATGAAGATATGGAATCCGGTGGGGGTCCCTCGACAGCCCTTCAGTTCTACGACCTGCCCTCGCATTTCCGCAATGTGACCTCTGACGTGGTGGATAACTCAAACAATGAATTTGGCCATCCTATGTCCCGCAGGCCCACGTACCTTGTTCCAAGCCCTGATAACCTACAAGTTGGAATGACATTTCCCACAAAAGAAATGGCACAACATGCCATAAGAGAATACCATCTGAACAAGTCCCTGAACTTTATTGTAGAGCACTCCAATCAAGATAGATGGATTGTGGCTTGTGACAACAATAACTGCATGTGGAGGTGTCGACTTGCACCGCATACATGTGCATCAACACGGCTTTCACAAGATCACCATCAACTATCTTCAGACCTTATTTGTGAAAGCATCTTGCAGCTAGTAAAGGAAGATCCAACAATATCAGTTTCAGTGTTGATTGCACACATACGATCAAAATACACATATACCACTACATACAGGAAGGCATGGATGGCAAAGCAAAAGGCTGTTGAAAAGATATTCGGGAACTGGGAGGAATCATACAAGGAGCTTCCACAGTTTATGTTCGCTTTGCAATTCTATGTTCCAGGCACTATTGTCGATTGGCAAACAATGCCCTTCTACGAACATGGCCAACTAGTTCATGGCAAGGGTACCTTCCATCGACTCTTCTGGACCTTCAAACAATGCATCAACGGGTTTCATCGCAAACCTGTTGTTTCAGTTGATGGAACATGGTTGTATGGCAAGTATCGAGGGACGCTCTTGATGGCAATTGCTCAAGATGGGAGGAATCAACCCATTCCTATAGCATATGCCCTTGTGGAGGGTGAGACAGCAAATGCATGGTTTTTCTTCCTCCAACGCTTGAGAATGTTTGTCACACCCTAGCCTGGCCTCTGCATAATTTCGGATAGACATGAATCAATAAAGAGTGTCGTTCGGCGCCTAGACAGTGATTGGTATCACGTCTTCTGCATTCGTCACATCGCACAAAACTTTATGAGGACTTTCAAGAATGCGGACATGAAAAAAGTGTCATCAATATGGGTTAGTATACCTTTCATATACATTGATGCTTATCCATTCCTTTTTATTCTATTGTTACCAACCTTGACCGGTGTTCCTTCAAACTCTTCAGGATACTCAATGACTCAACCGAGAATCGCATACTACAGGAGCAAAATCAGTGAATGGAGCGAAGAAGCCGTCAGGTGGGTCGACAACATCCCAAAGGAACAATGGCTCCAAGCATGGGATGAAGGGCGGCGTTGGGGCACATGACAACTAACATTGCCGAATGCATCAATAATGTACTAAAGGGGACGCGCAATCTACCAATCACTTCGTTAGTTCGATCAACCTATCACAGGTTGAATGCAAAATTCGTCGAAAGGGGGAGACAGGCCCAAGCAATGATGACATCCGGCATGATTTATACAGACATAGTCATCGAAAAACTTGAGATAGAGCGGGGAATGTCCAACTCTCACCAAATTCAAATTTTCAACCGAGAGCAAAGTATTTTCACGCTAAGGAGTTGAGACGCCCCAATCAGCCGACCAACAGGGACATTCAAAGTAGATCCGAAAACGGTGGTGACTGCGTGGCGAATTCCAAGCACTATACTACCCATGCTCACACGCCATCGCCGCTTGTTCCCATGTTCATCACGACTACATGACATATGTGCCTCCCAAAGACACTTTACAATATGTTTTCAAAGTTTACGCGAAGAGTTTCAACCGGTGCCTCACGAATCATATTGGCCAAAATACAATGGACTTGAATTGTGCCACAATCCACCATGCGGAGAGATCCAAAAGGTCGCCCACACCCACACGTATTCGCATCGAGATGGATCAAAGGGAACAGAGTCATCTCCCAAGAGATGTGGACTGTGGCCTGAATGAGGGACATAACAAGAATAAGTGCCCAAACTGCTCGGAGCTCATGAGCAACAAAGAAAAATTGTCTCCTTTGTGTTTGTATCTGTAACCCTTTAATATCAGTATTTTTAATTTTTTATCAGTTTCAGTTAATTACCTTCCAATTATATTTTTAGTTATTTTAATAAGTAATTAAAAATTACAAACACTAATTTAATTAAAACAATTAAATTTAATTAATTGGCAAAAATAAATAAACAAATTGGTAATTAATAATTAAATAAGTATTTAAATCAATTACAAGATAAGTTAACAAAAAAAATTAGTTAATTAATTTAAATTAAATAAAACATATAAATTATATTAAATTAAATAAATAAATAAATTATATTAACATACTGTAAACGGAAACCCTAAAATTTTTTTTGGAAAGTCTCATTTCATTGCCACGACTTCTCAACATTGCATACAAAAAAATAATAATAAACATGAGGAGTCCCCCTCTCTAGGGGCGACCTCCCTTGAGCAAAAATAAAAAATAAAAAAAAAATCCAATGGGAAGTCCCCCCCTCTAGGGGCGACCTCCTTTCTCCATAAAAAAAAGGCGTCCCTCTCTAGGGGCGACTTCTCAATAGCCTAAAAAAACCATGCTACTGCGGTAAATAACAGAAAAAGTATGCTAATCGGGTAATTAAAAAATAAATACATGCTACAGAGAAAAAAAAGCCACAATATACTCTGGGTGAGTAGGTTTGAGACATCAACTTTCTTATAACTAGAACAAGCTAGCAACATTTATAAGGGACATTAAATGCTACAAAGTCAAAACTGAGATAATGAATTATTTAATGAAGATTATGCACCAGAATGCTATGTTGAGTTGATTCAGAAAAATCAAAGAAGCTTATTTTGTAGGTACCATAATGAAAAGGTTAGTTCTGTCATAATTGACATGACAGCTACCACAAAAAAGGACTAAAGTTGGTGTACCTTCCTATACATATCAAATCTGCTTATGTAAGAGATCTTTCCAGCAGTCTAAAATTTTTTCCCTCTGGTGTATAACTAATGAAGGAACACTTTGGAAACATTGTGAGAGTGCATTGAAATGTTATATCGAGAATCAAGTCTCCAATCATCATCCTCTCAACCATACCCAAGCTACTGCGAATCATTCTCTGGGATTTATCACTGATTGTGTTTAGCTTGACAAAGTTCGTAACGCACTGAGTTACCTTTTTGTGTTCAAGCAATAGAAATCCCACAAACCAAATTCCTTGTATCCTTGTACCTTGTTTCATTCTACCTAGGGGTGGCAAAGTGATTCATTTATCCATCATCCATCCAATTCATCCATAAAGAAATCCATCCAATCCATCCATTACAAACAAAAAAACTAAATGGATTGGATCCAATCCATCCATTTAATTTAATGGATAGTTAGTCATCCATCCACTATTTTTCTAAATCCATTGGATTACAATAGGGGTGGCAAATGGATGGAATGGATAATTTTTTGAATTGTTCATAAAAAATATTTTTAATCATAAAAAATATTTTCAATACAAAAAATATTTTTAATTATAAAAAAATATTTTAATCAAAAATAATTTTAATCATAAAAAATATTTTAATTAAAAATATTTTTCTCTCTCCAATCTTTCCCCTCTCTCTCATCTCTCTCTCCCACCTCTCTCTCTCATCTCTCTCCCCTCTCTCATCTCTCTCCCCTCTCTCATCTCTCCCCTCCCTTGTCTCTCTCTCTCCCCTTTCTCTCATCTCTCTCCCCTATCTCGCTCTTTCTTATCTCTCATCTCTCTCCCCTCACTCCCTCTCTCTCATCTCTCTCCCCTTTCTCCCTCTCCCTCTCATCTCTCTCTCCCTCTCTCTCCCTATCTCCCTCTCTCTCATCTCTCATCTCTCTCTCTCTCTCTCTCTCTCTCCATCTCTCTCCCTCCCCTCTATCTCTCATCTCTCCCCTCTCTCTCTCATATTTCCTCTCTCTCCCCTCTCTTTCCCCTCTCTCTCATCTCACTCCCCTCCCCTCTATCTCTCATCTCTCCCTCCTCTCTCCTTCTCTCCCTCCCCTATCTCCCTCTCTCTCTCATCTCTCATTTCTCTCTCTCCTCCCCTCTATCTCTCATCTCTCTCCCTCTCTCTCATCTTTCCTCTCTCTCTCCCCTCTCTCTCATCTCACTCCCTCCCCTCTATCTCTCATCTCCCCTTCTCTCCCTCTCTCTCATCTCTCCCCTCTCTTGTCTCTCTTTCTCCCCTTCCTCTCATCTCTCTCCCCTATCTCCCTCTCTCTCTCTCTCTCCTCTCTCTCTCCTCCCCTCTATCTCTCATCTCTCTCCCCTCTCTCCTCTCTCTCCTCTCTCTCTCATCTCACTCCCCTCCCCCTCTCTCTCCCTTCTCTCCTCTCCTCTCTCTCCCTTCTCTCCCTTTCTCTCTCTCTCTCCCCTCTCTCTCTCTCCCTTTCTCTCATCTTTCTCCCTATCTCCCTCTCTCTCATCTCTCATTTCTCTCTCTCCTCTCTATCTCTCATCTCTCTCCTCTCTCTCATCTTTCCTTTCTCTCTCTCTCTCTATCTCCTTCTCTCTCTCATCTCTCATTTCTTCTCTCTCCTCCTCTATCTCTCATCTCTCTCCCTCTCTCATCTTTCCTCTCTCTCTCTCTCATCTCACTCCTTCCCTCTATCTATCATCTCTTTCTCCTCTCTCCCTTCTCTCCTCCTCTCTCCCCTCGATCTCTCTCTTCTTTCTTCCTTCCTTCTCCCCTCTCTCTCCCTTCTCCCCTCCGTCTCACCCAGTCTCCCGCTGGTACATTTATTTTCATGTTTCCCACTCAAACTCACGCTTGAACGTTCAATTTGCATCCGACAATCAAACGCCGTGTTTTAACTAATTCATGTCTAATCAATATTCGTCTTCTAAAAAAAGAAAGCAATGCTTAATATTCATTTTATTCGTTTAGCGTAAAATTCTAAAGACGAGAATTGAAAACATATTAATCATACAAAAAGATGTACCATTCGTTTAGCTTAATATATATTTTTTTGTGAATATATAGCTTAATATTGAATATGCGTTTCAATATTGCGTAATATTCATTTAGCTTAAAATTCTAAAAACGAATTTCTTAATATTCATATTCGAAAAAATAAGGCAATTCTAACTAGTTTTTTTTATAAATAAACTGATTCAGTTTAATATAGCTATTTATTTTTTTGCCAGTCTTTTTTTATTAGTCCAGTCTTTGATAAGGGTACTAAAAATCTCCCAGCTTTTTTTTTTCCAAATGGGAATAAAAATTGATTATTATTATTATGCTAAGATATAGTCAGCAATAACACATTATTCTTCCGTAAAAAAAGCAACACATTATTCAATTACAAATTTTGAAAATTCCAGTTTGTAATTAATTTTCTTGATGGGGCTATACCGACGACCGACAAGGGAGAGCAGTCAGTGGTAATGGAAAACGTGATTGAATCCATGGAAATGTGACCGGGACCAGTTTTAATTGGTTTAACAGTTTTGAAACCATTTATGAAACGATTGGCAATAACCAAACTGTTTTTGGGAAAAAATATATGATTTTGTTCTAGAAGTGTGATTCTTGTGAAAGAGGGAGAGACAGGGGAGAGAGGAGAGAGAGATAGGGGAGACAGGGGAGAGAGGGAGAGAGAGGGGAGAGAAAGAGGGGGGGAGATAGAAGAGAGAGGGAGAGGGGGAGAGAGAGGAGAGAGACAGGGAAGGGAGAGAGGAGAGAGAGGGAGAGAGAGAGGAGAGAGGGGAGTAATATGTTTTTTTATGATTAAAAATAATTTTTTTTTCTAATTAAAATATTTTTTATGATTAAAAATATATTTTTATGATTAAAAATATTTTTTTGTAATTAAAAATATATTTTATGATTAAAAATATTTTTTGTGATTAAAAATATTTTTGTTGATTAAAAATAACTTTTATGGATGGATTGGATATCTATCCATAAAAAAATTGTTACTGGATGGATTGGATGATTTTTTTTTTAAATGGATGATGGATGGATTGGATTTTCTTGATGAAATTTTAGTGGATGGCAAATTGGTAAATGGATTTTTCCAATCCATCTATTAGGAAAGTTTTGAAGTTTTGAAGCCATTTTATGACATTACGACTCTATTCTCAGACAGCACTTATCCAACGACAAACCTTTATAAGAGAGAAAGGAGAGGGGGAGGGAGGAGAGGGAGGAGAGAGAAAAAGATAGGAGAAAGAGAGAGATAGGGGAGAGGAGGGAAAGAGAGAGATAGGGGAGAGAGAAGAGAGAGAGGGAGAGAGAGATAGGAGAGAGAGAGATGAGAGAGAGAGATGAAAGAGAAGGAGAGAGATGAGAGAGAGTGGGAGAGAGATGAAAGAGAGAGGAGAGAGGGGAAAGAGAGATGAGAGAGAGATGGGGAGAGAGAAGAGAAGGGAAAGAGGAGAGAGGGAGGGAGATAGGGAGAGAAAGGAGGAGAGAGATATGGGGAGAAAGAGATATGTGTGTGTATATATATATATATTTTTAATAGTTAAAAATATTTTTTGTAATTAAAATATTTTTATGATTAAAAATAATTTTTAGTAATTAAAATAATTTTTTGTAATTAAAATATTTTTTATGATTAAAAATATATTTTATGATTAAAAATAATTTTTTGTGATTAAAAATAAATTTTTGTGATTAAAATAATTTTTATGGATGGATTGGATATCCATCCATAAAAAAATTGTTAATGGATGGATTGGATGGTTTTTTTTCAATGGATGATGGATGGATTGGATTTTTTTGATGAAATTTTAGTGGATGGTAAATGAATAAATAGATTTTTCCCATCCATCCATTAGGATCCATGGATGGATTTATCCAATCCATCCATTTTGCCACCCTAATTCTACCAAACTACTTAGATGAGTGAGTGTTGTGAGAAGCTACTAGGTAGAGACTTTTTAAATTTGGAGTAAGTTTGAACTGTGGATGAAAACTATTGCAATAGTAGGCAGAGCTGTGAAAGAAAACTATCATGTGCTTTTGGCAAAGGTGTGGTCTAAAAGTGTTATAACTATTTGGAAAAAATAGTGGAAACTTAAAAGGGTGACAATTTATCCCCTCTCCTTGTAACACCGGTTCACTTCAGAGCCATGTTGGAAACTTATTCAGATGGCAAATTCTCTTTGAAGTCAGTTTATCAATATTTATGTTCTAATAGGTTTCTTGCAACTGAGATTAAACCTTTGTTTAAAAAGGTCTGGCAGCGGAAAGGTCCTAACCGAATTGGAACATTTCTTTTCATGGTAAACTTATGACCAATGTGGAGAGGGATAAAATGGGTATGACAGTCAATGTCAATTGTCTAAGATGTGATTCTTCTCTTGAGACAAATATGCACATTTTAAGGGATTGTGAGGAAGCTTTTACTCTATGGAATCAAGTTATATGTACTGAATCATGGAGCAAATTTTTAAGCCTAGGACTGCTGCCTTTGTTAGAATGGAACACGTCTAATGAAGGTATAGGCAATACCCCTTGGCCTTGGTTCACTTTTTTTAGTCTCACTGTCACTAAACTATGGAAGGACTGCAACAGTTTGGGGTATATATATCAAACATCAAAATAGGGGAATGAGTTGTGGCATATAATTACTTCTCAAGCCAGAACTATTAAGAAGGAACTAGCTCAACCACCTACATTTATAGATGATAGAAGATTTGTGATTCAGGTTGGTTCGCAACCTCCTCCATCGGGATGCTTTAAGGTGAATGTTGATGATGCTTATAACAATCACATCGGTACTTCGGGTTATGGAGGGATTGTCAGAGATGAGTTGTTTTGTTCAGGGATTCACCTATAATTTGGGTCCTTGTAGTGTTCTTATAGCTGAGATGAAAGCTGTGAGGGATTTTCCAAAATATAAGTTGGAATGTTGTAAATTCGTAATAATATATATATATATATATATATATATATATATATATAACGGTTAACTATTTGCAACAACCATTGTGTTGGTGCAGTAGTTAGACGTTGGATTGGTGACTGTTTGGGTCAGGATTCAAATGCGAACCATTGCAATTTTTGAATGTTTTCTGACTGTTTTAATAAAAAACAAAAATAAAAGGCAAAAAATTGCATCAATCAAGAATCAAACCGTGCCCCTTCACTAAGGACCAACCACCAAGCCATGAGACGCATTGTGTCATGTGTTGAACGTTATTAATATATAATGTTTCGAATTAACCAGTGTTAAAAACTCTTGGAGAGTTGTTTCCCTTTACAAAGTGGCATGAGTTGCTCTATAAATAGAGGCACTCCACATGTAGAAAAGAATACGAAATTTATTGTTTTTCCTTACCATTATCAATTTCTAAATCATTTCTTCTCTTCTCTAGTGCACGGGAGTTAGTGAGGAAATTTTATTCTGTAAACTATTATTGATTGATAGGCTTGAAGTGTTTGTGCAAACCACTTCAAGGAATCCAAAGTATCCTGAAGGAGATTCGCCAAGAACCCTTTGCATCCAATTTATCAAGATTGGTGAGGGTGAATCGAACCTAAAGCTTAGTGTTTCACACACGCTTTGGATTTATTTGTGCAATAATTTTTTCTCTTTCATTGTTCAGGTGTTGCGGCATTTCTCACAGCATCTCCATCAATTCAAGGTTCTACCAATCTTTAGGTTTGATATTGCATTTATGATTACTAATGGCTGCAACTTTAAAAGATGTTTTTCTACAACTTTGGAGAGATGGGCACTCATATGCTTCATCAAAAATTTTGTTTATTGTTAACCATGGTGAAAGGTACACAATAACTTTGGATATAATAGCTTGAAGTTCTAAATTAATGTATATTATCACAAAGGTAATCTTGTTGGTTAGATTTAACATGTGAAAGTATATCCTTACATACATGATTTAGAATCTATTCAAGTATGTGAATTTTGATAAGCATGAATATGGATGGTTTATGATGCATAATTAATGGAGTAGTAAAGAATTGATAATCTTAAATAATGTGTGCATGATTATGTGAATATAAGATAAGAATTATTTCTTGCTTATATTTTAGAAATGTTTTTTATGTGTTTTAGATTGTTCTAAAGTTGTCAAATGAGACATGCATGAAAATAGAGGATAGTAATAGAAAACCTTAATGATTTTATATCATTGTTTTGTTTGTTTCTATTATGTTAATTATCTAGTTTTACCTTAGAGCATGCTTAGACATGAACCCAAGACATAGAAACAAGTTAAGATTTGGGTTGAAAATGGCAAAAAAAAATGTGGGTCATGTGAACCAAACTCTCTGTTTAACGGATCTCATTGACCCTGGTGGTTGCAGAGGTGACTTCCAATAGTTGTGTCTTTTTTGGAAGGTTGCAACAGATTAAAGGTTAACTATAAATATTGGTTAAAATTTTAACGAAACGGTGGGTGGTCTGGTGGTAAAATGATGGCTCTATCTTCCTATAGGACAACGGTTCGTTCCAGATTTTGGCTTTTGAATAGTTTAAAATGGTTAAATTTTTCAATAATAACAATTTTAAAACAAAAGATTGCATGAGTTGGGATTCGAACTCGGGATGCAAGGTTTTTAAGGAATCGTGATGACCACCAGGACATAATTTCAGTTGCATGTTGTGGTACCATTTAATTTATAATTATCCCATTATGCTTTATGCTTCAGTTATGAGTTATGACTTTATTGCATTGTTGTGGGTAATTTGAAGTTGTTTATTGTGAGACATTTGTTAAATGCTTTAAATAATTTTATATTGTTTAATAATTGATAATATTTAAAAATAAATAAATAAGTGAATAAAAAAATTGAAATTACAATTGTAATTAATCTCGTGATTTATGACATGTTAATTTAGGAAATTGTATGAAATGCTGAATTCATGTTTAAATTCCTAAAACAAATAGAACTTCTTATGCATCTATGATTTTTATGCTAAGAAAGATGTCAAGACTTCTTCTATTAGAATTGAAATAAGTTCTAAAATGTTAGAATTAATTTGCTACTATATATGAATATGATTTACATGATTAACCAACCTTGGTATTTAAAGATAGTTTATGATCTTTAAATATGTTTGTACTTGTTGTTATGAATATTTAATACATTTATTGCATGATATCTTAAATGAATTATGATAACTAAAATAGAATTGGAATATCATAATGAAATGAGTATTGCATATTTTAGTAGCAATAAAATGGAGTTGCTTAGAAACTTGTTGTATGATATATATCAATTTGGTTAAAAACCAATGGTATAAGTATACTTACATTGTGATTGTCAACACAATCAAAGACATATATCCAATTGGATAATGGAAAGTCAATAGGACAAGTGGTCCAAATTTTGTGATAGTTATTTAATACTATCAAGAGTACATTAATTAATGAATAGAAAAATGCCATGAGACATTGGACTAAGGCATAGCTATGTGAAGAAGTTACATTTAAATTTTATAAGAAAAGGAAAGAAATCTTGCAATCCTTTGACGAAAGGATTGACAAGGGATATGATGTCTTTGAAACATTATTGGGGATGGAACTCAAGCCCATATCTAATTGATCATCAATAGTAGAAACCCAACTCACACTTGAGTAAAATCAAGTCTTGAGTTTAATGGTGAAAGTATACTATCAGAGTGATTGCAAGTACTTGTTAATAGATACATCCCAAGGTTATAAAGTACTTGGACCATAAGAATAAAAGGTGGAAGGTTGAGCTGAGCTTTTTGCTCTTAATAGACATATAGCATATATTTGCTGAGATGCATATTATGGGTGCATTTCTGATATAGTCTACCTATATGACAATGAAGTGCGGTTGCTTCATCGAGTTAAAGGGCTTGACTCTAATAGTTCTCACGAAAAGGGTACATGACACAAGGCCTTATCAAATGTGTCATATTTATAATTCAATCAATGATACCGAGATTTCATGTGTGAGTTATGCACACTTGTTCTAATGAATAGTTAGTTTAAAGCTTGTCTACCAATCTATTTTGGGATGAGTGAAACCATAACTTACTAAGTGAAGGTTCAAGTCGTGAGACACCTTTATCTGAAACCATGAGATTTCCGGAATAATGGATTTAGATCTATTTTAAAAAATGGTGGGAGATTGTGAGGGATTTTCCAAAATATAAGTTGGAATGTTGTAAATTCGTAATTGCATCAACCATTGCGTTAGTGCAGTGGTTGGACGTTGGATTGGTGATTGTTTGGGTCAGGGTTCAAATGCGAACCATTGCAATTTTTGAATGTTTTCTTACTGTTTTAATAAAAACAGAAATAAAAGGCGAAAAATTGCGTCGGTCAGGAATCGAACCGCACCCCTTAACTAAGGACCAACCACCAAGCCATGGGACGCATTGTGTCATGTTTTGAACGTTATTAATATATAATGTTTCGAATTAACCAGTGTTAAAAACTCTTGGAGAGTTGTTTCCCTTCACAAAGTGGCATGAGTTGCTCTATAAATAGAGGCACTCCACATGCAGAAAAGAATACGAAATTTATTGCTTTTCCTTACCATTATCAAATTCTAAATCATTTCTTCTCTTCTCTAGTGCACGAGAGTTAGTGAGGAAATTTTATTCTGTAAACTATTATTGATTGATAGGCTTGAAGTGTTTGTGCAAACCACTTCAAGGAATCCAAAGTATCTTGAAGGAGATTCGCCAAGAACCCTGTTGCATCCAATTTATCAAGATTGGTGGGGGCGAATCGAACCTAAAGATTAGTGTTTCACACACGCTTTGGATTTATTTGTGCAATAATTTTTTCTCTTTCATTGTTCAGGTGTTGCAGCATTTCTCACAGCATTTGCATCAATTAAAGGTTCTAACAAAAGCACTACTTAACAACATCAAGGTTTCTCACGATCTAAACCCACTAAATGTCGTTTTTAGACTGATTCTTCTATTATTGTGAAGATGGTTGCTGTCCGTTCTACTGCTAACATTCTTCTTAAATCTCTTTTGGAAGAGATCATTTTATTCAATTCTTCTCAATGATTGGCAAGTGATCCCAACACTCTTTTCGGGAAGCCAATTTTTGTGCATATTTTTTAGCTAAGAGTGGCTTCAATGACGTCCCATTACAGTTAGAGTTAGTTAATATGGTTAGTCCTTTGCTTGGTTTGTATGTTAATAAGGATTATAGAGGATGTCTCATCCATCGGTTTATTACTTTAGTTTATAAATGATCCTCCTTTTTTATCAAAAAAAAAAAATGAAATATTTAACTTGTTATAAAATTAATATAGTTGCGCATTAATTTATATCCGCACATATGAATTTAGAAATTCAAGAGATAAATTATCAAATTATATATTAAGCTATAAAATTTTTAGATAATTTTTTTCTTCAAAACTTTAAGAAACGCACCTAATGTTCTCATTCATCACAACTATAATAGGAAATTACTCCACAAGTAAATAATTTTTTTGAATGAATACAGAGTAGTCACGGCTAAAAGTCAGAGACTATCCCTTAAGATACTGAAATCTATTTAAATGATTGACCTATCTTAAGATATGTTTTTATCCATATACATGAGTCGAGATTCAAATCTCCTAACAACATGTTTAAGGGACCCAGTTATCTATCAACTGAGCCACACGATGGTGGTCACAAGTAAATATTACTCGATAGAGTCTTTGAAAAAAAAAATGATCACACAATCATCTCTTGTATTTTTTTTTGGTTAAAAAGAGAGAGAGAGAAAAAGAGAAGACAATCATCTATTGTATTTGATTGTCTGATTTGAATATATAATAATATGTAGATTTCTTTATTAAAATATATTCTATTTTTATTTTTCACTTTCATTAAAATATGTAAAAACATCTATTGTATTTGATTAAAATATGTATTTTTTGGTTAAAAAGAGAGAGAGAGAAAAAGAGAAGACAATCATCTATTGTATTTGATTGTCTGATTTGAATATATAATAATATGTAGATTTCTTTATTAAAACATATTCTATTTTTATTTTTCACTTTCATTAAAATATGTAAAAACATCATTTTATTGATATCAATTTCGCCTACCATTAAACCAAACATACATTTTTGTTTTCAAAAATTTATATTCAAAAAGAAAAAATAATAAAAGAAGTATTCTTTTAAAAAACTTATATAAATATTAAAAAATAAAATAACCAATAACATAATTCTTTTTATAGAATTTAATTGATATGTACCGACAGTGTAAAAAATTTTTACACTGTTTTCCAATCATATTTCACCATGTAGGTGTTTGTTGACATATTTTAAGAAATGATATAAAAAAATTAACACAATAGTGATATATGCTTGGACGATAGTGTTAAACCATTTTACAGTGTTGGTACATATCAAATAAGCTCTTCTTTATATAATCAAGTATTTTTAAAATAACATATTTTTAATAACATGTCGATCAGCACAGAGTGGATAGTCTTAGTAGCCTTCTTGGTTTCTCAGCTGGTTGTCTTCCTTTTAATTATTTGGGGGTCCCTCTTTTTTTAGGAAAGTCTAAAGTTGTTCACTTGCAACCAATTGCTAATAAAATAAAGTGAAACTTTCCTCTTGCAAAGGTAAGATGCTTTCTATCATGGGTAGAGTGAAATTGGTCAACTCTGTCATTCAAGGTATGTTGCTTTATAGCTTTCTTGTATATCCTTGGTCGGTCTTCGTGCTTAAAATTATTGATCTTGGATTAGAAATTTTATTTGGTCTGATGATATTAACACAAGGAAGGTTGGGATTGTGGCTTGGCATAAAATTTGCGCTCCCTTTCAAGAAGGTGGGCTTAGTATTAGATCCATTAGGACTATTAATGAAGTTGTTATGCGCTCTCTTAGTTGAAACCTGTTGACTTCTGATTGCCAGTGGGCTAACTTCTTCAGAGCTAAATTCGGTAGAAAAAATGTTCCGATTTCTAGATATATTAAATCCTCAATTTGGCCAGGTTTAAAGCTGCACCTGCAAGTTTTCGTGATCATTGCCATTGGATCCTTGGTAAGGGTGATAAAATTAACTTTTGGAAGGACGCTTGGTTGTTGCAGCCTATTGTTGATATTCTTGATATTCCAGATCATGTCTCTTTGCATCTTACTTCAATTGTTAAGGACTTCATTGAGAATAAGTCATGGAGATTGCCTAGATACTTAGAAGTGAAATTTCCTCTTTTAGTTGCTGAAATTTGGAATTGTTGTAGTCCTCAGTATGATGGCTCGGATACCCTTATTTAGAAAGGATCTAAAAATGGAATTCTCTCTTTTAAGGGTGCTTAATATCATGTTAAACCTATCGGTTCAAGTGTTGATTTGGGTAAGCTTATTTGGAACTCTTGTATTCCCAAGATCTTTTTTGATATGGCGGCTGCTTCATTCAAAAATGCCAACAGATGAAAACTTGATTAATAGGGGTTACATTACTGTCTCGGTACGTAGTCTTCAGGGTGCGGCGGCTGAGTCTTCTAATCACCTTTTTTTGGGTTGCTTTTTTGCTACATCTATTTGGTCTTGGTTATCCTCATTGTTAAATGTTAAATTTGATACTTCAACTTTCTCTAGCCACTTGGCCGCCTATCATCATAATCGGAGCTCTCAGTTAAAGGATGTAGTCTTAGCGGCTATTATTCACTGTATCTATTGCATCTGGTTTTGCAAGAATGAGCTTCGTTTTAATAATCAGTGTATACGATTTACACATGCCATTAATTTATTATTATCTCCTATTCAGCTTTCTGGTAATTTGTCGAATGGTTGTATGCATCCTTCCATTGATGAATTTATCGTTCTTAAGGCTTTCAACATTGTTGGTCATGCCAACAGATGAAAACTTGATTAATAGGGGTCACATTCTGTCTCGGTATGTAATCTTTGTGGTGTGGCGACTGAATCTTCTAATCACCTTTTTCTGGGTTGCTATTTTGGTACATCTATTTGGGCTTGGTTATCCTCATTGGTAAATGTTAAATTTGATTCTTCAACTTTCTCTAGCCTCTTGGCCGCCTGTCATCATAATTGGAGCTCTTAGTAAAAGGATGTGGTCTTAGCGGCCATTATTCACTGTATCTGGTGCATCTGGTTTTGTAGGAATGAGCTTTGTTTTAATAATCAGTGTATATGGTTTACACATGCCTCTAATTTATTATCTTCTCCTATTTAGCTTTCTAGTAATTTGTCGAATGGTTGTATGCATCCTTCCATTGATGAATTTGCCGTTCTTAAGCCTTTCAATATTGTTGGTCATACCAACAGATGAAAACTTGATTAATAGGGGTTACATTATTGTCTCGGTACGTAGTCTTTAGGGTGTGGCGGCTGAATCTTCTAATCAACTTTTTCTGGGTTGCTCTTTTGCTACATCTATTTGGTCTTGGTTATCGTCATTGTTAAATGTTAAATTTGATACTTCAACTTTCTTTAGCCTCTTGGACGCCTATCATCATAATTGGAGCTCTCAGTTAAAGGATGTGGTCTTAGCGGCTATTATTCACTGTATCTGGTGCATTTGGTTTTGCAGGAATGAGCTTCGTTTTAATAATCAATGTATACGGTTTACACATGCTACTAATTTATTATCTTCTCCTATTCAGCTTTCTGGTAATTTGTCAAATGGCTGTATGCATCCTTCCATTGATGAATATATCGTTCGTAAGGCTTTCAATATTGTTGGTTATGCTCCTAAGGCAGGGTTATTCAGGTTGATTGGTTTTCCCTTAAATGTGGGTGGATAAAGGTTAATATTGATGGTTCAGCTATAGGTAATCTCGTTCATGCTTCTTGCAGTGATATTTTCAGAGATGGTAGAGCTGCCATCTTGGGTTGTTTCTCCCATTATATTGGTATTCATAGTTCCCTGCATATAGAGATTATGGTTACGATCTTGGCCATAAAGATTACTTACGATCGAGGTTGGCTTAATTTATGGCTTGAATGTGATTCTATGTTGGTTATATCTGCTTTTAAGGATCCTCTCATTGTTCCTTGAAGCCTAAGAATTAGATGAAATAATTGTTTCCTTCTTACTCAGCGGATCAATTTCTCGGTCTCTCGTATTTACAGAGAATGAAACAAGTGTGTTGATAGGCTAGTTGCTTTTGGCAACTCTAGTCGTTGTTATAGTTGGTGGGATATTGTTCCCTTTTTCCTGCTAGATGATTTTTTTTCCCAATAGATACTGGTTACCTAATTTTAGATTTGCATGAGCATTATGGGTTTTGGCCTAGTCTCCCATGGTTTTGTATTCCTTATTCATTTTCTATTTTTTAATAAACTAGTGTATTGACCGGTTCCTTGCAAGGATTATCAATATTGGTTTTGAATATATTTAATGTGTAAATATATGTTTGATAAAAAAAATTAGAAAAGTTATTAAAACATCTAAGTTTTTCGAAAAATTATTATGAAGTAGTGTGTGTGTGTGTGTGTGTGTGTGTATTTACACATATGCTACCCAGTTTTAAAATAAAAAAATTAAAAGATTAAAAGATTTTGTATAACACTGTTAATAGTTATAAACATGTCTTATTAAAATCATATAAATAGCCATTAAGAACTACAATATAAACATAAAAAGAGTTGAGTATAGCAAAAGTAGAAAGTAATAAAAACAAAAACATATACACTATATTTTAGAAAAGTATATATTCAAAAATTATATTAATGTATTTCTAATAAAATAGTCATCAATAGTAATTTATATAATAATATTCATTCATATAAAATATTCAATTTCCTAACAATATATTTTTTACTCTTTAGTTTTAATATTAATAAATTTTTACATAGTGATTAACATGTTTTTGTATAAAATATTCATCTTCATATGATATATTTTTACCTTTTGTGTATCCTATTTTTATTTATAATTACTTTTATGACTCACATATTAATAAACTTTTTGTAAATTTCTCATTTCTATGCATAGTAAGTATTCACCTTTAAATCTTAATACGCTTTAAAAAAATGTTTTATGTAATAAAATTTTATATTTCGCAACATATTTTGTAAACATATATGGATTTAGAATACGTCTATCAATTATGACGATAATGATGTTGAGTAGATTACAATTAATATATAGTTATTCTTAAAGTTGCAGTAAAATAAATAGATCAGACATAATAAATAGAACTATAACAAATAAAAGAAAAGAAAATATATTGAAAACCAAAAAAAATTAATTAATTGTCGTAGGAATTAATTCATCAAAAAAAACTGAAAATACTGTATTAGGAATTAAGAATAAAAAAAGTTAAATTATATGATGATATAAACTTTTAAAATATATAAGACTTCATTAATATAATTTTATTTAGTGTAGTAAATAAATGAGAAAGAATATTAATAAGTCATTTTTATAATTGTAAATAAATACAATTTAACTTTTTCTATACATAAAAATATCTCAAAAATTATCATTAGATTAGTTTATGTAGAAAATTAATTTTTAATATTAAATATGTTACTTTTTTAATATTATATGTAAACACAATGTGGTTTTCAAAAGATATTACTTAAATGATTATTACTTTTTTTATATAACACTTAAATGATTATTTTGTGAATTTAAATTTTCGCATACCTAAATTTATAAGCTTTTTTTTTATCATATGTCTATTTTAAACTATGTGCTAATATTAAATAAAAATAGTGGAAGAATTATATTTACTCAATTTTTCTTCATAATCTATATATGCCAAGTCATTAAGTAATACGGTAAAAGTTAAGATTAATTTGAATGACTCTATACTTTAAATCTGTGATTGATCAGAATCAGATTATCAAGATGTCATTATTCCTGGTTAAGAAAAAGATTCATTAGTTGTAATATTTACTCAATAATGCTTAACGAAAACAATCTCTCTAATTTTAAATTTCATTTTTTTATCATTTTTCTTCTCAAGGCAAGCTTATATTTATCTTATAAAAATATATTTTTATTTTTTTAATATATATGACATTTGAAATTTTCTTACTAGCCTTTTTTGCAGCTTATATGTTTTTAGATAGTGCAAAAGACTTAAAAGAGAGATTTCTAGAAAGAAAAAATTAATTGAACTACAGAGAAAATAATAAAGTAATCTAAGAGGTTATCAAACATACATTCATAGTTGAATAACATTATATTGAATTGAAATTACAACCGAAAAGAGAGAAAACGTACACTTGAGAGAATAAAATTTGGACAATAAAAGGAGGAAGAGAGTTAAAATTCATTAATAATATAATAAAAGATATTAAAAGTATTAATTCAAAGTTAAAATTCATTAATACTATAATAAAAGGTATTAAAAGTATTAATTCAAATTCAAAATTAAAAGATTTGAAATAATATTGACACCATTATGGAAATTATTCATTTCTTACCATATCAATTGAAATGAATAATCAATAACACAAAATCATAATTGATATGCTTTGATAATGGCCGATTAAAATAATCAAAAAATAAAATAAATAGCTTTAGGCAGAAAAAAAATATGTAGTTTTGACACATGGCGTGGTCGCACATGGCAAAACTCCATTTTCTAATAGATACTACCTCTGGTCCCATATATAAGAAAAAGATTCAAAAAAAAATTTGGTCCTATTTATAAGAAAAGGTCACAAGTTTTTAGATATACTAATTGCTAAAGTGACTTTTATACCCTTAGTCCATGTTTACTATAAATTCATCTATTTCCCATATAGGTGGGTGTGAAACATTTAATGTAAGGGTTATATTTGGAACAACCTTTCAAAATTATAACATTAAATAAACCTCATTGGTTTTTTATTTTTGTCTTCTCTTATATATGGGACCAGAGATAGTAATAGATACTCCCTCCGTTCCTTTTTACATGTCGATTTTTTAGCGAAATTTTGTTTCTAATTACTTGTCATTCTCAAAGTTTAAGGTTGCATTAATTACATGTTTGTCAATTATACCCTTAACTATTTATTACAGAGAGAGAAATATGTTCTGTAGAATAATGAATGATCAAGGGTATCACATGGAAAAAGACTAATAATTTTGTTTCTGATCACCCTTAACTATATCTTTCTCCCAAGGCGGTCCAATCGTTGCTTGCCACGTGTCAACACTTCATTAGACCACCATTGGTCCAATTGTAGGGTGCCACGTGTTCCTTCTGGATAAGTATTTGATCTCTGACCTTGCGCGCCACACGTGTCCAACACATGTTCCACGCATGTCGCGCCCGCCCCACACACTCCACACGCGCCTCACGCGCTTCTGTCCAATTTTTCGCGATTTCTCCAATTCTAACGCTAGTACTATCCTAAACTTGATATCATAACACTTAAACATCATTCTAAACATATAGGGCATCTAATTGACCTTAGGATCAAGATTTCCAATCCTAATTGCTTGGTCAAAAGCTCGCACTCTCACTTAGGTTACTAGTACTCAAAAGCCCTTGTTCTGACTCCGATTGCTCTCAAATTTCACGTGGTTGCTAAAATTCATATAAAAACCCTATAAAACACTCCTTTACCTCTATCTCACCTTTAAAACCTCATAACTCATACGTGCACATACACGATGGCACAGAAAACACATACACGACCTAACACTCAGGTACACTATCAAATCCAAGGTAACACACCTAGGCACACATAAATACACTTATTCACACATAATCATACATTAAGCAAGGTTAGAAAATTGAGCACATTACAGTTTTCCAATGTTTTCCTTAATAAGCATAGGTGGCGGCTCCGTTAAAAGTTTTGGGTGGTTTTCACATAATGGAGCAAAGATTGTACAATAGTACATGCTTTTTATGAATGTAGCCACCAATCATTGAAGAAAAGACAACATTTCACAATAGGAAAATGACTAAGTCTAAACAGACATATTTCATTATTGGCTATAAATACCCGAATAATGAAGAACAAAGTAGAACATGAACAAACAGTGTTGAAACTCTGTAGAATTCAATTCACGTCGCTTCATTATTTAAGAGTTCACATTTAGTATCCTATCTTTTCAGAGTTATTTCAATTCACCAGAGCATTAAATTACATTCTCTCTTGTTGTGAGTTGGTGCGTATGTATTCAATGCTCTTTCTTTTGTAATATTGTTAGACTGAGTGAAATTCTGTTGTATTAAGGGATACAAAGGTGTTGTATTTCCATAAGGTTGCTACAACTATAGCTAGGTGGGATATGAGATACTTGTACGGTTTGTAATCAGTTTGATTATAGTGGAAAGTCCTTCAGACAAAGAGACTAGACATAGCTTTCAGTTAGGAAGTGAGCTAGTATAAATCACCTTGCGTGATTCTTTTTTTCCATGTTCTTTAAGCTTATTTTATTTTACTGTGATTCACCAATTGGGAATTGAAGTTGTTATAATTTTTTTATAAACTTGACAAAGTATTTTTGAAAACCTCTAGACGTTCAAGACTAAATGCGTCTAGTTGAAGTTAGTGCATCTGCACTAACGTAAATGCTCATTAAGGCTCACAAGCTTATCCGTGTCTACCTTAACAACGTATTTGAAAAGGTTGCGAAAAGATTTTGAATACATAATTCAACCTTTTCTTGTGTTATTGGTAAGCCAGGTTAAGCCGAGTTGGCTTACGGACTAAAGCTCACATTAACACTTCTAGTCACCTGAACCGTTGTCATAGATGAAGAGTTGTAAAGGCTCATGAAGGAGCTTGATGACACAACTTTTAGAGAGGAGGACAACAAAAGGACTATTTTCAAAGGAGAGATATTGCAGCCAGAGCTTGTTGTTGGGGAACTCCGAAATGACGACATCAAGGACCACAAAATTCTTTATTGATGAACTCAAGGAATGCTTTTCTTCAATCTTGAGGTGCAAGAACCTGTTTTTGGTTGAAATGTTTCTAGCTCTCTTGTAGTTGTAGAAGTAGCGTGTGTTTGGTTTCGCGTTTGCATCTTCAATCTCGCGTCCCAGTCCATTTCCACCGCGATTTCATAGAAGCTCCAAAACTAATAAGCTTCTGCGGTGCCGTGCTTTTTCGTCGTGATTTTGCTAAACATGCCACTGGACCAAACAGAGGCGTAGTATCTCTTTTTCATCCAGTTCCGTTTTGCACGATTGCCAAACACAAATAGATCTTAAGCGTCAGGTACAAACCCTATCCTTAGCTCTCTTCTTTACGCTTTCTTGATTTACATCTCTTGTGATCTGTTTTCTAAAATACCACTCTCTTGATTCAATTTCTGTCCAACTTCTATTTATGTAGCTCACACTTTCCAATCCACTTAACTAGATTGATTTCCAATAAACATTTTTTTTCCCCTTGCCATGTATCTTCTACCTGAGACTATCCTATTCGAGTAGTCGGCACTAAATGCTGACACATTTCTCAACAAAGATATAAACCTTGGTTCAGCACGTTATAGGTGAGTAGCCTTTCCGTTAGACCAAATTCCCGTTAGTTTTTCTACTTTTATTTTTTTTACTTTCACAAATAATTATAAAAATATCATTTTATTTTTACTTTATCTGCTTTCAAAGATTTATATTAAAAAGGTAAAAACGATAAAAAAAAAGTATTTTTTTTAAATTATATAAATATAGCACCCAAAAAAAAATGATATACATATTTTAAAAAAATCAAAATAATATAATTCTTTTATAATCATAAAAAATAAAAAGATTTACCAGTTTACTTGGTGGTTTGTTGGTTTGATGGACGTCTTTCAACCTCGGCTCGAAGCCTACAATGTTCATTTTGATTATCTGGATTCTCTTTTGAGTGCGGTGAGTAGGGAACAACGTAAGGTATGTTGTTAGATTGTGCTAGACATGATCTACACTCAACACTTGTTTCATCTCTGCAAAGTCCCCAATATTCAAGCTTTCCAAACAAGGTTTTTCAGCACTTCCTCTTCTATATTAGATCTCTGCACAAAACCACAACACCTTCAACAAATCCATGCCAGGTTCTTCCTCCATGGCATCCACAAAAACTCTGCTCTTTCCTCCAAACTTATTGATTGCTATGCCAAGTTTGGACTCTTAAATTTATCCCATAAACTCTTCCACTTCACTGAAAACCCAGATTCAGTTCTCTACAGTGCAATCCTAAGAAACTTGTCTCAGTTTGGTGAATATGAAAAGACCCTCCTTTTGTATAAACAAATGGTTGAGAAATCCATGTACCCAAATGAAGAGAGTTTCTCATCTGTTTTGAGGTCTTGCTTTTCTGTGTCTCATGAACAAGGAGAGATGGTTCATGGACAGATAGTGAAACTGGGAATGGATGCATTTGACTTGGTTGGAAATACTTTGATAGAGTTGTATGGCATGAATGGTTTTTTGAATGGGCATGAACTATTTGAAAGAAAGTCTGTAACAGAATTGAATTATTGGAATAACTTGATTTATGAAGCTTCTGAAAGTGGGAAAATGGAGGAAAGCTTTCAACTCTTTAGTAGGATGAGAAAAGAGAATATCCAACCTAATTCAGTTACTGTGATTAACTTGTTAAGGTCAACTGTTGAGTTAAAATCATTGAAGTTAGGACAAGCCCTTCATTCTTTGGTTGTTGTGAGCAACTTGTGTGAGGAACTAACTGTGAATACTGCACTGTTGTCAATGTATGCTAAGTTGGGTAGCCTAAAAGGTGCAAGATTGCTGTTTGAGAAAATGCCTGAGAAAGACCTTGTAGTTTGGAACATAATGATTTCGGCATACGCGGGGAACGGGTGCCCTAAGGAATCCTTAGAATTTGTACATTGTATGGTTAGATCAGGGATTAGACCTGACTTGTTCACAGCAATCCCTGTGATTTCTTCAATCACACAGTTAAAATGTAATGAGTGGGGAAAGCAAGTGCATGCTCAAGTGATAAGAAATGGTTCAGATTATCAGGTATCCATTCATAATTCTCTTATTGACATGTATTCCGTGTGCAATGACTTAAATTTGGCACAGAAGATTTTTGGCTTGATAATGGACAAGACTGTGGTTTCATGGAGTGCAATGATCAAAGGGTATGCAATGCATGGCCAGTGCCTTGAGGCTCTGTCTCTATTCATAGAAATGAAGTTGAGTGGTACTAGAGTTGACTTTGTCATAATCATTAACATCTTGCCTGCGTTTGCGAAGATAGGGGCATTGCATTACGTAAGATACTTACATGGATACTCATTGAAAGCCAGCCTTGATTTGCTCAAATCCCTCAAGACGTCGCTTCTTAGTAGCTACGCAAAATGTGGATGCATAGAGATGGCCAGAAAGCTTTTTGATGAAGAGAAAAGCGGCCATAAAGATATAATTGCATGGAACTCTATGATCAGTGCATATTCTAACCATGGAGAGTGGCTTCAATGTTTTCAGTTGTACAACCAAATGAAACTATCAAATGTTATACCAGACAAAGTAACATTTCTGGGGCTGCTCACAGCTTGTGTTAATTCAGGCCTTGTGGAAAAAGGGAAGGAGATTTTCAAGGAGATGGTGGAAATATATGGTTACCAACCTATTAAGGAACACCATGCTTGTATGATTGATCTACTAGGGCGCGCTGGACAAATTGATGAAGCAAGCAAGATAATAGAAACTATGCCTTTAAAATCAGATGCCAGGGTTTATGGTCCCTTGTTGAGTGCCTGTAAGATGCACCCAGAGACCCGTTTCGCAGAACTTGCAGCTCAGAAGCTCATAAACATGGAACCTAAAAATGCTGGAAACTATGTATTGCTATCTAATATATATGCTGCAGCAGGAAAATGGGACCAAGTTGCTAAAATGAGGGCTTTTCTTAGAGATAGAGGACTAAAGAAAACGCCAGGTTGTAGCTGGCTAGAATTAAATGGACAAGTGCATGAGTTTCGTGTTGCAGATCAATCTCATCCAAGGTCGGAGGATATATATTCAGTATTGAAAGTACTGGAGTTGGAAGCAGGGGATTTGGAGGATGATCTTGAACTCTTTGAACCTTCTATTTTTTAAGGGATATGAATTGCATATCAATCAACTAAGGCACCTATAAGAGCTAAACACTTGATATGCCAAATTCACTGGACTATTGATCATGGCCTTCAAAGTCTCATACTTTATAGCTACATTTTTTTTTTTGCCATCATTGAAGTGATGCATTCGATGGTATTAAACAAGGAAAATGAATCTCTTCCTCATAAAGCAATTTTTTTTTATTTTTTTTTTATTTTTACCTTCCAAATGTTCTCTCCCATATCTTGCTCCACTCATTACATGTTTTGTTTAGCTAGTAGAAAAATATCATAAGTATGACTCATAAACTAGGGAATTGGCCTAAAAAGTTGGAAGTTTAAATTTTTGTATGCCAACAATATGCTAGTTATATCTGCTGGTGCCTCTGTTCAAAGGGACGTTTTTCAATTCCAAAAGTTCATCGTCACGTACCATTGACTCCTCCTCTTACTATTTGTTTTGTTAACTAGTTCCTGTTTAGCACGGATAACAAAGAAAAATAGAACTTAGAGTACTTAAGTTTTTTTGTGGAAAAATAGTTTTTTTTTTGGAAAACGGTTTAGTCATGTGTTTTTAGTGTAATCTATTATCTATTTAAGAAACATAACTGCACTAAGGACACATGGTAAAAGTTCATTCATCTGTTTTCTTGTTAAAAACCAATTTCTTACAACTACATTAATTGCTCAATTCTATATTTACCCTTATTTATTATGAGACCACTTAACATTTCTTGGTCCTAAATATATATAAGAAACAAAGTCTTATTTTCAACCACATTAATTGTTTAGTTCCATATTTACCCTTATTTATTATGAGATCACTTAACAATGAACTCTCATGTTTCTTTCTCTTTAAGTTATTTCATGCAAAGGGTATTTGGTGGAAAAAAAGTTAAAATTAGAGCAACATTAATTAAAATTTACCCATTTCAACACAATTATTTGGTTTTTATGATTTTGTCAAATATTTTTTATGTATAAGACCAGAGATAGTAATAGATAGATGTATCCGACTCAATTTCACTTTGGCTTATTGGCTTGGCATTGGGAAAAGTTAATCGTGGTGGAATTTTGCTATCATTGTGTTCACTGCTGGTGGCACCCAAGAAAAGGCTAGGTATCTTTCAAGCTGTAATAAACTGAGACCAGTTATTTCCCTATTTGTATTTCCCTAGTACACGCAACTGAAAACAAGGAGGGAGATATGGATGTTGGGGAAACATACAGGGACGAAGCCAGACTTGCATCATATTAGGGGTCAACTATAAAAATATTAAAATGTTGATTATATTAAAAAACAATCAAAATACAGAATGTCTCTCCAATATGTCATAAAAATAAGAAACGCGTGGCTCTATTCTACTTTTAAGCGACCATAGGATATTTTCTTTCTCATGATTTATATAGAAAAAGTAGTCTCCTTTTCTTATTTAAGTTACCAATAGTGCCAGGAATCAGTAGCGCGGCGCTGAAAACCTAGCGTCTTTCTCTCTAATTCTTTCTTCTACTTTTCTCTTCCTTCGTCCTCATCTACCGGAGAGGGGTAGTTTTTTGCCTTTTTTTGGCTTGGAACCACCCCTCTACATTGTTTTTTCCTCTCTTTTTATCTAAATAAATGATTTTTCCACATAAATCTAGTTTTTTTTAATGTTTTTTCGTGTTTTCGTCATCTGAGTGCGGCGTTGTTTTGTTCGTCGTCTTGGTGCGGTGTTCTTTGGTTTTCCGTCTTGTTGCGGGTTCGTTTGGTTTAGATTGACAGATCAGCTTCGTTCCATTACAAAGTCAATCAACAGGTGAGCGTCAACGTTACAGATCTGGAGTGCTAATGATAGTCACTGCCAACCTCAGTATCCTTTCCCCCTACAAATGGCTCCTGAGCATCCACTTCAGCCTTTATTTTTGAAAAAGTTAATTAAACTTAGGGCTTTGTGGGCCAAAATATGAAAAAAGTGGGCCAATCAGCCCACTTCGTGGGCTGGCCCTAAGGATGGGCCAATTTTTTTTTCCAGATTATAAAAAAAATAAAAGTCCCATGGGCTGGCCCTAGCCCACGGGGCTTTGTGGGCTTTTTGTCCGTATGGGCTTTTACACCAGCGAGCTTTTTTGTCCTATGGGCTTTTTGGCCCCAACCCATATGGGTAGGGCTGGGCTGACCCAAATGGGCCAAATTGACACCTCTAAGATTGGTGGGGCCTATGCACATGGCTTGGCCCTCATTGGTCCATTTGGGCCGCCAACTTGCTTCCCAAGTTAAGGGATTTCACTACGATGTTTTATCGCTTGATTGGGCGCGCGACGTTTCACGTACATTAGGTTTTTACACCGATCGTTCTAAAAATCATTCTATTTTATCAGTCCACGACTAAAATTTATTATGAAGTAGAAATGTCCCTCATGACCTCAAAATGTACCCTTGTATCTCGTTTTCTTAATGTACGATCCAAAACGTCGCAATTACGCAGTTTTTAGGCGTAAAAAATTCCCTAAATATTTTCTGTCGCCCAAAAATTCCCAACAAATTTCAATAAATCATAAATATTGGAAAAAGCTTAAATCTCAAATTTGGTGAAATTTGGATCACGTTTGGGTGTGTTTCAGTTAAAAACTCACCACGACGGATTTTTGACAAAATTCTACGTCGTAGTTTAAAATGTAAATTAGTAATGATTACTAATTCTAATTTTTCTGATCATCTAAATTTAATTCAAACAGTGGAATTACTACCAGAAAAGTCGCATTAAATACAATAGAAAACAAACAATTAAGAATTAGCTAAAAGTCAAAAATTAGGGTGTTACACAATGAAGAAAGAAAGCATAGAGAACAGTTTGGAGAACAATAGAGTCAGAGCCTAGGGCCTTGGTTTCGTTTATCCTGTTCGTTCATTTCTTAATCTTATTCTATCATATTCCTCCTTTACTCCATATTATGACCCCCTTCTATCTATTAGCCCTGATCCTTAGACAACCAATAATCTTTTCTCCCTAAGACTAATTTCTTGAATTAACCTTGGTTGAAAGCATTAAGTCCTATGATAGTCTAGGAGTTTGAATTGGTCAAAAGGTCCTATATCTCCCATTTTCGGTTCCGTTATAATTCCACAATTCCTTTATAGGTCCATTAAATAACCCTGAATCCTCCTACTGATTAATTAACTAAAATATGCAATTTATTTATCTAAGGTTCCTTTATAGCCCCGTTGTAAAACCCCAGATCCTCTTCAGATAATGCAACGACTCATACATAGATAAATAAATCACAAGCAATCATAATACTAAGGGACTTTAACATGGATAATAAATTCGGAATAGAAATAGAATAAAATAGTCACTAAGACATAGCTAAGGAACTACTAAGGTAAACTACACCAAAGACCCTAGAAGAAAGCTTAGCTACTTATGTCACAAAATAGAAATGCAATATCAACAGGAAACATATTTAAGAAAATTAACAGAAACCGGGAAGGAATCTTTTATAGTCTCTAGACGAATCCTGGCTCACACTCCAAAGTCTCCTTGATGGCTCCACAGGCTCACAATTAGAATTAGGCCTTTTTCTTTCTCCAAAAGTGTCTGCCCCAAGGAAGGTTGAGCCCGTATTTATAGAGTTGGGCAAAATTAGGTCAATAGACCTTCAGAATTTCCTAATCCGTCATTATGTACGACCGTACGTCCGTAGTATATATGGCAGTACTTCACACAACTACTAAATCCAGACTTTCACGCACAGGTATATATGGCCATACTTAGGGTATGTACGGCGGTACATCTGAAAGACTTGGACGCTGGCCCATACATGCTGCAATGTACGCCCTTACTGATCATCAGGGGGTGTATGGTAGTAAATAAAGTATGTGCGGCCGTATCTCCTGCTCAGGAACCCAGAATTTCGCTCATTTTTGTCCATTTTTTGCTCAAAACTGCGTACTTTTGCTCCAAGAGGGTCCTTTTACCCTTTTATGCACAATATGAGAAAATATGAGTATTTATCAAATGGAATGCGTTAGAAACAAGGGGAAATGTACTTAAAATACCCCTTAAAATATAAAAAATTATTCACTCATCACTTCCTGTCTGCCCCAATAGTCTCTAGCCAAGTGACCCATCTTTCCGCATTGATAACACTGCTTTGGTCATGTTTCGCTTCACTATACTATACAGTCTTTAATAAGATGAAGGCCACCACACCTGAAACAGCCCTGGACTCGCATCATACCTCTTGTGCCCGATGTAGCATTAGGCTGCACCGACCTACTGTATGGGCTGGTTCTGCCCTGCTGAGATCTTCCTCATCCACCTCTGCCTCCTCCTCTATGCATACCACCCTCAGGCCACTCCCAATGGGCCCACTACTCCTTAGCTAATCTCTCTCTATCCGTGTTCTTTAATTCCATACACTGCTCCACCAGCTCCGGGAACCTTACCAGCTTCAACGACACTACTGTCCGACGTATCTCATACTTCAGCCCGTCTTGGAATCTTTTACACATTCATTCCTCACTAGGATTTAGTCAGTAGAAATCAGAATATATAAGTAATGCTTCAAAACGAGTAGCGTAATCTCCAATTGTCATTGTTCCTTGTTTCAAGCTCTCAAACTCCTTCTATTTCTCCTTGTAGTTCAATCTGGGGAAGAATTTCTCCAGAAAGCACTCTCTAAATACCTCCCAAGTCACTGCTCTACCTTGCTCTTCTAGCAACCTTTTATTACCTCTTAACTAAGCCTCTGCATTACTCACCAGCATAAAGGAAGCATAAGCCACCTTTTTCTCCTCTCACGTGGTCATTTCCAGGAAACTTTTGTCGATCTCTTGGATCCACTACTCTGCACCTTCGGGGTTAAACTCCCCGTCAAACTGTGGAGGGATTCACTTGAGGAAGGTAGTCATCCCATTGTCAACACCTCTCTCATTCCGTCTGTTCTGGGTGGCTTACAAGATCTAAGCATTTTGTTGAGTTTGTTGCAGTGTAGTGGTAGCCAACTCCCTAACAGTACGTAATGTCTCACTTGATTCGTCTCCTCCTCTAATGTAGGAATTTTCCCCTTTACCATGTTGTTTCTCAGTCATTCTCTTACGAGTAGGTCTACCCCATGGACGAGCCATAAGATATAAAGAATCATAGAGGCATATGCAATATATCTTACAAATTTATAGACTGTCATTTCTATTTAAAGCATTATAAATGACGCGGATGCTCTACCGAACTCTAGGCATAATCAATATTCGGTGGGAATATGACTAGACTTGACTAGACTCGGCCAAAATTAATACCTTAAATTTCCACAATCCGGTTAGGGTCGAACTGCTCTGATACCACAAATATAACAGTCTGCCTTCCTATTTAAGCTTAATATTAATTTAATTAACCTAAATTGCTTATTTACCGATAACGCATTAAAAAAAATTGAATTAACAAAAACTAATCAAAGGCATAAATGGAAAAACAACATGTCACACAATAATGTACACTATATGCATCGGTTTAGAAACAGTGGCTCCATCAGTAGGACTCACATAGTCAGAATGCTTACGTGTGTAGTGTAAACTATGTATATAAGTACAGTCAGCCGAAAGAAACACAACATTTCCTGCACAGCAACCCAACGTCTCCTCTAAACAAAACATCAAAATAAAAGAAAGTCAAAGGACTCCTGGCTAAGACAACAACAAACCATCAGAGTGAAGGATACTAAGAGCTCCCACTCTGAGATCCGAATCGCCTCTCGAAGATACGACAATGCTAGCGGCTGGCAGCAGGTCGAGATGGTCCAGACGCCTCTCCGGTCCTACGTCTGTACCTCCTCCCCTGACTCAGTCCACTAGACTGACTGGATGCGGGCATTGGCTCCTGTGGAGGGTACATATGAGGATGCCCACCATAGTCATGGGGAATATATGTTGCTTGCCACATCTGGGCGAAAGGAAGCCTGACAAATACAGAAATCTCCTGCAAAACAAGCTATAGGATAACCAGGTACACGAAAATATAAAGAAATCATCCCATTATACACAACTGACTAAAGGGCATGATCAATTTCCCACCCCATGTGACACCCTATACCCCTCATGCATATTTAAACGCTTCGCAAAATAAATAGTAGAAAAAATAGGCATCCAATTAAAAAAAATTTAAACAAAAACAATAGAGTTGCTATGCTCATACATCATGCGGAAACAAATTAAAGCATAACAAAATTCAACGATAAAATAATAAAAACCAAAGCCCCAATGTCACAGATATCTCAGCTAAATAACCAGTATCAACCGTACTTAACTAATTGTGAGCACCCAATTTTGACCGGCATTTTAAAAAATTTTAAGAAAAACTACAAAAATATTTTGGTCTTTTAACCTTTGTTTGTGTGCATTGTTTCACTCTTGTTTTATTTTATTTTGGTGAAAAAAAAAATAAAATAGGAAAAAATTTCATATGGCTCAGCCCAACGCCATTCAATTAGATTTTTTTGTTTTGGGTCTGTGGTCAAGGCCCACATGAAATGAGAAAATAAGACACCAAAAACTCAACCCAATTTGTTCTAATTCTTGCTTCAGACTCCACGTGTTTCACATTTCAAATGAGGCATAAATCACCTCCATTATTTTGTCATATTGATTGGGGATGATTAGAGTAAAAGGGGCTAGTTTTGCCATAATTAAGATCCAACGTATCTGTTGGAATTTTTCCAATAAGTACAAAGGATTGAGGGAATCGTGGGAATTACTAAAAGAGACACTCCAAACTTTGTATAAATACCCAGATACAACAAGAAAAAAGGGGAGGATGAGCTCCAATTTTTACAAAAGATTTCAAATGTTGAAGAAGGAGAAGAAAAACAAATCGTGAGAGTTCATCACCATTTTCTTCAATCCTAGCAGCAGCCAACGAATTCCCTCATTCTTCACCCATAAACCCTCTTTCATCATCGTATTATCTCTCGTTTGATTCATTCACGCTACACTCTCCCCGTCGTTTTTTTCCCTTGCAGCGCAGGTATGCTCCGTCACTTTTCCATCTAAAATTGATTCACCGTGGCTATATTGCTAGGTTTTGTTAGTTTATACTAAATTTTTAATAACGTAAATTTGACTTTTAAACAACCTTTTGTTTTTCAACAACTGTAAAGTAAGATTAAATAGCATTTCAGTCAAATTTCTTTTACCGACAGAATATCGAAAATGTCCAATATCATATGAACTTCTAAGTAAATATTTTTTTATGAACCAATAAACATTTTTATAATTAAATAAATAAACCAAAATTCTTCTTCAAATAAATTAACAGTTTCTATAAAAATAAATCATTAAATGTTTTATGATTAAATATTTAGCAAAATCAAATATTTATTTAGAAAGAGTTGGCTGAGATGTGAAATCTTGTTAACTCTTGGTCTTTAGGACGCCTGAGTTATGACAGCTTGACAATCCTAAAATCTCTTCTAAAAATATTTTAATAATAAAATGGGGAGATTAGCTGAGATGCGACATCTTTTTAATCTATGTTTAAGACGCCTGAGTTGAGACAACTTGATAATCCTAAACTTTTTTCTACCAAGTTTTACTTTCAAAAAATAACACTAAAAAAATTAACCAACACACAAATAATTTTTAGAAGAACTACGTGACTTTTGAGTTCCTCATTGTACCAGAAGATACGTAGGAGCGAGTTAACCTCGTCAAGTCAAATTTAAATTTTTCTAATTTAGTTTTCCTTTTTATAAAATATCCAACATTTTTTACTTAAAAATATTTTATTTAATCATGGGGTAAAACAAATATTTTAGAACCTATTAATTTGCACAATCAACTTGGGTAACTGTCTCAGGATGGGTGTGTTAGAGGTGCTGTGGGCTCAGTCTCTACCCTTCCCTACGAGCAAATGATTCCCGAACTTAGTATAGTTTTCGAAGATCACTTTTTTAGGTTTTCTAATTTTTCCTAAATTTAATAAAATTGGTGGCGGCTCCTAAATTTTTGGATCGTTACACTAATAATCCAATATTAACGAAATAAAATCCTAACTAAGCCAATGACTCCATCTAAGCAGGCACTTCTCGACCTCGAAGTCATCGGCACCTGCAAGCTCATCGTCTACACATACACGATGGTGTATGCATAGCCACATCAAAAAGGGTTAGAAATCACATAGACGAATAGTACTAACAGTATAGGAATCAACTAAGCAATGCACATAATCATCAGGAACTATCAACAACACATAACATAAGCCATAGGTACGCAAGACTCTATGTATACATATGCAATCCTAAGACCGATGACTACTCAGGAATGCATGTGGATCCAACTAAACTCAGTTAACCTCGTCAAGTCAAATTTAAATTTTTCTAATTTAGTTTTCCTTTTTAAAAAATATCCAACATTTTTTACTTAATATTATTTTATTTAATCATGGGGTAAAACAAATATTTTAGAACCTATTAATTTGCACAATCAACTTGGGTAACTGTCTCAGGATGGGTGTGTTAGAGGTGCTGTGGGCTCAGTCTCTACCCTTCCCTACGAGCAAATGATTCCCGAACTTAGTATGGTTTTCGAAGATAGCTTTTTTAGGTTTTCCAATTTTTCCTAAATTTAATAAAATTGGTGGCGGCTCCTAAATTTTTGGATCGTTACACTAATAATCCAATATTAACGAAATAAAATCCTAACTAAGCCAATGACTCCATCTAAGCAGTCACTTCTCGGCCTTGAAGTCATCGGCACCTGCAAGCTCATCGTCTACACATACACGATGGTGTATGCATAGCCACATCAAAAAGGGTTAGAAATCACATAGACGAATAGTACTAACAGTATAGGAATCAACTAAGCAATGCACATAATCATCAGCAACTATCAACAACACATAACATAAGCCATAGGTATGCAAGACTCTATGTATACATATGCAATCCTAAAACCAATGACTACTCAGGAATGCATGTGGATCCAACTAAACTCAGGTAAGCGAGTGAGGGTGCCCCCGCCACTCATGATGACGAATAGTGTTTAGTCAGGGTGACCTAGTTTATAACTGAGATGCCTCAGCGATGTTCCACCTTTATATAAGATCCCTTTACCAAATCGACCCGCAAGACCGGGTACCATGCCCATCGTGGCTGTCAATAATACGTATCCACGTTGCTCACTGCCAACAACAACGACGACGACACCCCATGATGCATGAACATATAATTAGATAAGGTGTCTATCAATTAACATCAACTCACCGAGAGTTTAGTAACAACAACATCATATAGGTATCGCTTGTCAATACGAGACAAGCCTCCCTCAACTGTAGAATAAACCGATTAATTATCTTATTTAACAACATCAAATTTTAAGCCATCTCTTCTTTAATTCTTTTTTTTAAACTTATGATTAATCTAACCTAAGCTCATCATGTTAAACCAACTCATTAAACCATTTTTAGAACCTCAATTAATCGTAATTAACTAGGTAGAGCGCTGCCCGAAGACCAAAGACAACAAAACGCTAAGAAACACGCGCCAGCAGGCTACCCAGTGGGCTCCTGGCACTGGGCTGTTGGAGCCTGGCACCCTGCCTTTGTTTCAAAAATTAGAAACAGATGTACCGAACTACTCCTAAAATTATTAGTGAACAATAATCTTAGGGGGTTGGGTCATTATCTAACTCCTATGAATTTATAGAATTCAATTAGTGAGCCTTTTAACATGGTTTCTAAAACTTAGCATTTTTCTTAACATTAGTTTCTGCACAAAGGCATCTAGGCACAACTACTTCACTTGTTGCATCGTTTTATTAATCTAAATCATTGCTCTAATTACAACTAATCTCACATGACTAATCAAATCTAATGTTAGCCTTTAACTTAGCCATTTAATCCCCTTTTCATCATTAGGATTTTCTACATAACTCTCACTACACACTTATTGGTCTCCAAGGCAATAATTCACACACACATTATAACATCACATGTGACAAGGCATCATTGAGACACAACCACAGGAAGGTAATAGACATATATTTCAAGTCCGTCACAGGCACACATGACAACATTTACTCAATCATATTAGTTAACATAACCACCGAGTCATATGTTCACCATTCTCGTTCAATTTAGTCATAATAGTGTAACACCTTGACTCTCGGAGCGCTACTTCTCTAATCTCAACTCTAAATGAGGAAATGTTTTTGATTAAAATACTCATCTTGCATGGTTTTCACAGAAAAATGAACATAAATTTTATTTCCTTTAAAAACCTCTTTTTGAAATAGCAAGTCAGAGTATGGCATCGCTTTCAAAGCATGATGCTCGACTAACAACACAATACAACAGAAATAACCATGCAACTGAAATATGTATAAAGGTTGCTCGAGGCGTTCAAGTTTTGAAAATACAAATACAACTCAAACGAAATACAGGGGAAACATAATCTCTCCTATAGATGGTCAGCACCTATGATACTTACTGAACTCTCTTAGTAAGTTTAAAAAAACTACAATACAAGAAAACAACCGGATAGAAACCTCCTTAGCAATGCGCTTCAGTAGTCTTGATCGCTATGCAGTTTCCATCGTCTGGGATGACATCTATTGAAATTGGAGAACCAAGGGCAAGGGTTATCTTTCGAAACAACATATCATAGCAATAGTATATATGCGTACAAATCATATTATACTAGCAGATCATAAGGCATTCAAAAGCATACTAACAATCATCAGCTCATCATGAAACATCCGTTAATCATCTCACCCTTCAGTTCAACTTATCAACTATGATCACTCAACACTAAATCACTCTAATCACTCAACACCATCAGGATGTGTAACACCCTATAGAAAATATTATTATTAATATTACTATGGTTATTATTATTATTATTATTATTATTATTATTATTATTATTATTATTATTAATTGTTCTTATTGTTGTTGTTGTTGTTATTATTGACGATGTTAGTATTATTATTAATATAATTAATAATAATATAATTGTTGTAGTGTTAAAGTATAATTATAAAGGTGATTATATATATATATATAACTGTCCTAATAATAATATGTCATTAATTGTATTAATAGATAATGGTGCATAATTATATTTATACTTATATTTATATGGCGTTTATAATAGGATAAGATTAATCATGTTATTATGTAGTTATATAGTAATCGGTGATTGTGTATATATTAATATTTGGTCATGTATATATTAGTGTTAGATTGTATGTGTATTTATAAGTGATCCTAAATTATAGTACTAGATATTGAATAGTTTTGCATTAGATCAAAATTATGTAATCGGTTAGATGTGATAGAGATTCAATCATTGAATAGATGAGCCTACCTTATCTTAATCCTTAAAGTTCTGATTAGATATGAATCTGTTTTAATAGGAATCATAATTAAGATAGGATAATCTTTTCCTCAGTTATCTGTTGAGATCTTATCTTAATCTTCTAAAGATCTTATCTAGAAACAATTATCAATTTCGTCTCTAAATTTCAATCGTCTTTTTGACCTATCGAGAGTCCAAATTATGACTTACTTGTGAGACACACTTTTGTAGACTTCTCTCTAATCTTTCCAACACCATCAAGAACTCCTTAATCGAATATCTCTAGCTCAAGTTAAATCAATAACTATGATGTAGTGTCATTGTACGCGAGAAATCAATTCTTATACGCGTTTTAGTGAGTTTTGACCCATTGGGCTTGACCCAAGTAACCCAACTCGACCTAAAACTCTTGGGGATGATTAAACCATTTAACCCTAACCCTAAAGGCTCATTTGAAACCAGTTTTAATCATCCTAAACCTATGTAAGAGCTGCCCAAGGAACCTAAGGAGGATCTCACTGTTTTTGACCAAACTCACTCGTTTCTCATCAGAATTCAATGCAGTTTAAAGTGTCATGACGGGGGAGACTTCCTCTATATCGTAGCATCATTTTAATTCTGTTTTAGGGAAGTAATTTGTGGTAAGCATTTCCTAAAATTCTGTTTCAATTCTCACCTTCAGTTTTCTCAATTCTAATACCCATTTTGGACTCTAAGGTTATCGTTATTATAGGAACCTTGAAAGAAGCTTTTGATTCTACCTTCCTCACCCTTGGAACTCGAGATTTGGACTAAGGTAAGAAGAGGGTGGTTGATTCATATGGGAATTGGGTAGTTAGGGATCTAATTGATGTGATTGGGGTGTCCCATGATCCCTAAGTCTCGCACGACATTTAATTCTCGCTTCTCACCATTGTAGGAGCAACGATTTATAGTTATGGCACTGTTTTTATGTTATAAAACTTGTAGGAGCAAGGGATTAAATCATTGAATGGTTGATTCATTGATTGGAATGTCATGAGAATGCCTATTGATGTTAAAGTTGTTAATTTTTGGACTGTTTTGCATGTTATGTGTTTAATTGCTAAATGATTGATTCCCATGAATTAAATTATGTGTTAATATGTTATTGTATTGATTGTGATGTGCATAATTAATTATGGTTGTTGGTATAAATTCATATGCTGTAAATGAGTCCTTGGTTTCGTTATGTGTGGATTGATGTGGCCCATGGTTTGGCTACCTTGACTTGAGCAAGGTTGTTGGTTTATGTTGTTGATACTTTAAAGTTATTTTCATAGACAAATATGTCTCTAAGGACCTTAGGACATTTAGATTATGATTTGGGGATTGGGTTATGACACCTAGAATGATTAAGTGAATTTAGAAGTAAGTTGATTAAAGGAAAGAATTGAATTAGATTGAGGTAATAGGTAAGGTTGTTTAAATAACTCGGTTAAGGCTAGTTATAACTTAAGAATGAGTTGGTAATGGTTTTCGAAAGCTTCACAAGAGACAGGTAGTTAAAGGATGAGAATTTGGTTAAGTGTAACTCACTGAGTTAAGTGTAGGCTGCCTTAGGCTTCAAGAAAAGAATTTTTTAATTCAAACGAAAATAGATTTCAATGAAGCAAATTCAAAACCTGCTTCCATAATTCATTGGAGATGCCTCGACGTGAGCTTAGAGATCAGGAACTCACCGGGGCCCAGATAGCCCTAACTTTCATGCCGGACGGACTGAGCTGAGGCACAGGGCGCCCACAGGCAGGCCCCTGGCCCTTGCTGGCAGTGCATTCTGCCTCGTTTTACCCGCTAGGTTCTCGACTTGTTAGGTACTCGATAGATGAGTGATAACTAAAGGCTTTAAATGTTAATGTAGAGTATGGATTGGTGTTGACTTAGGCTCCATTTAGGAGGTAGGAGGTTAGGGAATGGGAGGACTTTAGGGGGAAGGCAGGAGAGGAAAAGAGAGAAAAATCCTCCACCTTGTTTGAGAGAGTGTTTTTGTAGAGAAGGAAAAGAGAATGCTTATGACTAATATATTTTTAATTTTGAGAGTAATCTAAAAAGATGGAAGGGATTTGAAGAATTTATCTAAGCCCTCCAATACCCTCTTCCAATATATTTTTTGAGTTCCCCCTTATTAGGAGGTTTTATTATTATGAAGAAAAATAAACCCCTCATTTAAGGTAAGAGACTATCCTTCCTTCCTGATCCTTTTTCTCCTTTCTTTTTCCTAAAGCCATCCCCTCCCCACCCTTTCTAAACTCCCAACGGAGCCTCAAAGACTAATTAATTTAATTAGTTTCCTAAGTGTTCTAAGGTAAAAATAAAAGTTGGCTTGTTAAGGATTAACTAGAAAACCTTCTAATTGGATTAAGGGTAGCTAGTCAAGACTTAGTAAGGTATAAGACGATGTAAATAAGATGATTAAAAGTCTATTAGTTGTTAGTAACTAGCATTGATGCTAGTTACAGATTGTTAAGCTGACTTATCCGCTATTGGGGGAAACCTTGTCGCAATATGTGCAAGAACACATCGTAGTATGGGCGGGAAGTACGTTGTTATGTTAGGACACACTTGCGTGCCCGCCATGTGGTCGAGAGTTAACCACGAGTTGTTATTTGACACTTAGGCTAGATTACCATACGTCGTCGTTGTCGTTAGGTGGGGTGCTGAGCAAACGATAATGGGAGCAATGAGGTGACGGCCACAAGGAGCTCTACTCGACCTTGCGGGTAGTTACTAGTAGGGGGTCTTATGTAAAGGCGGGGGTCAGCTGTGAACATGAACGCAAGAAGAGGGTTGAATTGTGTTGAAAACTTTTTGCAAACTCAAAGTTAAAAACACTTGAAAATAGTTTTGTTTGAAAAATGTTTGTTACTGGAAGCTGAAAGATAATCGGACGCTGAAGTAAAGTTTATGAAAACTTTGTTTTTCTTCTCAAAACAGAAGTAAATGTAAAGTAGTAAAGCAAGAGACACAGATATTTAAACTAGTTCACCACCAAACTGATAGCTACATCTAGTCCCTTCGTTCCTGAAGGATTTTCACTATAATCAACCTGATTACAAATTCCTTAAGAGTATTCTACTGTCACAAACTTGACAATACTCTTAACTTCTCAAAACAACTCAGTACGTTCGAGCCTTTGAGGAAACAAGCCTGAAATTAGGCAATACAAATTTCACAGAGAAGTTTTGAATACAATCAAATAACTCTCAACAAGAGAGGATGAAAATATTAAGCTCAAAACAATTAGCTTTCTAAAAGAAAGAATAAGACGCTGAAGTTCAGTTATGGTTCTCAGAAACTTGGCACAGAAACTTGGTTGCTCACTGAGTAATAACTTTAGCAGTATGTCGTTTCTCTAGCTTTTTTCTTCAATGGAGAGCTTGAGGTATTTATAGAGGTTCTTGAGAATAATACCGTTGCAGGAATACACAGCTCCAAATCATTGAGTGAGGTAATTTGAAAATACACGTCCTTATCTTCTTTTTCAGAGAATTTCAGAGTAGTACACTTTACCATTTTGTACTATTTGCTTTTTAATCATTTGTACTGTATGAATTTTGTCTTATCCTAAAGGTGTCACATTTGATTCCTCGTACATCAATTTGAGCGCACAAAATCAAATTCGAATTTCGTTCCAGGAAAGCTGAGGTAAAGAGCAAAGAGAATAAACGTGACCATCACGTGCTTCATTAATAAACCGGACGCTCGCTCAGAATCCATAGGATGCTCGCAGCAAATGTGTATTCCACGTGTCTTAAGAAAAGCAACACCGGGTGCTCGCTAGTAGTGCAAGTATAAGAAGCTGGAGTGAGCCGGATGTAGACACATAAGAGTATTCAACTTCTTGTGATTTTCTTCTCTTTGCTTGAGTGAGTTATAAAATAAGAATGATTTAAATACCTGCACACTTCAAGACTTATCAGAAGTTAAATTGTTCTCGCATAGATACTTTGTTATTATCAAAATTAATGAGGGTCTAAACTTCTCAATCGTTTAGGTTCCAACAAGCTGCATCCCCTGGGGCGTCATATAGATATACTGGATCACCCTGACTAGATGTTGCTTGTGTCTCAAGATGTTGTGGGCACTATCATTCGCTCATCCGGAGTTAGATGGATCCATGTGCATTGATGGAGTAGATAATAGCTCGAGACTTGCATTTACGCTGCTGTTGGCCTAGATAGATGTTGTTACACGATTATGATTTTGACGCTAAATGATTGTTAGGATCGCGTGTTGGTTGTATGCGCATCATATTATTTATTTCCCCTACCGTGTGATTTATATATGAATGTGATTCGTCACCTCTTTTTCCCTTGTGGCTATTCGTACACCTTGTGTGCGGGTAGATTATGAGCTTGCAGGTGATGATGATCGTGTGGACGTGGATACCGAGGAGGAGTTCACATGCTATAACTTAGCTATAGTTTTACTATGTTTTGCATTATTTTGATTAAAGACTATGTAATTAGTTGGGTAAAGCTATGATTATATGTGACATCGGGATTAAGGGTTTTATTCCAACTGAGATTTTGTTTTCAAACTATTTTCCGCAGTATGCTATTTGAACTCGTTAAGTGGTATTCGCTACTTGTCCTTTGGTTTTTAATTTTTACGATTTTTCTGCATGTTTATTTGTTACTTCAACTATACGGGGTAACGGGTGTCACAAGATGCACCACTACTCTTTTAATCACCACCCCGTAGAGTGTTAGACACCACGCAGATGCTTTCTCACCACCACGTAGAAAGTTTTACCACTGCGCAGATATTTATAGCACCCCGCAGCTACTTTAGCACTACGCAGATGTTTCTAACTACCCTTACGTAGGAGATTTATTAGAAATCTTTTAAAAAAATGTAGCTGTAGCTCTCTGATACGTAAAAACATTTTGTAAATCATCACCTACTCTACAACAATAATCCTCTCATCACCCACCACTCACCCAACATTCACCAAGATATCAAATCATTTACACATTCACAATAATACATACGAAATAATACAACACACCATTAAATCACACTACACAAAAATCACCAACGTATATCTCAATATTTCAAGCATACATCACTACCAAAGCAAAACACCATATCACCAACTCAAACATTCACCAAACAAAAACATAGTTAAAATAATATAATGAAATATGCCCTTACCACTGATGCTTTACACCAAAGCCATGATCTCTACTCAACCACAATCATGAACACAGTCACGACATAATCAACAAACGCTAGGCCACGGCTACATGCTATCACCAAAAATACTAGAGCAAACCACTTTAAACTTCAAAAAGATCAAACCCTTTTCACCCAAGAACATTTCTTTTTCTCTTGAAATCATAGATCTAAAACCTTCAATGCTTTTACTCCTTAGATCCAACACTTTTAAGTAAATAAAGTTTGAAATCCAACCTCAAACACACACACACATCCATTCGGCCATTTACACCAAAAACCAAGATCCACTTTTCAAAATCATTCTTAGCTCAAATACACACACAACTTTGGTTTTAAAGCCAAAAACAAGATCAAAATTGTTATCAACAACAAAACTTCATAGATCCAAAATATTCCACTTCTTTTGAAGAAAATGGAACTAAAAATAATTTTCCAACCTCAACCCCTCAACAACAACAACAACAACAAAATAGACAAGATCTAAGCATGAAAGTTTCGAAATCTTCTTCTCCATAACCATTTAAAGTTTTGGCTTTTTAGCAAAGAAAACAAGGGGAAGAACTTTCAAACTTTCACTACTTGATCATGCCAACAATAATGAAAGAAATAAAAGAAACAGTTGAGAATCTCACCCCCAAAAGCTCTACAAACTCACGGCTCTAGCAAGGAAAGAAGGAAGAGGAAATAGCTTGCTCCAAACTCTCACAACTCTCTAGATCTTCTCACTCAAACACACATTCCTTCTCACACAAGATTTAAGCACAAAGAAACAAAGGATTGAAGGCATAAAGGGGGTGTTAGCCGTGGCTCAAAGAAAACAAGGAGGAAGAGGAAAATTTCTCCTTGGTTTAAGCTTTACCAATACAAAATCTTGGAAGCAAGAAAACAAATGAAGATGGGGTAAAAAAAAAGGAGGGAAGCCGCGCCTTCTATAGGCCAAGGAGGAAGGAAATGAGCTTGATCTCACAAGAAAATATCTTCCATGATTTAAGGCTAAGCCATGCTTAAGTCATGGTAGTAAGTAAGGTTAGGTAAGACTTTTAGGCTTCAATCAATAACAACAAGACACCTCATCACACAACCATACCTCTTCTAACAACTTTCACCTACTCCAGATGCTCTCTTGACTTAGTCAATTGGGTTTCGGTATCGCAATATCGCGGCGTCGGGTAATCGCGTTACCGATTGCTCGCTCGGCAATCAATAGCATAAATTAAATTATCGCAAGAAATTTAATCAACATGTTTCAGAAAATATTTCCGTATAATAAATACGCTCACAATCAATCACACAAAAATCATATTACTACGTTATACGGGTACACACAGACACAACAGTACTACTAACTAACGACTGAAAAATATGGGTGTTACAAATAGCAACAATAACCATGTGTCTACAACATTCATAATTACATGAAAATACACAACCTTGCTTAAGGGTAATTTTCCCATCACAATGACAATGGTACTCATGCACGCTAAGCCGCGCGAAGCGTAGGGATCATGAGACATCCCAATTGCCTCAATTAATTCCAAATATACACCATTCATGAATCAATCTACCCCTTACCTAGACAAAGAAGTTCACAGTATCAACAAAAGCGAAGGAACTTTGCCTATAGCGACAAATTTGGGCACCAAACGAGTACAGAGTAAAATTTATGGGTCGTATAGAGAGTAAAATGTGGCTAAAAAATATAACAATTGGTATAACATATCTTTTTGGAATTTTAAGGCTGAAACGAAATCAAAAGGAAGCAAAAGGAGTGATCGAAAAATGTCATACCAAGACAACGGGGTTACGATGGGTCTGACGTCAACTTCACCGAAACAAGAGAATGAGTGGTGGTTTCCAAAGGTTTCGATGCGATGAATCGAAAAACGACGTCTGTTTTCCCAATCAACAATCGTGGTGGCCAAAAAATGACAAATACAGGCTGCCCAAGAGAGAGAACGCAACAAAACTGTGCCACAGTTGATCAAACGAAGGTCAGAAACAGATTCTACGGTTGATTTCGAGTGGGAGGGTGAATTTTGGCAATTTTTCGTGACTTTAGGAGTGAGAATGAGAATAGAGAAGTTTGACGGTGGTTGTTTTTTTTCTTTTCACGGGCTGTGCGTATGTTCATCCGGGGAAGGAGATGAAAAGTGATTTTAAAGTGGCATAGGGGGTGCGTGAGCGAAGAAAAGGGGTGTAGCTAGCTTTTTTTTTTTTAAAGAAACATGAACAACAGCTGCTTCCCAAATTCCAATTATGAGTGGTTTTAAATCCCTTTTCATCATAAAACTCATATCTACGCAGTAAATTAAGACTATTATTCTAAAATATCTCTAATAAATTCAAGGCTAACAATATTTAATAAAAATAAAATAAAATAATATCATTAAAATATACTAATTATTAAGACAAATACACATAAGCTGTCACAAGATTACCAATATAAGCACACAATTTATAAAGTTCTAAGAATTCAAATTTGAGGGTGTTACACCCCACGCTGTCAAAATCATGATACAGGACCTCAAAGTCCCCCCGAACAGGGATCGTCGGGGCTACATCATCACCGAATGCATCAGTAGAAACTGGGCCATGGGCTGCTGCTACATGGTCTTCCTCGACAAAGTCTATAATCAAGTACACATATACACAACATACAAAGCAGGAGGTAAAAACAACACATTCATTATAAAAAGGGAAATGTATTAGTAGAAGAGAAGGCATAGCAATCATAAGAAAATAATATCAGAAATTTCCTTTATTATTAATCATGCCTAGCTACCCCTTCCATTCTTTCCCATGTCTCTCTATGATTTACGTAGGTTTAATTATTGTTGCTGTATTCCCTTTTTTTATGGGAATACGAATTCCCTCATTCCCAATAGGGATGCTCTCCCCCTTTCACAATAGGGACACTCGTCTCCCATTCTCGATAAAGGCGGGGCGACACTAACCTAATCCATAAGGTATCCCCCTTTCCCGAAATGGATCCTCCTCCCCCTTCTCCCATTAGGAATCTTCTCCCCTCACATTCCCGTCAAGAATGGATTGGTCCCTAATGCAATATTTATGCATTCAACTCCTCATCATCACATATCGCACCATATGCAAAACTTACATACACATTATCATTCTTTTAATCCTTTAATTCATAAACAAACTGTAACAGCCATACACTCAAGGTAACTTGAATGTAAGTGGTTAAACAATAAGGTACGATCGCTACTCGAATATAGAACTTGTCACGTGAAGTTTCACAATTCAAACAAGCCATAAAAATACGGTTACAATTCAATTTTGTAACTTATTACAAAAGCCTAAAAAGGCAACATCAAAAGAAAATATATCGCGAAACATTCGGCAAATTCATGACTTGTTACATAGTAATAACGAAAACAAAGTGACTAAGATAAGAGCAAGCGTTTTCAAGCCTCACTGACTTACCTTTGGACCTGCTTGTCTGAAAACATAAACAACAAACGGGGTGAGATAAAAATCTCAGTGAGTTCTTCACTGACCCCTAGGAATTAAAGCGACATATAACACGTCAAAACATAACAATCACAACATAATTTACGTAATAGAATTTAAGTTTCACCATATACGCCTCCGAGTCTTAAGATACCAGATCGATGTTTAACTACGTCATGGATGGTTAGACATCTTTAACCACGAGCGGCATCTCTAACTCGCATAACCATATCGCACCTTCATTATCGAAGGGTAAATAATAATTGAATTCAATCCACTTATGAGGTTATGGATAATATCAGGAACCATTTCAAATAATCCATATTTAACACCCCAAAGCTTACATTTAATAGTCCTAAACCATAAGTATCAAAACTGTACCTATTGAGTCACATAAAGATTAAGAAAAACACACATTTAGGATGCCAAAATAGTGAGGAACACAAGCCATGTCACAACAATATTGCATCAATTAACAACCAACATCAATTCTCCATATTCAATTACTCATCAAAATTTTGTGCCAAATGTAAACTATCATAACCAACTTGATATCCAATGAAAATCAAAAATTCCAAATCCCAGCTTGTATAGCATTTTGTCTAGTTTAATAAGCCACTGAAACCATTCAAATCCAATATTTTCAAACAGAGTTATTAGCCAAACACTGACAGGGGTTCAATGTGTACAACTAAACTAAACCTGCAATTTTCACCCCTTGTAATTAATTCATTTCTCCATCCAATTTGATGATTCCAGTGTCTAAATTGGAGAAAATTTTGTCTTCTTTACAATGGAACTGGAATCAGTACGAAATGATCTCTGTGGAGGAAGTTATGAACAAAAGAATAACAAGGTATCAAAGTGGGGTGAGGGACAGCACCTCACCCTTACACCAACTCTCCTATTTTGTCAATAGATCTCAAGCAAAAACGAAATTACAACACTTTATACGTGTCAAACAATATTCCTACATCACTTCTATACCAATTTTCCAGGATTAACAAAGATCAAAAGTGTATTTTTCACACAATTTTAACCACAATCACTGATATGTACCTTAACACATCATGCATCAATTTACCATACCAAAACTCCTAAAAATTCAATTTTTTCCCAATCCATATCACCACATATCATTATAAACATACTTAAACAAAATCATATCACATGCATGTCAAATTTGGTGAGATTTATGGTTACCCAATCAACTCTAAAAGAAAGACTCACCTTTTCAAGCAAGAATTTCCAAGTCCTAATTTGTGCTTCCTATTTCTCCCCTTAGCCGAACCCTATGTGGTCTCCTCCACCCCAAATGATTCTATTTCCTAATTTTTTGAGGTGATGTTGATAGCTCCTTGAATTCCTAGCCTGATTGCTCAAAGATTTAGAAGGATTTCAAGTTCACCTCTATGCTAGCTTCTCCCTTGAACCCGAATTTTTAAGGGGTCTACTTGAGATGTTTTTGTCAAATATTGGAGTAGATGGAGCTGCGTTAAGATGAAAATAGGGTGGAAAATGGATTAATTAGGAGATTGTGGGTGGTCTTAGTGGAAGAAATGGTGGATTGTAGGTGGTGACCGTGTGGGTGGTGTAGAGAGAAGTGAGAGCTTGTGTTTTTCCTTTGTTTTAGTGAGATAAGGGGTAAGAAAAAAATGAATATGGGTCAGCCTTGTGGCCCTCTAGTTGGCCGAACAGGGAGAGAGAGTGAGGAAGAGTGATTGGCTCATTTCAATTGCATGTGATGCCATTGGTTTAGGTGGATTTTCCTTAGATAACCTTACCAACTAGTAATTAATTTAAGTGGAGTATGTGTGTTATAGGTGTAGGCTGTAACACCCCACCGTCCTATCTATGCTTTATTCTACATAATCAACTTAACTCGCATAATCAGCGTGAATAAATTATGAGAGAATTAAAATCGATGACATAAATAAGACAACGAGCATCACAGTGAAGTAACTAGTGTTATAATAATATATATATATATATATATATATATATATATATATATATATAGGTTTTCTCAAAAAGATGGCCTCATCAGTACGACCTAGATCATCAGAGTGTGCAAAGTAGCGTAGTGTGAATAGTATGATACAGTCATTCAAAGTATAAAGCCTATGAGGCTAACCTGCGCCTTAACTAAACAAAACAACAAAAACAGAACATCAACAAAAGACTCCTGGCTAAAGAGACTGAAAACCATTAGCGAGGTGGATGCTGAGAGTTCCCAGTCTGGGTTCCAGCTCGCTTGTGACTCAAAACTCTCCTAAACACTGATCCTCGGGGCCTGCTTCGTCATCGGCAGTATCACCAGGAACTGCTTCGTCAAGTGAGGCAGGTGCAGCATCGTCCTCAACACAGTCTAATACAGAAATAATACATATACACACAGGCATACAAACACAGGGAGGTAAGAACAACACATCCATTAAAAAGCGGGAAATGCATAAGTAGCATGAGAGTAAGACAATCCACATAGATAATCACATATATACAAATAGGATCTAACTACCATCTTCCACTTCACCCATGTCTCTCAATGAGTTTATGCATCATGGCATCTTTTCTTTACTATTGTCATGATACTCCCCGTTTCCGATAGGAATACTTATTGGCGAACCCCCTTTCCATTAGGGTTGTCGTCCCCCTTCTCGATAAAGACTCCCGCCTCCCTTTTCCGATAGAGACGAGGCGACACTAGCCTAGTCCACGAGGTATTCTCCTTTCCCGATAGGAATCCTCCTCCCCCTTTTCCGATAGGGACGTCCATTTCCCCCTTTTTCGATAGGGAACAGAGTGGATCTAACCTGTTGGGTGAGGTATCCTCCTTTCCTGTTAGGGATCCTCTCCACATCACATTCCCGTTAAGAATGGAGTGGTTACTAATGCAATATCACGTTGATGCATCCAACACCTCATAATCATATGCCTCACATCATGTTAAGCTCACATACCCAAACTTATATCATGTTATGCATTATACCATACTTAAGTGCTACAACATTTTACACATCATTTAAAGGTATTCAATTTCGCATGTTAACACAAATATCACAACGTCACATATTTAACAGGCATGTCATAAAACAATCCTAGGCATGTTACTACCCTCATATGACATGAACAATATAATTCACAATTAATCATATTTATCAGACAGTCATATTAAATAATAAATAATCCTAAATTGGCTGATGGGTCTACCACGCCTATCCTTAGATGTCGCACACCGTAACCCCTATCCTTAGGTGTCACTGACATCAACCCCTAGTAGGGCTTAGGTCACCCTATACATGCCAAACAATCATATCTACTACACATAACCCAATGGAAGTATATTCTTTCTCCCACCTGGAATTTGGAGAACTCGGAACCACAAGCGGACACTGAACCACAACCACGGACTCACGAACAAATAATCAAACACTCCCCACACTAAGTTCAGATTCGACTAACATCAAATAACAAGCCAAGGGACACCCAAAAATTCCATCGAGCACGCCAGAACGACCCATAATTTACCAGAAACACAAAAACGCACTCGGATTAGAATTAGGGCAAACTAAGGAGTTATTAAAAACCAAAAAGAGTCACGGCCAGGACTTGGTCCTAAAGTTCGAGAGACTCAAACTTACCCAAATGCAATTCCGGACAAAGTTTCACGAACAACCGGTACCTGTACTAGCACCAAAACCCTAAAATACGAAGAACAGTTAATTAGGGACAATCCAAATTATAAGGAATCAGGAAATCAGAAGCTATAGCCATGGAGAACAGAGGCCCAAGTCTCTGTCTCATGGCCCAAAGAATCTTCTCCGGTAGTTTCGGCAAAAACCTAGCTCATTCGGCACCCGTTCGGTCAAACTGGGGTCCAAAACACAGTCTGATTAGGGCCAGGAACTAAAACCAATTTAGGAAACTGAAACCAGTGATGAACAGTAATGGGTATAGATTTTACCTCCACGAAACAACGATAAGCCCTAGAAAGCCTGAACGGAAACAGGCGAGTTTGCACCGTCGAATTGCTGAATAGATACTGAAGATTGCTTGGATTAGATCACAAATACCTTGGAAGCTCAAAAATGGAGTTCCCAAGTCTGAGAAGGGTGTTAGGGTCGTGGTAATGAAGCTGGAGAAGTAAAATTCTGAATAGGGATTAATATTAGGCTTAATTAGGAAATAAGGGTAAAACCGAATTCGCTTAGTGTGTAACTTGCGCGTAGCGCACGCTTGATAGAAGCCCGCGCACACCAGACGCGCTTGCACGCGTCCCACACGTGTCTACGTGGCTTGCTTCACGCTATAGGAGTCTCATGCATGTGCACCACGTTTCCTGGTCAACAAACAGTCCACTCACAGCGTGCCATGTTGACGACAGGAGACGCTGGTGCACCATACACCAGCGCGCGCCCAAGCGCGCTTCATGCGCTTTTGCGCTGTTTTGTCCGTTTTCGCGCGATTTCTTCGATTTTGACATCCGTGCGATCTAGAACTCCGTACCCTAACACTTAAACATAATTCCTAACATAAAAGGACGTCCAAGTGACTCAAGAACAAAGATTCAAAGTCTCATATACTCGTCCAGAAACTCGCACTTGCTTAAGAATATGAACAGACAAAACCCGAATCCTGACTCCGGTCGTTCTCAAACTTTATGAGGCTTCTAAGACTCATACCAAAGCTCTATCAGACACTATTCCAATCTCATACAACTTACCAAACCTCATAATATACTCTCTGGCAAACACATGATCACACAGAAAACGAACGCACAACCAAAAAGTCAAACACAAAGTCAAATACATACAAAATCCACCTAGGGCACACAAGTACACTTAATCAAATAAATACATGTCAAGCATGATTAGAAAAATGAGGATGTTACATTACCACCCCTTAAAAGTGATTTCATCCCCAAAATCACGCACTTGAAAATAAATGGGGATACTGCTGACGAATCTCACCCTCACACTCCCAAGTCATATCACCAGTAACATCATCCCACAAAACCTTAACTAGGGGAATAGTTTTACCACGAAGTTCCTTCATCCTCCTATCCAAAATCCATACCGACAATGCTTCGTACTCTAAGTTCTCTTTCAATTGTATTGACCCGGGTTCAAGCACTTGTGATGGATCGGGAAAATACTGAAGAAGTTGTGAAACATGGAAAACATCATGGAGTTTAGAAAGATTAGGTGGTAAGGCAATGTGATAAGCTACTGGGCTAACCCTACGAAGAATTTGGAAAGGTCCGATGAATCTAGGGGTTAGCTTTCTAGATTTGATGACTCTGTCAATTCCAGTTCTAGGTGTCACTCTTAGAAAAACATGATCTCCTTTCTAGAATTCTAAATGTCTTCTCCTTTTATCGCTATAACTCTTCTGCCTATCTTGTGCTGCCTTCATCTTCTCTCTAATCTTCCTCACTTGTTCTGTGGTTTGCTGCACTAATTCTGAACCTAATACTTGAGTATCTCCCGTCACAAACCAACACAATGGGGTTCTACACTTCCTTCCGTACAACGCCTCAAAAGGTGCCATACCTATACTTGAGTGAAAACTGTTATTATAGGTAAACTCCACCAAAGGCAAAAATTCATCCCAACTTCCTACGTGCTCCAACACACAAGCTCTCAACAAATCTTCTAGGGATTGAATCGTTCGTTCCAGCTGACCATCCGTTTGAGGATGATAAGCTGAACTCAATCTTAACTTGGTCCCTAAAGCTCGTTGCAATTCATTCCAAAACCTAGAGGTAAATCTAGGGTCTCTATCACTGATGATGCTCGAGGGAACACCATGCTACCTTACAACATCCTTGATATAAATCTGAGCCAATCTTTCCAAAGGATACTTCTCTCCTATTGGAATAAAATAAGCCCTCTTGATCAACCGATCAATGATTATCCAAATTACATCAAACTTCTTAGGTGTCCTTAGTAGTCCCACAACAAAGTCCATTACTATTCCGTCCCACTTCCATTCAGGAATATCCAAAGATTATAACAATCCTGCTGGCACCCTATGTTCAATCTTAGCTTTCTGACACACCAGACAAGACAAAACAAAGTTTGCTTTGTCTTTCTTCATACCAGGCCACTAAAACATCTTTTTCAAGTCCTGATACATCTTAGTGGTGCCCGAATGAAAACTAAGCTTATTCCTATGGGCTTCTTCCAGAATCATTCTCTGAAGTTCTGAGCCATGTGGGACACAAACTCGGTCTCCAAATCTCATCACTCCATTTGCCTTGATATTGAATTCGGAAGTCTCACCGTCCTTCATCGAATCCTTAGTCTTAATCAACTGGTCATCAAGTCCTTGCTTCTTCTTTAACTCTTGCAGAAATTCATTGGTCACAACTATCTGTCCCAAACACATCTTGTTCTTATACAACTACACTCCCAAATTTAAATCTCTGAATTGTTTTACCAACTCTAACTCCTTTACCATCAAAACTGATACATGTAGGGATTTCCTATTTAAAGCATCATCCACAACATTAGCTTTTCCTGGATGGTATTGTAGTTCAAACTCATAATCCTTGATAAACTCCATCCTCTGTCGTTATCTCATGTTCAGCTCCTTCTGGTCAAACAGGTATTTCAGGCTTTTATGATCACTGAATATCGTGAACTTAGCGCCGTAAAGGTAATGCCTCCAAATCTTCAATTCAAAAACTATGGTTGCAAGTTCAAGGTCATGGATAGGATAGTTCCGTTCATGAATCCTTAATTGTCTTGATGCGTAGGCTACTACTCTACCTCCTTGCATAAGAACGCATCCTAACCCTTGGTAAGATGCATCACAGTACACTTCAAATTCTCCTAGAGGATCAGGTAAGACTAACACAGGTGATGTGGTCAATCGCCTCTTCAGTTCTTGAAAACTTTCTTCACACTTGTCAGACCACACAAAAGGGTTTTCCTTCCTCATCAACTGGGTCATAGGCAAGGCTATCTTCGAGAATCCTTCTATGAATCTCCTATAATACCCGGCCAATCCGAGAAAGCTCCGAATCTCACTCACAGTCTTGGGTCTTTCCCACTTAGTCACAGCTTCCACTTTCGAGAGATCTATAGCAATCCCATCCCTATTGATCACGTTTCCAAGAAATTGCACCTCTTCAAGCCAAAATTCATACTTTGATAGTTTAGCATAAAACTATCTGTCCTTCAAAATCCGAAGTACGGTTCTCAGATGGTCTTCATGCTCCTCCTCGGTAAGCAAATAAATCAGTGTGTCATCAATGAAAACGACTACAAATTTATCTAAGAACAGTATAAAGATCTGATTCATGTAATCCTTGAACACTTCAGGAGCGTTAGTCACACCAAATGGCATAACTAAATACTCATAATGTCCATATCTGGATCTAAAGGCAGTCATAGGAATATCTTCTTTCTTGACCCTAATCTGATGATAACCAAATCTCAGATCAATTTTGGAAAATATCGTCGCTCCCTTCAATTGGTCCATCAAGTCATCTATTCTAGGCAAAGAGTATTTGTTCTTAATTGTTACCCGATTAAGTGGCCTATAATCAACGCACATCCTTGCCGATCCATCTTTTTTCTTCACAAAAATCACCGGATCTCCCCACGGTGAAACAATAGGTCTAATGAATCCTTTCTTGGTTAGGTCATCCAGTTGAGACTTTAACTCCGCTAATTCTGCTGGAGACATTCTATAGGGTGCTATGGATATAGGTCCAGTACCAGGGATAAGGTCTATGGCAAATTCTATCTCTCTTTCTGGGGGTAATCCGGGAACATCATCTGGGAATCCTTCTGAAATTTCTCTCACTACAGGCAAAGAGTCAATGCTAGTGGTGTCCTTTGCTTCTATAGAAAATAACATCACATACTTCTGAGAGTTACCACTAGAGGTAAATTGACTTTCATTGACAGATACCATACAAGGGTGTTCAGGAAAAGTAGGGGTCTTATGGGAACAATCTAGTAAAACATGATTAGCAGCAAGCCAGTCCATTCCTAGGATAACATCTAAGTCTTGCTTAGGAAGGCAAACAAGGTCTACTAAGAAATTCCTATTCTCTATTGTTATTGGACATCTACGGCAAATAGAAACAGTAGTTAAGGGATCGCTAGTAGGAGTAGAAACTACCAATTTACATAGTAAAGAAGAAACAGACAATTTTAAATGATCCATACATGCAAGTGAAATGAAAGAATGAGTAGCCCATTGTCAAACAACACAAATAAGAGTTTACCAGAGACTAGGCACATACCTTGTATCAGATCAGGGGATTGAGAGGACTCAGCTTCCTTCACAGTAAATACTCTCCCTGTAGCTTAAGGTCTGCCTGCACCGACTCCTCCTCCCCGTCCTGCACCACCACGTCCTGCACCATTCCCAGTTCTTCTTCTTCTTCTACGTCCTCCTACAGTAGGTCTGTTTGCAACTCCTTGTCCACTCCAACAATCCTTCGCCAAGTGGCCCATCCGTCCACACTGATAACACTGCTTCGACTCCACTCCACTTGCTGGCACTGTACAGTCCTTGATAAGATGTCGACCTCCACGCCTCAAACATCCCTGAGCTCCCACTATAGCTCCAGCACCTACAGTAGCATTAGACTGCACTGGCCTAACATATGGTTCGACTCTGCCCTGCTGAGAGCTTCCTCCACCACCTATTCCCCCTCCTCTATGCGCACCACCTTTCACGCCACTACCACTCCTAATAGGACCGCCATTCCTCTGCTGATTTCTCTCCCTATCCATACTCTCTAACTCCGTACACTGTTCCACAAACTCTGGAAACCTTGCCATCTTCAATGGCGCCACAGCCCTACGTATCTCATATCTCAGTCCATCCTAGAATCTCTGACACATCTACTGCTCACTGGGGTGTAAGCGGTAAAACTCTGAATACTTCAGCATTGCCTCAAACCGAGTAGCATAATCACCAATAGTCATGTTCCCTTGCTTCAAACTCTCAAACTCCCTTTTCTTCTCCTTACGGTTCAACCTTGGAAAGAACTTCTCCAGAAAACTTTCCTTGAACAGCTCCCAATTCACTTAATGTCCATGTTCCTCCAATAGTCTCTTCTTACCCCTCCACCAAGATTATGCATTACTAATCAGCATAAAAGAAGCAAAAGATACCTTCCTCTCCTCACGAGTATTCATCGCCACAAAGATCTTCTCAATTTCTTGAATCCATTTTCCAGCTCCTTCGGGATTGAATTCCCCATCAAACTTTGTAGGGTTTGCCTTCAGAAAATCTGTCATACCACTATCATCGCTTCTCTCTTCCCTCCTATAGTCTGAGTAGCCTACAAAAACTAAGCATTTTGTTGTGCTTGCTGAAGCATAGCAGTGGCCAACTCCCTGACAGAATGCAAAGTCTCATCTGAGCCATCACCTCCTCCAACTCGAGAGGTCTATCCATGTCGTGCTTCATTCACTCCCTCACGCATAGGTCTATCGTGATGAGCCATGAAGTCCTGGAAAAGAAATCATTAGCTCGAGGTTCATAAGATATATAAAGAATCATAGAAATATATGCCATATATCTTATGACTTAACAATTGGTCACCTTTATTTAAGGTAATAAAGATAACTGGAACACTCTACCCAACTTCCAAAAATAGTCTTATTTGGTGGGAATACGACTAGACACAGCCAGAATTAATATCCTAAATGACCTCACAGTCCAGTTAGGGCCGAACTGCTTGATACCACAAATGTAACACCCCGTCGTCCTATTTATGCTTTATCTACATAATTAACTTAACTAGCATAATTAGTGTGAATAAATACGAGGGAATTAAAATCGAAGACATAAATAAGACGACGACGCATCACGGTGAAGTAACTAGTGTTATAATATATATATATATATATATATATATATATATATATATATATATATGCAAAGTAGCGTAGTGTGAATAGTATGATACAGTCATTCAAAGTATAAAGCCTATGAGGCTAACCTGCGCCTTAACTAAACAAAACAACAAAAACAGAACATCAACAAAAGACTTCTGGCTAAAGAGACTGAAAACCATTAGTGAGGTGGATGCTGAGAGTTCCCAGTCTGGGTTCCAGCTCGCTTGTGACTCAAAACTCTCCTAAACACTGATCCTCGGGGCCTGCTTCGTCATCGGCAGTATCACCAGGAACTGCTTCGTCAAGTGAGGCAGGTGCAGCATCGTCCTCAACACAGTCTAATACAGAAATAATACATATACACACAGGCATACAAACACAGGGAGGTAAGAACAACACATCCATTAAAAAGCGGGAAATGCATAAGTAGCATGAGAGTAAGACAATCCACATAGATAATCACATATATACAAATAGGATCTAACTACCATCTTCCACTTCACCCATGTCTCTCAATGAGTTTATGCATCATGGCATCTTTTCTTTACTATTGTCATGATACTCCCCGTTTCCGATAGGAATACTTATTGGCGAACCCCCTTTCCATTAGGGTTGTCGTCCCCCTTCTCGATAAAGACTCCGCCTCCCTTTTCTCGATAGAGACGAGGCGACACTAGCCTAGTCCACGAGGTATTCTCCTTTCCGATAGGAATCCTCCTCCCCTTTTCCGATAGGGACGTCCATTTCCCCTTTTCGATAGGGAGCAGTGGATCTAACCTGTTGGGTGAGGTATCCTCCTTTCCTGTTAGGGATCCTCTCCACATCACATTCCCGTTAAGAATGGAGTGGTTACTAATGCAATATCACGTTGATGCATCCAACACCTCATAATCATATGCCTCACATCATGTTAAGCTCACATACCCAAACTTATATCATGTTATGCATTATACCATACTTAAGTGCTACAACATTTTACACATCATTTAAAGGTATTCAATTTCGCATGTTAACACAGATATCACAACGTCACATATTTAACAGGCATGTCATAAAACAATCCTAGGCATGTTACTACCCTCATATGACATGAACAATATAATTCACAATTAATCATATTTATCAGACAGTCATATTAAATAATAAATAATCCTAAATTGGCTGATAGGTCTACCACGCCTATCCGTATATGTGGCACACCGTAACCCCTATCCTTAGGTGTTACAGACATCAACCCCTAGTAGGGCTTAGGTCACCCTACACATACCAAACAATCATATCTACTACACATAACCCAATGGAAGTATATTCTTTCTCCCACCTGTAATTCGGAGAACTCGGAACCACAAGTGGACACTGAACCACAACCACAGACTCATGAACAAATAATCAAACACTCCCCACACTAAGTTCAGATTCAGCCAACATCAAATAACAAGCCAAGGGTAACCCAAAAATTCCACCGAGCAAGCCAGAACGACCCATAATTTTCTGGAAACACAAAAACGCACTCGGATTAGAATTAGGGCAAACTAAGGAATTGATAAAAAACAAAAAGAGTCACGGCCAGGACCTGCTCCTAAAGTTCCAGAGACTCAAACTTACCCTAATGCAATTCCGGACAAAGTTTCACGAACAACTGGTACCCGTACTAGCACCAAAACCCTAAAATACGAAGAACAGTTAATTAGGGACAATCCAAACTATAAGGAATGATGAAATCAAAAGCTATAGCCATGGAGAACAGAGACCCAAGTCTCTGTCTCGTGGCCCAAAGAATCTCCTCCGAGAGTTTCGGCAAAACCCTAGCTCATTCGGTACCCATTCGGTCAAACCGAGGTCCAAAACACAGTCTGATTAGGGCCAGGAACTAAAACCAATTTGAGAAACTGAAATCATAAACTGAAACCAGTGATGAATAGTAATGGGTATATGTTTTACCTCGAAGAAACGACAATAAGCCCTAGAAAGCCCGAACGTAAACAGACGAGTTTACGTCGTCGGATTGATGAACAGATACTTGAGATTGCTTGGATTAGATCACAAATACCTTGGAAGCTCAACAATGGAGTTCCCAGGTCTGAGAAGGGTGTTAGGGTCATGGTAATGAAGCTGGAGAAGTAAAATTCTAAATTTGGATTAATATTAGGCTTAAATAGGAAATAAGGGCATAAACGGATTCGCTTAGCGCATAACTCGTGCTTAGAGCGCGCTCCTGGCACGCTTGAGCGCGTCCCACGCGCGTCTACGTGGCTTGCTTCACGCTAAAGGAGTCCCATGCGTGCGCGGCACGTGTCTTGGTCAGTAAACGGTCCACTTACAATGCGCCACATGGCACAGACGACAGGAGACGCTGATGCACCATACACCAGCACGCGTGATTCACGCATTTTTGTGTTGTTTTGTCCATTTTCGCGCGATTTCTTCGATTTTGACATCCGTGCGATCCAAAACGGGGTACCCTAACACTTAAACATAATTCCTAACATAAAAGGGCGTCTAATGGACTCAAGAACAATGATTCAAAGTCTCATATACTCGTCCAAAAACTTGCACTCGCTTAAGAATACGAACACACAAAACCCTAATCTTGACTCCGGTCGTTCTCAAACTTTATGAGGCTTCTAAAACTCATACCAAAGCTCTATCAGACACTATTCCAATCTCATACAACTTACCAAACCTCACAACATACTCTCTAGCAAGCACATGATCACACAGAAAACGAATGCACAACCGAAAAGTCAAACAAACAGTCAAATACACACAAAACTCACCTAGGGCACACAAATATACTTAATCACACATAAACATATGTCAAGCAAGATTAGAAAAATGAGGATCTTACATAGGCCACTGCACCATGAGGAAATTAGGAAGGTGAAAATAAATTTTTTTTATACACTAAATACTCCTAAGTTAGCTTAGCACATAATATCATAACTATGCTTGATCAATATTCAATTAACAAAAAATGACTCACTCATACTATAAAACAAAGCTTGCTTAAACTTGAGAAATTTTAAATCTAATCACACATAAGCACAATAATCTCATAACCAACCTAATCATAGCGTACAATGATAATTAAATAAAATGACCAACATGCCCTTAAGGAGTGGATGTTACAATCCCCCCTCCTTAAAGAAATTTTGCCCTAAAAAATTTAAGCAACTCACCTATAAAAATAAGTGTGGATAGTTGACTTGCATTTCTTCCTCAAGCTCCCATGTGGCCTCTTCTGGGGTACACCCTTCCCAAATGGCCTTGACCACGGGAATGCTCTTATTCCTTAGTGTCTTGAAGTTTCGGTCAACAATCTGAACCGACATAGGCTGATATGTCAAGCCATGCCTTAGTTGCACCGATTCATGGTCCCACAGTTGGAAAAGGTCGGGATGTACTTTTTGAGTTAGACATGAAACACATTGTGTAGGTTTGACAAAGAGGGAGGCAGGGCAATTTGATAGGCAACAGAACCGACTCTTTGAAGGATTTCGAAGGGACTTATGTAATGAGGATACGACTTTTTGGCACGGAGTGTCCTACCAATGCCTATCGTAGGAATGACCTTTTGGAACACATGCTCTCCTTCTTCAAACTCAAGAGGTTTCCTCCTCCTATCGGCATAACTTTTCTGCCGACTTTGAGCAGTTCTCAGTTTATCCCTAATCTTTCTGATCTAGTAAGTGGTCTCCTAAATTAGGTCTGGCCCTAATAACCGTTTCTCACCTACTTCAAACCAACACATAGGGATTCTACGTTTGAGACCGTAAAGTGCTTCGTACGATGCCATGCTTATGCTAAAATGGTAGCTGTTGTTATAAGCAAACTCTATTAGAGCTAAATGCTTGTCCCAACTTCCACCATAATCTAACATGCAAGCTCTAAGCATGTCCCCTAGGGTTTGTATGGTACGTTCCATCAGACCATCCGTCTAGGGATGATAAGCGGTATTAAGATTCAATAGTCCTTAGGGCTTGTTGGAAAGATTTCCAGAACCGAGAGGTGAACTTAGGATCTCTATCAGAGATAATGCTAGTGGGTACTCCGTAGAGTTTAAAAATCTCTCTAATATAGATCTTAACTAACCTAGCAGTGCTGTAAGTGGACTTAATTGGGAGAAAGTGAGCAGATTTTGTCAACCTGTCCACAATGACCCAAATGGAGTCATATCCAGATTGAGTGCGAGGCAAGTCTGCCACAAAGTCCATGGATATGCCTTCCCATTTCCACTATGGGATCTCTAAGGGTTGAAGCATACCTAATGGCCTTTGATGTTCTATTTTGGTTTTCTGACAAACCAAACACTGAGCTATGAACTCTCCTACATCATTCCTCATTCCTGGCCACCAATACCTTTGCATAAGGTCATGTTACATCTTGGTAGAACCAGGGTGTACCGAGAATCCAGTCTTGCAGGCTTCCTCAAGAATTTGATTCTTGATTGCACCTCACCCTCACACCAGAGAGGAAGTTATGAACAAAACAATAACAGGGTATCAAAGTGGGGTGAGGGACAGCACCTCACCCTCACACCAACTCTCCTATTTTGTCAATAGAGCTCAGGCAAACACGAAATTACAACACTTTATACATGTCAAACAGTATTCCTACATCACTTTTACACCAATTTTCCAGAATTAACAAAGATCAAAAGTGTATTTTTCATACAATCTTAGCCACAATCACTGATATGTACCTTAACACAACATGCATCAATTTACCATATCAAAACTCCTTAAAATTCAATTTTTTCCCCAATCCATATCACCACATATCATTATAAACATATTTAAATAAAATCATATCACACGCATGTCAAATTTGGTGGGATTTATGGTTACCCACTCAACTCTAAAAGAAAGTCTCACCTTTTCAAGCAAGAATTTCCAAGTCCTAATTTGGGCTTCCTATTTCTCCCTTTAGTCGAACCCTATGTGGTCTCCTCCACCCCAAATGATTCTATTTCCTTGTTTCTTGAGGTGGTGTTGATAGCTCCTTGAATTCCTAGGCTGATTGCTTAAAGCTTGAGAAGGATTTCAAGTTCACCTCTATGCTAACTTCTCCTTTGAACCCAAATTTTTAAGGGGCCTTCTTGAGATATTTTTGTCAGATATTGGAGTTAGATGGAGCTGGGTTAAGATGATAATAGGGTGGAAAATGGATTAGTGAGGAGATTGTGGGTGGTCTTAGTGGAAGAAATGGTGGATTGTGGATGGTGTATAGAGAAGTGAGAGCTTGTGCTTTTCCTTTGTTTTAGTGAGATAAGGGGTAAGAAGAAAATGAATATGGGTCAGCCTTGTGGCCCTCTAGTTAGCCGAATAGGGAGAGAGAGTGATGGTGAGTGATTGGCTCATTTCAATTGCATGTGATGCCATTGGTTTAGGTGGACTTTCCTTAGATAACCTTACCTACTTGTAATTAATTTAAGTGCAGTGTGTGTTATATGGTGTAGGCCGCTGCACCATGAGGAAATTAGGAGGGTGAAAATAATTTTTTTTTACACACTAAATACTCCTAAGTTAGCTTAGCACATAATACCATAACTATGCTTGATTATTCGATAAACCAAAAATGACTCACCCATACTATAAAACAAAGCTTGCTTAAACATAAGAAATTTTAAATCTAATCACACATAAGCACAATAATCTCATAACCAACCTAATCATAGCTTACAATGATAATTAAATAAAATGACCAAAATGCCCTTAAGTAGTGGATGTTACCCAAACCATATTTCATATAATTCCATATTAAGGTAAATTGTCATGCAAGGATCAAATGACTCAATGTTAGGGCAAAGGAAAACATATTCCAGAAAAATATAAATAAACATATAGAGTACATAAACATGTTGCCCTAATCAGGTCACTACCCCACATATATTATACGTATCACAATTAAGAGTAAGGCATGCATTAGACTATTAATAATTAATATTTAACTAAACTTATATTAGCTTACGGGTCTCTGATGCCCATCCTTAGGTACCATAGGCTATAAACCCTATCCTTAGGTGTTATTACTTCAACCCCTTGTAGGACTTAGATCACCTTACACATGCAAAATATTGTATTCTACTCAACATGTCCCAATGAAAGTGCATTCTTTCTCCCAGCTAGATTCCAGAGTATCAGTAATTGAGAACTAGGAAACGACCTCAACCATGAACTCACGATCAAACAAATAGGCACCTCCTTTACCTAGGGTATGTTCGGCCAGCACCCCAACAAATACCAAGGATCCCCCAAAAATTCAACTGAGCATATCGTTACGACCCATGATTTACTCGAAACCCAAAAATGCACACCCATTAAAATTAGGGCAACTCATTAAGTACAAATAAATCAAAGGAAACACTTTAAGGATTCTGTTTTTGAAATCAGTATACTGAACAGGTACATGTTGGCAATTTTCGGGTGATTCCTCGCGCGTATGGCAACCAAACTTGCACTAAAATCCTAAATACGAAGGATGTTAACCACGGAACCAAACCACAACCTAATTACCATGAATACTAAAGAAAAGGATTGAGAAACCATAGGTTGTACCTCTATTTCATCACTTACAAAGAGTAAGAAAGTTTCGGGGTCGAAACCCTAGCTCGTGTGGTACTCGTCTCGTCAAACAGGAACCTAAAACAATGTCAGATTGAAGTTAGGAATTAGAATAAACAAATAACGAAGTAAAACCAATCCAAATGATGAATTAGGTCATTGCTGGCTCATCAACTTACCATGTCGTAACAACAATCGGAAGAAGGCAGGCCGAAAAATGAAAAACCACGAACTCAACAGTATGATCGGTATTAAACGGTGCGACCTGGTTTGCTTGGAATCCAACCTTCAAAAGTTCAACAGTTATAGAGAGGAGGGGGTTTACTATCGTGAAGAATGAAAGGGAGGAGGTAAAAATGAAGGGAAAGTCAAATTTATAAAAAAAAATTTGTCCTGGTCCCAACACATAAGCGTTGGGTTAGGCGTGCGGCCCCGACAGGATCTTTGCCACAAAGTTATGTCAGATGGGCGGTTCAATCACGGGTCCCCACATGTCAAATTCTTATCGGAATTCCCAGACGGCCACACTTTAGCGTGGGAGGCTTATGATTAAGCGTTGCCACACTTAAGCGACCAGACTGGCACTCTTAAGTGTGCTGCCTGATCTAGAACACTTCGTTCTTTTTGTTCTTCCTCAAAAGCCCTGGTCCTAGTCTTGTCCTAAGCACCTAATTAAGCATATAATCACACACAATCAAATACTAATCAAGGCTTAAAAAATTGGGATGTTACATGCCTCGTGAAAACCTTATTAGGAAAAAACCCAGTGGGAAAAAATCCTAGTGAAGGAAAAAGAGTACAATATCCTTTATGTGGGAACAACCTTGTTAAAAATCTTGTCAAGAAAACATAATGGGACAAAACCATGGTGAAGGAAAAAATAGTACAGCTTTCTCCCTGCTAGAAGCATCACTTAAGAAAAATAAATTCCAACATTCTGATTCTCTCCCTGAAGCATTTGAAGTAATATACTTCGTTCTGTCACTTGTGATACATCCTCATTTCAGTTGAGCTATGCAATCAATAGTATCTTCAGGACTTCTTCATTTGACTTGATGTGGATCATAAAATACCTTGCATCTGCATGGTTAATTTGCTAAACATGTATTCATAAAATAATTGCATCAATTGTGTTGTGAAAATATAGAAGTAAAAAAAAATATTTCACTTTTTTCCAGTTCCTCTTAGTTGGTGATGAACTATATCTCACTAATAAGTATCACAAAATATTATTATATCAAGCCATGTAGCATTTAACAAATATGCGCATATGCTTTTATAGCACTATGTTATGGTCTTCGAAACCAAGATAGTTGTTATCTTCTTGACACAAGATTCATTTACTCAATAGATATAATTTATCATGAGTGATTTAAGAACTAGTTCCTTATAACTTGTTAAACAAAAATTTAATTAGCTAATTGTTCGATCTGCAGGTCGATCAAGACAAAAATTTGTCTTCCAAAAATATTTCATTTAAATATATTTCTTTATATCTTTAATCCTTCTGGCATTTTCCAGGTAGAAACCATTTTTGGGTTACCTTCAAATACATTAGATGTAATTGATGTGACACCCTTAACCCCATTTTGAATAAAATAAAATTCTTTAAATAAAAATTAATACATCTTTGAATCTCAAATAATTATCTGTTTAAAAAGCATCGTGCGAAAATAGCGTAAAAACTTAAACAAATAAAATCGATGCAACAAAATTTAATTCACGTAAACTTCTAGTGGTACAATATTTTTGTCACATTATCTCAGAGCTAATACATGAGCCAAGTTAAACAAAGGAAATTACGTAGCTCACAGCTGAAAATAAAGAAATAACATCATTCAATAAAATTCAGCAGGCACTCAAGTTCTTCAGTTTAGCCACTAACTCCATGGTTAGAAGTATTTGCAATTAAACATGATACAAGGAGACATACAAAAAAGAGGGGTGAGTACGTTATAGTTGAGTTGTGGTGATATTTAGAGAGAATAAATGAATAAAATAGTATACTTATATATATATATATATATATATATGTATGTATATGCAACACAAACTCATATAAACATACACCACGCTACATACACATGATACAACACACACATTTAAAACCATAAGCACACACAGATAAAATTCACCAGTCTCAGAGTCACATAGCTATCTTAAGAAAAATGCAGATACTAGCAACACTACTTCATATGTATGTGGTACCGTCCACTACTATGGGAAGTCGCCTAGGAGTACATATTTAGTTTATTAGAGAAAGTCACCACAATGGTGATTACTCTGTTAACGTATACTCTCGACTAGGAACGATAATATCCAATGACTGTCGGGATAGCTAAGTCTGATAAGTGACCGCCAGCCCAAGGTGCGACACTCAAGCTATCGGGGACAACAAACTCGGGCTTCTCACCCCCTATGCCGAGATATTGCCACACAGGCTCACTCATGTTGGCCTCCACCTTTCGTTTCAATGATGCTTCCCCCCATCCTATCACAAGGTTTGGTATGTCAATCATACACACAAGGTCAGGTTTCCTCCAAACATTATAGTTCAATTTTTCATCGACAATCCATCATGGCCCATATGGCTAGGATCATCTCATAAAGAATGACTCAAGTCCCATTATAGCTACTTATAGCTAGGTGACTTGCACACAAGGTCATTTATTGTAACATCCCAATTTTTAAGAAAAGTGATTTTAGCGATAAAATCCTGAAAACTCGAAAAATAAGTCATATAGATTGATCACCTCAATGATTTACTGAGAGTACGTGGAATTATTTTTATTTATTATAAATAATTATTATTAATGATGTCAATTCTAATTACTTGACAGCGTAGACGTATGCTGCTTTTAAGGAGAATTCGTCAATTATATTTATTATAAGTTTTCTGCGTGACGCAGTAACGCGTATTTTATGCTGACTGGAAAATTGATTGAATTAAATCAAGATAAAATTAAATTTAAGAATTAATATTTAATATTTAATATTAATTCATGGTTCAAAAATCGTCGAAAAACTCTAACGAAGTTTCGTCGCGTTTTGAATCACCAGGTAAATTTTATCCGCGTTAAAATTTTAAATGAGCCCCGATTTCGATGAAGATCGAATCGTAACCTGTTTTGATTATTTTTGAGTGATTTATATTGTTTTTATTATTTATGAGATAATATTATCACGCGAAGAATTAATTTCTCGTTAAATTAATTTTCGTGATTTTATCGCGCGAGAAATAAATCAGTAACGCGGTTTCTCGATGCCGTGTTTTAGTACTCTTAGACTCTAGAATTAGAGGGTAATTATGAGTGAGGTGAGATTAGATGAGATAGATGGGTTGATTTGATTAGCATGTTTTAAAATTGTTAGGTGTCATGCTTTGAGTGATCAAATTTTATTACTTTTCCTAAACTATTAGTAACCAAGTATTTATTTTGTTTGAGAAAGAAATTAATTTCTCCCCTTTTTCCTTCATGCTGGCCGTAGCACCCCCTTGTATTTTTAACTCCCATTTTCATTTTCTCTCTTTTACTAAGTGGAGAAAAAAAAACTATTAAAGCCAATTACTAATTATTAGTTTTAAAAAAAAATATTCATTTCCACTCCTTTATGTGAAGCAACAGCGAGACCTCCCTTTTATTCTTCCCCCCTCCCTGTTTTTTTTGTGCAGCGTGACCCCCACCCTATTTCCATCTTTCCTATCTTTGAGAGAGAAGCTCCAAAACCCATCCATGGAGTCCACCTTCTCCCTTAGTTTTTGAGATAGGTTTCATCTCCATTCTTCCACCCTTCTTGATACTAACTTCTTCTTCTCTTCAACATCATCTACCTCATCATTTATGCAAGTTGAGAGCAACATTTCTCCTTCCCTAGACAGCTTGAAACCGTGAGCACACAAAGAGGAGGAGGTGGTTACTTTTGTTGCTTCTAGCTTCTTCTTCTCTTGAGCCTTTCTTCCACACCTTGCAAGCAAGTTGTGAATCAATTTTCCTCCCCCTTTCCAGCCCAAAGAGCCGTGAGTTTCTTGATTAGAGTAGGTAGTAGTTCTTTCATTTTGGTTTATTTGTATATATGTTTAATTCTTGCTTATTTATGTTCATAATTTGCTTGATAATGATCTTAGAGCAAGATGACCATTGACCCCAAATTTTGGAACCCTAGGTTCCATGGAAGAGGGAAAATGTGATTGTCAATGTGAATCAAGTAATTGGTTGGTTATTTGGGTCTATTTGAAGTTGTTGTTGCAAGATTAGGTGATAGTTTTGAAACTAGCATGTTGTTGGGTTGTTTGGTGGATTAAAACCTATTCTCTTGAAAGGGAAAATGTGGGGTCTATGTTGTAGAATCATGTATTTAATTGTTAAATGATATGTTTTGGGTAGTTTTATTGTTATTGGAATAGCTATGCATGATTAAGTAGGAGAGTTAGTGAATGTTTCATGAAAAATTGACCATTGAGGGACTAGAATGGCATGTAGGAATTGATTAAGTTGTTCTTTAATTTCTAGCATTATCATGGCCATGATTGTAGTGTCTTGAAAATGGTTTGATTTGAAATAACTCTTAAAGCTCTTGTTTTTGGGAAAATGCTTTAGAACATGTCTTGAAAATGTTTGAACTAGGTGTTGGTTATAACTTGATGTTTAGATGATTTAATGGGTTTTGGAGTAGTAATGTATGTTGAAGTAAGAAGAGCTTGTGTAGGTCTTATGGAAATTCATTCTTGAAGTTGAGAAAAAGAGAGTTTATGTTGCATAAACATGTATCTAAGTATTAACTAATATGTTTTGAATAGTTTAATTGGTCTTGAGATAGGTAAGCATGAATTAATATAGGTGTTAGTTGATGTTTTGGTGAAAAAGTGACTCTTGAAGGACTAATATGACATGTAAAATTTAATTGACTCGTTCTTGATCATTTAGCATCATCATGAGCATGAATTGAAAATATTTTGGGCAAAGGTTTGGAAACTTGCAATTTTTGGGAGAGAAAGGGGATAAGGGCCGCGAGCCCTAGGTGGTGATTAGAAAAGGAAAATCATTTTGGTTACTTGATTTAATTGTTCCACTAAGTACTTACATGATTATAGCCATGATTTAGATGTTTTGGGATTGTTGGAAAGTGGCTTAATTAAAAGAACTCTTGTTTTTGGAAATTGCTTTTGGGTAAGTGAATTATGAGATTTTATGAATTGAAGTTGAGCATGACTTGCTTTCAAAAGGAAAAAGGCTATGGAAATGATACTAGGTTGATTGTGAAAAATGTTTTAGAAACATACCTTTGAAGGTGCTTAAGTTATATTGGTGTTGTCTTGATAGTAAATGCTTGGAAATGTATTTGAAAATATGTTGGAACTTATTTGATTTAAAACTTCATTATGCACTTGAATTGTTATATGAACTCGATGTCTTGATGCTTTAAAGCTAACATGTTAAATTAAGTTCTACGTGATTATGTTGTTAATGTTTTAGCTATAGTTTGAAATTAGAACCTTGTTTGGGTATCTTTTGGTTGAAAAACCTATTCTTGCAAAGGGAATTTATGGTGGTTACCTTGTGAATCATTTAATTGAATTAATGAAGTTTGTGGTTTTGGGGCTATGAGACAATTAAGGTGAAAAGGACTCCTTGAGGTCCTAAACACCAATTGGAGCCTTGACTTGAACAAATTGAGGAAAAGAATTTTGATTGCGGTTTTGTTCACGACTTGGCTTTAAAGCTTTATTACTTTAATTTTTGTTAATTTTCAAGGGTATATAATTCTTCAAAAAAAAAAACATGTATCCAAATTGTGCATTTTGGGCATAAATGCTTTGATTAGTTAGTAGGTTGGGTTTTGAGAGCCTAGGAAATTAGAACTAGTCTATGCCTAGGTTGCGTTAAGTTTGTTATGTGTAATAGATTCAAGTGATCGAGACCGTGCGGCGTGGAATCGCGGGATATGTGGACGCGTAGCATGGAGTTCGGTAAGGGCACTTCTAGACATTTTTAGGATTTTATTTTTATGTCCCTGTGGAAGGGCAAATTTTAGATATGTTTAAGTTCTTGTTTTCTTATTCAAATGCTTATTTAAATACGAAGAAGTCTGAAAACTCTACGAGTTCGAAGTTAGGGTCTTCGAACCCCTTCGTTTATTTTTGTCGTGCGGTCGAACATATTCCGAGTCATTGTGGGTGAAAAATTGTGCGGTTGGTCTTCTGAACCCAACCCCCCACTTGTTTGTACCTCTCTGTTAATTCCATCGAGTTGCAGAGGGATGGAATCCTTGATTTGCGTGTCAAGCATGTGATGTTGCAATATGATTGAGTTATGCAATATTTAATATGAGATTGAACATATGCTGCGAACAACGTATTGCTTGTTGAATTGCGTTTCTTCATGCAAGCTGATTTTATTGCTTAAGTTGTTGAATTGCGTTTCTTCATATTAAGCATGCTCTTATTATTTGATATGCGGTCGAATAATCTTGCGTATAACTCTTTGAATATCGTATGCGGCGAAGTGTTCATCGAGTCTGAGAGCATTGTCGAGTCGTCGAGACGTTTTTGATCTGTGAGCCGGACAACTGAGGGTGCTAGGTCCCCTTTGTTCAAGGTGGATTAGCTAGGCGTCGCAGTCGTAGGGCAGGCTGCTTACCTAGGGAGAAGCGAAAGATCCCAAGGCTACGGCTGGTATATCAGTTGATGGATCTGCGTCTGCTTTCCGAAAAAATTGTCGAGTCGAGAGAAAATGAGTCGTGAGATGATTCATGAGAGGGTCTTGAGTTGCATCTTGAGAACTGTGCATACTGTTGTTTGCCTATTATCACGATTTGTTATTTCCTGTAATATGTTGTGTTATTACATATTTTGTTGTCGAATAGGCGTATCTGCTCTTTATTTTTAAGAAGTTGACCCTTGTCAGTGGTTCTGTCAATTAATGATTGTAACCCAGATGGCGGAGCAAGCGGAAGGATTGGAGCGCAAGGAGGAGCACTAGATGGTCATCTAGCTTGACTTGTACTATGTTGAAGAGTCTACTAGCGATCTAGTAAGGAACGTATTGTCTTGAGCCAGCTATAGAATAATTGTCGTTGTTCAGTATTGTAATAAATGTCTGTCATGTTTCAAGATATGTATTGTTAGACGTGAATTGATGGAACATTTGAATGTGGTCTTGTAATGTCTTAAATTATTTTCTGCCATGTTTCTAAAAGTCGTTGTGATGCTCTGACTGCTTCTTTAAAGAATTTAAAAAAAAAATATAGGACCACATTTCTCGAAAACCCTACGAGCTGAGTATTCCACCTTTCGGAAACATGTCAACTTTTGTCAGAATGTTCACTTAGTAGCACTCCAGAAACAGGGTGTTATAATGGTGGTATCAGAGTGGTTCGGTTCTAACCGGACTGTGAGTTGGGAAACTATAGCTAGTCATGTGTCGGGTTTTGTAGAAAACAATTGTTAGAGATTAAACTGGGTCTTATGATGAGTCAAACCATGCTTGTGTGCTTGTTCCTCAAGTGGAGTAATTCCGCTTGTAATTATTTGAAATTGTTCCTTAATTGAAACAACGTGTGCTGAGACACACCAAACCATTGTGGGATTTTTATTAGGTTGAGAAACCTCGTGGAAATCCAATATCTCCGAAACGAATGATTGTTCCTGTTTTAGCAGATAAGTCAGAGATGGATCAGAAGATTCAGGTAGCCCAAGAAGTGGTAGGGATGGCGGTTGTTGCTCAACGGACTACTACGAAGAATCAATGTGAACTGCTGGGACAACAGTGAGAAGAGTAAGTTGCAGAGACCATGAGATTTGTTGACCTCCGTCACCACGACTCCCTTAAGTCCTTCGGGAAATAAGAAATGAGATTCTGAGATTGTGCAGGAGACGTTGTTATTATATTTATGATCATTATTAATATTATTGCTCAGTATGATCTTTGAAATATTAGTGATCCTAGATATAGATCACATAAATGATTGATGTTTGAAGTATTTTGATATGTATTTTATTTTAAAATCAAAATTATTTTATGAATTTGTGAGTGTGACATGTTTGCCACTAACATTTGTGTTCCCATAATAGCCTATTTTTGCACTGCTGCGAATATGTGTGATTGATTATGTGATTATTATTTGTGTAAGCGTATTCTTATTTTCCAATGAAAATATTAAACGCGATTATTTTCTTCCTAGCAAGCCTTAATTAAATGCCTTATGATAATTTAATTCGGGTGGGATCCATTTGACCTAGTTAAATGGAGTCTAGAGGGATGGTGGGAATTACCGGTAGTAACGTAGTGCGTGACGACTTGTCCATCTAGTAATGGGTAGTACCAAACATTTTTACTAAACCCTATCCTTATTCTTTTGAGTCATGGGAGATTATTCTATAAGATGAGCCAAGCATAGTGGGATGACTCATTTTCCACTTCTCTTCCTTACGTGACCGGTTACTCGTCCACAATAGGTGGAGCAGAGCATATTCCATTTAGCCTTAATGTTAGTGGGTGATCCTCTTGTTGCCCTGTCGGCCACGAACGAAAAGAAAAATAGTGGGGGAATAATTGGTCTAGTGGGGAGTGATTGAGTGGAAAGAAAACTGATTCCCTATATCCTTCCCTTTGGGTGCGTCGCAAGCCACTCATGCTCCAGAAGCCTATTTTCTTCAACCCTCCTCATAAATATACAAAACCGTGTGGTGGTGGGTAGTGTGACGGATCTTGAGAGGCTTAGAGAGTTGCATTTCCTTCTACTTTCCTCTTAGAAAACCGAGAGCCTTAGGATAATTTGGGAGGAAGATCCCCTCTTCGTTTCCTGTTACTTGTTGATGTGGGAGCTGTTGTTAATGTTGATAATACTGAGGGTGTTGATGTTCTGCTTCTATTAATGTCTTAGCACCGCGAGTTCTTGGAGGAGCTCTAGGTAAGTATTTTAATTTTTGTTTTCAATTCCTATATTGTTTGTTAATGATCTTGTCAAGAATGATTCTTAGTTTTAGACAATTTTGTTAAATTATAATTTCGTGGTAAAAGTTTAGGAAGGTCTTGTCTCCTTTTACAGTAAAAGATAATTTCCAAAACTTCTAGTCAATCTCGGGTTCAGGAATGTCTTCTACCTTATTTTTATCTTGTTTTGTTGTGAAATGTACTTGATCTTATATTCTTTTGGAAAAAAAAAAGAGGAAGTTTTGGTGTGTATTATCGAAAGTATAAACCTGTGACCACATATGCTATGTGTGAGGTTTAATTTCAATTTTTTCTAACTAAATTCTTGGAAGTTTTGTGTTAGTCGTAATATAGGAATGGTAGAGAAATGTTTTATTATCAATCCTTTGTTAAAACGCTATGTGGAATTGGTTGTTGTTTTATGTTTCATCAAGAAAAATCTTTAATATTGTTATCTTGTGTTCGATTTAGAAAAGAGCTGGTTTTGTAATCCTTTTACTTGAACTGAGTGATGATAGAAAGATAACCTTAGGGATTTGAAATTTTGGGTTGATTTATTTAATTGTAGGATAATGGTTTCAGCATAATTGTTGTTAATTTGACCTGGTATTTTAAGGCCATGAAACACCCGCTGTTTAAAGAAATTCTTGTGGTTCTTGAACAAGGTGGAGCCTTGGAAAATGTTTAGTTTTGAAACGTTTTAATTTTAGTATGAGTTTTATTACTAGAAAGGATTTGGAAATTGTGTGCAAAACCTTTATTTGCGTCGTTGAAGTTCATTAAACCCTTGAGAGTGAATAGTAATTTTAATTGTTAATCTAAGTTTTACTCGGTTAATATGTTAGTTCTTGATAAAGTGTTGTTTTAGAAGCTTAATACTTGTGCTAAGTTTTCGGAAGAGAATAATTTCCTATTGTTTAGGTTAGAAGTTTGTTTCAAAAAAAAAATTTAAGTAAGTTGTAACGTGTCTAGAGGTGTTATTTTAATCTTTTTCAGCATCTTTCAACTGTAAAGTATTACTAAATAGATTTTTCAGTTTTACCACTTAATAGTTAGTAATTTCATTGATAAAGATGTATACTTTTTAGAATGTTAATCTAAAAGGATATTAGAGAAAATGAGTTGTTGATTTAAAATTGAGAGTACCTTAGTCCTTAATTGAATTTTGAGTGATGATTTTGAGATGATGAGGACCTAATCTCAAAGGAACTTTGTTGTCCATGAGAATGGTTGAGTCTTAAGTAAAATTTTGTTCCATCAACCTTCGTTTTAGTGATTTTCCAGAGGTGGAGGAATTTTCTTAGGAAAAACATATGATTTATGGAAGGGATTTTAATCTTTTTGGAAGCTTAAGTGGTCTTTTATATTCTTGCTATGTGTAACCATGATTGCATGTGAATAGGATAGTATTATTTTCGTAGTAATGGCGTGTAGCCGTAGTCGAGTTAGTAATCGTGTTCGTGTTCGTGCTCGAGTTCAGGTTCGTGACCGTGAATGGGCAGAGATCGTGGCTCTGGGATGAAGCGTCAGTAAATCGTGAGGATTTCTTCGTTCACAAACTACGTTCACTTTCCGAAGTGCTATATGTATATATGTTTAGTGACTTCGAGTAGGATTGTTATTATTGCATGCTATACTATGTAGCTATAAATATTATAGTACTACGTACAATAATAAGTATTGTGAATGCTTATGTGTACAAATTATTTTATGGTTTTGAGTAAAGTAATTTTCCGTATTTTACTATCCATGTAGTTTCGAGGACGACACTATTTTAAGAGGGATGATATTGTAACATCCCAATTTTTATGAAAAGTGATTTTAGCGATAAAATCCTGAAAACTCGAAAAATAAGTCATAGAGATTAATCACCTCAATGATTTACTGAGAGTACGTGGAATTATTTTGATTTATTATAAATAATTATTATTAATCATGTCAATTCAAATTAATTGACAGCGTAGACGTATGCTGCTTTTAAGGAGAATTCGTCAATTATATTTATTATAAGTTTTCTGTGTGACGCGGTAACGCGTATTTTATGCTGACTGGAAAATTGATTGAATTAAATCAAGATAAAATTAAATTTAAGAATTAATATTTAATATTTAATATTAATTCATGGTTCAAAAATCATCGAAAAACTCTAACGAAGTTTCGTCGCGTTTTGAATCGCCGGGTAAATTTTATCCGCGTTAAAATTTTAAATGAGCCCCGATTTCGATGAAGATCGAATCGTAACCTGTTTTGATTATTTTTGAGTGATTTATATTGTTTTTATTATTTATGAGATAATATTATCACGCGAAGAATTAATTTCTCGTTAAATTAATTTTCGTGATTTTATCGGCGAGAAATAAATCGGTAACGCGGTTTCTCGACGCCGTGTTTTAGTACTCTTAGAATCTAGAATTAGAGGGTAATTATGAGTGAGGTGAGATTAGATGAGATAGATGGGTTGATTTGATTAGCATCTTTTAAAATTGTTAGGTGTCATGCTTTGAGTGATCAAATTTTATTACTTTTCCTAAACTATTAGTAACCAAGTATTTATTTTGTTTGAGAAAGAAATTAATCTCTCCCCTTTTTCCTTCATGCTGGCCGTAGCACCCCCTTGTATTTTTACCTCCCATTTTCATTTTCTCTCTTTTACTAAGTGGAGAAAAAAAAACTATTAAAGCCAATTACTAATTATTAGTTTTAAAAAAAAAAATTCATTTCCACTCCTTTATGTGAAGCAACAGCGAGACCTCCCTTTTATTCTTCCCCCCTCCCTATTTTTTTTGTGCAGCGTGACCCCCACCCTATTTCCATCTTTCCTATCTTTGAGAGAGAAGCTCCAAAACCCATCCATGGAGTCCACCTTCTCCCTTAGTTTTTGAGATAGGTTTCATCTCCATTCTTCCACCCTTCTTGATACTAACTTCTTCTTCTCTTCAACATCATCTACCTCATCATTTATGCAAGTTGAGAGCAACATTTCTCCTTCCCTAGACAGCTTGAAACCGTGAGCACACAAAGAGGAGGAGGTGGTTACTTTTGTTGCTTCTAGCTTCTTCTTCTCTTGAGCCTTTCTTCCACACCTTGCAAGCAAGTTGTGAATCAATTTTCCTCCCCCTTTCCAGCCCAAAGAGCCGTGAGTTTCTTGATTAGAGTAGGTAGTAGTTCTTTCATTTTGGTTTATTTGTATATATGTTTAATTCTTGCTTATTTATGTTCATAATTTGCTTGATAATGATCTTAGAGCAAGATGACCAATGACCCCCAAATTTTGGAACCCTAGGTTCCATGGAAGAGGGGAAAATGTGATTGCCAATGTGAATCAAGTAATTGGTTGGTTATTTGGGTCTATTTGAAGTTGTTGTTGCAAGATTAGGTGATAGTTTTGAAACTAGCATGTTGTTGGGTTGTTTGGTGGATTAAAACATATTCTCTTGAAAGGGAAAATGTGGGGTCTATGTTGTAGAATCATGTATTTAATTGTTAAATGATATGTTTTGGGTAGTTTTATTGTTATTGGAATAGCTATGCATGATTAAGTAGGAGAGTTAGTGAATGTTTCATGAAAAATTGACCATTGAGGGACTAGAATGGCATGTAGGAATTGATTAAGTTGTTCTTTAATTTCTAGCATTATCATGGCCATGATTGTAGTGTCTTGAAAATGGTTTGATTTGAAATAACTCTTGAAGCTCTTGTTTTTGGGAAAATGCTTTAGAACATGTCTTGAAAATGTTTGAACTAGGTGTTGGTTATAACTTGATGTTTAGATGATTTAATGGGTTTTGGAGTAGTAATGTATGTTGAAGTAAGAAGAGCTTGTGTAGGTCTTATGGAAATTCATTCTTGAAGTTGAGAAAAAGAGAGTTTATGTTGCATAAACATGTATCTAAGTATTAACTAATATGTTTTGAATAGTTTAATTGGTCTTGAGATAGGTAAGCATGAATTAATATAGGTGTTAGTTGATGTTTTGGTGAAAAAGTGACTCTTGAAGGACTAATATGACATGTAAAATTTAATTGACTCGTTCTTGATCATTTAGCATCATCATGAGCATGAATTGAAAATATTTTGGGCAAAGGTTTGGAAACTTGCAATTTTGGGAGAGAAAGGGGATAAGGGCCGCGAGCCCTAGGTGGTGATTAGAAAAGGAAAATCATTTTGGTTACTTGATTTAATTGTTCCACTAAGTACTTACATGATTATAGCCATGATTTAGATGTTTTGGGATTGTTGGAAAGTGGCTTAATTAAAAGAACTCTTGTTTTTGGAAATTGCTTTTGGGTAAGTGAATTATGAGATTTTATGAATTGAAGTTGAGCATGACTTGCTTTCAAAAGGAAAAAGGCTATGGAAATGATACTAGGTTGATTGTGAAAAATGTTTTAGAAACATACCTTTGAAGGTGCTTAAGTTATATTGGTGTTGTCTTGATAGTAAATGCTTGGAAATGTATTTGAAAATATGTTGGAACTTATTTGATTTAAAACTTCATTATGCACTTGAATTGTTATATGAACTCGATGTCTTGATGCTTTAAAGCTAACATGTTAAATTAAGTTCTACGTGATTATGTTGTTAATGTTTTAGCTATAGTTTGAAATTAGAACCTTGTTTGGGTATCTTTTGGTTGAAAAACCTATTCTTGCAAAGGGAATTTATGGTGGTTACCTTGTGAATCATTTAATTGAATTAATGAAGTTTGTGGTTTTGGGGCTATGAGACAATTAAGGTGAAAAGGACTCCTTGAGGTCCTAAACACCAATTGGAGCCTTGACTTGAACAAATTGAGGAAAAGAATTTTGATTGCGGTTTTGTTCACGACTTGGCTTTAAAGCTTTATTACTTTAATTTTTGGTAATTTTCAAGGGTATATAATTCTTCAAAAAAAAAACATGTATCCAAATTGTGCATTTTGGGCATAAATGCTTTGATTAGTTAGTAGGTTGGGTTTTGAGAGCCTAGGAAATTAGAACTAGTCTATGCCTAGGTTGCGTTAAGTTTGTTATGTGTAATAGATTCAAGTGATCGAGACCGTGCGGCGTGGAATCGCGGGATATGTGGACGCGTAGCATGGAGTTCGGTAAGGGCACTTCTAGACATTTTTAGGATTTTATTTTTATGTCCCTGTGGAAGGGCAAATTTTAGATATGTTTAAGTTCTTGTTTTCTTATTCAAATGCTTATTTAAATACGAAGAAGTCTGAAAACTCTACGAGTTCGAAGTTAGGGTCTTCGAACCCCTTCGTTTATTTTTGTCGTGCGGTCGAACATATTCCGAGTCATTGTGGGTGAAAAATTGTGCGGTTGGTCTTCTGAACCCAACCCCCCACTTGTTTGTACCTCTCTGTTAATTCCATCGAGTTGCAGAGGGATGGAATCCATGATTTGCGTGTCAAGCATGTGATGTTGCAATATGATTGAGTTATGGAATATTTAATATGAGATTGAACATATGCTGCGAACAATGTATTGCTTGTTGAATTGCGTTTCTTCATGCAAGCTGATTTTATTGCTTAAGTTGTTGAATTGCGTTTCTTCATATTAAGCATGCTCTTATTATTTGATATGCGGTCGAATAATCTTGCGTATAACTCTTTGAATATCGTATGCGGCGAAGTGTTCATCGAGTCTGAGAGCATTGTCGAGTCGTCGAGACGTTTTTGAGCTGTGAGCCGGACAACTGAGGGTGCTAGGTCCCCTTTGTTCAAGGTGGATTAGCTAGGCGTCGCAGCGTAGGAACCGGGGCTGCTTACCTAGGGAGAAGCGAAAGATCCCAAGGCTACGGCTGGTATGTCAGTTGATGGATCTGCGTCTGCTTTCTGGAAAAATTGTCGAGTCGAGAGAAAATGAGTCGTGAGATGAGTCATGAGAGGGTCTTGAGTTGCATCTTGAGAACTGTGCATACTGTTGTTTGCCTATTATCACGATTTGTTATTTCCTGTAATATGTTGTGTTATTACATATTTTGTTGTCGAATAGGCGTATCTGCTCTTTATTTTTAAGAAGTTGACCCTTGCCAGTGGTTCTGTCAATTAATGATTGTAACCCAGATGGCGGAGCAAGCAGAGGATTGGAACTGCAAGGAGGAGCAGCTGTAGATGGTCATCTAGCTTGACTTGTACTATGTTGAAGAGTCTACTAGCAGTCTAGTAAGGAACGTATTGTCTTGAGCCAGCTATAGAATAATTGTCGTTGTTCAGTATTGTAATAAATGTCTGTCATGTTTCAAGATATGTATTGTTAGACGTGAATTAATGGAACATTTGAATGTGGTCTTGTAATGTCTTAAATTATTTTCTGCCATGTTTCTAAAAGTCGCTGTGATGCTCTGACTGCTTCTTTAAAGAATTTTAAAAAAAAAAATATAGGACCACATTTCTCGAAAACCCTACGAGCTGAGTATTCCACCTTTCGGAAACATGTCAACTTTTGTCAGAATGTTCACTTAGTAGCACTCCAGAAACAGGGTGTTATAATGGTGGTATCAGAGTGGTTCGTTTCTAACCGGACTGTGAGTTGGGAAACTATAGCTAGTCATGTGTCGGGTTTTGTAGAAAACAATTGTTAGAGATTAAACTGGGTCTTATGGTGAGTCAAACCATGCTTGTGTGCTTGTTCATCAAGTGGAGTAATTCTGCTTGTAATTATTTGAAATTGTTCCTTAATTGAAACAACGTGTGTTGAGACACCCCAAACCATTGTGGGATTTTTATTAGGTTGAGAAACCTCGTGGAAATCCAATATCTCCGAAACGAATGATTGTTCCTGTTTTAGCAGATAAGTCAGAGATGGATCAGAAGATTCAGGTAGCCCAAGAAGTGGTAGGGATGGCGGTTGTTGCTCAACGGACTACTACGAAGAATCAATGTGAACTGCTGGGACAACAGTGAGAAGAGTAAGTTGCAGAGACCATGAGATTTGTTGACCTCCGTCACCACGACTCCCTTAAGTCCTTCGGGAAATAAGAAATGAGATTCTGAGATTGTGCAGGAGACGTTGTTATTATATTTATGATCATTATTAATATTATTGCTCAGTATGATCTTTGAAATATTAGTGATCCTAGATATAGATCACGTAAATGATTGATGTTTGAAGTATTTTGATATGTATTTTATTTTAAAATCAAAATTATTTTATGATTTTGTGAGTGTGACATGTTTGCCACTAACATTTGTGTTCCCATAATAGCCTATTTTTGCACTGCTGCGAATATGTGTGATTGATTATGTGATTATTATTTGTGTAAGCGTATTCTTATTTTCCAATGAAAATATTAAACGCGATTATTTTCTTCCTAGCAAGCCTTAATTAAATGCCTTATGATAATTTAATTCGGGTGGGATCCATTTGACCTAGTTAAATGGAGTCTAGAGGGATGGTGGGAATTACCGGTAGTAACGTAGTGCGTGACGACTTGTCCATCTAGTAATGGGTAGTACCAAACATTTTTACTAAACCCTATCCTTATTCTTTTGAGTCATGGGAGATTATTCTATAAGATGAGCCAAGCATAGTGGGATGACTCATTTTCCACTTCTCTTCCTTACGTGACCGGTTACTCGTCCACAATAGGTGGAGCAGAGCATATTACATTTAGCCTTAATGTTAGTGGGTGATCCTCTTGTTGCCCTGTCGGCCACGAACGAAAAGAAAAATAGTGGGGGAATAATTGGTCTAGTGGGGAGTGATTGAGTGGAAAGAAAACTGATCCCCTATGTTATACCCCAATTTTGTCCACTTATATTTTCATTTTTTTTTGTCGGTAGCCGAGTGGGGAGGTCGCGTCGAGCCGAGGTCGTATCTTGCCGAGTGTGAAGAGGTCGTCGCCGAGCCGTGGGAGATCGCGTCTTAGGAGTTGAGGTCGGTCTTGAGCCGTGGGGAGGTAAACTGCGAGTGTGGAGAGGTCGCGTTCAGAGTTGAGATCGGGTGCCGAGCCGTGGGGAGGTCGCTTAGAGAGTAGTCGCGCATCTGGGTGAGGTCGGGTGCCGAGGAGAGGTCGTCTGCCGAGTGTGGGGAGATCGCGTCGTGGAGAGGTCGCGTTCGAAGTTGAGATCGGGGTCTTGAGCGTGGCTTAAACTTAGCTGGAGAAGTCGCGTGAAGAGTGTGGATGGAGAGGTCGTGGCCGAGTGTGGAGAGGTCGCGTCTTGGCCCGTGGAGAGGTCGTCTGTGAGCTGAGAGATCGTATCTTGAAAGTGGGCCATTTTAGCCCAGTGCGAGTTCATTACAAGTGTTATTAACAAAAAAAAACCTAAAATTCAAAACTAAAAATCAAAGTCGATTTCCACACTTCACCCTTCACAAAGTCATCTGCATACCTTCACCAAAGTCCTCTGCATATCTCCTCACCACTCTACAAACTATGTCTTACACCTATATGTCCCCACATGCCTCTTGCTTTTTCTTCATCTGCCAATCAAGTTTGACAAACAATGCAATTTAATCAAAAAAGGAGGAGCACCGTTGTTAAAGTTACGACTGATTGCAATTTTTCAAACCATTGATATCATCTCAGACTTTGCACATGTTACCATCTCCTCATCATTTTAGTACACACTTAGCATACAAGTTGCAACCTCAAGTGGACAAACTGAGCCCTCTGCTTTTTCTATAAATAGCGATGAGAATAAGGAGCGAAAAAAAAAAAAGGCACTTAGTTTTGAGTGGATATCTCATTCTTGGTACCAATTATACACAATAATTTGAGAGAAAATTGAGAGAAAAAGAGAAGAACTAGAAAAAAACGCAGGCGAGCAAATGTAAGAAAGAAGAAGCGAGAAGAAAAAGGTTTCTTCTTCCTCCTCTCCTTTCCTTTCTCTCTCACGTTCTCTTCTCTCCCAAACACGATCTCCACCTCTCGGCCTCCCTCACTCTCCCTCTCCTCTTCACGATCTCCCCACCGTTCCTCTCTCCTCTCTCGCACGTCCTCGCCGTTCTGTTACATGCCAAGGATGGCCATGGCCGCACTCCTCCCAAACTTCTTCTCTCTCTCTCTCTCTCTCTCTCTCTCTCTCTCTCTTTCCCTCCTTCCCTCCCGCTTCTCTTTTCTTTCTTGGCGTACCGCTTCTCACTTTTTTGATTGTGTTTTTATGTGTGTATGTATTCTCGGCTTATTAGGTTTAGCATCCCCTTTCTTTTTTTAATTTTCCAATCCTCTCCCTTTCTTTTCATCATTTGCTTCTTTTATTTCCTATTTTATTTTATTTTTTTGTTATTTAAAGTGGGCTGCAGCCCATCCTTTCACCTTTTTTATTTTCTTTCTTTTTTTATTTTATTTGTTTCTTTTGTTGTTTTTTTAGTGGGTTTTATTTGTTTCTTTTTTTTTTTTTTTTTTGGGCTCAGCCCATTCTCCTTTTTACTCTTTGGGCTTTAGCCCACTTAACTCCTTTTTTTTTTTTTTGTCAAACCCTTTTCCTCTATCATTTATTCAATAAATATGAACACCTTTTTTTTTACTAGTCAAACTAATACGATTTCATTCAACTAAATTTTGCATACCAGTTTTGAGACCCTATTTTTCTTGAAAATCACGTGACAAAAGTCATGAAAATTAATTTATTAGTGATGATTACTTGAGATTGCTTCCCGTTTAGTCATTACAAATATCTTAATTTTCTAAATAAAATTGGGTTATTAGTGAGGACCACTCTTGATTGCTTCTTGTTTGGTCTCCATGAAAACCTATCCTCTTCATAAAAAAATAAAATTAAGTTTTTTTTTTACTAGTAACGATCACTCGAGATTGCTTCCCGTTTGATCATTACGAACACCGTTAATTTTCTAAACAAAATAGGTTTAGTGAGGACCACTCTTGATTGCTTCTTGTTTGGTCCCTACAAAACCTACCTTTTTTCCATCAAAAAAATATACAATTAAAATCAATTAACACACAACCATTTTATACCCAAGAACTACGTAGCCTTTGATTTCTCCACTGCACCCGGAGATACGTAGGAGCAGGAGCCCACTCTTGTCAAGCGCAAAAATAAACGACTTTTATTAAGTCCCTTTTTTTTATCTTGGTTAAGTTTTTTTTTTTAAATAAAAGGGAAATAAATATTTTTTTTAGAAGTTAATAAAATTTGCACAATTAATTAGAGGTAACCTTTTTCGAAAGGATGTTGTAGGGTGCTAATACCTTCCCTACACATAATCGACTCCCGAACCCAAATCTGGTCTTAAGGACCACTTTTCTTCAAAAAAGGTTTTTCCAATATTTTCCCTATGAAATAAATTATTGGTATGGCTCCATTAAACTCGAATAAATCCCTCCGATTTTTTTCTATTTGGCGACTCCACCGGGACTTTTAGAGAGTCAAGCTTACCATGATTAATTGTGCCAAATAATTAACTTCATTTTTTTGTTATTCTTTTTTAATTCCTCTTCTTTTTATTTTTATCTTTATTTATTTATTTATTTATTTATTTATTTATTTTCTTTTGTAAATATTTATTTATTATTTGTTTAATTTTAATTTGTTGAGAATATTGAACATTTGGATAGACGACTATATTTGTATGCTTTGTTTGTTTTGCGGCTTGGGTAGTGTTAGGGTTGCCTCTCTCACACACCGCACTCTACACGCTTACACACACATGTGAGTAAGGCCCTATACCGGTGAGCAAAGCTTAAGTTGAGTGGAGGTTCGGTGATGGTCAATTGGAATTTGCTTTCATACGGCTATTGCGAGAATTTCATCTAGAGTGTGCTCTCTCTGAGTATTCCGCACCGGATAGTTATCTATCGTTGTGGTTAATATTCAGGAGGAGACTTTAGCTCTAGAGGCCTTTGGTGAGAATGTGATTAGAGCCACCATGAGATCTATCACTTAATACAAGACTATAGACCCCTTAGGTTAGAAAATCTCTAATTTTAGGTTTAACCCATTTAAGACACAAGGGGCATCATATCATTTTTATTCTTCCACCAAAATCTGTTATATCACATCTATGCATAAAAAAAAAAGGGTCTACTAAATCGCATATCTTTGTGCATGCTACATAAATAGTCATTATCATCACTCAACATTATATCTTCATGCATTCATACTTCCAAAAAAAAAACATGTTGAATTTTTTTTTTTTAAAAAAATGTCATTCATTCTCATTTCATTTTAAGTCGCCAGGGAAGCATAAGAACTCAAAGTTTGGCTGCAAGTATTTTGTGAGATAATATGGGATCAAGCGGCGAAACTGTCCCTTTGAAGAAGCACATACATCCGAGAATAAAAAAGTCTGAAATAGAAAGCCTGAAGAAGTGTGCCAATTTAATGACGACGAGTATTCAGCGTGTAACCTTCATTGGAAAATATGGGAATATTCTCAAGTTGCTAGAGGTGGATGTGCAAGTAAATGCCATTTCTGCACTTATCCAATTCTATGATTCTCCCATGAGGTGCTTCACTTTTAAGAATTTCCAAATGGCTCCCACACTGGAAGAATTTGCCCGGATTTTAGGATACTCAACCGAAAACATGAAGCCTTACCAACGCACCCGAGATTTTAATCTCCTACAAGAGGTTGCTATAATTCTGAAAGACAAGGAAGATGAATTAAAGAAAAGAAAGTTAAACCGAAATGGCGTCGAGGGGTTTCCGCTAGAGTATTTTGAAGAAAAGATGAGGCATTTGGCTAGTGTTCAAGATTGGGCATCTTTCATGGAAGTGTTGGCTCTTACAATTTTTGGCATTATGTTATTTCCACGCATTGATGGCTATATAGACTTGGCCTCGATTGATGTGTTCCTAGCCTTTAAAAAAAGGAAAGAGAGCCCTGTCATCATTCTTGCGGATACTTATTGTGCCCTCACCACCGTCATGAAAAAAGGGAAAACGCTATCATGTTGCTTATCCACTCTCTATGTGTGGCTTGTCACCCACGTATTCGAAAATAGGAAAATGTCATGTCCTTTGCGGACTTCAACACATGTGATATAGGGTCGAGAGATGGAGATCGGTGGGCCGTGTCTCTGGCAGATCTTGATGAAAAGACGGTCGGTGGTACCCAGGTGGTTGGATATACATGAAGTGATCTATCGGTGGAATTTCCTAATGTTCCACTTATAGGAACAAGAGGATGTATTAACTATAATCCTTCTCTGCTTTGCTAAGACAACTTGGTTATTCTATGATGAATCCACCGTCAGATCGATGATCACCCCTTTGTGGTATATGAGTTCGATCAAGGAAATAGTGTAATGCTCGTAAGGTTCGACATGCTTGGGACCAAGTCACTCGGAAAGGGAAAGTTCTCGGAAAAAGAAGCATTGGAGCTACAGACAGTTACAACCAATGGATCGAAAGTAGGGTTCGAGAAATCAAATTACCGTTCCATGGTACACCTCCAAGTACCAAAATCTATCCCTATTACGAGTAAAGAGATGGAAGAACTTAAAATAGCTTTGTCAAAAGCTAATGAGGAAAAGGAAGAATTACAAGCAAAGTTAGAAAAGGCACTTCAAGAGAACAAGTACTTGCGATAGAATATCCTAAAAGGGAAGTTCATTGAGAGAAGCAACAAAGAGCAAAAGTAGAGGAAAAGAGTAAGTATGACGTGCAACTTTGTCTCGAGAGGAGCAAATGAAGAGCTAGAGCTGCGTAATCAAGAAAGGGACAAGGCTATAGAAAATGCCTATATATGGAAAGGATTGTGGAAAAAGTCCTCGGTTATCGAAAAGAACTTGCAAGAGGAGCTTGAAGGTTTAAAGCGACATCTTGAGAAGGTAGTAGTGGGCATGAGAACCGAGCCCAAAAGGAGCAAAGAATACAAGGAAGAAAGCAGAAGAAATGCTTGTGAAATATCAAGATGCGCTGAAAAAGAACAAGAGGATGCAAATGAGTTGCATGGACTATATTGAATATCAAGAGAAGATCTATGACGACCTAAAAAATGAAAGCACGTATTGGGAGAATCGTTTTACAAAAGCGGTCAGGATAGAAAATCAAGCACTCTTTAATGAACTGAGGAACGAAGGCATGCATTGGAGGGACTGTTTTTCAAAGTTGGCAAGTTTGGCCAATCAAGCAATCATAGATATCCCAAGGCGTCTAGAGGAGGCTGATACGGCGATGCACCCACTGAATACTCCAGTCAATGTTTACAAGTTTATTGAATTTTGTAAAAGTTTGATAGAAGAATTGAGAGAAAAGGCTGGTTGTCCTATTAAGAAGAAAAAAGGGACAGCTAATTGCTGAGGCTTTAGTTTGAGTGAATTATACTATTTATGTTTCTCATTAACAAAGGATTTGTCATTTTGCTTATTGATCCCATTTTATTCTCCAAATTACTTAACGCTTTTAAAAAAAATGGATAATTACAACAAAGCAATGAGGCCTATGGTTCCATGGTACAAAATGAATAGACTCATACATCCACATCCATTCATTCATTTTTTTTTTCCTTCTTACATACTCATATCATTTTTTTTAATCACTCAGAAAATAATCAAACAAACTGATTCCTCGACACCCTTATCGAACTCGCTCTCAATCAAAGATCATGGATGACCAAGAGGTGAAAGAGGACGTCAACCAGCTGAAGGAACAGATGACCAAAGTTTTGGAGCTTCTACAATCCCTAAAACAAAGACAAGGTTGCAGATGGGGCTTCTCCAGCAGTGAATGATGAAAGTCAAGCTACACCTTCCCACCCACCTGGCTTTGGTCCTATGCAGTTGCAATATGGTCTCAATACTCAAGGGATGATGGTACCTTTTGCAATTTACCCGCAGGGTCCTACACACTCACCAGTTAGCAACCCTCAGAATCAAGTACCACAATTCCCACTTTACGGACTCCCGCCTGGTTACACGCCACCTATGGCCAATGATGATACTGCAAACCATAACCCTCAAGGCCCACAGGCACAACAGTTCCCACTATATGGTCTCCCGCCCGGTTACACACCGCCCGGTCCTAACAATAACTCTACAGAAACTGATTCCCAAGCACTTGTCAGGTAAGACGAGTTCAAGGATCCGCCCTCAGATCAAACCATACCAGTTCAAAGCTCAACTCCTGGCTTCATGACATACACCTTTCCACCTGGTTATGCACCATCCCATCTCGGGAATACTCAAGGAGTCGATGCGCCCAGTAGTGACCCCGTGGTGAATCACCGATCATTTGGTTACCCCTATTATATTCAAGGAAATCCATTGAATCCCGGACTAACCGCATTGCCTGGTCTCCGGCTATGGGAGGACCGATCTAAGCATCCCGTTGGGAATCGGTCGTCGATCTGATAGTTGCAAATCCTCGAAGATAGGCTAAGAGTCGTAGAAGGAGTAAGTTATCTCGGTTCAAGTATCGCATCTTTGTCTCGTCTGGATGTGGTTGTACCACCAAAGTTCAAGGTGCCGACTTTGACAAGTATAAAGGGACAACTTGCCCAAAAAGCCACTTCGACCATGTCATCGTAGGAAGATGGCGTCCTATGCACATGATGATAAACTTCTGATTCACTTTTTCCAAGATAGTTTAACAGGGGCAGCGTCGAGTTGGTATACACACCTTGAGCGATTTCATATTCGCTGCTGGAAAGATTTGGCGGATGCCTTTTTGAAGCAGTATAAGTATAACATTGATATGGCTCCTGATAGAATGCAGTTACAAAACATGGCAAAAAGAGACAATGAGACCTTTAAGGAATATGCCCAACGATGGAGAGGACTGGCAGCCCAAGTGGAACCGCCTCTGATTGAAAAAGAAATGGTGGCCATGTTCATGGATACTCTTCAATCACCCTTCTATGACAAAATGATCGGAAGTGTATCATCAAACTTTTCAGATATGGTCATCGTAGGGGAAAGAGTTGAAGGAGGAATGAGGAATGGAAAAATTGCCCAAAGTTTTGTTGAAACCAGTAATATCAAGAGACCCCCAACAAACTTCATAAAGAAGAAAGAAGGGGAAACTAATGTCATATGACGAGCCCGGAGGACAAGCATAACGAAACCACCCCAACTTCTTTACCAATTTCCCACAGCCTTTTCCATACCCCTACTTCCCACCTCCGGACATTGTCGCCGCCTCTCATAATCCACCCACTCAACACAACTAAAACCACAAACAGCCAAACGACCAAGAAAATGTCCAATTTGACCATATTCCCATGATATATACAGATTTGTTCCATCACCCCATCAGCAACTCTTTGGTCTCCTCGCGCTTAATGAAACCACTTCAACCTCCCTTCCCAAGAGAATATAACCCAAATGCCAAGTGCGAGTTTAATGCAGGGGCAATAGGTCACACGACTGAAAATTGCAAGGCCTTGAAGTACGTGGTTCAGGATCTGATCAATGCCAAATGGTTGAATTTTAAGGATGTTGGTCCTAATGTGGGTAATAATCCCCTTCCAAGTCATGGGGGTTCAACAGTTAATGTCATTACTGAGGAGTTTGGGGACCAACCCCTAATAGTTAAATCGGAAGGCGGGGAACTAAATGGTGAGAATGTCCTTATTTGCAACATCACGCAAAGCTTCCAGAGCGCAGGGATGTTGAAATCAAACAAGATAGCAATCACAAAGATGATCACGATCAAGACAACATCGCCAACCTTGTCCACCCTTGCCCGTCGAGTAAAAACTTGGAAATTTGGAAATTGTTGAGTTTCCGTGATTTTTGGTGCAAAATAATTTTTGTAATGCAAATCCTATTGCTCTGCCTAAGGCTTTAGTATAATTTGTTGTCAAAAGCGCATATGTTTCATTTCAAGTATCTTTATCAATAAAATGCATTTTGAATTTTCCAATCATTTCCTTTTTTCATCTTTTCCATTCCCTCCCATCTTTTTTCGTTTTTCCATTTAAATCGCTTTAACTAATACAGATCAAAAAACTTTGTCTTTGGGAAATATGATGTCAGTGACTCATACTTTGACTACCCCATGAGGACAATTGGGAAACACCTTCTGAACTGATGAGATTGATGGTACGCGAAGCAAAAGTGATTTAATCCACGAGAAAGAACTTGAAATAATCAATTTGAATACTGAAAGTGACAAAAAGGGAGTTAATAAAAAATAGAAAGAAAAAGGTAAAGCAAATTCGCAATTTGCCAAAAAGTATTTTTTGTGAAAATTTGACCAATAAGATTTTGAGATGAAGTTTGGCCATTTTTCTCTATCCCAAAAAAAAAAAAAATATACATCCCTTGCTACCCCTTTTGAGCCTAAAAAACAAAAATTTTTCTTTTAAATACCCTGAACAAGGATCACTCATCCAATGGAGACTAGCACAATAATCTATTCAATTTCGTCTGTTAAAAAAAAAGGCAAAACAAAAGACGCTTGCAAGAATAAAAAAAATCAATAAAAATGCCAAAGCAAGAAAAGACAATTGTGCTAGCAACCATCAAAGTGCATCTTTGCACTAAAAATCCTTGTTGAAAAAAAAATACCTCAAACACTTTTTGAGCCTGAAATATCCTTTCTTTTGTGACCCTTCAACCCCTGGCCACGTTACAACCCTAATAAAGTCCATTAGATCAAAATCAAATTGCTCATATTTTCTCAAAATTTGATTTTTGGAAGAGGAAATCCAAATAAACTCCTTGTTGCGCTTACTTTACCTAAAATGTGGAATCGATCACGCCAATGATGGATGGGCGATTGAGGTCATGCAAACGAAAAAGATTGTCCAAAAGATGGTGGTAAAAATTAGAGATTGGCATGAAATGTTCCCTGTTACTTTGCACGGTTATCAAACTTGATTCGCACCTCAACAGGGCAACCCCATTCTCATCGGTATATGGAATGGAAGCAAAGACTTCCCATTGAAGTCAAAATCCTCGCTAAGGGTATTGATGGAAATGAAACTAAAAGAAGCGAGAATGGGTCCAGTTCTACTGGATCAGCTAAATCTCATCGAAGAGAAAAGAGTGATGGCCTTATGTCATGGGCAACTATATCAAGACAGGATGAAGAGGGCTTACGAAAAGAAAGTTCATTTCTGAATTCCAAAAAGAGACCTTGTACTCAAGAAGATTTTGCTCATCCAAAAGGATTCTCGTGGAAAATGGACTCCAAATTATGAAGGTCCGTATGTTGTGAAAAAGCTTTTTCTGGAGAAGCCTTAATCCTCACAAGGATGGATTCGGTGAAGATCTCCGCCTCGATGAAACTCGATGCGGTCAAAAATATTATGCCTAAAAAAACATATAAAAACCAAGCAAAAGTGAGCTCGCTAGGTTGAAAACCTGAAAGAGCGACCTAGGCAAAATTAGAGCGACCCGTTGGATTGAAAACTTGAAAGAGCAATCCAAGCAAAAGTTAGGTCCTGAAATCGGACATTGAAGAAGGTCGACGCATCAAGGGGCTCTTATCCACCGATTCTATATATTTTCGTAGAGTCAAAGTTATGGATATGGGAAGTCGGCATTTGTTCCTACAAAGACACAAACTATAAAATATCTGTTTAGTTATTGTCTTTCTTTGTTTTTCTTCTTCTGCATTTTCTTGATGTATCTTCAAGTCTGTGTAACTTCAGTCCTTGTACACATGACTCTTTTTTGAATACCAAACACCTCCGTTCTCGTATTTCAAAATGTTGTTTTATGATAATGGACACTGAATTGTGAAGCATGTGATGATATGGGAAAGCATTACATTTATTATATACATCTTAAGAATCACGAGGACACGCCAAATCTCAACAAATAAGTTTCAAAAAGGGCAAAGGGATTACCTTTAAAAAAGTAACTAGCGCAGCATCGATAACTCGCGCTCCCTCCCAATCGAAGGCATAGCATGACTAAATCAGATGAATCTCATCCGTCCCATATCTTTAAGCACTAGAGATCATACGGACGAGGAATCGATAAAAATAATAATCGCATTGCATACATACATCACATACCATATATCCGCATCATCTTCATATCACCACCTTTTAACCGTTTTGTTACACCTGGTCTGTGCACCAAAATTTGATCCTTCATTCTCGTTTACAAACAAAGCGCCTAGCATTGGTCCTTTATTTTGCTTTCTAAGCGACACACCAAGTATCGCTCACTCTTTATTGCTTTCGATCACCGTCGATGCAGACCTGGCGGAGATCCTTCTTTATAGTTTTTACGATAAACGCGCCAAGCCGTTAATCCTCTTTATTGCTTTAAGATTACTGTCGATTGACCGCTGGCGGTAGTCCTCATTATCGCTTTTGACCAACATATCGATTAGGACCTGATGTTGATCCTTCTTTATTGCTTTCCATCGACGCGTCAATACCCTACTTGGCGTCGAACCTTCCGATCACCGTGTCGCATGCCCGACGGCGGAGATCCTTCTTTATAGTTTTTGATAAACGCGCCAAGCGTTAATCCTCATTATTGCTTTCCGATCACCGCGTCGATTGCACGGCGGAGATCCTTCTTTATAGTTTTTTTGATAAACGCGCGGCGTTAATCCTCATTATTGCTTTCCGATCACCGTGTCGATTCCGACCTGGCGAGATCCTTATTTATAGTTTTTTTGATAAGCGGCATGGCGTTAATCCTCATTATTGCTTTTCGATCAGCGTCGATGCAGAGCACGGCGGAGATCCTTCTTTATAGTTTTTTTTGATAAACGCGCAGCGTTAATCCTCATTATTGCTTTCGATCACCGTCGATTGCGGACCTGGCGGAGATCCTTCTTTATAGTTTTTTTGATAAACGCGCCAAGCGTTAATCCCTCATTATTGCTTTCCGATCACCGCGTCAGTACCCGACCTGGCGGATATCCTTATTTATAGTTTTTTTTTGATAAACGCGCCAAGCGTTAATCCCTCATTATTGCTTTCCGATCACCGCGTCAGTAACCGACCTGGCGGAGATCCTTCTTTATAGCTTTCTGATAAACGCGCCAAGCGTTAATCCCTCTTTATCACTTTTAGATTACCTCGTCAGTACCCGACCTGGCCGTACTCCTTCCTTATCACTTTCCGATTAAATGCATCAAGCGTTGATCCCTCATTGTCATTCCTCACGTCAAGTTCAAGACAAAATTAGTGTATTTATCTTTAGCTCTATTTTATGACAAAAATATAACAACCATTGTTGTTTGCATTTTCTAATAAAATATAACTAAAGAGGGGCAGCTGTTATACCCCAATTTTGTCCGCTTATATTTTCATTTTTTTTCATTGTGCCGAGTGGGAGGTCGCGTCTGGGTGAGGTCGTATCTTGGTGTGAAGAGGTCGTCTGCAGCCGCTGGGGAGATCGCGTCGAGTTGAGGTCGGTCTTGCCGTGTGGGGAGGTCGCTTGTGGAGAGGTCGCGTTCAGAGTTGAGATCGGGTCTTGCCGAGTGTGGGGAGGTCGAGGCGTGGAGTAGTCGCGTCTGGGCCGGGTCTTGAGCCGTGGAGAGGTCGTCTGGTGTGGGGAGATCGCGTGTCTTGGTGTGGAGAGGTCGCGTTCGAGTTGAGATCGGGTCTTGGTGGCGGGTTAAACTTGCGTGGAGAAGTCGCGTGAAGAGTTTGTGGATGGAGAGGTCGTCTGACGAGTGGAGAGGTCGCGTCTTGAGCCGTGGAGAGGTCGTCTGTGCCGAAATTTGGGAGATCGTATCTGAGTGGGCCATTTTTAGCCCAGTGCAGTTCATTACAAGTGTTATTAACAAAAAACCTAAAATTCAAAACTAAAAATCAAAGTCAGATTTCCACACTTCACCCTTCACAAAGTCATCTGCATATCTTCACCAAAGTCCTCTGCATATCTCCTCGACCACTCTACAAACTATGTCTTACAGCTATATGTCCCCACATGCCTCTTGCTTTTTCTTCATCTCGCCAATCAAGTTTGACAAACAATGCAATTTAATCAAAAAGGAGGAGCACCGTTGTTAAAGTTACTACTGATTGCAATTTTTTCAAACCATTGATATCATCTCGGACTTTGCACATGTTACCATCTCCTCGAGATCATTTTAGTACACACTTAGCATACAAGTTGCAACCTCAAGTGGACAAAGCCCGAGCCCTCTGCTTTTTCTATAAATAGCGATGAGAATAAGGGAGCGAAAAAAAAAAAAAAAGGCACTTAGTTTTGAATTGGATATCTCATTCTTGGTACCAATTATACACAATAATTTGAGAGAAAATTGAGAGAAAAAGAGAAGAACTAGAAAAAAGCAGAAGGAGCAAAGCGAGAAGAAAGAAGAAGCGAAGAAGAAAAAGGTTTCTTCTTCCTCCTCTCCTTTCCTTTCTCTCTCACGTTCTCTTCTCTCCCCACCACAATCTCCACCCTCTCGGCCTCCCTCACTCTCCCTCTCCTCTTCACGATCTCCCCCCACTGCTCCTCTCCCTCTCTCGCACGCCCTCGCTGTTCTGTTTGTGACATGCGCTAAGGACTGTGTGGCCGCCTCCTCCCAAACTTCTTCTCTCTCTCTCTCTCTCTCTCTCTCTTTCCCTCCTTCCCTCCCGCTTTCTCTTTTTCTTTCTTGGCAAGCTGCTTCTCACTTTTGATTGTGTTTTTATGTGTGTATGTATTCTCACTTATTAGGTTTAGCATCCCCCTTTCTTTTTAATTTTCCAATCCTCTCCCTTTCTTTTCATGCGATTGCTTCTTTTATTTCCTATTTTATTTTATTTTTTTGTTATTTAAAGTGGGTCAGCCCATCCTTTCACCTTTTTATTTTATTTCTTTTTTTTTATTTTATTTGTTTCTTTTGTTGTTTTTTTAGTGGGTTTTATTTGTTTCTTTTTTTTTTTTTTTTTTTTGGGCTCAGCCCATTCTCCTTTTTACTCTTTGGGCTTTAGCCCACTTAACTCCTTTTTTTTTTTTATTTGTCAAACCCTTTTCCTCTATCATTTATTCAATAAATATGAACACCTTTTTTTTACTAGTCAAACTAATACGATTTCATTCAACTAAATTTTGCATACCAGTTTTGAGACCCTATTTTTCTTGAAAATCACGTGACAAAACTCATGAAAATTAATTTATTAGTGATGATTACTTGAGATTGCTTCCGTTTAGTCATTACAAATATCTTAATTTTCTAAACAAAATGGGTTATTAGTGAGGACCACTCTTGATTGCTTCTTGTTTGGTCTCCATGAAAACCTATCATCTTCATAAAAAATAAAATTAAGTTTTTTTTTACTAGTAACGATCACTCGAGATTGCTTCCCGTTTGATCATTACGAACACCGTTAATTTTCTAAACAAAATAGGTTTAGGGAGGACCACTCTGGATTGCGTCTTGTTTGGTCCCTACAAAACCTACCTTTTTTCCATCAAAAAAATATACAATTAAAATCAACCAACACACAACCATTTTCTACCCAAGAACTACGTAGCCTTTGATTTCTCCACTGCACCCGGAGATACGTAGGAGCAGGAGCCCACTCCTGTCAAGCGCAAAAATAAACGACTTTTATTAAGTCCTCTTTTTTTATCTTGGTTAATTTTTTTTTTAAATAAAAGGGAAATAAATATTTTTTAGAAGTTAATAAAATTTGCACAATTAATTAGAGGTAACCTTTTTCGAAAGGATGTTGTAGGGTGCTAATACCTTCCCTACACATAATCGACTCCCGAACCCAAATCTGGTCTTAAGGACCACTTTTCTTCAAAAAAGGTTTTTCCAATATTTTCCCTATGAAATAAATTATTGGTGGCGGCTCCATTAAACTCGAATAAATCCCTCCGGATTTTTCGGTCGCTACACCCTATATCCTTCCCTTTGGGTGCGTCGCAAGCCACTCATGCTCCAGAAGCCTATTTTCTTCAACCCTCCTCATAAATATACAAAACCGTGTGGTGGTGGGTAGTGTGACGGATCTTGAGAGGCTTAGAGAGTTGTATTTCCTTCTACTTCCCTCTTAGAAAACCGAGAGCCTTAGGATGATTTGGGAGGAAGATCCCCTCTTCGTTTCCTGTTACTTGTTGATGTGGGAGCTGTTGTTAATGTTGATAATACTGAGGGTGTTGATGTTCTGCTTCTATTAATGTCTTAGCACCGCGAGTTCTTGGAGGAGCTCTAGGTAAGTATTTTAATTTTTGTTTTCAATTCCTATATTGTTTGTTAATGATCTTGTCAAGAATGATTCTTAGTTTTAGACAATTTTGTTAAATTATAATTTCGTGGTAAAAGTTTAGGAAGGTCTTGTCTCCTTTTACAGTAAAAGATAATTTCCAAAACTTCTAGTTAATCTCGGGTTCAGGAATGTCTTCTACCTTATTTTTATCTTGTTTTGTTGGGAAATGTACTTGATCTTATTTTCTTTTGGAAAAAAAAAGAGGAAGTTTTGGTGTGTATTATCGAAAGTATAAACCTGTGACCACATATGCTATGTGTGAGGTTTAATTTCAATTTTTTCTAACTAAATTCTTGGAAGTTTTGTGTTAGTCGTAATATAGGAATGGTAGAGAAATGTTTTATTATCAATCCTTTGTTAAAACGCTATGTGGAATTGGTTGTTGTTTTATGTTTCATCAAGAAAAATCTTTAATATTGTTATCTTGTGTTCGATTTAGAAAAGAGCTGGTTTTGTAATCCTTTTACTTGAACTGAGTGATGATAGAAAGATAACCTTAGGGATTTGAAATTTTGGGTTGATTTATTTAAATTGTAGGATAATGGTTTCAGCATAATTGTTGTTAATTTGACCTGGTATTTTAAGGCCATGAAACACCCGCTGTTTAAAGAAATTCTTGTGGTTCTTGAACAAGGTGGAGCCTTGGAAAATGTTTAGTTTTGAAACGTTTTAATTTTAGTATGAGTTTTATTACTAGAAAGGATTTGGAAATTGTGTGCAAAACCTTTATTTGCGTCGTTGAAGTTCATTAAACCCTTGAGAGTGAATAGTAATTTTAATTGTTAATCTAAGTTTTACTCGGTTAATATGTTAGTTCTTGATAAAGTGTTGTTTTAGAAGCTTAATACTTGTGCTAAGTTTTCGGAAGAGAATAATTTCCTATTGTTTAGGTTAGAAGTTTGTTTCAAAAAAAAAAAATTTAAGTAAGTTGTAACGTGTCTAGAGGTGTTATTTTAATCTTTTTCAGCATCTTTCAACTGTAAAGTATTACTAAATAGATTTTTCAGTTTTACCACTTAATAGTTAGTAATTTCATTGATAAAGATGTATACTTTTTAGAATGTTAATCTAAAAGGATATTAGAGAAAATGAGTTGTTGATTTAAAATTGAGAGTACCTTAGTCCTTAATTGAAATTTGAGTGATGATTTTGAGATGATGAGGACCTAATCTCAAAGGAACTTTGTTGTCCATGAGAATGGTTGAGTCTTAAGTAAAATTTTATTCCATCAACCTTCGTTTTAGTGATTTTCCAGAGGTGGAGGAATTTTCTTAGGAAAAACATATGATTTAAGGAAGGGATTTTAATCTTTTTGGAAGCTTAAGTGGTCTTTTATATTCTTGCTATGTGTAACCATGATTGCATGTGAATAGGATAGTATTATTTTCGTAGTAATGGCGTGTAGCCGTAGTCGAGTTAGTAATCGTGTTCGTGTTCGTGCTCGAGTTCAGGTTCGTGACCGTGAATGGGCAGAGATCGTGGCTCTGGAATGAAGCGTCAGTAAATCGTGAGGATTTCTTCGTTCACAAACTACGTTCACTTTCCGGAGTGCTATATGTATATATGTTTAGTGACTTCGAGTAGGATTGTTATTATTGCATGCTATACTATGTAGCTATAAATATTATAGTACTACGTACAATAATAAGTATTGTGAATGTTTATGTGTGCAAATTATTTTATGGTTTTGAGTAAAGTAATTTTCCGTATTTTACTATCCATGTAGTTTCGAGGACGAAACTATTTTAAGAGGGATGGTATTGTAACATCCCAATTTTTAAGAAAAGTGATTTTAGCGATAAAATCCTGAAAACTCGAAAAATAAGTCATAGAGATTGATCACCTCAATGATTTACTGAGAGTACGTGGAATTATTTTGATTTATTATAAATAATTATTATTAATCATGTCAATTCAAATTAATTGACAGCGTAGACGTATGCTGCTTTTAAGGAGAATTCGTCAATTATATTTATTATAAGTTTTCTGTGTGACGCGGTAACGCGTATTTTATGCTGACTGGAAAATTGATTGAATTAAATCAAGATAAAATTAAATTTAAGAATTAATATTTAATATTTAATATTAATTCATGGTTCAAAAATCATCGAAAAACTCTAACGAAGTTTAAATCAGCGTTTTGAATCGCCGGGTAAATTTTATCCGCGTTAAAATTTTAAATGAGCCCCGATTTCGATGAAGATCGAATCGTAACCTATTTTGATTATTTTTGAGTGATTTATATTGTTTTTATTATTTATGAGATAATATTATCACGCGAAGAATTAATTTCTCGTTAAATTAATTTTCGTGATTTTATCGGCGAGAAATAAATCGGTAACGCGGTTTCTCGACGCCGTGTTTTAGTACTCTTAGAATCTAGAATTAGAGGGTAATTATGAGTGGGGTGAGATTAGATGAGATAGATGGGTTGATTTGATTAGCATCTTTTAAAATTGTTAGGTGTCATGCTTTGAGTGATCAAATTTTATTACTTTTCCTAAACTATTAGTAACCAAGTATTTATTTTGTTTGAGAAAGAAATTAATCTCTCCCCTTTTTCCTTCATGCTGGCCGTAGCACCCCCTTGTATTTTTACCTCCCATTTTCATTTTCTCTCTTTTACTAAGTGGAGAAAAAAAAAACTATTAAAGCCAATTACTAATTATTAGTTTTAAAAAAAAATCATTTCCACTCCTTTATGTGAAGCAACAGCGAGACCTCCCTTTTATTCTTTCCCCCTCCCTGTTTTTTTTTGTGCAGCGTGACCCCCACCCTATTTCCATCTTTCCTATCTTTGAGAGAGAAGCTCCAAAACCCATCCATGGAGTCCACCTTCTCCCTTAGTTTTTGAGATAGGTTTCATCTCCATTCTTCCACCCTTCTTGATACTAACTTCTTCTTCTCTTCAACATCATCTACCTCATCATTTATGCAAGTTGAGAGCAACATTTCTCCTTCCCTAGACAGCTTGAAACCGTGAGCACACAAAGAGGAGGAGGTGGTTACTTTTGTTGCTTCTAGCTTCTTCTTCTCTTGAGCCTTTCTTCCACACCTTGCAAGCAAGTTGTGAATCAATTTTCCTCCCCCTTTCCAGCCCAAAGAGCCGTGAGTTTCTTGATTAGAGTAGGTAGTAGTTCTTTCATTTTGGTTTATTTGTATATATGTTTAATTCTTGCTTATTTATGTTCATAATTTGCTTGATAATGATCTTAGAGCAAGATGACCAATGACCCCCAAATTTTGGAACCCTAGGTTCCATGGAAGAGGGGAAAATGTGATTGCCAATGTGAATCAAGTAATTGGTTGGTTATTTGGGTCTATTTGAAGTTGTTGTTGCAAGATTAGGTGATAGTTTTGAAACTAGCATGTTGTTGGGTTGTTTGGTGGATTAAAACCTATTCTCTTGAAAGGGAAAATGTGGGGTCTATGTTGTAGAATCATGTATTTAATTGTTAAATGATATGTTTTGGGTAGTTTTATTGTTATTGGAATAGCTATGCATGATTAAGTAGGAGAGTTAGTGAATGTTTCATGAAAAATTGACCATTGAGGGACTAGAATGGCATGTAGGAATTGATTAAGTTGTTCTTTAATTTCTAGCATTATCATGGCCATGATTGTAGTGTCTTGAAAATGGTTTGATTTGAAATAACTCTTGAAGCTCTTGTTTTTGGGAAAATGCTTTAGAACATGTCTTGAAAATGTTTGAACTAGGTGTTGGTTATAACTTGATGTTTAGATGATTTAATGGGTTTTCGAGTAGTAATGTATGTTGAAGTAAGAAGAGCTTGTGTAGGTCTTACGGAAATTCATTCTTGAAGTTGAGAAAAAGAGAGTTTATGTTGCATAAACATGTATCTAAGTATTAACTAATATGTTTTGAATAGTTTAATTGGTCTTGAGATAGGTAAGCATGAATTAATATAGGTGTTAGTTGATGTTTTGGTGAAAAAGTGACTCTTGAAGGACTAATATGACATGTAAAATTTAATTGACTCGTTCTTGATCATTTAGCATCATCATGAGCATGAATTGAAAATATTTTGGGCAAAGGTTTGGAAACTTGCAATTTTTGGGAGAGAAAGGGGATAAGGGCCGCGAGCCCTAGGTGGTGATTAGAAAAGGAAAATCATTTTGGTTACTTGATTTAATTGTTCCACTAAGTACTTACATGATTATAGCCATGATTTAGATGTTTTGGGATTGTTGGAAAGTGGCTTAATTAAAAGAACTCTTGTTTTTGGAAATTGCTTTTGGGTAAGTGAATTATGAGATTTTATGAATTGAAGTTGAGCATGACTTGCTTTCAAAAGGAAAAAGGCTTTGGAAATGATACTAGGTTGATTGTGAAAAATGTTTTAGAAATATACCTTTGAAGGTGCTTAAGTTATATTGGTGTTGTCTTGATAGTAAATGCTTGGAAATGTATTTGAAAATATGTTGGAACTTATTTGTTTTAAAATTTCATTATGCACTTGAATTGTTATATGAACTCGATGTCTTGATACTTTAAAGCTAACATGTTAAATTAAGTTCTACGTGATTATGTTGTTAATGTTTTAGCTATAGTTTGAAATTAGAACCTTGTTTGGGTATCTTTTGGTTGAAAAACCTATTCTTGCAAAGGGAATTTATGGTGGTTACCTTGTGAATCATTTAATTGAATTAATGAAGTTTGTGGTTTTAGGGCTATGAGACAATTAAGGTGAAAAGGACTCCTTGAGGCCCTAAACACCAATTGGAGCCTTGACTTGAACAAACTGAGGAAAAGAATTTTGATTGCGGTTTTGTTCACGACTTGGCTTTAAAGCTTTATTACTTTAATTTTTGGTAATTTTCAAGGGTATATAATTCTTCAAAAAAACATGTATCCAAATTGTGCATTTTGGGCATAAATGCTTTGATTAGTTAGTAGGTTGGGTTTTGAGAGCCTAGGAAATTAGAACTAGTCTATGCCTAGGTTGCGTTAAGTTTGTTATGTGTAATAGATTCAAGTGATCGAGACCGTGCGGCGTGGAATCGCGGGATACGTGGACGCGTAGCATGGAGTTCGGTAAGGGTACTTCTAGACATTTTTAGGATTTTATTTTTTTGTCCCTGTGGAAGGGCAAATTTTAGATATGTTTAAGTTCTTGTTTTCTTATTCAAATGCTTATTTAAATACAAAGAAGTCTGAAAACTCTACAGTTCGAAGTTAGGGTCTTCGAACCCCTTCGTTTATTTTTGTCGTGCGGTCGAACATATTCCGAGTCATTGTGGGTGAAAAATTGTGCGGTTGGTCTTCTGAACCCAACCCCCCACTTGTTTGTACCTCTCTGTTAATTCTATCGAGTTGCAGAGGGATGGACTCCTTGATTTGCGTGTCAAGCATATGATGTTGTAATATGATTGAGTTATGCAATATTTAATATGAGATTGAACATATGCTGCGAACTGCGTATTGCTTGTTGAATTGCGTTTCTTCATGCAAGCTGATTTTATTGCTTAAGTTGTTGAATTGCATTTCTTCATATTAAGCATGCTCTTATTATTTGATATGCGGTCGAATAATCTTGCGTATAACTCTTTGAATATCGTATGCGGTGAAGTGTTCATCGAGTCTGAGAGCATTGTCGAGTCGTCGAGACGTTTTTGAGCTGTGAGCCTGACAACTGAGGGTGCTAGGTCCCCTTTGTTCAAGGTGGATTAGCTAGGCGTCGTAGCGTAGGAACCGGGGCTACTTACCTAGGGAGAAGCGAAAGATCCCAAGGCTACTACCGTATGTCGATTGATGGATTCAAGGTCGCTTCCTGAAAATTGTCGAGTCGAGAGAAAATGAGTCGTGAGATGAGTCATGAGAGGGTCTTGAGTTGCATCTTGAGAACTGTGCATACTGTTGTTTGCCTATTATCACGATTTGTTATTTCCTGTAATATGTTGTGTTATTACATATTTTGTTGTCGAATAGGCGTATCTGCTCTATATTTTTAAGAAGTTGACCCTTGCCAGTGGTTCTGTCAATTAATGATTGTAACCCAGATGGCGGAGCAAGCAGAGGATTGGAACTGCAAGGAGGAGCAGCTGTAGATGGTCATCTAGCTTGACTTGTACTATGTTGAAGAGTCTACTAGCAGTCTAGTAAGGAACGTATTGTGCCGACCAGCTATAGAATAATTGTCGTTGTTCAGTATTGTAATAAATGTCTGTCATGTTTCAAGATATGTATTGTTAGACGTGAATTGATGGAACATTTGAATGTGGTCTTGTAATGTCTTAAATTATTTTCTTCCATGTTTCTAAAAGTCGCTGTGATGCTCTGACTGCTTCTCTAAAGAATTTAAAAAAAAATATATATAGGACCACATTTCTCGAAAACCCTACGAGTAGAGTATTCCACCTTTCGGAAACATGTCAACTTTTGTCAAAATGTTCACTTAGTAGCACTCCAGAAACAGGGTGTTATATTTATCCTTTCAAGGTCATCGCCACAAATGTGGACTTTTCACAACCATCATCATAATTTAATAAGCAAGATACAAAACAAATTACAAGGGCAACTTAAAAACAACAACCTCGTATTTAATTATTTAAGTAAAACACGTGAAAACAACAACAATAATAAATCAACCACAACATATATTTGAGTCAAATTCATATAATTAAAATATGCAGAAAAAATAGCACTTTTCATAACATTAATCTACATATAGAAACCGAAACAATGACTACAAAATTCTGTAGAAAACAACAAATTTTCGCAGCAGTAATTCCTGCGTAAAAATAGAAACAGCAATACGAAGAAAAATACTACAGAAACAACAATTTTCGCAAACAGAAATTCATGAAAAAAAAAAGAAACAGCAATACCAAGAAAAATACTGCAGAAACAGCAGTTTTTGCCAACAGAAATTCCTGCATAAAAATAGAAATAGTAACACAAAGAAGAATACTGTAGAAAGCAGAAAAATTTGCACAATAAAAATCTGCACTACAGCAGAAACAAGACAGCAAGGAAACAATATGTATTTTACAAAGAAATGCTACAATCTAAATAGAAATGAGGTAAATTAAATTATTCTAAAATTTTCGACTAACAGTAGCTTTTAAAAATAACATCTCTTTTAATCATTTATATAATTTCAAAGCACAATTCATTAATTCAAACACTTCTCATCATTACTAAAATTAATAGCATATGAATTTAATAGCCTGACAACACGACAACGTCTCAAAAGTTAAAACATAATTTTTTTAGTATTCATATAGCCATTAAACAATCTTAACAACCATTTAATCATTCAAAAGCAGCAAGCATAATATATATAATTTATTCGTTTTGCCTATGCTTCAATCATTTATCATACAACGGGGTCTAAGGACAACCCTTTCACCTATCCCCTGAAATATCCCCAACTGCAATAATCTCCCCCTTACCTTAGTAGTAGCACAACCTTCCAATGGAAGAGGAATGATGACGAAGTTCGATTCGATCCTACGGAGAAGGGTTCACTACGAATAACAAGGAATTTAAAAAAATTGTTAAAATTTCCAAATTCTAAAACCCTAGCGCCTAGAATTAGGAAAAAAAGGATTACAGGGCTTACCCAACCATTAGGGGACAGCGAACACTCTAATATGACGGGAATACGCGGTTAGCCTTACTATGGTGTGTTAGAAGGATGATCAAAGGCGAAATGGGGTGCCTCTTCTTCCTTAAGGAGGCGTGATTTTAAGAGAGAAGGGATGAAGGAGAGGAAAATAAATTCTGATTAGAGGAGTAGGGTTTGGTTGCTTAGGTTACTGATGTTGCTAAATCGGTTGGTTTGGAGAAAACCCGTACCACTAAGCCCAACAGCTAAATAAAAAATTATGCACAATTACTTGGTGCTTGTATGGGCTTTAGGTGCCATATACCCCTTTCTGAGCACCCTTTTTTTTTTAAAAGTCCCGTCGCACGTCATAATTATACTAAATAAGTTTCAAGGTAGTTACACTAATAATTACAGTAAAAAAATAATTTAATCATCCACATATGCTACGCATAATTAAAATAATTATCACAAAGAAAAGAAAATGAGGGTTGTTACAGTAAAGAACAAGGTGTACACAGTAAATTAGTAAAAAATTATTTTTATATATCTTTAAAACATTTTAACCCTTCAAACTCATTTTAACACCTCTTTAACCCAAAATATTTTCCCCAAATAAATGACATTTCAAAACTATTATTTTATAAAAATAATAGGGTTAAATATATTTTTAGTCCCTATAAATATATCAAATTTTGTTTTTAGTCCCTATAATATTTTCCTTCGAAGTTTGGTCCCCCAAATATTTTCTGTTTACAACTTTAGTCCTTATCGTCAAATTTTTGCTGATTTAGCAAACAGCCATCTACATGGCACCTGCTACATGGACATTTTAATTGACGTGGCATCCACATGGCAACCGATTTACCATTTTTTATTCTTTAATTGTTAAACCTATTTTACTTATATAAATCATTTTATTATAATTAATTAGTTAAATTAATATAATTAAAAAATTAATTTAAAATCAAAACCCTTAATCCCTAATCAAAACTCTCACATGCATCCTCCTCCTAGCCGCCACCTTCCTTCCTTCCAAGATTTTCAACAGGGGCGAGCGCGAGATCGACGACAATAAGAAAAATAGTGAGACCGGCGAGGGAGAAAGAGGAGCTTCGTGGGGAGAGAAATGGAGAGAAATGGGTGGACGGGGTAATGTTTTGGGGTTGGTGACGTTGCTAGGAAAGATACGCCCTTGAGGTAGAGAAGGGCTATATTACGATGGGTATTCAACATCTGTTGCTAGAAGAAGAACTAACAGAAGATGACAGTGGCGCAATAATGGTCCGATTGAGGCTTATTCTTGGAGACTGGCGAAAGTAATTCACTAATTTTAGTGGGATGAATTAAAATTTGTATCCAAGAGTGAAGATGGGAATGACTTCCATCTTGATGTGCGATAGATTCGTGAATCATATTGTAGGAACAAACAAGCGGGAGAAAAGGGGGAAGCGAACGAGGGACAGAGGAGAGGAAGAAGTTTCTAGAAAAATGGATTAGGGAAAAGGGATGGATATAATTGCAAATTATTTTTCCGGATCATTGCTGCTTCACCACTTTTTGTTTTATTGAACTTAATTAATTGGTTTTAATTATTTAATATTAATCAAATTATTTAAGTGAATAAATCATTATTAATACATAAAAAACAGTATTTTGGCTGAATCAGCTACCACGTGGACGCCATGTCAATTAAAATGTCCACGTGGCAGGTGCCACGTAGATGGCTGTTTGCTGAATCAGCAAAAATTTGACGGTAGGGACTAAAGTTGCAAACGGAAAATATTTGGGGGACCAAACTTCGAAAGAAAATTTTGTAGGGACTAAAAACAAAATTTGAGATATTTATAGGGACTAAAAACATATTTAACCTAAAAGAATATATTACCGTAATTTTCTAAAGATACAAATAAATGCTAATATTTTCTAAAAATACAAATTCAACATTTTTCAATAATTCAAACACACATAGGGGAATCAGAATCACTAAATCGACAAATCATAATAATTAATGAAATAAAAACATATTTAAAAATATGCAATGTATGAAAAATGTGGGGTGTTACAATTGAGGCCCTTCATGTGTTACCAGTCTAATTAAATATCGAAAATTCCTTGTATTCACCACGGGTGAATATGTCTCTTTAAAATCATTGTTAGGTCATTGTGAAAACCTTTAAGCAACCAGTTGAGCTTTGTATCTCATAATTTCACCATTCACATTTCCTTTTCACACAAAAACCTAATTATATCTAATTGGATTCACACATTTAGGCACTCGAGCTATTGGTCCAAAACCTTTTCACTTGCAAAACAAGTTTAATTCTGCTTCAATAGTGTCTTTCAATTTTGGCCAATCATTGATTTGTCTATAATCTTTAATAGAATTTGGTTTTGGATTCTTATCGTCATTTATCACATTTAGCGCTATATTATATGCAAAAACATTATAAACATTTCGCAAATTTTAGGTACTTGATCAGTCTCTTCTAGAACTGAAAAATCAATTATGTCTGAGAACTTTTTTGGAGTTTTTATATCCTCATTTGGACCATCTTACTTTTTAGCTCTTTTTTTTTGTTCGAGGATTTTTATCTTTGGAACCGACAGGTCTACTGTAACATCCCGGGCTGTTTTCAAGATTGATGACTGTCCCCACAAACCAATACGAATCCTTTCAGTGTGCATTGTCCTCACTCACACACATCCTGAGGTGCTTCCCAGGAGGTCACCCATCCCACAAGTGATCCAAGTCAAGCATGCTTAACCATAGAGTTCATATGTTCCGAGCTCCCAAAAAGATAATGCATTTGTAGGTATAGGTAGTAAAAATCATTTCTTTTAAGACTTCCTTTAGCTGTACAGTCTCATACCTACACAACCTCATGATCTCTCTCATTCCGATGTATATTCAGTTTATTCATGTGCCCCTTCACTGGAAGCCGCCAAGAACCGCTCTTTGTCTGTGCCAACTGCCAATACACCGACGATCACTCTCTGCCCTTGTCAGCCCCGGATGTCACATGCCCGCCAACTTCCGCCTGCTTCGTCCCCGAACGACACCATACAGGGTGAGGTCCGCTCTAATACCATATGTAACATCCCGGACTGCTTTCAAGATTGACAATCGTCCCCACAAGCCAACACGAGTCTTTTCAGTTTGCTTTGTCCTCACTCACACACATCTTGAGGTGCTTCCAAGGAGGTCACCCATCCCACAAGTGATCCAAGTCGAGCATGCTTAACTATGGAGTTCTTATGTTCCGGGCACCCAAAAAGATAAAGCATTTGTTGGTATAGGTAGTACAAATCAATTCCTTTAAGCCTTCCTTCAATTGTACAGTCCTATACCTGCACAACCTCAGGATCCCTCTCATTCTGATGTGTATTCAGTTCATTCACGTGCCCATTCGCTGGAAGCCTTCCAAGAGCTGCTCTTTGTCCGTCCTAACTGCCGATGCACCGATGATCACTTCACACCCTTGTCAGCCCTAAATGTCACATCTACCACGCTTCATGCATGGTTGAGACTTATTTACAATGTTAGATTTTCCAACAGGGACATCAATTTTAATTGAAGCATTAGCAGCTGGTATATATATTTTAATTACCCTTTTTATCTCAGTGAATGCATTTGGTAATTGGTTAAGCTTTGCAACAGAATTATCCTTTGAACTTTCAGTTGACATTGTTTTGTATGAGGATCAAGCTGTGATAATATTAATGTTAAATCATTTCGAATAATCTCCTTTTCCAAATACATATTCTCCCCCCCTAATATTGGGAAAATTGATTTATCAAAATGACAATTAGCAAATCGAGTTGTAAATAAATATCTCGTTACTAGTTCAATATACTTCATTATAGATGGAGACTCATATCCAACTTATATACCCAACCTGCTTTGAGAACTCATCTTAATGCGTTGCGGTGGAGAAATTGGAACATACACAACACATCCAAAAATTCTTAGATGAGAAATATTAGGTTTCTGACTAAAAGCTATATGTTAAGGGGAGAACTTATGATAACGTGTTGACCTAATGCGAATCAATCCCGCAACATGTAAGATTGCATGTCCTCAAGTAGAAATTGGAAGTTTTGATCTCGTAAGTATTGGTCTTGTAATTAACTTTAGACGTTTAATGAATGATTCTACAAGTCCATTTTGTGTATGAACATGTGCTACAGGATGTTCAATATCAATCCAATACACGTATTGTGACACCCTTAAACCCATTTGATAATTATTATAAAGGAGATAATAATTCGAGTTCATTGTGGAATAAAAATGAGCGAGCTTCAAAAACACTTTTCACACGAGTTAAGGATTTCACATTTCAACTCAAGTCTTTACTTTAAAACTGAAAATGAGAATAATTGTTTTCCAAAACGTTTACATAAATTTGTGTGGAAAATTAAATAAAACAAATCGAAATAAACCCAAAAGCCCGTGTCACATAGTCTCAGAGCTTTATACATCTCATACTCAAAATTAAAACATAGTTCGGAGTCTTAAAACATCAAATTTAAAACAACTCTAAAATAACTATTAAAGTCTCAAGTCTTCATATTAGCCATTTTCTTTAGCATATTTAGCATCTGTCAAACAAGGCATAAAACACAAGACGAACACAAGCAAAAATGGGGTGAGTCTGTTGTAGCAGCGTTGTATTGACATCAGAAGGAATAGACGAAGACATGCATACATAGTATGTACATGTTATATATATATAAGTACCACTACAACAAACTCATCAATCACAAAGTCAAGTGTCCATATCAAAAGGACAATGAATATATACATACATAATATACACACATCACATATATGTATATACAAGTACAACTACAATAGCCCATCAATCATAGAGTCAAGTGTCCTTAACAAAGGACAATGCAAATCACTATGTCAATCTCTTCATATGCATGTGGATACATCTACTACTCTGGGAAGTTTGATTAAGAGGACATATTTGTCTTTGATCTTTTCATTGCATGAGGTCGGCCAATAATATTTTCATAGACTTGTTAGAGCAGTAGTAGCCTTTTCAGATACCGACCGCTTTGCAGAGTAGATGTACTGATTTTGAATAGTTTTATTGTGAAGGGTCTTTGATAGACAAGAATCCATAGAGCTCAAATCATCAGTAAGTCTAGTATGTATAACTTATTTGCTTTATCCAGGTCAAATGAACCTTTCAGACCTATTAAGCATTTTCGATAACTTGTATGTCATCAACACACAAAAAATCAATTCTCAGTTGCACCCTAATTCAATTACCATGAATTCATGGAACTATCCATAACTCGCTATCATGGTTACTGTTAATGTATGAAATGGTAAGAGCTCTCCTCCTCTAGGCACTATGCCCGTCCTCTGTCCGCCCGGCGGGTTAGGTACCTGCAAAAGGCACTCTGATGCCTAAGTTAGATAGGGCTCTAGGAGGGAGAGAAGGGGAGCGTAGAGAAAAGAGATGTGTTAAGTGTTTAGGATGAAGAGAGTGTGTTTAACCTGAGGGGCCAAGCCCCCTTTATATAGGTGAGTCTGTTCCGAGTTGTACGCATGGCTCTCTTCCTCAGCAAGTCACTGCTTGGGTAGGAGGAGCCTATTTTCCCTTCTATCTCGCACCTGATAAGGTTTAGGGTTTATCTTTACTACTTTCATATTCCCCAATACTTGGATTGCCTTTGGAGAGCCTTGTTTGGTTAACAGGCTCAGTCGTCGTTGCTCGGGCACCATAGAGCCCAGCTTGGAGGCCAGCCCATAACACAAGCCCCCTAGTCCCTTTACCTGGAATAGGTACGGGGTCTATTCATTTCTGCATTAGGTCAGTATCCGAGTTGAGCAATGATCACAGGAGCGCTCCTTGCTCAGCTTTTCTTTTCGGGTCTGGTGCCATATGTGTCAACCCCTTACTCGTCACCCTGACCTTAATGATGGGACTTGAAGAGACAATCGCCCAATCGTCCACTTTCCAACAGTTGATTTCCTAATTAGTTTATGGTCGTCAGATCAGCATCTTGTGTTACACGTGTAGGTGCCAAATCTTCTCATCTTTTGGTTTTCTCATTTCTGGGACGTTAAATCCTGGCTCCCTCTCTTCTTCTTCTTTCTTCCATTTTTAGGCCTTCTCGCGACCACCCCTCCTCTCTGCGTTTGCTCTCTGCGTTTATTCCGGCGTCCCTGTCGTTCTTCCCAGCCACGACTTTTGGTGAGTTTTCATTCCTTTTCACTGTCCCATTTAGTTCCAGTGATGGGGGTTCCCCCACTGATACGTCTTTCACTCTTACTCTTCCCCCCATTCTGGCTGGCAACCGAGGCGGGGTTCTAGAGGAACCGGTGTCCTCCGATAGCCATGGCGTTTGTGAGCTTGTTCCTCCGTTGGAGGTCGCACCCGCTTGTAGGGCTTCCCCTTCTATATGGGTTGCTACTGTCCCAACATTTTTTCTCCATAAGGATAACAAAAGCAGAGTGGGAGATGAAGGGTTTCCCTACTCGTGGGTGAACCCAGAGGTCTCCAAGGTGTCCTCAAATTACTGTTCTAAGGCTACCTTTGTTTTTCTTAGGTCCGGTACGACCTTTACACAAGGTAAGGAACGAGATGAGGAGGTGACTTGTCTTCCCTGTTCTCCTGACCACCGAGTTTACTTTAGGAAGAGTAGCCTAGATTCGTCTAATTGCTGTTTTTTCTATAAGACTTTCTTCTCTAGAGTAGGAATTAGGCTCCCTCTGAGTGATTTCCAGTGTGAGTCCTCCAACGGCTGAATGCAGCCCCCTCGCAACTTCATGCCAATAGATGGGCATTTATCCGAGCTTTTGAGCTCGTGTACGAGTACTTTGTTGTCGCCTCCTCTACTGCTCTTTTCTTTAGCTTTTTCTAACTTAAGCTCAGTAGGTAGATCAAGTGGTGTTCTCTCAACAAGATCCCTAGTCAGTTTATACTTGAGCTCTTTGACAATTCTTACAAAAGATGGAAAACCAATTTCTTTAAGATCCAAGTAAAGGCTATGGACCCTTTCTTCTTTTCAGGCCAAGGTGAGCCCATATTCCCTTTCTATTGGACCTCTTACCCGCTTCCAATAAAAGACGCCGACTATGCTCGGTTATCTCCCTCCGAGCAGACCATTGTTAACTACATTAGGCGGTTGCCTACCTTGAGCTCTGCCATTCTCCTGTCCCGGGCTTTAATGAGTCCGTCCAGGTGGAGGGCACACATAAGTAAGTTTCGTCTCTTTTCTTTTAGGTATCATGCGCACTTTATGCTTTGAGATTGATAGTTTATTATTCCTTGCAGGTGACATCGCTCCTAAAATGAGCAAAAAGGAAATGTCTAAGCTTCTGGAAAAGGCCAAGAAAGAGAAGGTCGCCTAACTCCCTGGGGCGATCCCTTCCAATGTGCCGACCGCTTTTTCCCCCACAAAGGTCGCTAAGAAGCGACCACAAGATTCTTCTAGTCTGATTTTTGTCCATCCCCTACGACGAAGATGCAAAGGGGACCTGATGGAGGGATTCCTCTGAACATTCCAAATGGGGGCCAATGGTATCAGCACCTCCAAGAGTTCGTGGACCAAAGGGAAGGTGCTGCAAATTCTCTATGGAATGTGGGCATCGACCGATCTGACCAGGTCGACGAGATCATGTGTCGGGCTGATGATCAGAACATGCTCGATGCTGGTAAGCTGGGCCAGTGTAAGGCTTTGGGTTTCTATGGGCTTCGTGTTTCTTCCATGGCTCAATTCCTGTCCGACCAGATCAAGACCTGGGAGGTGAATGCCGAACTGGCAAAGCAAGAGAAGGAGAAGTACAAGAAGAAACTCGCTAAGCTTGGTGAGGTCAAGGAGAAAATGTCCGGGATGATGGAAGAGCTCGCTCAGACAACTAAAGAAAGGGACCCTTTGGCCACGGGTAACACTCGGCTCTTGGAGAAGCACAAAGAGCTGCAAGATAAGAGAGATCTCTTGGCTTCCAAACTTGAGGTCGAGAAGGAGAAGTGCTCGGCCGAAGCTTCTCAAGTTGAGGAGTACAAGAGCTTTAGTGCTATGCAGTTCAAGGAGGGTTTCAACAGTTCCCTCACCCAAATCAAGGTGGTCGCCCCCGATCTAGATATCTCCGAGCTTGACTTCACCAAGGTGGTGAAGGATGGCAAGATTTTTGAGGAGGAAAAGGAAGCTGAAAAGGCAGACCAGGCTGGGTCCGAGGAGGCGAGGGAGAGGTCGGCTGCCATGGATGTGGAGAAACCGAGCTCCGCTGTTGATGGTGGCATCGTTGGAGTCGTGACCCTACGGAGGTCCCGACCGAGGTCCAAGGGAATGCCCTTGAGTAATTTGTATTTCTTTTGTTCTGTGCTTTTTCATCGCTCTTATGAGAGCCATTTTCGGTAACCTTTCTTACGTTTATGGAATGAAATTGGCTAAGTTAAGTGGTATTGACAAGTTCTTTATTTAATTATATTTTTTTCTTTTTCACTTTGTATTGCTCTCTGTGCTCCGGGGTGGCTTCCCCCCGAAAAAACTTGTTTCAAAACTAAATTTGAAACATTTGTTACCGTACATTAAGTTTAACCGAGCTGTGTTAGAGCTCGGTAGGTCTATTTGCTAACCTGACCATTCAAACCGCAAATGTTTTACTTAGGTCGAGCTGTGTCAGAGCTTGCCAGGCCTTTATGCTGTCCTGGTTACTTAAACAACAAAGGTTTTGTTTAGATCAAGTTTCGACCTTAGTCGAGCTAGAGCTCGTCATGCCTTTATGCTGACCTGGTCACTTAAACCACAAAGGTTTTGTTTAGGTCGAGTTACGACCGTAGTCATGCTACGTTAGAGCTCGTCAAGCCTTTATACTGACCTGGTCACTTAAACCGCGACGACTTTGTTTAGGTCGAGTTACTACATTAGTCGAGCTGCATTATAGCTCGTTTCTATGTGCGCATAAATCATGTGCTGAATACGATGGAAGTGGGCTTTATTAATTGTGGAAAAAGGGAAATTAGGATGTGCCTCGTTAAAATCTCTACAAACTAAAAACCCAGTGGGAAAAAAAAGTCTGCAGAGGAAAAAGAGTACGCCATCCTTTACAAAATGCATTTAACTAAAGTAGGGTTTGAGGTGCATGGCATTCCACATCCTCGGTATTTCTTTGCATTCCACGTCCTTGATATTTCTTTGCCTGTCAATTCTTCAAGGCGATAAGCTCCATGGTGGAGTTTCGATCTGATGCGGTATAGGCCTTCCCAGGTTGGTCCGAGCTTTCCCTGTCTTGCATCCTTTCTCGCCTGCTCGACCTTGCGGAGGACTAGGTCGCCCATCTTGAATCCCTGAGGTCGTACCTTAGAGTTGTAGTGTCTTGCAATGCGCTACTTGGTGGCGAATTCTTGGTCGTGCCAATTCCCGTGTTTCTTCTAGCAAGTTGAGCTCTACTCGGGCTGCTTCATCTTATTCTAGTGAGCTCATTAATTCTCTCCTAGGTGAGGGTGAGCCGAGCTCTACTGGCACCATAGCGTCCAATTCGTAAGTTAAATAGAAAGGTGTCTCGTTCGTTGTTGATTGAGGGGCTGTATGGTATACCTATAACACTCCGCAGAGCTCCTCGACCTAACTACCTTTAGCTTGGTCAAGTCGCTTGCACAAGCCATTCAGGATGACTTTGTTGGCTACCTCAACCTGACCATTAGTTTGAGGGTGCTCGACCGAGGCGAAGGTAAGTCGGGTCCCCAGCTCTTTGCAGAAGTCTTTGAAGACCGAACTGGTGAATTATGTGTTGTTGTCGGTTATGATGGTGTGGGGGAGACCATGGCGGACGACTACGTTCTTCCACACAAACTTCTTTATTCTTTCAGAGGTGATGGTCGCTAGTGGCTCTGCTTCAATCCACTTGGAAAAGTAGTCGATAGCGACGACGATGAACTTTAGTTGTCCCAGAGCGAGGAAAAAAGGATCGAGTATGCCAAGCCCCCAAGTGTTGAAGGGCCAAGGGGCAATGACCTCGTGTAGAATTTGTAGGGGAAGGTGCTCTCTCCTTGCATATCGCTGATAGTTGTCGCATTTTTTGACGAATTCTAAGTAGTCTGACCTAAGAGTCAGCTAGTAGTATCAATCTCACAGGACCTTGGTTGCTAAGTTCCGGGTTCTGCAGTGGTTCCCGCAGATTCCTTCGTGCAACTCTCTCATTATGTATTCGGAATCTGACTTGCCACATAGGTGAGTAAGGGCTGTGAGAAACCTCTTCAGTATAACCGATCTCTGATTAGGGTATAGTGGCTTGATTTCCTTTGAATTCTTCGTGACTGTGCTGCATCCTCAGGTAGCCGTCTGTGCCTTAAATATTGCATAATGTCAGCCATCGAAGTATCTATTGTATTGACCGAGTTAATCTCTGTTGTGTTGATGCTTGGTGAATGCAGGGTCTGGACGACCACCATCTTGTGCTGTCCTTCGGTCTTCATGCTCGAGAGTTTGGTGAGCACATCAGCTTTGCTGTTCTGATCGGTGGAATATGTTAAAGTTGAACTTGCTCGAAATTCTGAACCATGGCTGCCACCTTTTGCACATACGTGCTAGCACCTCATCCCGAACTTAGTAATCGCCCTTAACTTGATTGATGATGAGTTGGGAGTCATTTTTGACCCTGAGGGTTTGGGCCCCTAGCTCCCAAGCGAGCTTGAGCCTTGTCAATAGGGCCTCGTACCCAGCTTAGTTGTTACTGGCTTTGAACATGAAATTGAGTGCTTGCTCTACGCAAACGCCGGTAAGGCTTTCCACTATGATCCCTACTCCGCTGCCTTTAGCATTGGAGGAGCCATAGACGTAGAGTGTACAGTAAGCAACCTCGGGTGTTGGCGTGAGTTTTGCAATAAAGTCAACTAAAACTTGGGTTTTAAGGGTCCTCTAGATTCACACCTGATTTGGAATTCGGAGAGCTCGACCAACCATGCTACCATTCGTCCTGAGAGCTCGGGTTTCTGCAGGATTCGATGATGGGGTAATTGGTTTTGACTACCATTGGATGAGCCTGGAAGTAAGGCCTGAGTCTTCTAGTGGACACCACTATGGAAAGGGCCAGTTTTTCCACTTTCTGGTAATTGAGTTCTGCTCCGTGGAGAACTCTGCTTGTGAAATACATAGGCTACTGCTCGGAGTCCCTCTCCTCGACCATAGCCGAGCTAATTGAACTGTCTGTGGCCGCTAGGTAGAGGAGTAGAGGTACTCCCCTGGTGGGGCGAGTTAAAACTGGTGGTGATGCGAGGAACTTTTTGAGGTTCTGAAAGGCTGTTTTGCACTCCTCGATCCATTCAAACCGAGTTGGGTTCTTTAGTATCTGATAAAAAAGGAGTGATCAATCTGCGGAGCGAGCTACATATCTGGAAAGGGCTGCTATTCTATCGGCTAGTTGTTTCACTTCCTTAATAGAGTTCGTGCTTCGTATTTCTAGCACAGCTCGACATTTATTCGGTTAGCTTCAATTCCTCTGGGGGTCATCATAAAGCCGAGGAATTTTCCTCCGAGCACCCCAAAAGAACACTTCTCAGGGTTGGGTCTGATGTTGTATCTCCTCATTATGTCGAACGCCGTTTGAAGGTCTCTATGATGGACTTCAAACTTAAGGGTCTTGACCACCATATCATCCATGTAGACTTCAATGGTTTTTCTGAGTTAGTCAGAAAAAACCTGATCCATCATCCTCTGGTAGGTAGATCATGCATTCTTTAATCCAAAGGGAATGGTGATGTTGTAGTAATTAGAGGTCTCTGTCATGAAAGCAGTTTTTGGGGCGTCTAACGGGTGCATTCTGATTTAGTTGTACCCCGAGTAGGCGTTCATGAAGCTGAGGACTTGGTAACCTGATGTGCCGTCGACCAGAGCGTCGATGCTCGGTAAAGGATAAGGATCCTTGGGGCAAACTTTATTCAGATCTGTGAAGTCGATGCTCATTCTCCACTTGTTGTTGCTTTTCTTTACTAACACCATATTCAAAAGCCAATTAGGGTACTTAATCTCCCTGATAGATCCTGCTTTAAGGAGCTTGGAAGTTTCTTCTCTGACTGCTTGCTTTTTCTCCCCGGCTATCTTCCTCTTTCGTTGGCTATAGGGCGAGCTCCAAGTTCAATGGTGAGCTTGTGGCAGGCCACTCTTAGATCTATCCCTGGCATGTCTTCTGGACTCCAAGCGAAGAGGTCTGCATTGGCGAACAAAACCTTCATCAGAGACTACTCGTCTTGCCGGGATAGCAATGTTCCAATTCTTATACTCTTTCCCCTCACCTCTACAGTCTTAACGTCATCCATAGGTACTGGTCAGTAATCGCACTCGCCCCATATTTCGAGCTCGACCATTCCACAGTTGTCTCTCCGATCTCGTCTTCTGTTGTCTCAGAGGCTGTAGACATAACATTGTTGGGCTTCTTGCTGGTCGGCGTGTATGGTGGCTATCTGTCCGTCTGGCAAGGGAAACTTCATTTCTAAGTGGGGGGTGGACACAATAGCTATTGAGCACATAAGACAGTTCAACAAGAAGATAAGGAAAGCAAAATACGAGAACTTGTCTCCAGATGAAGCAAAACTGATGATTTTCATATTCTCGTTAGATGAAGAAGTCAAGTTGTGGCTATATCTCCTACCAATTGAAGAAATAGAGACATGGAATGACTTGGTAAAGAAATTTTTTACGACATTTTCACCTATCATAAGGAAGCCAATTTGCGTTTGTGAAGACTGTGGGTACATAATGAACCCACCAAAAAAGTGTTCAGGTCCTGCTTAGATGGACCACTCTGAAAAAGGTAATTACACTGCAGTGTTTCCCATGGTAAGAAGACAAAAGGTAATGTCAAAGACGGGCCATTGCCTGCTGAGGACTAATTCTAAGTCCTCCGAATCGTCAGGCTCAGGACGTTAAACAAGCGCTTACCAGGAGGCAACCTGTGTCTACTAACATTTTTTATTATTTTTCTCTGACTTATTTATTTTGTTTTTGAATTCTATTTTCTTATTTTTATTAAAAAATACAAAAAAAAATCATATATTCTGAAATATCAAAAAAAAATTTGGAAAACCAGTAAGTATGGGCGTACCTGACATTAGGCACGACCGTACCATACGGCTTTATCCTGAGAAACGCGGAGAACAGATAGGTATGGCTGCACATATAATCAGGTATGGCCGTACTCCGTGTCTAGAGGCAGATTATTTAAGGTAAACAGTGAGAGGTAAGGGCGTACCCTACCCTTGTACGCCCAAAACCTCTCCACTCAAGCACCCTCTACCCTCAATTTCTTAGTATTTTTCATCACAAGATCATCCAGGTACTAATTCTAAACTCATTTTGTGGATTGATTCCCTATTTTATTGGTTATTTTAAGTTTTTAGTTAGTTTAGGTTTTTAGTTTTGTTAAATTCTAACTTTAGTGAATTAGGAGTAGTTTTGCCTTGGTTTTGCATGCTTAGAGACCCTAGGAATGATTAGAGACTTAAAATCTAGGCTTAAAATTGAGAAAATCTTATCATATGATAGATTTTTCACAAAACCTAGCGCAGTACGGTCGTACCTATCAAGAACAGGTCGTACTGGCAGCCTTAGAGTTTAGACTGACCATGGGTATGGGCGTACCTATGACATTGTATGGCTGTACATGTTCATTAAGTCCGGCCATACTTACCTTTTAGATTAGGGCGTACATATAGAAGCAGTACGACCGTACCGCACGAAGCACGGCCGTACCTAACACAGTTTCTACTTAAAAATTAATTTTTCCTATTTATTTTGCAGGAAAATGCCTAGACGCCAGAAAACCGAAGGCTCTTCTTCTGCAGCAGCACGTGCCTCTAAGGTCATGCCTAATTATATTCGGCAGTAGCACAAAGAGAGATACAAGTAGCTGTGGGACTTCCACACCCACACCCAGAGGTATTTGGACTTTGATGCCCTCTAGCAAGTTGGTCTGCGAGAGGAGGTGGAGACTTTGCTGCATCGGATAGGATGGCTCCAGGAAACCTCAGTCAGACAGCCATTTTATGTGGAGGCTGTCTTGGACTTTCTAGCCACCTGTGGCTATCATATGAGGGACAGGGAGCCCTAACACCTAGATTGGGAGGATGGGCCAGTGCAGGATCTGGTGGTTACTTTTTGGCTTGTGGAGCCCACCACGAGATGACCCTGGCCGATTTCAACATCGGGCTAGGATTCGAAACGACGGAGTCATTTCAGATGCTGGAGTACATGGAGGCACTTCTGGAGATCCCAAAGGGTGGCAAGATTCGGAGAGTTGGAAAGCTCTCACTAGGGATGCCCACTACAACCCCAGCCGCGCCAAGGCCAGCAAGATCAGAGACCCAACTATGCGGACAGTGCACAGATGGATTGCCCGTTCCATAAACGGGAGAGCCTTGAGCGACGACACCGTCACCAGGCCAGACTTATTTCTTCTATGGGCCATGACCTAAGGACACCGCTGCGATGTCGGGATGTTTTTCTTACGGACGTGCACCCAGTTGGGCGTTCATCTTCAGACTCAGAACACCAGACACATTGTCTTGGGTTCTTTTATCTCTCGTCTGGCAGCTCACCTCAAAGTTCACACCAGAGCAGGAGCCACGACCATCGAGATGGAGCCCATTAGACTTGTGACCCTCTGCAACATAGGTGTTCTACGGAGATTGGGGCACGAGGACTATGAGGTCATCAAATCAGAGGAGCAGCAGAAGCAGCAGCAGGACCAGGCTGCAGATTTTGTACCCTTAGCAGAGGAGCATCCACCACCATAGCCACAGCCAGCACCGCAGGGCCACTCCTACGAGGACGTCATGATGCGTCTCGATGAGATGCATACCAGCTTTCAAGAGCACAGGACCCACGTGGACTAGCAACTGGCAGCTATTTTGGAGCACCTACAATGTCTCTAGCTTTATCCTCCTACCGAGTGACGCGGGACCACATTTTTATTTCCTCCTTTAGTACTTAGGCTTCTGCTTTTGTATTAAAAAGAGATGTATATATTTTTGGCATGCTCGCAGGATACATTTTATTTTTATTTTTATTGCTTTTGAAATTTATCTTGTTATTTTTTTACTTTTATTTTTATTTCTTTTATTTCTAAATTTTGAGTTTTGTGATGCACAGTTCTTTTGCCCGCTTACCAGCTCCATCGGTATTGCGACAAGGAAACAACATACCTAGCCCATATCTCATGATATTTTTCAGAGGGGAGTCTTTTCCACCTTATTTTATTATAGCACTTATTTTATTTTTTTATTATTATTTATCTTTTGGTGCTTGCTTTAACTTAGTCGCAGTGGGAACACTGCTAGAAATAAGTGTGGGGAGAGAATTTTATATTGTGCTTATTGCATGGTTGTGCTTTTAACTGCTTATAATTATAGAAGAACTTTAAATTTTTGCTGATTTAGGGGCTACAAAAAAAAATTCTTCTTGACGACATGTGATTGAGTCAATTCTTTGCTACTATTGGAATTTGCTGAAAATTAGCATTGAAGTTCTGTGAGTTTTAACTTTCTGTGTAAGCTACTAAATGTGAGATTTGAGCCTGAAACAAGAGGCCATATCATGCTTTTGCCTCTTTTCTTTGTTGAGTGATATTTTTCTATGAATGTGCATTCTAGAACTTGTGCTGAGACCTTTACAAAACGAATATGAGTTTATTTTCATGTGAATTTGGAAAAGGGCAATTGTTAGAAATTTTTTAGGCCACTGCTATTTTAAATACATTGTACCACTAGTTGCCCACTGTTGTGCCTAAAAGTACTTTACTTAATTTCTTTGGTACCCTTCTTGTTGCTTTTGATTATTTTTCTGCGAAGGCAACCTTAGAAATTTTTTCTTTAAGAGCAAGAAAAAACGGCATTTATGACCGATAAAGGCAACTACTGTTACAACGTAATGCCTTTTGGCCTAAAAAATGCCGGAGCCACCTATCAGCGCACGATGAACAAAGTGTTCACGAACCAGATCGGAAGAATGCTGGAGGTATACATGGATGACATGATCGTGAAAACATCTACAGAGGTTGACCACGTGATCGACCTAAAAGAAGTTTTTGGCGAAGTCCGACACCACAATATGCGGCTCAATCCTGAAAAGTGTACTTTCAAAGTACGAGCTGGCAAATTCCTCGGTTTTTACTTAACCGAGAGAGGAATTTAGGCAAACCAAGACAAGTGCCACGTAGTTATAGAAATGCAACAACCATCGTCAAAGAAGAACATCCAGCAACTCACTGGAATGCTTGCCTCGTTGACAAGGTTCATTTCGAAATCAGCCCAACACGCTTTACCCTTTCTTTCGTCTACTCAAAAAGGGGATCCAATTTGAATGGTCCTCCAAGTGCGAAGAAGCTTTGTCGCAACCGAAGCATATTTTGTCACAACCACCAGTATTGACAAGACCATCCCCGAGTGAGGTCCTTTATCTCTATCTGGCAGTAGCTAATGAAGCTCTCAGGGATGTCCTCGTGCGTGAAATAGACAAGGGCCAAAAACTAGTTTAATTCGTGAGCAAAGCACTTGAAGGCCCTGAGCTGAGATACCAGAAAAATGAGAAAGTCGCGCTAGCGTTAGTGGTCACATCTCGACGATTGAGACAGTATTTCCTCGCACATCCCATCGTAGTTCGGACAGACCAACTGATCAAACAAATCTAATACAGGCCTAACCTGGCAGGACGTATGATCAAATGGTCAGTTGAGTTGTCCAAATTCGGGATATCGCACAAAGCCCGACAAGCCATTAAAGCCCAATGCTTAGCAGATTCCATTGCTGAGATGACTCCGAGAGCCACCGAAACTTGCTCCAAATGGACAGTTCATGTTGACGGATCGTCCAATGCAAAGGGCAGCGGCGCTGGATTGTTACTCGAGAACGACGACGGGCTGATCGTCGAGTTCTCCTTGGGATTTTCATTCCCCACCTCAAACAACCAAGCAGAGTATGAAGCATGTTTGGCAGGGCTTACACTAGCTCGAGACTTCAGTACTGAAGAAGTTAAACTCAAAACCGATTCTCAGTTAGTAGTATCCCAGATCAATGGAAAGTACCAGGCTAAAGATCCCTCCTCCAAAAATACCTCGCATTGGTAAAAAGGAAGATGAATGACTTTGCTGCAGTCGAGATCACACACGTTTTGAGAGAACAGAATACCTGAGCGGACATTTTATCCAAACTCGCCAGCACGCGAACCTTGGGGAACAACAGATCTGTGATACAGGAAACACTGGCCAAGCCTAGTATAACTTCAGTAGTCGACAATGTGCCCGTCAAATTACCGGATATTCTTCCAAAGTTTTGCTTCGCAATCTCCCATGCAAGTGTTAATGACGTGACCAATGTAGCAGATAATTGGATGACATCTATTCAGAAGTTCATTCAGTCTGGCGAGCTCCCTGTAGCTGAGAAGGAGGCCGCCAAAATCTGAAAGAAAGCATGATCTTACTCCATCGTCGAGGGTATTTTGTACCGAAGAGGGTTCTCCACTCCCTTGTTGAAATGTCTTGATAGCATTGAAGCCCAGTACGAGCTGACTGAAGATCATGAAGGGATATATGGGCAACACCTCGGAGGACATTCCCTCGCGAAGAAAGTCCTTCGAGTAGGTTATTATTGGCCATCAATGGACGCAGATGCGAGGTTAAGAAGTGCGATAAATGCCAGAGACACAGGGACCTCCACTTAGCTCCTCCAGCAGAGCTAACATCCTTTTCTGCTCCATGGCCCTTCGCTTGGTGGGGCATCGACATCCTTGGACCATTTACAATGGCTCCTGGACAAGTGAAATATCTAACTGTGGCAATATACTACTTTACCAAGTGGGTGGAGGTAGAAACACTAGCGAAAATAACCGCGAAGAATTTAATTAAGTTCTTCAAAAGATACATCCGAATAAGGTTCGGGATCCCTGAGGTCGTCGTTACCGATAACGGAACACAGTTCGCAGACCGTGGTTTCCGAAAGACTTTGGAGGATCTCCGAATTAAGCAGCATTTCACCTCCGTAGAACACCCCCAGACAAATGGTCAAGCCGAGGCCGCAAATCGGGTTATTTTACGAGGTCTGAAATGAAGGTTAAATGAAGCAAAAGGGAACTGGGCAGAAGAACTTCCCCGAGTACTCTGGGCATATCGTACAACTCCACATTCAACAATGGGAGAATCCCCATTCTGGCTCACATATGGGACCGAAGCTGTTATTCCCGTTGAGATTGGCGAGCTAAGTTGGAGGACCTCACATCCCCCACAAATCATCAACAATTTTCAATACTTGCGAGAAGAGCTCGACCTCCTTAATGAATGCAGAGAACTGGCATCGCTCAACAAGGTCGCAGTTAAACAAAAGATCGCAGCAAGGTACAACCGAAACATTGTCCCCAGGGAGTTCGCACCTGGCGACCTCGTCCTTCGATGCGCCAACGTCGGTTTGAAGAATGCCTCACAAGGAAAGCTTGCACCCAATTGGGAAGGCCCTTACCGAGTCACAACAAAGACCGATACTGGCGCCTATAACCTCGAAACATTACAGGGCCAGCCAGTTCCAAGAACTTGGAATGCAGCAAAGTTGAAGAAATACTATAGCTGAAAATGAGTGTATTTGTAACATGCAATCGTCAAAGCAATAAAAGCACATTCAAAGGAACATAAGTGCAGTTGAAACAACATGTGAAAAGCACATATACTCAAACGACCTCGTGTCGTGCTGGAGTGCACGAGCATCATCAAACAACCTTGCGCTAGAGTGCACCTGCGTTGTCGAACGACCTCGTGCTAGAGTGCACTTGCGTCGTCTAAACGACTTCGTGTAGAAAACATGAGTGTTATTAACCGACCTCCGTTGTTTCCTTCCGGAAACAAGAGCGCGGAGTCGAAATTGATGAGAAACAATGTCACTTTCTTTCTGGCCAATAGATTGATGAACATCTCCCACTGAGTAAACCCTCGAGAGTAACGAGGTCCCAAACAAACGACAAGCGAAGTAAAAGAAGGTAAACATTTTACTAAGTTAAAACTTGCTTTGATATTACAACCATTTTGTTCATTACATAAAAGACAGCAAAATCCAAAAAAGAACAAGGAATACAAGAAATCCTAAGGCTTGGGAGGCAGACCCGCTTCGGAAGTCGAAGGAGCGGCCACTTCGGAAGTTAGGGTAGGCACAGTAAGAAGGACCTCCTTTGTTGAGCCGTCCACGATCGAACTTCCTTCGACTACCCCATCCGGGGTCATCCCAGTCAAGTTGAGGACAGTACCCGGATTGAGAAGCCGAATTTGGGCAATGGCATTTCCGAACAACTCATCCCCAACATTCACAATCAGCTTTTCAAACTCTACCTTCTCAGCAGTCAAAACCTAAACCTCCTCGGAAAGCTTGGAGAGTTCTTGGTTCTCCTTGGAAAGTTGTTCATTTTCTGTATTCAACCCCTCCACCTTACGTTGGGATTCGAGAGCATCCAACTTCAGATTCTCTTCGGACTTCACGAGGTCTTTGATCCTTAATAAGAGCTTTTCTCGCTCCTCGATCAGTTTCTTCTTCTCGGAGGAAAGGCTTTCGAGGTCTTTCGACAAATTGTCCACCTTACCTTTGGCCTTGGTCACCTCGTTCTTGAACTTGGTAGTCTCCTTCCTGGCAGACTCCAATTGGGCACGAAGACTGACATCAAGTCCCTCCAAAGACTTGATCCTCGCATCAAAATCAGACTTGCTTTTGCGAAGGCCTTCGAGCTCAACTTCCAAATGCCGGTTCTTCTTAAATACCCACTTGGTAACCAGCAGGTCACGCAACTTCCAAGTCATGTTCTCAAAAAATGAACTCTCCTTGGCATTCTCGGAGAGTTCATTGAAATAGGCTTCATCGGATGCAGGAATCAACCCCCCGACCTCGTCTGCACTCAGCACATCGCTACGAGACCAAACAGGGGGAACCTCGCCATAAGGATGAACCGTCTCCTTCCCCTTACCCGATTTCCCCCCAAATTTCAAAGGGAGAAAGGGAACCGAGGTCTTGGGCGGAGGAGAAGGCTTCTTCATCTTCTTGATAAGAGGTTCTTCAAGAACTTGAGCAGGAACTCGCTTAGTGGAAGAAGACGCATCTTCAACCATGTTTGCTGCTACAGTCGAGGCAGCACCTTAAACACCTTGAACTCTTACCACTACACCCTGATCTCGAGCAGCAGTGACCTTGGGCCTAACTTGAACTGCAGAAGCTCTAGAAGACGGAGTGAGAAGTGGAGCAGTTTGGCTGGAACCTTCTCCAACCGTAGGAGAAGGAGTCTTTTCAGCAGAACTCTTCTTCTTCAATTTCGCCAAGTATACCGAAGTTGCCATCGAATCTGCAAGAGCAAAAATGAGTTAGAAGAATAAGAGGAGAACCATGAATAAGGAAATCTCTACAAAATTACCTAAGCAATCATCAGCCTCCTTTTGACTTTTTCATTTAAGAAGGCGACGGGTGTAGATGTATCGCCTCTCGGAGACCTCTTCTCCCTTTTTATTCACATACTGTTGGGGCTCAAGCCTATCGACAAACCCCCGAATTCGTTTCAAGCTGAACCGCGCATTATCGTCCAGTTCGGACGGTTTGTATGTGAATTCACTCTTGTGATATGAAAAATGTTTATTGCTCCAACAGAACGGGAACCTTTCATGCCAGTCGATAAACACTTGCCCGTTTTCGTCAAGCTCTTCCATAGGAATACAGACGTTCTGCATAGCGGCTTCGCTGACGACTTCGACGATAAAATACTCCGACTTGAAACCACGGTGGGACTCCGAGAACAACTCAAAGGCCTTTCCATTTTGTTTCAGCGAAACCCACCCTTGGCGCTCTGTCGAATCCTCTTCGGTCCACAAAGGGGGAAAATGGCGAAGAATACCTCAATCAATGGTTCGATTTTCAAATAGGGGCACAGTAGCTAAAAACCCCTAATAAACTCCCAAGCATTTGGATGTAATTGTGAAGGGGCGACCTCCAAATGGTGTAAAATCGCCACCTCGAAAGAGAGAAAGGCAGCCTGAACCCCATCTCTTTAAAAAAAAAACTCGTACAAGAACATCAAAATGCTGTGAGAGTGCGAATAGATCCGAGCGTCGAGTCTAGGACGACACACCTTCCAATTTTCAAAGTTACGAATGTCGTTCGCAACATCCAGAGACCTCAACATTAATAAAAAACTTTCTTTCGACGAATAGAGGGAGCGGGTACAGAGTGCATCTTCTGCAACCCAACCGAAGTCTTCAAAGATTCAAAGCGTGTAATAATCGTCCCTCTCAAGCAACTTTTTGCCCATCTCCGACCTGGCCAAAGCACCGCTGGGAAAATGAGGTCTATGTTTATCTATGTTGATCAACCACTCTCTTACTTCCCTCTCGGTGAAGGACCATCCGAAAAACTTCTGTAATTTTAAAGAAAGATGTTGGATTTCTACGGGATCCACCGAGGACACTTTCTTACTCTCATAATCTTCGACAAAAGCCCCGGAGGAGGATAGACTACTGGGGAAGAACTTTCTTCCCCAGAGCTCGTCAAAACGAAACCGCTATTCGGCGATGAACAACCGCTATCGGTGTTATCGTTCCGCCCCGCCAAAGGGCCACCAGGAGAAGAGGAAGTGGAAAACCCAGATATGGAAGAAGACGAGGAAGACGAATCTCTCAAAAGAAAACTCATGTTGCTACCCATTTCGAAACTAAAAAACGAAAGACAGAGAAAAGAAAAAGAGATTTACCTGTAAATGAAGAAGTTTGCAGGGAAATTGAAGAAACAGAAACGTGAGCAAGCGGTTGGGGAAATGAACCACCGGAGAAGAGAAACGAACCAGCGGGCACTCAAGGAATCACTGGAGAAGAAGAAGAAGAAGAAGGAGGAAAGGCGAAACAGAAGAGTATCTCAGAAGCTTTGAGAAACAAAACGGACAAAAGAAAAAGAGGATGAGTATTTATAAACCCCAAATCTGATTTATGACGTGACCTTTCTTCTTCTCACCGTTGATCAATGACACGTCAAACCTATTTAACCTGAGGGCATAGAGCAATAATGACTCACCTCGAAACAACGCGGTGCTCAAAATCCCAAAGGCGGCTGAAGCGACAGTTTGAATTTCAAACTTAACGCTCACGCGCCTAGGGTTTTGGAGGCCTTTCAGTTCCCTCTCCTCAAGTAAGACAACAAGCATCGACATCCCTCTTCAAACAAAAGTACCGAATGTCGACATCACCCGAAGGCAAACGTTCAACAAGTCACCACCTCGACACTCGAGCTACCGACTTGGGGGGCAACTGTTACAGACTGGGCCAAGGCCCACTCCAACAGGGCGCGCGCGAAGGCCCATTGTCGTGCACAGTTCGCTCGACCACTTCGGAGCCAGGTCGACGTGGCAGATCCAACGGTCCTCAGGTCCTCACACCAGCTCATCATAGCCTGGCACGATTTGACAGTATCCCGGATCTCGCGGGAGCGGTTATTTCCCGATTACCGTCTTCGAGCACTATAAAAAAGATCTCTTTTACGATCCAGGTACGATTCATTCACTTTTTCCTGCTTACCTCACCTCCTACCTAAACTGACTTAGGCATCAGAGTCTCTGCAGGTACACCACCCCCGCGCTGTCGTCAACCACTGCGAGCATCACCGCACCACTTCACTCCGGCCGTCCTCTGAGTTCTACATCAGAACAAAGGGCATAGTGGGCTCAAACCCACACCCCAACACACAGGTCTGGCTTGTGTGCAGTCGTTTGTCTCTCTCTCTCTCTCTAACTCTATTTTTCCTTTATTTTGCAAAATAAAATAATTGAAGGGCCATGATTAAGTGTTAAGTGCATCTAATGGTGATGAAAAGGGGTGACCACAGTACAGGGTCTGGCTTGTGTGCAGTCGTTTGTCTCTCTCTCTCTCTCTCTCTAACTCTATTTTTCCTTTATTTTTTAAAATAAAATAATTAAAGGTCCATGATTAAGTGTTAAGTGCATCTAATGGTGATGAAAAGGGGTGACCGCAGTACAATCATAAACCCCTGACTGCACACAAGCCAGGTCCCAACACACACACCCCTCACATGTCCCTGGCACAACAACTGAGATGCGCATGCGGGACTGTTTCAGCCCATCACTTGAACTGCAAATTTAAATTGTTCTGTCCCTCAATAAATTAAAGGGGACAAATTAAAAAATATATAAAAAATAAAGTAAAATAACTGCCACTGAGACACCTTAACTTATAGTTAATTTTAATTTTAAGTGAATTTGCAATTGAATACGATATCGTTGGATTTCAACTACTTAAAAAGTTACTGAAAATTATTTTTCTTGAAATTATATTTAAACACATTTTCGCGTTGACACAAAAAAAAAATCTTTTTAACAGCTTAATTTGTAGAAGATTAAATCATGATTAGAAGTCTTGGAGAGTTTGGGTGCTGCAAACGCACCGCCTGGAAAAAGAAATTAAAAGGGTTAACTAATAAATTGTTAATAATGTTTTCCTTCATGTATTCCACTGATTTACTGTTAATGCTGGATGACTGATGAATTTGTCTCCATACCTATATGTCTTTGGCAGTAAAAATAAGATGCAGTGGAATTTTGCATGAATTGGAATTGGATTGAACACAATACTTGAGACTGTAGAGAGAGAGAGAGAGAGAGAGAGAGAGAGCGCAATTCATTGTCGGTTTGTCAGAACAGAAGAACAATGCACTTGGAATAGAATCTCTCCTCATCCCAAAATTTCGTACATCAATGTGTATATGTGTCTATATCTCATTCACAAATCAGAAAACAGCAGCAACCACAAGAGCAAAACCAAAAAGCAAAAGTATCATTGAATTCATATGTGTGATGCATGATGGAGAGCACAGAAACAATTGCTGAAACGATTTTAAGCATAACATAGTCCACATGACAAAGACGTGTGCAACAACCCATGACACCAAATATTGAGGAATCAACAACAACAACACAAGACACAGGACATAGAACAGAAAAAACAAACAGACCCAGATAAAAAAAAAGAGAAGAGAAGGTGCAAGGTGAAAGAAAAATAGTACCTTTGGGTTTTTGAAGCCTAAAAAAATGAGCTTTGGAAGTAGGGGGAAGTTGAAAGACTCAAGCTTTACAGCATCAGCTGAAAGCAAAATGAACACAAATAGGGAGAAGGCACTTGCCAAGTACAGTGCAGATGCAGAGATTCTAGCTGAGTTTGAGCAATCTGGTGTTTCTGGAAAATCATTTGACTATTCAAAAACAGTTCTTGATCCTCCCAGGTTAGTGTCTGAAGAGAAAATGACTTCATATTTGTCTAAAATCCAAAGGGGTGGTTTTATCCAACCCTTTGGTTGCATGGTAGTAATTGAAGAACCCACTTTTAGGATAATTGGGTATAGTGAGAATTGCTTTCAATTGTTGGGTTTGGGGAGTGAAATTGATTCCAAAAAAAAGTTTGTGGGTCTAATTGGGGTTGATGTCAGAACAATGTTCACTCCCCCTTCTGGTGCTTCCCTTGCAAAAGCTGTGGCATCAAGGGAAATTTCACTTTTGAACCCAATTTGGTTCTATGCAAGGACAACCCAGAAGCCATTTTATGCCATACTGCATAGGATTGATGTTGGTGTTGTGATTGATTTGGAGCCTGCAAGGTCCAGTGATCCTGCATTGTCACTTGCTGGGACAGTTCAGTCACAGAAGCTTGCTGTTAGAGCAATTTCAAGGCTGCAATCTTGTCCTGGGGAAGACATTGGTCTGTTGTGTGACACCGTCGTCGAGGAGGTGCAGAAGCTTACTGGATATGATAGGGTTATGATTTATAAGTTTCACGAGGATGATCATGGTGAGGTTGTATCTGAGATTAGGAGGTCAGATTTAGAACCTTACTTGGGTTTGCATTATCCTGCCACGGATATCCCGCAAGCCGCTCGATTTTTGTTCAAGCAGAATCGGGTCAGGATGATTTGTGATTGTCATGCAAAGCCAGTTAAGGTCATTCAGAGTGGTGAGTTAAGGCAACCTCTTTGCTTGGTCAACTCAACACTTAGGTCACCACATGGTTGTCACACACAGTACATGGCTAACATGGGCTCAATTTCCTCTCTGGTGATGGCAGTTGTAGTCAATGGAAATGATACAACAAGGCTTTGGGGTTTGCTTGTTTGTCATCACACTTCACCGCGCCACGTACCTTTCCCGGTTCGTTATGCTTGTGAGTTCCTAATGCAGGCTTTTGGACTACAGCTATACATGGAGATTCAGTTGGTCTCACAAAAGGCAGAGAAGAGAATTCTTAAAACACAAACCTTGCTTTGTGACATGCTCCTACGCGATGCACCGTTTGGCATTGTGACTCAATCCCCGAGTATCATGGATCTCGTGAAATGTGATGGGGCTGCCTTGTATTATGATGGAAACTGTTGGTTGTTAGGCACAACTCCAACTGAATCACAGGTGAAAGACATTGCAGAATGGCTGCTTAGTCATCATGGGGACTCAACAGGTTTGACCACAGATAGTTTGGCTGATGCTGGTTATCCAGGTGCTGCTTTGCTGGGGGATGCAGTTTGTGGCATGGCCACTGCAAGAATCAATTCGAGACATTTCTTGTTCTGGTTCAGGTCTCACACTGCTAAGGAAGTGAAGTGGGGAGGAGCTAAGCACCATCCAGAGGATAAGGATGATGGAGGAAAAATGAACCCAAGATCATCATTTAAAGCTTTTCTTGAAGTAGCGAAAAGCAAAAGTTTGCCTTGGGAAGTGTCAGAAATCAATGCTATTCACTCATTACAACTAATCATGAGAGGTTCATTCCAAAACACAGATAACACCGGTCCAAAGACTCTAAATTATTTACATAAAAGTGGCAATCCAATGGGAGGGATGCATGGACTCAGTTCAGTAGCACTTGAAATGGTGAGATTAATTGAGACAGCAACAGTCCCAATTTTTGGGGTTGATTCAGATGGCCTAATCAATGGATGGAATGTAAAAATTGCTGAATTGACAGGTCTACAGGCCAGTGAAGCCATGGGAAAATCCCTAGCAAATGAAGTAGTACATGCAGACTCACACGAAACTCTTACAAATATTCTAAGAAGAGCTTTGCAAGGTAAATCGGGACTTTTAACTTTATTAGCTCACTCAAATGCGATTCATAATTCATTGCTTGGTATAATTGTTATGTAGTTTGCTAGTAGATACAGTCATGCAGTGGCCATCTATAAGAATTTGACTCAAATCGTCTGAAATATTCAATTCATGAAACAGATCATCTGGCCTGATTAACATACCTATTAAACTACTGGGTCCTACATAGGTTCATATCAAATCCTATGATATCGGTGACCCTGTCTTTGCTGAAAACTTCAGCATTTATTCTTCATTTGCCAATCCTTTACTTCCCTAAACTTCTTATGTTAAAAATTTAATTTTGATGTGGTTCCGACCGAGTCTTAGAACACCTCAAGAAAGAATATTTGTAGTGTAAATTTCATAAGGCTATGGACAAACAAATATCTCATTTATTTCTAGATTACTAGTTTACTACTATTGTTTTCACTAATGGGAATATAAAAATTAAATTACTGGTGTTGTATACTATAATGGAATATGCTTGGGAAAATTTGTGAGAATACGTTGGTTACTTGATGATTTAGAGTGCTGGAGAGAAGAAATTTAGTCTGCAGAAGGCTTATATTTTATTTAGCTATGGAGCAACGTTTTATACAGAAGAATAATAAAAAAACAAATGTTCTAATTGATCAGAAAAACAACTAACTGATTAGTTCCTAAAAATAGAAGATAAATTAGTTTTATCCGATTAGTCAACATGACTTCTAGTTTCCTAAAAAATAGCATAAAAAATCTGAACTTGTGTAATTTGTTAGCAGCTTCCAACTTCCAAGAGTTATCCAATCAACACTTCTCATTGGCTTTGGAACTGCAAACTCCAAGATTTTGCCTCAAGAATTTAATAGCTTGGTAAGGATGTCAGCATTTAATAGCTTAACCTCTCCTTCCCTTTGAACCTCTCTTAGAAGAAAAAGTTTTATCTTCAATTGCTTTGTTTTGCCATTAAACACTGGATTATTGGCAATTGAGATTGCAGCCTGGTTGTCCACAAAAATCCGTGTGCTATCTTCTTGTTCCATATGCAAATCTGTCACGATTTTCCTGATCCAAAGAGCAGCCTATTAAGCTTCTGTACGACCTCTCATCAACCCTTTTAGTTTTATCTTCTTTGCAGTCCTTCTCCTTTTGATTGATTGGAGTTGCAGATAGCTTGCGCTCTTCCATGTTCAACTTCTTGAGAACTTCCTCTGCATACTTTTGCTGGCATACAAATATTTCATTTTGCTTTTGCTGCACTTGCATACCAAGAAAGAATGTCATCTTCCTAAGGTCTATCATTTCAATGACTTCTTTCATTTCTTCTTTAAACTCGCCAATCATCTCCTTACAACTTCTTGTAACAAATAAATCATCAACATATAGCGACACTGTAAGTATATCTTCATCTCTTTTTAATGTATAAGGTAAACTCACTTAGACTCTTCGCAAAGCCAAAGCTCACTAAATGTGCATCAATTCTGTTGTACCCTGGAAGCCTCATATCTTTCAAGTACTGCTAAAAGAATTTTTTCTACAATTCTGGAATCAGGAAATTTTGTGACCAGTAACCTTACCTTGTCTGAGTACTCTTTGATTGTCTCGGACTCTTTCATTCTCTGAAACTGAATTTCCCTTATTGAATTCAGCACCTGCATGTTTCATATCCTCTCATCTCCTGCATATTGTTCCTCCAGGTAATCCCAAATTGCTTTTGCCATTTTAAGAGTCATGACTCCGGTGAAGATAGTTTTTGAAACACCAGCAAACAGACATGCCTTTGCCTTTGCCTTCTTGGTTTTTTTTTCCCTTGCGATTTTTTATCTGTCCATGGTGGGATTGTCTAGCAGCGGAGGAACATCGTAATCCTCTTCCACAGTTTTCCAGTGATCTAAAGCCTCCAGGTAGGATCCTATTCTCACAGCTCGAAGGTCATAGCTTTCTCCATCAAAGATAGGAGGAGCAACCTATGAAAAAATTTCTTCAGCATCCATTTCACAGATACCTTAAGAAGACTGCTCTTAATACCATTTTCTTGGTTACTTGAAGATATGGATTACTGGAGTCAAAAGGAAGAAAGAGAAAATTTAGACTGCAGAAGGCTTATTTTTTATTTAGCAATGGAGTAACGTTTTATACAGCAGAATAATCAAAAGAAAGTTCTAATTGATAAACAAAACAACTAACTGATAAGTGCCTAAAAAATAGTAGATGAAATAGTTATATACTTCTAGTCAACATGACTTATTTTCCTAAAAAAAAAAAAATCATAAAGATATGATCTTCCGCAGTTTGTTAGCACCTTCCAAGAGTCATCCAATCCAATCAACAGAATATCACTGTTTGGTTGGAATTTTGTCGAGCAATCTTATTTTTCCTTCTCTCTCAAAATTCTTGGTTTTATGTTTTTGTCATTCTTGAAGAAAAGTTCAGTGCCCATAGTATGTGGATTGATTACTGATGTTTTTTTCAGGTGAAGAGGACAAAAATGTTGAGTTGAAATTGAAACACTTTGGACTTCATAAAGAAAAGGAAGTTGTATACCTCCTGGCCAGTTCCTGCACTAGTAGGGACTACACAAATGCAATTGTTGGGGTATGCTTTGTAGGTCAAGACATCACCTATGAGAAAGTTATTCTAGATAAATTCACCAAGTTGGAAGGTGATTACAAAGCTATTATACAAAGTCTCAATCCACTCATTCCACCCATATTCGCTTCTGATGAGAATGCCTGCTGCTCTGAATGGAATGCAGCAATGGAAAGGCTAACTGGATGGAAAAGGGATGAAGTCATAGGAAAAATGCTTCCTGGGGAAATCTTTGGAACTTTTTGTCGATTGAAAGGTCAAGATACACTAACAAATTTTATGATTTTACTGTATCGCGGAATAAGTGGTCAAAATTCTGAGAAGTTACCATTTGGAATTTGTGATAGAAATGGAGAATTCATAGAGGCTTATATAACAGCAAACAGAAGGACAGATGCAAGTGGGAATATAATTGGCTGTTTCTGCTTCTTGCAGATTGTGTCCCTGGATTTGAATCAACCGTCTCAAGGACGCAGGTCTAAAGGGAGGGAAAGCATTTCGGAATCTAAGGAGTTAGCTTATATTCTACAAGAGATGAAGAATCCTTTAAATGGTATTCGATTCACACACAAGCTTTTGGAAAATACAGGTGTCTCGGAAAACCAGAAACAATTTCTTGACACTTGTGATGCATGTGAAAGACAACTGATGGCAATTATTGAGGATACAGATTTAGGAAGTATTAATGAAGGGTAAGTGTTCTTGTTGCATTTTAACAGGCATTAATTCTCTATTTGAGTTGTACCTTCCTTTTCGAAATATCAATTTTATTAATGTTGCATGCATACTTACACAGACAAACATTCAAAAATATTGATGGAATTTTTTCACATTTTATGCTAGTACTAGCAGCACTTGGCAGTTAAACATGGAAGAATTTCTTCTGGGAAATATTTTAGATGCCATTGTCAGTCAAGTCATGACGTCGATAAGAGAGAAAAACTTACGGCTGTTTCATGAAATTCCTGATGAAATCAAAACACTTGCTCTTTATGGCGATCAAATTAGACTTCAGGTGGTCTTGTCTGACATTTTGCTCAATGTAGTCAGCCATACACCATCTCCAAATGGCTGGGTAGAAATCAAGATTTCACGTGATTTAAAAATAATACAGGATGGCAATGAGTTTATCCATCTGAAGTTCAGGTACATAAACCAATAATTTATTTTTGTCCATATATCATTCAAAGCTGGTTACTTTGTTTTCTAGTAATACCTTTTCCCTCTAGTGATTTGTTTACCATATTTTATACAGTTATGGTTTTATGTTTAACATTTAGACCCTTTTGACAAGTGGGGTCCAACTTCCTCTTATTCTATTGCTTCTAGTTCTCTAAACATGTTTTTTTCCCTTCTGTTTCCTTAGTAGATGATCATGGTCTTTTCTCACTTTAGATTCTTTTTGTTGTTGTTGTTTCATCTCACTTTAGATTCTGAACTTAAGATTATCACTGGAAAGTTAATGCCATAAACGCAGCATGGCCTTTTCTTACAGATTGCCTATACTGGAAAGTTTTTGTCTCCAAATGCTGTGATAGTTACTTTGAAGAAAGCATCCAAATTAGATTATTATTGATGCTCAATTCACCATATTTTTCTTGCAGAATGACACATTCTGGTGAAGGTCTTCCTTCTACTGTTCTTCACGATATGTTTGAAGGAGGGAATCAATGGACTACACAGGAAGGGCTAGGGCTATACATGACCAGGAAAATCCTCAGTAGGATGAATGGTCAAGTCAACTATGTAAGAGAACAAAACAAGTGTTATTTTCTCATTAACCTTGAGCTAAGAACAAGAAAAGAAAGGCAAAGAAATTTGCAAGCAGAGACAAGCCTGCTAAGTTAGCTTTCTTCTCTAAATGCTCCTACAAGTAGAAGGGGTCTGGAGGGTCATCAGCAAAGAAAATCTCTGTAATCTAGCTTTGAAGCTTGGTAGATATGGTAAGTGCTCATTTCAACAACATTGGGATAAACCTATATCATATATTAAAGGAAATTTATGACTGTTCAGGCAAATTTTTAGCCAACAATAGTAATAGTAGAACTGGAAAGGGGTTATGAATATTGTATTCCCCTTCCCCCAAAAATGAGCAGGGTTAATGATTGTTATTGTAATGCCACTAATTCATATTCATATCTAAATAAAAGCTGCACACAACTGAGAACTTCAACTCCTGCTGTTTTTTTATATCCAAACATCAATGACCTTGGAAAAAATGTCGGTTTTAGCTGTAATAATGAATTTAACAGAGTTATCAACGTGTATTATTGTTCTATTTTGTTTCTGCTTACGCAGTTATAATTGCGCGCACATGACAGTAAATTTGAATCATAAGATGCTTTATATAATTTGATAGATATTAGAAGTGTATAGTATAGTTAGACGGTTATCACACGTGTGCAAGTTAGTTAGAAACTTTACTTTTAGTGAGTTAGGTACTGCAAGTATAAATAGACAAAGTGTACTCATTTCAATTCATTCATTCAATTCGTGGAGAATGATTCAGTTAGTTTTCTCTCTGTATTTTAGCATTCTTCTCTTATCACAATGGAAGCTTATTAAAGTCACATTTTTGAATTGGTGTTTGGAACCCCAAACTGAAATCTATTTATCTATATAAAAAACTTAATTACACTAAGATACGTGACTACAGCTCATTCATCCGTTTTCCCGTCAAAAACCATTTTTTCCACCAAAAACTTAACTTTCTGTTCTTTTTTTGCCATTCATGTTGAGTCCGAGTTCTCTCATATAGTTTATCAACAAAAGGTTGAAAAATTTAGGAGTCTATGAAAATCTCAATAATTTCACCTTGTAATGAAGGTGTCTTTACAAATTTAGCAAATGAATGTCAAAAACTCACTTACATTTAAACAACTCTACCCTACCCATTAAACTAAATAATACCATCAAATCAAGTTCACTTGATGCTGTCTAACCCTCTTCTCCTCATGTCTTTGAATAGCTAAGCTGAAATTTAAAATCCATCCCTTGGTGGTGGCAAGGCATGCAAATTAAGCTGCTCCTTGCTTCTTATTCTGTGAGATAAAAGAAATATCCTGCAAAGCAAACACCTGAGGTTGACTAGCCCACTCCACAAGATCATCAAGCTCAACAAGTTGACCAAGATCTTCCCACTCCACAAGTTCACCAACTTGGTTTGTTGATTCTGAAGGCACATCAACTTGGTTAATTGAATCCACTATCCCACCATTATCATTAAGTGGCTTCATAGGAGCAGCAGGGATATTTTGGCTTTGACTTTGAGGGATATTCTGCTGAGTCACGTTTTGCATGAATCTGAAGTTGGCTTCACTTTGTTGCTTGTTTTTCAACATGTTAATTCTGTGATCACAAGCTCCAATCTTAGCATCTAACATAGATATGAAACCCCTCAACTGCTCCTCTCCCATGTTATTGAAACATGGATCCCAAGTTGGATACTTGATCTTGAGGATCTCTTTATGCACTTTGGAAATCTCTGCTTCTACCATATCCTTCTTGTTCTCAAAATAGTCTTCCACATCAAACGTCTTAAGAGGCGTTTCCATAATCTTTTGATGCTCATATTTTTGAATCATGGAGTTTACCTTTGTGGGGTCTTGTGGCCAAAACACTGGTACACCATTGCTGCCTTCACCATCATATACAATCAAGCAAGCTTCAGCACCACACATGATTGAAAAATCAGATATTTTCTTCATTAGTCCCTTCTTTCTCTGCATGAATGCTAATTTACGAGCCCTCTCGTCTTTGATGCGTTTCATGCTTATTTTTGCACGACCCATTTCTACAAACATAAATACAAAAATCTATTATCAATATATATAAAAAAGTTAACTACACGTGCCCAAAACTATTTTCCCAAAAAAAACCTAACTACACTCTCGAAGCTTAACTACACCGTAGGTGTTGATCACTTAAATTTACGACACACAAAATTCAAAATAAATAAATAAATAAAAACTATCTTAGTCCTTATATCTCATCGACAATGGAAGAATTTTTAAGAAGAATAGGTAAACAGTTTCTGGATAACCATAACCAAAAAAAAAAAAAAAAAAACTGTACATATATTACAGATAGGGGGCGAAATCAAACCAAGAAGTGGTACCTTTACTGAATGTTTTGGAGAAGATATTATTTTGCGAATTTAACCAAAAAAAAAAAATCTACGAACAGAAAAACATCATGGACAGTAAAACTTTAAGAAAAGGAAGTTACTCTACAAATTTAAAGTGAAAACAAAAGGTCCTTATTATATTATATTAATAATATCTTACATTATTATTCAAAGAAAGAAGAGTGGCTCAAGTCCTTTCTTACTTTTCATCGAGAAGGGAAGGATTCTATGATTTCTTACATTGACTGATAAGAGTTTTCATAATAGGGGAGAAAAGTTCTTACCTTTAATGGCTATTCTTAGAACCTTCAGTGTCTGATTTCAGAACTGTTGTGTGAATAATGAAGTATGAAAGTTTAAGGAGATCTGAATTTAGAGGGTATTTTTTTTTTTTGGATGCAATTTAGAGGGTATATTAAGTAGCTAAATTTATAGGATTCGGATACTTTCCAAATTTTTAATAATAACAAGATATATATGTCATATGATATTAGATAGAGAAAGATCTTGTCCAAAAAAATTTGATAGAGAAAGACACGTTCACAAAACAAAAAGATAGAGAAAGACATAATCTATCAATATTAAGATATTTGTCATAATTTGAGTCAAAAAAGGTATTTGTCATAATTGATTGCAGGATCCACTAGTTAGTTATATTTAAAAATAAAAAAAAAATAAAAAACTGTCTCTCCACTGGCAAAAAAAAAAAAATTGTCTCTCCTAATTTATGCGTGAGTCAATAATCCATGATATTATTATTTTTTGGGTACAAATCCATGATATTATTATTTTAAAACAAATCGGAGATCTTATATTTAGGAAACAAAATCTAAGCACCTTCCGCCCTCCCCAAATATCTTTTGTTTCGGATATTTTTTTTCTGATGACACAATTGGAAATTTGCAAAATTAATCAATGAAGATTTTTGATGAAACAGAATCAATAATTAATTTTCTCCCCGGATCTTTTAGTTTAAAAGACTTATTTTTTATTAAACAAACAAATTATATCTATGTGTGTTAACAATGCGTAGAGAAGAGAATAGGAAGAGGAGAAGAGAAGAGACACACTAGGATTCCAAAATAAGGAATGCAATAAGAAGTCTCAAGGGTTACAAAGTATACAAAAGCAAATATTTATACAAGAGATAAAAAGACTAAATTACCCTTAAATAAATAAAGGCCTAATAGTATCTAATACCTTCCTCAAACTCACGATGCATCAATAAGGAGCATCGAGAATTTGTTAGTCAAGAAATTAACAATGTGAACAAGTTAGCAATTTGCATGGAGGAGGAAACAAAAGGTAAAGTGATAGTGTCATGTTAGAAGTGGTGGCGTATGAGATGACAATCAATCTCAATATGTTTGGTGCATTCATGGAAGACCGAGTTGTGAGCAATCTGAATGACACTTTTGTTATCATAGTACATAGGAGTTGGCCCGGCAAGGGAGACACCTATACCAAAAAGTAACCAACGCAACCAAACTATCTTTGCAGTGGTGGCTGCCATAAAACGATACTCAACTTCTGTAGAGGAGCAAGAGACAATATCTTGCTTCTTACTCCTCCAAGAAATGAGATAATCTCCTAAAAAAGATGTAATATCCTGTGGTAGACTTACGATCAATGGGGTCACCAGCCCAATCAGCATTAGAGTAAGCACACAACTCGAAGGAAGAAGATGAGGGAAAAAGAAGACTCTGAAATTGAGTGCCCCGAAGATACCGAAGAATGAGAAGAACAATTGCCTAATGCACTGAAGTAGGGGAGACAACAAACTAACTGACAACATGAACTGCATAAGCAATATCAGGTCTAGTGATGGTAAAATACACCAAACTACCAACCAAAGTACGACACAAGGTAGGATCCAATAGAGGGACACCATCAGAGGAAACATATTTATCATCAAGCTTAAGAGGGGTGTTAGCTGGTCGAGTATCAGAGAGGTAGGCTTGTTCAAGAATATTGGCAATATACTTCGATTGAGAAAGAAGATAACCTCTAGGAGAGTATGCAACTTCAATCCCAAAGAAATAGCGAAGAGTACCTAAATCCTTCATCTCAAACTGTTGGGCTAGTTGTAATTTCAACATTGCAATCCCTTCAACATTATCCCATGTAATAATCATGTCATCAACATATAGAGAGAGTATAATACGGCCATGGGAAGTGAACCTGAGAAACAAAGCAAAATCATGGGCACTAGAGTGGAAGCCAAGAGATTCAATCACAATGGAGAATTTTTCGAACCAAGCTCGAGGATCTTGTTTCAGTCCATAGAGAGCCTTCTTTAGCTTACAAACTTCCCCTGGATCATGAGAAACACCTGGTGGAGTTACCATGTAAACTTCCTCTTGAAGATCACCATTCAAGAAGGCATTTTTAACATCCATTTAAGAAATATGTCACTGATGAACACGTGCACCAGCAATGAGAGTGTAAATAGTGGTCATTTTGGCAACAGGAGAAAAATTTTCTTCATAATCCATACCATATTGTTATGCAAATCCTCTAGCCACAAGACGAGCCTTGTAACGCTCAACAGACCCATCATATTTGGTTTTGATCCTGTATACCCAAAGAGAACCAATAACACGTTTTCCTAGTGGGAGAGGTACCAAGTCCCAAGTATATGTCTTGTATAAAGCAGAAAGTTCCTCTACTATAGCTTGTTGTCAAAGGATCAAGAAAAGCATCTTGATAGGAAGAGAGCTCAGACAAACTGTGAATAGAGGTCAAAAAATAAGCAAAATAAGTGGAATAAGTGGAGTAAACAAAATCTGGTAATTGAGTGGACTTACGATCACGTTGAGGATAACGAGGAGGAGGATCAACGATCATAGGAGGTTCTGGGGAAGCCATAGGGACAGGAGGAACATCTGGAGGTGTAGAAGTACTAGTGTCAACGCTGCAATTCTCAACATCAGAGTCATTGGGATCATCAATATTCATGGCAAAAAGATTAATACGAATGAGATCAGACCTTGTAAGGCTGTGAGAATCAAAGATAATAGAATAAAAGGGTATGTGCTCAAGAAACACATGACAATAAACATAAAGTTTTCAACCTGCGAGGTCATAACAACGATAACCCTTCTGACCATTCCCATAGCCAAGAAAAACACATGTCACCAAACGAGAAGACAGTTTACTACGTTCTACATGAGGACGAAAAACAAAACAAGTAGGACCAAAGACTCTCAAGGATGAATAATCAGGAACACAACAATACAACTTTTCAAAGGGAGACAAACATGTGGTAACAAAAGATGTAATTCTTTTAATAGCATGGATAACAGTAAGGACAGCTTCACCACAAAACTCATTTAGAATAAAAGCAGACAAAAGAAGAAAACGAGCAGTTTCAATAATATGGCGATGTTTCCTTTCAGCAACTCCATTTTGTTCTGGAGTATCAGTAAAAGGGGTTTGATGAAAGGTCCCATCAGAGGCAAGTAACTCATAATTTATTAGAAGTATATTCACCTCCTAAATCACATCGAAAACACTTAATAACAGCATTATGTTGAGTTTTAACAAAAGCACGAAACATATGGTAAACACCAAGGAAATCAGAACAATGTTTCATAAGGTAAACCCAACAATAATGAGTATTATCATATCATCAATGAATGATACACAATATCTAGGTCCACCTTTGGTAGGAACCGGTGATGGACCCCACACATCAGAGTGAACTAAGTCAAATGGTACATTAGAATCTGAAACACTTTTATTAAAAGGCAAAGCAGAAAACTTAGCAAGTTTGCAACCATAATAATCAGAAATATCACTAGTTTGCAACTTTCCTAAAGCTCCGGTAGAAGCTAAGTGCTTTAATCTAGAAGAAGAAACATGTCCAAGATAAGAGTGTCATAAATAAAAACTAGAAGAAGAGGGATTCAAGCGAAAAGATGACGAATCAATACTAATAGCTGCAATATCTAGAACTTTCAGCTCATCTAGAATGTAAAGTCTCCTTGCCTACAGCCTGTCCCAATCAACTCCTAGATTACGGATCCTGCACATAACAATGGGTGGAAGAAAAAACAACTGAGTATCCAGAATCACAAAACTGACTAACAGATGCAAGACTTAAGGTGAGATTAGGAAATAGTGAACATCTGAGATGGACAAATTAGATGTGGAAACAGGCCCAATGCCTGCTAATGGCATATGAGTGCCATCAGTAGTCATTACTGACATAGATGAGCAGGATGTAAAGACACAAAATATTTAGAATGATAGGACATATGATGAGATGCTCTAGAGTCAAGGACCCATATGGGTGAGGGTATACCTGATGAACTAGAGGAAGGCAAACCTTTATAGAAGGAAGCTGACATGGCATGCGGCTGTGTGGCAAGAAACTTTTGGAACTACTCAGCAAGATCAGAAACTGTATGGGAAGTGCTCTCAAGAGGGTATACATGTCCATAGCAACAAAATCTGACGGAGGGACAATAGCAGCAACATTTGATGATGGGGGCTTGAAGCTTTGTCGATTCGACTGATTAGAGTAAGGGTGCCATTGAGAGGGTTATTAGGATTGCTGCGACTTCAATAATTTTGGACATTGTGCTTTCCAATGACCCTTTTCTTTGCAAAACCTGCATTCATCATAACTAACCTTCCCATTAAATTTTCCTTTGTTAGAAGGAACATCAAAAACAGATGCATTGGGAGTGGGGAGAATTCCTTTTTCAGGTTGAGAGTGAGACTTAAGTCGAATTTATTCAACTAACAACTCATTTACCACTGAATCAACAATTGGAAGGGGATTGTGGGGCAAGTTCGTTCCACAAAGCCCTTTAAAATCTTCCCGAAGGGCCATCAAAAAGTGAACTAAACGTTGTTGTTCTCTATGATCAGTATACAATTTGAATGTTGTCAATTCTTCAGGTATAGTAAGAGTCAATTGATCCCAAAGATTAGACATAGCAAAATAAAATTCTTGAATACTCATGTTGTTTTGCTGAAAAGCCCGAATATCAATCTCTAACTGATATTGTTTTGCAAAGTTGGACTGAACATATAACCTCTTCAAATGGTCCAAAACATCCTTGGCCTTGTCATATTTTGCAAGTTGAATGTCTATCGAATGTGAAACAGAATTGTTGATCCAAGTAATGATCTTCAAATTGTCTACTTCCCAGGCTTTCTGTAACATCCTGATTTTCAGATAATCATAAATAATAATTAGATTGGTGATTAAATGATAAACGGAGGTTAACAAGCTTAACTAGGGATAAAATGTGCTTAAGAATGACCCAAAAAGGAGTGGAAAACCCTAGAAACATCCAGAAATAAAGAAATTGGACGTTCTCATCTTAACACCGTCGCGACGCGATGGGAGAGTTCATGGTCCATCGAGACGCGACATTGTGACGCGATCAAAGCGAGGAGGGGAAGTCAGTGTAAGACACAGAATGAAGGCTCTGGATACGTCTCAGTGCGAAGCGATGGCCTTGCCATCGTGACGCGATGCAAGGCGGTGGAGAAATGGGAGGTTCTCCAAATCACCTATAAATAGGGCCTAAGCCCCTCCATTCTCTCCAACAACTTCCAAGGGCCTTTGGGGGTTGCATGGAGGAGTTCTGGCGGCACGACGGGCACGCGCAGTAGTGGTACGCAAGCGGCAGCGGTCTTCTAGGCCAGGTAAGGGGGAAGATACCTTAATCTCTAGGGAAAATAGGTAGTAGAGTAGTACTGTTAGCATGAGTAGGGTTCCTTAGCCCTACTAGGGGTTGGTAGTAGCAACACCTCAAGAGAGGGGTTGCGGTGTACAGTGGCTAAGGATAGGCACTGTAGACCTATCAACCAACATAGATTATATCTGATAAACTTATGAGATTAGTAGACAGTCGCTTGTGCGACGTAGGGAATAATTAATATGCTGTTAAATATGATAAATGATGATTTATGATATTCTGTTTTATGCCTGATAAACGTGTGTAATGCATGTGAATCTTGAGTCCAATGCGTGGTCTTAGAGTCAAGGGTGACGCCCTCTAGTTAGAGTTTTGCGAATCCCTAGATGGTAATAGTAAGATTACCATCGGAACCTTGTGATAGTGGTGATGGCCGGGTCGGTGTACCCGAGGTTGGTGTACTAAGATATCGACGGAATGGTAATAAGATCAATCGGTGGCCTTGAGGAGTATGTTCGGCCAAGACCTTGAGGAGTATGCTCGGTCTTTCCGACGAGGCTCTCCATGCCCGTGGTACCTATGGTACGGAGTAGTTTGGAGATAGTCGGCGATCTTGAGGGGTATGTATTCGGTCATCTGGACGAGTCTCCAGGACTCCACGTCTGACGGCTGGACAATCTTGGTCATTCTCTGTATAGGGAATGTCGTCCTTGCGCGCAGGACGGTGCCTTACTCCGGTAATTGGGTATGATAGTATAGGATGCCATAACCGATAATCGGGGATGGTAACGTATCAGGATATGTTCCCGGAACAACCAACTTAAGGCTCATTCTGTACCCTGAGACTGGAGATCATCTAGGGAGTAGGGTGTTAATGGCCCGCAATGTTCAGCGATGGTCTGCGTCTGTAGGGCCGATGATCAGCTTGAAAGACTAATGATGTGTCCGTGATTTGTGACCGTGAGGTCGGTTTGATAATATGACGTGGTCTGTGACTGTATACTCAAGAGTCTAAGCATGATGTGAATTATTAATGGGATATTTGTACTGTGTATGGTAACAGTGCCTCTGCTATACTGTTTTCCTAGTTGATGGAGACTATTGGATATCTTACCCCCAGTGTTTTCTTGTGTATTTCTATTATATGTTATTAAATAACAGATGAACAAGAACAACATATAACTGGAAGCTGGAAAGTTTTTAGGTAGCTTGCTTAGAGACAAAGAAATGATACTTACATCACGACCAGTGTGTTTATCACCCATGTAGGTGTAGAGTCAGTATTTGTACTTGTATATGTAGTATATATTGTAAACTTTAATAAATAAAATATGTGTATTTGCCCCAAATATGGATTACTATTATTTAAGTCCAGTCCTGTTAAAATAGGGTGCTACACTTTCAACTCCTTTTCAAATTAACAATTTTTTATAACAATTTTATATACATATGATTTAGATAAAATATATAATACTTACGTAAATTTGTTATGTTATTCTAACTTTTAAAGAAATAAAAGCCTTGAAATCCTTTAAAGAAATTTCATAACCACTATGTACAAATAAAGTTTTAAAAAAATACAGAAATGTAATAATTTTTGTAAAATTTGCTGCTGGCGACACTATGATATTTTTGAATCAAATTTAAAATGGCATTCACATATACCACTGTAAATTTATTGACTAATTTAGAAAATATGTCAAGTGAGATCTTGTAAGAAAACTGAAACAACAGAATGGTGGTGGAGAAAAAAAGAAGAACCAGAGAAATAGCAGTAGAAAAAATTGTAAAGCAAAAAATGGTCTTACTTCATTACACTATTAAACGTGTAATGAAGTATTACCCTATTAAACGTGAATAACATTACGTCCCCCACTGTTAGTTGTTTTGACAATTTCAGCGATATAGAGGTATCGGGACCAGGGTTCGAACTCGAATGTTGCCGTTTAGACGTTTGTATATGTTTGTTGTTTACCATTTTTACTGGCTGACAAAAAAAAAACGTGAATACCATTACAAAATATAAAGGTGTAAGCTACAAACTTACTTGTTGGACTGAAAATAAAATTCAAAGCAAATCCACACAAAAGAAGGGGCATCATTACTGATTACCTACTCTGCTAACTAGACACATATTAATCCTAACGGTGCTGTTATTTGAACACACATTTGGACACAGATATCGTATGTCTGTACAGTACGGATAAATTTTTTTTCAAAAAAAACATTTTTAAATTTTTTTTTCAATTATCTGGTTAATCTAGTTCACATATCTGGTTAATACTATTCATTATCTGGTTAATGTCAAATCCTGAAACTTTTGGACATCCCATTTTCTTATCTGGTTAATCAAGTTTATATATCTGGTTAATGGTATTTATTATCTGGTTAATGTCAAATCTTGGAACTTTTTCTTATCTGGTTAATGTCAAAATCTGTGTTAACCAGTTAAAAAAATCTAAACAAAAAATTAAAAAAAAATATTTTTTTCCAAATAAAAAATAAAAATTATTCGTACTGTATGGACATACGGTGTCCCATATTTGTGTCAACTTTTGTGTTCAATTAACATTTTTCTAATCCCAATCATGACAATAGCAACAGAAAAATAAAATAAACATATTTAAAATATTTCAGAAAAATCTAAATTCCTAACAGATCTTAATCACTATTTTTTTTTTGGTAAATCTTAATCACTATTTCTAAGATAGGGGTGTCAATAATGATAATAAATTTGATTTTAGTAAAATAGATACAATAACGATAATATTTCATAATTTTCGTTGGCTCAATCCAAGCACATCTCTTAACACAAATAATATAATTTGAATTAATTTAATAGAAATATTAACTGTGAGATATGTATGGTCAATCAAAGATTTCCGTAATAAATGAACAACGGACAATTTTAGTTGCAATGTTAGAATTAGGTTTCCTAAAATAAAAGTAAAGGGAAAATCTTTTTGAAGACTGTTTCTCTTGTTTCTTGGCGCAGAAGAATATAGGACCCAATATATTTTTCGAGATGTCGTATTTTTAGGCAATTTCTATACTAACCAATTTCTTTAAATGGAGTACTACGGTTGTTAAATTTTGGATGAGAGGTTTTAATGAGTTAATGTAATTTTAAAGGGTAATTCAAATGCCTCAAGTCAAATTAATATGTTTGGATAATAAATATGGATAATTTTCAAAATGAAGGTATTTTATGAGATATTCCATTAAGACAAAATTTAGGAAATTTGAAATACCACCTAAAAGTTAAGAATTTGAAAATCCTTTCTTACTTCCACTTTTTTTTTTTGAAAATACTTTTTCCCAAAAATTATTTTTTTCTGAAATTTTTTTTTCCTGAAATTAAATTTTTTTAAAATAAATTTTGGAAATATTTTTTTTACGAAATTTTTTTTTTCAAAAAAATATTGTTTTCCGAATTTTTTAAAAACAAATATTTTTTCAGATAAAATTTTATTTTCGGAATACTAATTTTGTCAAAAAAATATTTTTTTTCGAATGTTTATTTTTCCAACAATTTTTTTTTCGAAATACATTTTTTTCATAATTTTTTTTGGGAAAATATTTTTTTCCAAGATATATTTTTCAAAAAAAATGTTTCTCGGCCAAATTGTTTTTGGAAAAAAAAAATTTCCAAAAAAATTGGGAAAATAATTTTGAAAGATATTTATGAAATTTATACATTTCCTTTATTTAATTACTATAGTCAAATAAAAAATTTTAAGAATGAAGAAATATAATTACTTTATCCAAACAAGAAATTATATAAATAAAGGGAATTCAAGTGAAGCAATTTAATACTATAGATTTTTAAATTTCCTAGAATTTTGAATTACCTCATCCAAACACAAATTTATTCTTCATTGAATCTTATAGCGCAGTTTTAGATGGACCATTGTTAAAGGTAAAATACCTTGTTCAAAAATTACTATCTTTGACAATTTCTAGTATTTTTACAATTACAGTGTTGCTTCTTCTATGCTTTTGTTTTGTTTAATTCGATCTTGTTCCAGTCATTTAAAACTTAGTTTGTTTGAAACACTATCTTTCTTGATGAGATGTGAGAATGGAATTGAGAGACCCTTCTATGCTTGAATAATGATTTCCCTAAACTATCTTCACCCTGCGCTTCTGATTTTCTTGATGAGATGTGAGAATGGAATTGAGACTACGTTCAATTTTGTTGATTTGTTGATTAGTTTTCAGTGTTCATAGGAGTTAACAACAAAATGAGAGAATTAAGAGATAAACAACCATTTTGGTCCCTGAATGTGAGAGTCGTTGTCAGTATAGTCCCTGAATATATTAAAATTACAAAAACATCTCCAAATATGTCTTTCATTAGTCAGTTTAGTCCTTAAATATGTCTTTCGTTAGTCACTTTGGTCCATAAAATTATCGACAGAAAACACAAACGAGGATGTTTTTGAATTTTCAATTCATTCAAGGACTATAGTGACAGCGTCTCACACATTTATGGACCACATGACCATTTATTTGACAATCAAGGAACTAATTAGATGGATTTTTTTCCAGTGATGGTCATTATTATTACTTTTTAATTCAAAATGTTAGTGCATTGCTATGTTTGATCGACAATTTTTGAATTTATGTATGTTGTGTTGTAGAATATGGGTCGTGCAAGAATAAGCTTGAAACACATCGAAAACAAGAGAGCTCGTAAGATAACATTCATGCATAGAAGCAAGGGACTAATGAAGAAACTATCTGATTTTTCCACGGTGTGAAGCTGAGGCATGCCTTATTGTGCATGATGGATATAGTGATGCTCCACCAGTGACTTGGCCTAATGACCCTACAGTGGTACACTCTATCCTTGAAACGTATGAGGGTCAAAAGAATGAGAAGCCCCTAAATTGATTTTGAAGACTTTTCTGAGAATAGGAAGGACATAATTGAAGCTGAGATTTCTATAGTGAAGAAAGCGATCCTCAAGATCAAGTATCCAACATGGGATCCATGTTTCGAAAGAATGGGAGAGGAGCAGTTGAGGGGTTTCATTTCTTTGTTAGATGCTAAGATTGGAGCATGTAATTACAGAATTAGCATGTTGAAAAACAAGCAACAAAGTGAAGAAAACCAACTCAGTTTCATTCAGAATGTTCCTCAAAGCCAACTTATCCCAGCTCATATGAAGTCACATAATGATAATAATGGGATGGTAGATTTCACTAATCATGTTGGTGTGACTTTAGATTCAACTAGGGGTGGCAAAATGGATGGATTGGATAAATCCATCCATGGATCCTAATGGATGGATGAGAAAAATCCATTTATCCATTTACCATCCACTAAAATTTCATCAAAAAAATCTAATCTATCCATCATCCATTGAAAAAAAACCATCCAATCCATCCATTAACAATTTTTTTATAATTATTTTAATCACAAAAAATTATTTTTAATCACAAAAAATTATTTTTAATCATAAAATATATTTTTAATCATAAAAAATATTTTAATTACAAAAAAATTGTTTTTAATCATAAAAAAAATTTAATTACAAAAAAATATTTTTAACTATTAAAATATATATATATATATATATACACACATATATCTCTCTCTCCCTCTCCTTTCTCTCTTTCTCTCCCTATCTCCCTCTCCTCTCTCCTCTCTCTTCTTCTCTCTCCCCATCTCTCTCTCATCTCTCTCTCCTATCTCTCTCCCTCTCTCTCCTCTCTCTTTCATCTCTCCCTATCCTCTCCCTCTCTCTTATCTCTCTCATCTCTCTCCCTCTCTTTCATTAATTTCTCTCATCTCTCTCCCTCTCTCTCCTCTCTCCCCTATCTCTCTCTCCCTCCTCTCCCCCTATCTGTCTCTCCTATCTTTTTCTCTCTCCTCTCTCTCCTCCCTCCCCCTCTCCTTTCTCTCGGATATAGGTTTGTGGATTGGATAAGTCTTTGCTTTTGAGAATAGAGTCGTAATGTCATAAAATGGCTTCAAAACTTCAAAACTTTCCTAATAGATGGATTGGAAAAATCCATTTATCCATTTACCATCCACAAAAATTTCATCAAGAAAATCCAATCCATCCATCATCCATTTAAAAAAAAAATCATCCAATCCATCCGGTAACAATTTTTTTATGGATAGATATCCAATCCATACATAAAAGTTATTTTTAATCACAAAATATATTTTTAATCATAAAAAATATTTTAATTAGAAAAAAAATTATTTTTAATCACAAAAAAACATATTACTCCCCTCTCTCCTCTCTCCCCCTATCTCTCTCCCAGTCTCTCTCCTCTCTCTTCTATCTCTCCCCGTCTTTCTCTCCCCCCTCTCTCTCCCTCTTTCACAAGAATCACACTTCTAGAACAAAATCATATATTTTTTCCCAAAAACAGTTTGGTTATTGTCAATCGTTTTATAAATGGTTTCAAAACTGTTAAACCAATTAAAACTGGTCCTGGTCACATTTCCGTGGATTCAATCACTTTTTCCATTACCACTGACTGCTCTCCCATGTCGGTCGTCGGTATAGCCCCATCAAGAAAATTAATTACAAACTGGAATTTTCAAAATTTGTAATTGAATAATGTGTTGCTGCTGACTATATCTTAGCATAATAATAATAATAATAATAATAATAATAATAATAATAATAATAATCAATTTTTATTCCCAATTGGGAAAAAGAAACTGTGAGTTTTTTAGTACCCTTATCAAAGACTGGATTAATAAAAAAAGACTGGCCAAAAAATAAATAGCTATTTATAAAAAAAACTAGTTAGAATTGCCTTCTTTTTTCGAATACGAATATTAAGAAATTCATTTTTAGAATTTTAAGCTAAACGAATATTACGCAATATTCAAACGCGTATTCAATATTAAGCTATATATTCACACAAACAAAATATTAAGCTAAACGAATGGTACATCTTTTTGTATGATTAATATGTTTTCAATTCTCGTCTTTAGAATTTTACGCTAAACGAATAAAATGAATATTAAGCATTGCCTTCTTTTTTTAGAAGACGAATATTGATTAGACATGAATTAGTTAAAACGCGGCGTTTGATTGTCGGATGCAAATTGAGCGTTCACACGTGAGTTTGAGTGGGAAACATGAAATAAATGTACCAGGGGGAGACTGGGTGAGACAGAGGGGAGAAGGCAGAGAGAGGGGAGAGGGAAGGAAGAAAGAAGAGAGAGATCGAGGGGAGAGGAGGGAGGAAAGGGAGAGAAAGGAGAGAGGAGAAAGAGATGATAGATAGAGGGAGGAGAGAGATGAGAGAGAGAGAGAGAGAGAGAGGAAAGATGAGAGAGAGGGAGAGAGATGAGAGATAGAGGGAGGAGAGAGAGAAGAGAGGGAGAGAGATGAGAGAGAGAGGAGATAGGGAGAGAGATGAGAGGAAGGGAGAAAGAGACAAGAAAGGGAGAGAGGGGAGAGATGAGAGAGGGAGAGAGGGAGGGAGAGAAGGGAGAGAGATGAGAGATAGAGGGATGGGGAGTGAGAGAGAGGGAGAGGGAGAGAGATGAGAGATAGAGGGAGGGAGAGAGGGAGACAGGGAGAGAGAGATGAGAGAAAGGGAGAGAGAGACAAGAGAGGGGAGAGATAAGAGAAAGGGAGAGAGGGAGGGAGAGAAGGGAGAGATGAGAGATGGAGGGGAGGGAGATGAGACGAGAGAGAGGAAAGATGAGAGAGAGGGGGAGAGATGAGAGATAGAGGGAGGAGAGAGAGAGAAATGAGAGATGAGAGAGGGAGATAGGGGAGAGATAAGAGAGAGGGAGAGACTGAGGGAGAGAAGGGAGAAATGAGAGATAGAGGGGAGGGGAATGAGATGAGAGAGGGGAGAGAGGGGGAGAGGTAGAGATAGAGGGGAGGGAGAGAGATGGGGAGAGAGAAGAGAGGGAGAGAGAGATGAGAGATGAGAAAGAGGGAGAGGGAGATAGGGGAGAGAGAGACAAGAGAGGGGGAGAAGGGAGAGATGGGAGAGAGGGAGTGAGGGGAGAGAGAGATGAGAGATGAGAGAGAGGGAGATAGGGGAGAGAGATGAGAGAAAGGGGAGAGAGAGACAAGAGAGGGGAGAGATGAGAGAGAGGGAGAGAGGGGAAAGATTGGAGAGAGAAAAATATTTTTAATTAAAATATTTTTTATGATTAAAATTATTTTTTGTTAATGCATAAAATGGTGCAGGGTCGTACCTTTGCTCCTCTGCCTGGTAGTTGGGCGATGAGCTCCGTGGTGGGTACTCCTCCTCCGGGCGTGATGTCTTTCCTTCTTCAGACCGGCGGGTGGGGTACCTGCAAAAGGCACTCCGATGCCTAAGTTAGATAGGGCTTTTTAGGGTGAGCGTAGAGCTCGCATCATAGAGATGAGTTTAGGGTTTAGAGTAAGTAGAGATTGTGTAAAAGTCCTTTACCTGGGGGCAAAGCCCCCTTTATATAGTGAAACTTGGCAGGCGGTTGGTTACTCCCCTTCTGGACTGCATGCCCCCTTCTTCATGCGGGGTAACGGCCCGCACCTAATAAGGGTAACGGCCCATTATGATCTGATAACGTGCCCCGCCTTCTTCGCAACGGTACTGCCCTGTAGGCTCCTTCTACGGGGGTCACATGTCGGGGCACGCGGCTCGGGTCCCGAGTGTTATAATGGGCTCGGAGCGGCCCATCACGGGAAATGGTCCGAGGGTCTATAGTGGCTCGGCGGGCGCGGACCTGTGCTCGTGCCTACTCGGCCCTGCCCGGTCGGTAGTGACCCGAGCTCGTAGGAACACGATCGGCACCGGGTTGAGCTCGATGTCACCTGATAGGCATAGTGACCGGCTCGGTGCGTTCCAGCTCGGGGAGTTAAGACGCCAGATCCGATAGGCATGGTGAACACGATAGGCATAGTGATCGGCTCGGTGCGTTCCAGCTCGGGGACCGGCCCGTAACACAAGCCCCCTAGACCCTTTGCTCGGTAGGGGAAAGGGTCTAAGTCCTGTTCGTTGGGTCGATGTCCGAGCTGGACAGTCTCTTCGGAAGCGTTTCTCAGAAGCTCCTTTGCCTAGGGTTCAGCACTCCACGCGTCGTCCTTCTGCCGGTCGGTCTTGTCATCGGAAGGGACATTGACAGGCATTGCCCAGTCGCTTTCTTCTCCACCGCCGATAGCTTGATCTGCCGCGGGCCGTTGGATTGACATCTGGCCTCGGCGACGGAGGGCCCAGATTGGTTTGCCCTTTGGTCTCCACCGATCTTGGGCTTTAAATTGCCCCGTCCCTCTTTTGTTTCCATTTCTTCTTCCTTGCTTTCACGACGCCTACGATGCTTTCACCTGCGTTGACTTCCAGTTTTCCTGCCCACCTCTTTCCTTCTTCCGGTAAGTTCTCTGACATTCTTTGTTTAATGGCTTCCTTTTCTCGTCGTCCCCCTTCCCCTATTTCTCTGAGTTCTGCTTCCTCTTCGTCCGCTACCGCCAGCACTTCCTTCGACCTTTCTACTCCTCCCCATTTCGCTAGAAACTGGGATGAGTCTTCCGGAGCGACGCCCCGCGTGCGTGGCTACGCCGGGGAGGGCCCCGTGCCACTCCAAGTCGTTCACCCCAGCTCCCCTATTCCTCCGCCGGCTCTGGCCTCTTCTGCCCCCGTCTATTCGCTCCATAGGGAGGTGAGGCGTCAAGTGGGGGGTGATAGACCCCTTTACTCTTGGGTACACCTTGATGTGCTCAAGGTGTCTTCGGATATCCTGTCGGATACGGGCTTGGTCGCCCTTAGGTCGAGCGTGATTTTGACGTCGAACGGGGAGAGAGAAGGGGAGGTGACCTGCCTCTCCTGTTTCCCCGGGGACTGAGTATGCTTCGGGAAGGATGGAGCGAGCACCCATGATTTCTGTTTCTTCTACAGGACCTTCTTTACCCGAGTCGGTCTTTGATTTCCTTTCAGCGGGTTCGAGTGCGAGGTCCTCCAGCGGCTGAACTTAGCCCCCTCGCAACTCCACGCCAATAGCTGGGCGTTTATCCGAGCTTTCGAGCTCGTGTGCAAGCATTATGGGGTCGCCCCCTCTGCGGCCCTCTTCTTTAGCTTTTTCCAAATTTAGGCTCGCGAGGCGCCTTAAATGGTGTTCCTTAACAAAATCCCTGGTCTCTATCTTCTCGAGCTCTTCGACCGGTCTTCCAAGAATTGGAAGAATGACTTCTTCAAGATTGAAGTGCGGCCCGGACCCTTCTTCTTCTCGGCTCAAGGGGAGCCCTTGTTTCCTTTCTATTGGACCTCCAACCCTCGTCCGATCAAGGAGGTCGATTTCAACTCGTTATCGGTCACCGACCAGACGATAGTGAATTTTTTTAGTCGTTTGCCTACCTTTCATTGCGGTCCTCTGATTTCCCGATCTCTAAAGAGCCCACCTCGGTGGGAGGAATATCTGAGTAAGTAAAGTGTTTTCTTTGCGTAGTTCTCGGTTCCGACGTGTTTGTTGACCGCTTGTTTTTGTTGCAGGTGAAATGGCTCCCAAAATGAGCAAGAAAGAAATGGCCGAGCTCTTGAAGAAGGCTCAGAAGGGGAAAGCCGCACAAGTTCCCGAGCCGGTGCCTACTCGCGTCGCTACCTCTTCGCCCGTCAGTGCTGCCAAAAAGTGACCGCACTCTTCTCCGATCACTGGATCCGACCAGCCCCCTGCGAAGGCGCCGAGGGGACCTCACGGTGGCATACCGCTAAACATTCCCGATGGGTCCGAGTGGTTCCGCCATCTGGGAGAATTTGTCGATGAAAGGGAAGGTGCCGCCGACTCCCTCTGGAACTTGGGGATCGACCGCTCAGACCAAATCGACCAAATTATGCGGCGGGCTGATGACCAAAGCATGACCGAGGCGGGTGAGCTGGGCCTGTGCAGAGCCTTAGGCGCCTACGGCCGTGCTTGCGCTATGGCCCGCTTTCTTTCCCGATCGGATCGAGGCACGCGACGAGGCCGAAAGTGGCGAAGAAGGTATCAAAGGAAGGTCAACTCTCTTGCCGATCTTGAGGAGAAAATGAAGAGACTGAAGGAGGACTATGATAGGCTCTCCGATGTCAAGGACGCTTAGCAAGAGCAATACCGCGCTCCTTGAGAGGCAGAGGGAGATTCAGGCCGAGAAAGATCTCCTCGTGGGTCAGCTCGAGGGTCAGCTGCGGGAAGAGAAGGAGAAGTGCTCGGCTGAGACCGCCTGGGTTGAGGAGTACCGAGCCTATAGCGCTCTCCAGTATAAGGAGGGGTTTGACAACGCCGCTGTCTACCAGAAGTCATCGCCCCACCGTCGACCTCTCTGAGCTTGACTTTACTAAGGTTGTGAGGGACGGGAAGATCGTGGAGGAAGAAGAGGAGGAAGGTCATGATGACCCTGAGAAAGAGCCTAAGGGCGAGTTTGAGAGGGGAAGAGAAGTGGAGGCCGAGGTCGTTGTTGGGGCCGCAGCGCAGGCGTTTGTGGTCGAGGAGGTCGTTGAGACCTCTTGTTGAGGACCGGGATGCCACCTGCGTAACTTGTATTTATTTTTCTCTCTGTTTTGACTTTATAGTTGCTCGCCTTGGAGACTTTTTGTATGACTGCTTCTGTATTGAAGAATGTTGATAATAAATTGACTTTGCGCGAGTATTTACCTTTCGTTAGCTTTCGTTATTATTCTGTAGTCCTAGTAATCGTACTCGGGTGTCACCGTTTTTGGACGACTCCTACTCGGCTAAGGGGGTAGTCCTCGGGTAGCTTCCCCCGAAAAAAAAAAACTTGCTTCAAATTATTTGAAGCATTGCCCCTGTCACGACAGTGCTAGCCGAGTGCAAGCTTTCATGCGAGCTCGTAGAGGTCGAGCCAGACTTTCCGAGTTTGGGGTATTCTAGGTCGAGTAAGACCTTCCGAGCTGCGGGCGAGCTCACCAAGCCTTTATGCCGACCTGGGTTTGGGACCACGGGGTCGAGCTGCGGGCGAGCTCACCAAGCCTTTATGCTGACTTGGGTTTGGGACCACAGGGGTCGAGCTGCGAGCGAGCTCACCAAGCCTCTATGCTGACTTGGGTTTGGGACCTCGGGGGTCGAGCTGCGCCAAGCCTTTATGCTGACTTGGGTTTGGGACCACAGGGGTCGAGCTGCGGGCGAGCTCACCAAGCCTTTATGCTGACTTGGGTTTGGGACCACAGGGGTCGAGCTACGAGCGAGCTCACCAAGCCTCTGTGCTGACTTGGGTTTAGGACCTCGAGGGTCAAGCTGCGGGCGAGCTCACCAAGCCTTTATGCTGACTTGGGGTCTTTGAACACACGGGGGTCGTGTCGAGGTCGAGCTTCTTCCGACCCTGGGTGCCGAGCTTCGTGGCGGGCTCGACCTTTGGTTTTGGGGGCACTATTCCTGTCAAAGTATAGACAACTTGCAACAACTTGATGTAATAAAGTTAGCATTAATTTTTATGCTATGAGTAAAGTTAGGTGCTCGTAGTCGAGTTTTATACTTTCCTGTGAGAGTAGTTGATCGGGCTGTCCAAGCGGCAAGGTTGAGGTCATCAAATAATCAAGGTCAACGACGTAGCCGAGTTTAAAGCCGTCTGAATATTGAAATTGTAGAGGTGGGCCTGGTAGGTCGCCCGAGTACTGGACTGGGTATCCACCTATTGGTTGTCTGGTTTTGAGGGACGTACCTGTGGTCGTCCGAGTTGTTGAGGTCGGCAATGTGGTTGACTTGAGCTCCTCCAAATAACTGAGGGCATACGACTATCTGAGTCGAGGTCGGTCGAATATCTGAATAGTGGAGGTCAGCTCGGTAGTTGGGATGAGTTTGACCAAGTTGATTGGTTGGGCTTTGCCGAGCATATCTTGATCTCTCCCATGATTTGTGTGGTCAACCTGCATTCTTGATTCTTAAGATACCCAAAGATTTGGTCTTTATTTTCGCCTCTTCAAAAAGCAGTTAGTAAAAGATATGATTTGTTAGAAATCATAAAGGTTTTTTCTGGATAGTTCCCGTATCAGTTCATCATTCCGATCGGCCTGATTAGGCTCATTCTAAAAAATCTCATCCGTGATAACTAGAGGGGAAATATAATTGGAAGGAAAACATCTGATTTAAAACACGGCGGTCGAAGGAAAAGTCGAGATCGCGTTCGCTTGAAGACTGATCTTCCATGTTCTTGGCATAATTGGCATGCGCCGAGGTCAAAACAACTTCGCCGAGTATGAGAAATATTACGCTGACTTTCCAGAATGACAAATTTTTGGCCAGTGTCCTACTGATTTGTTCGTCAAAGAGAGACCTATGTGTTTGTTGTACTCCTTGTTTGCTCAAGAGTTGCAATGAACAATAAAAATTCGATCTTTCTACAAGTAGACTATTTCTCAGTGGTTGGTCAGCCATCAACGGTTGATCTGCTTTTCGTCGTTTTTCTGGCTCGTGGTGCTCCATGATCGGATCTTTAGGTGGCCCTTGGTGGCGGACGGTGTCCTGGCTTGGTTCCTCCAATGGCGATCTTTCGATCCGTCGTGCTCCTTCTGTGTCATCCTGCTCTGTGGTAACCCTGAGGCCCAGGCTAGTTTTACCGGGCCCCACGGTGGGCGCCAATGTTAATGCATAAAATGGTGCAGGGTCGTACCTTTGCTCCTCTGCCTGGTAGTTGGGCGATGAGCTCCGTGGTGGGTACTCCTCCTCCGGGCGTGATGTCTTTCCTTCTTCAGACCGGCGGGTGGGGTACCTGCAAAAGGCATTCTGATGCCTAAGTTAGATAGGGCTTTTTAGGGTGAGCGTAGAGCTCGCATCATAGAGATGAGTTTAGGGTTTAGAGTAAGTAGAGAATGTGTAAAAGTCCTTTACCTGGGGGGCAAAGCCCCCTTTATATAGTGAAACTTGGCAGGCGGTTGGTTACTCCCCTTCTGGACTGCACGCCCCCTTCTTCATGCGAGGTAACGGCCCGCACCTAATAAGGGTAACAGCCCATTATGATCTGATAACGTGCCCCGACTTCTTCGCAACGGTACTGCCCTGTAGGCTCCTTCTACGGGGGTCTCATGCCGGGGCACACGGCTCGGGTCCCGAGTGTTATAATGGGCTCGGAGCGGCCCATCACGGGAAATGGTCCAAGGGTCTATAGTGGCTCGGCGGGCGCGGACCTGTGCTCGTGCCTACTCGGCCCTGCCCGGTCGGTAGTGACCCGAGCTCGTAGGGACACGATCGGCACCGGGTTGAGCTCGATGTCACCTGATAGGCATAGTCACCGGCTCGGTGCGTTCCAGCTCGGGGAGTTAAGACGCCAGATCCGATAGGCATGGTGAACACGATAGGCATAGTGATCGGCTCGGTGCGTTCCAGCTCGGGGATCGGCCCGTAACATTTTTAATTAAAATATTTTTTTATAATTAAAAATATTTTTTGTATTGAAAATATTTTTTATGATTAAAAATATTTTTTATGAACAATTCAAAAAATTATCCATTCCATCCATTTGCCACCCCTAATGTAATCCAATGGATTTAGAAAAATAGTGGATGGATGACTAACCATCCATTAAATTAAATGGATGGATTGGATCCAATCCATTTAGTTTTTTTGTTTGTAATGGATGGATTGGATGGATTTCTTTATGGATGATGGATAAATGGATCACTTTGCCACCCCTAGATTCAACAAACCAGCTTTGTGAGCCTGTGGACTTGGATAGGAGTCTACTTGTTAATGTTGATGATTGGGCTAATTTCCCAAGTGGAAATTAGGAAATTAGCACATCATCAACATTAACAAGTAATATTAATGTTGATGATGTTAATTTCCTAAGTGATGATGATCTTGTGGGTTGGGTCACTCAATCTAATGAGTTTGCTTTGTATGATATTCCTTTTCAATCTCAGCTAGCTGAGAGAACTCGTGCTGATCGGGTGGCGAAAAAAAAAATAGAACCTACGGTGTAATTAATTTTTTTGTGAAAAAATTGTTTTTGACGGGAAAACGAATAAATGAGTTTTTGTCATGTGTCCTTAATGTAGTTAAGTTTCTTAAATAGATAATGGATATGAGCAGCAACAAGGAGCAGTTTTGCATTCCATGCCACCACCAAGTGATAGATTTTAAGCAAATTACTAAAATAAGCTTTAAGTTTGGTTATTCAACCACATGAATCACAAGTAGTAGATAGAGTGACTTGGGAGCATTGAGTCAGCTTGGGTTTGATGCTATTGTTCATTTTAATGTGTTGAGTTTCTTGAATTGTAAGGTTTGGACATTTTATTTGTGTTGGGTGCCAAATTTCAAATTTGAGTTGATCGACAGAATGTTAAAATTCGACAAGTGAAGGCATAAGAGACCAGAACAAGGGATGAAAATTGACTAAGTTTGAAAGACCAAGTAATAAGACGGCTGTTCGACGGAAGGCATATCGAAGATGTCAAAATGATCATGGTCGAACAGGCTTAATTATTAAGTAAAGATCAATGTATAGTTCGACAGGAAGTGCTATTGTCGATTAGGTAGTTTTTAGCGAAAACTTAACTACCAACCCATGTCCGTACACATGTCAGGTTGGATGTTAAGCAATTTTCATATTTTTGCCTGTAAATAGTAGGTTGAACGATGTAATCAAGGTTGGATACATGATCTAGTTCCTAATATCTCGACGGCTAAAGAAGATTAACGGAAAACGATCATCGTATGCCTTCCACACCTTATCTTTCTGCATTTTAACCAATTTTCAATCTATTTTTAATTCTTTGCACTTCCAGTTTATGTCATTTATCTTCCAATCAATTTATGTTTTCTTGCTTTGAATTTACATCCTTTATTTCCCTGTCATTTGCTATTTTCTGCATTCTTACTTTTAAAGTCATTTACATGTTTTTTTTCTATTTCAAACTCATGTTCTTTACACTTCTGTTATTTAAATTCCTGCATTTATATGTTTTCACTTAAATTCATGTCCTTTAGCAGTGTTTCTTAAACTTTGTCTATTACTTGTTTTCCCTCACATTTCTGCGTTAACTTAAACTGCATATTAGGCTTTAGTGATGCATACCCCATGACATTGCAGTAGTTGCATTCTTGTTTTTTAAAGTTTGTTTTAACTTGCTTGTAAACCAAGTTATTGGCTTTCGACAGCCAATCTTGATTATTTAAGTCTGTATTGCCATTTCGACAACAACTTGTTGTTAATTGGAATCATCATAATCAAATTTGGCATATAACTTGACAATTAATGGCTTAAAAGCCAAGAATGTTATAGAGCGGTTAACGTGTCGAGTATTTGACCGTTATATTCAAAAAAACCATTGTTTTTAAAACGAGATTACCACGTAACTCGTTCGAATTCATAATCGTTTGATCATCAAAATTTATTTGTTTGTTTGATGAATTTGGTAGATCATTCAAGATCATCAAAACTGGTAGAATCATACCATAAACCAAATTTCCCCATAAACAAATTGGCACGATTGGGACAAGTTTAGAGTAACTCGTTTAAACGATGGTTTTATGCGTCTAAGAAGTGGAAAGATCACTGCTTCTAACGCAATGCAATATAGAAACATGAGTGGCAGTACGAATAGCAGTGCCACAACACCAAGCGTTGCTAGTGCGAATGCATTGGCAAGCAATACAAATGTTTCGACCACCAGTACGAACGCCGGGGTAGTTATGATCCCGCGGATGAGTAATACTACCGCTGGGGCGGGTACTGGAATGTCAATGGCTAATACACAAGGAGAAGTTATTCCAAGCACTGCAGTGCTTGAACCGGTGATTCAAAGTGCTCCAGAGATTCAGGCATCGCCTGGAAGTGCGAGGAACTCAAGTATTAGGCCTGTACCGCAAGTAGCGCAGCCTCCGTTTGGGATGCCGTATGGTTATTTGCATAACTCGACAGTCCCTGCTATTGGTTCAACTATGTTCAACCAATATGCTAACCAGCCGTTTATGCCATTCGAAAATTCTTCCAATACTCAAGGGATGGCAGGAATGGCTACTACTACGACAGCCAATCAACAAGGGTTAAGACTGGGGGACATACCGAGACAAATGCCTCAGAATAATGGGGGATTAACACAAAACTCGTTGGCGAGTATTCGACAACAAGTGGATGATAGTAACCATGAGATGGTGAACATGTTCACTCAGCAGATGGGTGCAGTGATTACGCCTCTTATGGAGACTACTAATCAAGCATGTAATACACTGGCTTTACAAATGGAAAGGCTAAATCAAGCATTGGGATTGGCGGCACCAGTGAACGAGAATATTCAACAAGGCCCAGGGGTTATACCTCATGGTCAGGGCATGGGGGCATTCCGCATAATGCGAATAACCCTATGGTGGTGCAGAACGAAGTAGTTCAGCCAAACCAGAACCTTGGTCAGAATTTGAATAACTTGGCCTATGGCCAGGTGCAGATTCTACAAAGGAATCAAGACCAGGGCCCACCAGTGCATCAAGGTTTAGCCAACCTCAGGCACAATATCATGGGAAATCAGATAGAACAAAACGTGAATCAGGCTGTCGAGCAAATGCTGAATAGGCTTGGTTTTAATATTGGTCAAGGGACCAGACCATATTTCATATCTGCATTTCCTGAGTGGGTTCAACAAGCTGAAGTGCCAAGAGGGATGAAAATCCCCAAATTGTCCAAATTTTCTGGTGACAATGGTGAATCGACTGTCGAGCATGTGGCAAGATACACAATAGAAATGGGAGAGTTGGCCACTATGGAAGGTTTGAAAATGAGGTTCTTTCCAAGTTCTTTGACAAAGAACGCATTTTCTTGGTTCTCGACGTTGAGAGCTAATTCAGTCCATTTGTGGACACAACTGGAAGGATTGTTTCATGATCAATTCTTCAGGGGCGATTTGAGGGTTAATCTGACTGATTTATTCAACGTCAAACACATCTATAATGAATCTATAGATGATTACATCTCTAGGTTCAAGCAAATGAAGAGCAGGTGTTTTACGCCTGTTCCCGAAGCGAAAATTGTGAAGATGGCCGCTAGTGGTTTGGATTACCATATTAGAAAGAAATTGGTAAACCAACACATAGTTGACCTCGCCCAATTAAGGGAGAAGGTTCGACAAGTTGAACAACTCCGCTCTGAGAAGAATCAGAAGAACAATAAAAAGTTTATTAGGCGTGAGAAAGTCAATTATGTCGAACAAGATCTAACAGACAGTGAGGATGAGGCTATGACAGAGCAAGAAATAAACCTTGCTGAATTAAAAGAAGGACCACCTTATGCTTGTCAATCGTTATTACCTTCCAAGGGGAAGGAAAAGATGAGCTATGTGAATAAGAGAACCTATACATTTGATATAACCAAAGCTGATAAAATATTTGATATTCTTTTAAAAGATAAACAGCTTAAGTTATCAGATGATCATAGAGTGAAAGGGCCTGAGGACTCTAATGGTCAGAATTATTGCAAGTACCATGGAGCTTTAGGCCACCCTACTAATGAATGTTTTCGCTTCAGGATTTGATTCAAAAGGCTCTCAAAGAAGGTAGGCTCAAGTTTCACGACAAACGTAAGCCTAGTACGAAGGTGGATACCGATCCATTTGGTCAAGGCATTGCCAATGTCGAAGGTCAAAATGTGAGAAGTCAGAGCATGGTGAACATTAGCGCCAAGGTAAGTATGTGGTGAATGTCGAGGATCCTTTCGACATCTATCCAAGGCCTCATGAGATCTGAAGCTTTTTACGAGAAGGAAAAACAATAGAGGGCTTGAAATTATGCCCGCATTGTGACAAGTACTTTGATGAGAAAGCAGCCCAGAGAGCAAAGAAAGTTGATGGTGCAAACGCCCACCAACAAGTTCGTGACTTTATGGGGATAGGTACGTGAGACATGCACCGCAAACCGGTGCAAAGGCCTGGCGGTTAACGTGCCTAATCGAGCAATCGAGGATGGTTGGTCGAGTCTCCAAGGAATCCACAGGAGTAATTATGGAGAATCTCTTGGTCGAAAGGTGAACAGGACTAGGAAACCTGATACTAATGTTACAGAAACAAATGGGTCGAGAATTCTCCCAAAGCTCGCCGTCTCCGAATCGAGAAACAGGTGAGAAGCGACAAAGAGTAACCCTCGACAAACACCGCTTTGGGATGAAGAGTACCAAGATGGCGTAATACCTTACCCTGGGGTTGATCAAGTGAAGAAGACCCCACCGTTTAAAAGCCAAAAGCGCCGCGACAAAGGATAAGGCAAGCTCGCAGGCGTAAAACGAAGGCTAGTGACTTGGAACGACCTCAACATGAAGATTGTTTCATGGTTGGGATACATAAAGTGCCGTTGCCCAAGGAGACTGGTCCAAAGTTGAAGAGTGTAGTGGTTGATGTTAGAGACAGCAATTACGACAAGGGCCAGACTTCCAAGATGCGAGTCCATTCACAGCAGGCCTCTTTCAAGCAAAGTTCCAAGAATGCTGAAATTCCTGTGGCTAAGGAAAAGTTGACGCCTTGGCCGATAGGTTTAATTGAAGCTGAAAGGTTAGCTTTGGAACGCGTCGAAGTTGGTGTTCAACCGGCCCCGGAGGAGGGCACAGGCAGTGATGTGTCAATGGAGGAACTAAGGATCATAGCTAATGATTCTGATTTATTAGATGAACCTTTGGAGTCCATGGAACAGAACATTGTCAAAACAGATTTGTCCATGGAAGAGGTGATTGCTGCATTAGATGATCCAGATGACCCAATAGGTTTTGAAGACGAAGAACAGTTTGATCCTGACACCAGTTTAGACAAAGATTTGGACGAGTTGGTGATGACAATGGGTACTACCTTGTCAGACCTGGGATCGGAAGATTGTTTATTCGACGAACTAGGCATGAGGTCAAAGTCATTTGGAGAATGAAGATACTACTACTGAAGAGGAGTTTACTAAATTGAATGTAAACTTGGTTTCGGTGTTGCCAGCGGAATATGAGGCTCTTTACGAGTTTGTAGTTGAAGTGCCTGACGAGGAAGACTTAGAGAACTTTCCCATTTGTTGGCGATTTGTTGAGCAAGACATGGTCACTATATTTGATAACTTCGCTAGGCTCGACAAACCAACTCATGAGGAGAGAAGCCACCTTCGACCATTGCACATTAGAGCAATGATTGAAGGTAAGCCAGCTAACAGAGTACTGGTTGATGGTGGTGCATCAGTGAATTTGATTCCAAGAGCCATGTTCAAGAAATTGGGAAATGATGAGTCTGACTTGTTACCAACTAATATAGTGGTTACTGACTTCGGAGGAAGAACTGCACCAACAGATGGCGTAGTAATGCTTGATGTGCAAGTAGGATCAGTAGAAAGATCTACTCTGTTTGTTGTGATTCCTTCGAGGTCTAGTTATAATGTTTTGTTAGGTCAAGATTGGATCCATTCTGTTGGAGCAGTTCCTTCGACAGTACACCAAAAAATGATTCTTTGGAATGCCCGTGATGAAGTTGAGATTATTGAAGCTGATGATAGTCCATGTTATTTGCAACAAATGCATGTAGACTTCAAAGTATATGATCCAAAGGTGAAACCCATCTCCGTGCAGGGTGGTGTTATTGATAAAGAAGCTCTGAATGCATGCTTAATGGAGCAGTTTGGGGTTAAGTTGCTGGATGAGGCCGACGAAATCGGCCAATCGACAACAATGACTTATGAACATCCTCAAATACAATTGTCAGCCTGTGAGGCCGACCGACGGCCAAACCCAAAAGAAGGTGTGTTGGCCGATTGTATATTTGATGATGGCCCTTTGGGTTTTGAAAAGGGGCTTGAAGATAGAAGTGGCTTTGAGTTGGAAGACCCTTTAGAAGAGATAGACTTGGGCGATGCAGATAGAAAAAGGCCAATATATGTGAGTGCAATGTTGTCAGACCAATTTAAAAGGCAGATTGTGGAGCTAGTTTCTGAGTATAAGGATTGCTTTGCTTGGGATTACCACGAGATGCCAGGACTGAATAGAGAACTTGTGGAACATAGATTGCCTTTGAAGCTGGATTGTAAGCTGGCTAAACAAGCCAACAGGAGGTTCGCCTCAAGTTGTGTTGAAAATCAAGGAGGAAGTTGAACGCCATTGAAGGCAAAATTCATTCGCACAACTAGGTATGTGGAATGGTTGTCTAATGTAGTGCCTGTCATAAAGAAGAATGGCAAGATGAGGGTGTGTGTCGATTTTAGGAACCTTAATGCAGCCACTCCTAAAGATGAATACCCTATGCCCATAGCGTATATGCTAGTGGATGCAAAGATCTGGTCATGACCTTCTGATTTTTATGGATGGGCATGCTGGTTATAATCAGATTTTCATAGCTGAAGAGGATGTACCTAAAACCGCTTTCAGGTGTCCAGGTTCAATTGGAACTTACGAATGGATAGTGATGCCCTTTGGTTTGAAGAATGCTGGTGCAACATATCAGAGGGCAATGAATACTATCTTTCATGAAATGATAGGCAAGTTCATGGAAATATACATCGACGATGTCATTGTTAAGTCCGATACCAAGAGGAGCATTTGAACCATTTGAGAAGAGCCTTCCAGAAATGAGAAGGCATAGTTTGAAAATGAACCCCGAGAAATGTGGTTTTGGGGTTTCACGCTAAGTTCTTAGGCTTTTTGGTGCACAAAAAGGGCATTGAAGTAGATAAGAATAAAGCTAAAGCTGTGCTGGAAGCGAGACCTCCAACTAACAAAAAATAACTTCAATCCTTTTTGGGAAAAGTCAATTTTCTCAGAAGGTCCATATCAAATCTCTCAGGAAGAACAAGAGTTTTTGCTCCATTGGTGAAACTCAAGGCAGAAGAAGCTTTTGTGTGGACTCAACAACACCAAGAAGCTTTTGACCAAATCAAGCAGTATTTGACAAATCCACCGGTAATGATGCCTGCAGAGCCACATCGACCAGTGAGATTGTACATATCAGCATTAATCAGAAGAGACCATTGGTTGTTTATTGGCTCAAGAAGATGGAAACAATGTCGAGAGAGCCGTTTACTACCTCAGTCGAGTGCTCAACGATGCAGAAACTAGATATAGTGCTATAGAAAAACTATGTTTAGCATTATATTTCTCTTGTACAAAACTCAAGTACTACTTGATGCCTTGTAATGTTTTAGTTATGTCAAAGACAAATGTGATTAAGTACATGTTGTCCCAGCCAATTCTGAATGGTCGAATTGGAAAATGGACACTTGCTTTGTCTGAATTTTCTTTGCAATATGTACCTTTGAAGGTCAAGTTAAAGGTCAAGCAATTGCTGACTTCTTAACGGACCATCCATGTTTAGAAATAAAAAAGCTGACAAGGCTAGTCGAGTTAAAGCCTTGGCATTTGTATTTTGATGGCTCAAGACACAAAAATGGTGTTGGTGTTGGCATTTTGATAATTTCACCTTTAGGTGTGCCAACTAAATTAATGTTTGAGTTAAAATATGTTTGTTCCAATAATGAGGCTGAATATGAAGCCTTAATTGTGGGTTTAGAAATTTTGATAGAAATGCGAGCACGCACTGTCAAAGTTTTTGGAGATTCACAACTGGTTATAAGACAGTTAACTCAAGAATACAAATGTGTTAGCCATAATCTTGTCAAATATTGTCAAGTTGCTAGCAAGTTGATGAGGCGATTTGACAGTGTCGAAATGGAACATATCCCTAGAGAACTCAACCAAGAGGCTAATGAGTTAGCCCAATGGCCTCGGGTATAAGTTATCTTCAAAGGTGTTGATGTAACTCATAAAAATTCGTGAGTTGCTGTACCGCTTTGGACGAAAAGTGGATATAATGGTTTCCAATACATCAAGTTCGTCTGATTGGCGTAAGCCAATAATTGAGTATTTGGAAAATCCAAGTAATCGATGTCGACAGAAAGTTAAATACAAAGCGACTAAGTTTGTTGTGCTCGCTGGAGTTTTGTATAGAAAGTCCGTCGATGGTAACTTGGAAACATGCCTTAGTGAGGAGGATGCCTACTTGGCATTGGCAGAGGTTCATGAAGGAATTTGTGGAGCTCATCAAGCAGGTGAAAAAATGAAATGGGTACTAAGAAGACAAAGAGTGTATTGGCCCAATTTGGTTAAAGATTGCATTATGTTTGCAAAGTCTTGTGAAGAGTGCCAAAGACATGGCCACATACAAAATGTGCCTACTAGTGAGTTACATTCTATCATTAAACCTTGGCCTTTTAGAGGTTGGGCACTGGATCTCATAGGCCAAATCTTTCCTACATCTTCCAAGGGGCATAAGTACATTTTAGTAGGGGTGGACTACTTTACCAAATGGGTAGAGGCAGTGGCCTTGAAAGAAGTGACTCAACAAGACATTGTGGATTTTATTGAAAATCACATTGTTTGTAGATTCGGAATACCTCAAACAATCACAACTGACCAAGGGTCTGTGTTTGTTGGGAAGAAGGTTGCCGAGTGCGCTGAGTCGAGGCGAATAAAGATGGTGACTTCGACGCCCTATTATGCGCAAGCAAATGGTCAGGTCGAAGCCATGAATAAGATTATCATTGGGTTGATAAAGAAGCACATTGGTAGATATCCAAAAAGTTGGCATTCGACTCTGGAACAAGTTCTCTGGGCATACAGAAACTCTCCAAAAGAATCGACAGGTACTACTCCTTATAAATTGGTTTATGGCCATGATGATGTGTTGCCTGTTGAGATAAATCTTGGTTCATTAAGAATTCAAAAGCAAAATGAGATGCCAGTAGACCAATACTGGGACTCGATGTTTGACGAATTGAATGATGTTCATGATGAGAGAGTTGTGGCCTTAGAACATTTAGTTCGACAAAAAGAAAGAATAGCTAAATTCTATGACAGTCGAGTTAAGTACAAGCATTTCAAAGTTGGTGATTTAGTTTGGAAAGTCATTTTACCAATGGATAAGAAATGTCGAGAATTTGGGAAATGGTCCCCAAAGTGGGAAGGGCCATTTGAGTTTGTCCAAGCATTCTCAGGAAATGCTTATGCACTTGTTGAAGTTAATTCTGGTTTCAGGATTAAGTCTATTAATGGCAAATATTTGAAGTTATATAGACCAACAATGTGCGAAGTAAGAATACAACCTTGAAAAGTAAACTGGATTGTTCTATTCAAGAGCCATTTGGCAGTATACAATATACATTGTCGAATAGGTTTACAGCCTGGTAATACAAGTACTGGAAAGTCAATAAGTCTAGGCTATTAAGGAATAAATCCACTTGTGGAAGCTTCGCCGTGTCCCGGATTCTGGTCATGCCGAGGAAGAATTTAGGAAGAAGAACATGGGAAGTAAGAAAGACTCCCGTGGCATACCATCTGGTCAATCAAGTCTGCAAGAGCTGCTTCAGATGGTAGACACCCAAATCAACGGAAAAGTGAAGCTAAAAGCATGGGCACGTCGATGAAAAGTGTCAAATGCCATGCGAGTAAAGGTAAAGCAGGCAGTTTGAGAGGCAATCGTCGATTTAGGTGTATGCCTCACAATTAACCGAACTGTGCCAAAACTTTTCCTAATTGCTTGCCCACACGTTGAATTTCGAGCACAAGGTGTGAAGGAGTGCACGACAGTAGAAGAAAGAAGTGGCTCCGGCTTTCCCTTTCTCACATGTTTCAACGAGGTTGGCAAGCTGCATTAGGCAACTTACCAAAACTCATTGTTGATATTAGGCAAATTACCAAAACCCAGAGAGTCTTTCACCGTTGAGACAAAGACTTTGGAAAAGACTATGGGAGGTGGAGCCCCTGGCTTCCAAATGAAATAGGCAGAGCCATGGAATGAAGGCTTGAAGTGTATAAAAAAGGTTTCCATAGCAGCTTGTTATACTCAGAAATAGCTAGTTTGGGGATAAGAACAAGTTGGATTTGGGGATGTTGCTTGTAATGCTAGCAAGAATTTATTAAGGATTCTGTGAAAAGAAACTTCAAGAAGTTCAGAAAGCGTTTGTGTTTGAGCGAGAGAAGAAATATGGCAAGTGCCTATTTATAGCGCAAAATGGCGTTAGTTTTCAAGTTTTGACGGTCAGATTGACTGGTCAATAGCTTTGAATGTAATTTATTAGCCTGAAACTGAAATTAAAGCAGTTAAAAGAACGTGCTAGCTGGACGGTGAAGCGATTGATCGAAAGCAAGCTAAATCATATTGCAGATGTTGCAGGGCAGTACAAGAATTGGTCGAAACAAAAGCGTTCGACATACAAGGAATTTAAAAAATGGCTAATGTGCAAATAAGACAAAAAGAAATTACAAAGGAATTTTTCTAATGTCTTCCCAAGTCGCAGCCAGTTCCATTTTTGTGCCTTCAGCATTTATATAACGAACTTCAAGAGCTTCAACCTTCGACAAAATGGTTTGCGCCTCTGCGGCACTACTAGTCATTTCCTGGTCGAGAGAGGCTATTTCCTCAGAGCAAGAAGCCTTAATTGCCTCTTGTAATCGGGTCTCACCAAGGCAAGTTCTCGCCAAAGTAGCAACATTCGCTCCAACTCAGAACTTTAGCTTGGTAGGGAGCACCTTTCTCGACCAATGCAGATTGCCTCATCGGAGATGCACCGCTTGTCACGAAGCTCATGCTTGGCAGTGATGGCCTGCTGGTATGGAAGGATGCTGTCGTCGAGCTCAAGCAGTTTAGGGATCAATTCTTCGACAAATTCGTGCAGGGTACTGATATGCCCTCGATGGATTAGCGGAAGCCTTTTGTGGGAATGTTGAAGCTCTTTGACGACGTGAATTAATTTATTCCTTACTTCCTAATTTGAGTAAAGGTCGTCGAAAGAATACTTAAAGAAACCCTTTAGCTCTACAAGCAATCCATTGAGTTTTTCAGCAAAATTGTCTCCAGGAAGTGTGGAGGATCGGGCTGACATTGGTGAAGTTTTGCTGCTAGAACTTGACAACAAGTTGATCCATTCATCAATCCCCACGTTGGCCTTCCCAAAATCCGCAGCTGATGGATGGGGATCGATGTGAGAGGGTGGATTGGCAGGATCGTCGAGCAACTGATCCATATCAATACTATCTGCCCTGATTACTATGGGACTTTGCTTTTCAGTAGCTTGGGGGGCAGTAGTGATTTCAGCAGAGGGTGTTCCCGCTTGGACGGTGTGATCGTCCTGATGAGTGGGTGTGGAGTCTGGACTCGCTGTCGAGATGGTAGTTTGAGCCACATCGACGTCCATGGCTGAAGGCTCTTCAATTTCATGCTCAGGCTGAGTTTCTGGGACTTCCTGTGAAAGAAAAAAAAGAAAAAATCAATGAAAATCCCAAATCATTGCTCTGATGCCAGTGGAATGGCAAGAAAATTTTATACCTTAGTAGCAGGGGGAGTAGTGCTTGGGAAGATTGTTCGCAAAGGGAGCAAAGTATTGACATTTGCTTGTTCAGGGGAGTCCTGACAAACAGGTATGATAAGGCAATGTTCGGGAAAAAAAACACAAAATTAGTAGAAAGGCATACCTTATCAATGCTCGACGAGTCAGCTCCCTCGACAGAGATAGGGTCTTTAGAAGTACATTCTTCAGACACCCCTGTCTTTGCAGATTTAACTCTTGGCTCCTGCAAATGTCGAAAAGAAAAAATGAAGATCTTGTAAGAAACAGGAAGACCATCAATTTAGACAGTAGTGGAGGAAAGTTTACCTTTGTAAACTTAGCTGTTGGAGTTGCTTCAGAGTTTTCAGAAACGGATCTCTCTGCGTGCGATTCCTGAAAATTGTGTAAGGGTAACCATGATGTCTAAGTGATGAAATCATAAATAAGTAATGGATTCCTATGCAAGTGAAGAGAGGGATACCGTTTGAGGTGTGGAACGAGAAGGAGACTCGAGCAGAATTATTCTGCGTTTGGAGGGCTTGGTTTCAGCACCAGTGGTTTGAGCTTTCCTCTTGGTGGTCTCTTGCTGTGAAGAGCTGGTCGAGTGCTTAGACTTTGCTGGCTTCTTTTTCGGTGCAGCCGGTCTCTTGCCAGCACCGGTCTTTGTAAATCCAGATTTGGAGGATTTCTTCTTTGATGATTTGGACTGGAGGGGAGGTTCATCATCTTCATCTTCTTCTTGAACTTCGACTTCAGTGGCCTTACCACTTGTTTGCTTGTATTTTAAAGGCTCTTTTAGAGCCAAAGCTAAAACAAAGTGAAGAAAGTAAGCATAAAACGAGTGGGTGTTCAAACAAAAAGGCAAAAGAAACTGAAATACCTTGCGGAAAATGGGAAATGAGTTTGACGGCTTCATTATGCTGTTCGAAAGGTGAAGCAAACCGACCAGTGAAAGTAACTTCCTTGTTGCTAAAGTGATCAATGCATTTTAATGCATCTTTTATAGCAGTGCACTTAGTGTTCTTAAATATTTATTTTACCCAACAACTACTTTTTAGCATGGTTTTATATCTTTGGGTCATGATTGGGCTTTAGTGGAATTATTTGCTAATTTTCGGATTTTGTTATATCCTGACCCATGTTGCTTCTGCAGGCCATAACTTGGGTTATACTTGTCCGATTTCAGTGTTCTTTGTGGCGTTGGAAAGCTAAGAAGCAGAGCTACAATTCTTATGTTGGGACCGAAGCCTAGTTCTGCCGTTTTGAAGGCCGAAATTCCTAGGCCTTTAATTACAACACTGAAATGAACTACAAATATTCTATAGCTGGTCGACATGCTACATCCCTTACTAAACTTCTAGTAAGTTACCCCAGAAGTTCAAGTAAGAAGCCGGACGGCTATCCTCAGCAACTCTTCTCCACAATTCCGAGTCCTCCGCTTGCTCTGCCATCTGGGTTACATTTGAAAGAACCACTGGCAAGGGTCAACTTTTTAAAATAAAGAGACAGGTGCACATACGACAACACATTCGACAACAAGGCACAACATAAATACAGGAAATAGCAATTATGCAACAATGCCCCCAAAATGCAACTCCTTGACACCCTCTACAATTTTTCGGAAATAACGCCGAACAAGCTGCTGAAATCCAGCCATAGGCTTTGGGCTCCACGACCACCCTAGGATATTCAAGACAAGTTCCTTGATGTTAAGACGTCTAACTAAGCTGCCGAAAAACAAGGGCGTCCTAGCACCCTTAGTTTATTCGGGATATAGTTCAAAAACGCCACGAAGACACTTTCTCCACCCTAATGAATAAATCGACACATACAATTATTCAAGGAAGCATGATGAATAAATCAACTCATATGATAATTCAAGAAAGCAACTCGAATAATTATGCAATCACATATTAAATAAATATTCACACAAAGCTCAATACAAGACAACCCAATTCAATAGTATCAAGAAATCAAGTCATATCACAACAGTCGGAATACAATTCATCCCTCTGCAGCTCAATGGAGTTGACAGAGAGGAAACAAACAAGTGTGGGGTCAGACACCGCCAACCACTTGCAGACAAGCCCACTAAAAAATCATAATTAAAGTTTTAAGAACTAAAAATCGAAGGGGTACAAGACCCTCACTTCGAACCCTGAGGTTCTCAGACTTCTTCGCTTTATAATAGAAATTTAAAATCTATCCATATCTACAAGTTGCCCTTACACCTACCATACAAAACATAAACACATATAATGTGAAGTGCCCTTACACACAACATACAAAACATAAATTATATCTCAGCATTTAATATCAGAACTCTATATATGTCTAGAAGTAGCCCTTATCGAGGGTCCACACCACGTGTTAAATACATCGCAATCCTAGGCAAAGACAAACTCGTACTCTCAACTCCTATCATCACAAGCAAACTTAGCACAATCCTAGACATAAAGTAACTCTACTACCTAGGCTCTCAAAACCCATAAACCTCTTAGATAACCAAAACATTTACATTTGAGTGCCCAAATTTGTAATACTTGTTTTTTAAAGAATCACATACACTTGAAATTTGACAAACAATTAAAAGGATAAGGTTTTAAAGACCAAGTCTTATTTTCTTTCTAACTTAGAACATAAGACAACCCCACAATAAATTTCATAATATTTATTATTGACCAACACACTTACTTGGAACTAATTCCCAAGGTAAGAGAAACAATAACAAACTTTTTAAAACCAAAACACCTTTTTCTTTAAAAACATGAATCTTGAAATCATCACTTAAAAATCCAATCCTATTAGTGACAACATTGGATTCAAGGCTCTACTAGGTTTTAGGATTTAACATCCCTTGCACCTTATTGTATCATAGCCTTACATTTCCAATTTTTTGAACACCCCAACTTAGAGATTGATTTAGGTCTCGATTCCTTCATCAAAGTTGTAGATAATTCTTCTATCTTTCCAACAAGACCATGATCATCTCATTTGGATTAGTGTGGCTCAGGATATAGCTTTTAGAATCTTCTTTGTCTAGGCGCGCTACCAGGCCAATCCTTTGGCTATGCTACCATTCCTGTGCTTAGAGACAACAATCATAGAAAACACTAATGCACAAACGTTAGAACCGAATCAAGTGAATACATTAAATCATACAATTTAAGAAAATAATTACTTTGAATTCGCTTCAATCACAACACAAATATTCAATTAAGCACTATAAATCTACATGTGATGAAGACTTATCATACCACCTCGTTTTCCACCTCATCTTCTTCTTCCCTCAACAGCAACAACCCCCTAATCCCATAAATGGGAATCTTGTTCTTCAAATGTCACCCCCACAAGCCCTAATCCCTTACCACCTTATTCTTCTTCTTCTTCAAATTTGAACTCTTCTCCATCATTCCCATCTCCTTCTCCTTCCACACCCCTCCTTCTTCTTACCCCACCCCTTCTTCTTCATACCCTCCACCCAGACGAAAACAGCAGCAAAGATGAAAATTAAAAACCAAAATTTCCCCCTTGTTCTGCTTCCTCCATGTCCTGCTTCTGCTTTCTTCCTCTGCGCCGCTGCCTCCTTTCTCTGTGCCGCACGTCTTCTCCGCCGCGGTTGGCTCACTCACTCTGTCTCCCCCTCTTTCACGAACTCACAAAAAGGCAGAATCCTTAGTGTGACAACTACCCTAAAAATTCAATGTAGTCGCCACCAATATTTTTATTTTTAGGAAAACAATGGAAAACCTATTTACATATTTACGAAAAAAAGAAGAAAGATCTTTGAACCAAGTTTGGATTCGGGAGTTGATTACGCATAGAGAAGGCTTTAGCACCTCCATGACGCCCGTTTATAAAAACGGTACCCTTAATTGTTCAAAAAAAGGCTTGTTTTCCATTAAAGAATTAATTCCCTTATCGAAATTTATTTATTAAAAAAATAGAAATAGCCCAAAAATAACCTTATTATTATGAAAGGGATAAAAATATAGATACAAATGGCCATAAAAAGTAGGAGTCCTAATTTAAATGAATTACTGACCAAAGAGTTCAAATCAAGAGTTTAAATTCTCACTATTGACCGCAAATGGGCCTTCGGCCCACACCCTTGTCTTTAATTTATGAACAAGTTTCTCTTTGAGATTGATATTTGTTGCCATTGCTTCCTTAAACAAGAGAACATCAGAATCACATTCCTAAACCTTTGGATAATTGCTAAAGACTACTATTAATTACTTACTACCAAAATATAACTGAAACCTTAAAATAAATTAATTTACCTATTTTTGTTTTTATAATAAAAATAATTAAACTAATCATAGATTACTACTCGATTTTATTTAATTATGGAAATAAACATAAACAATATTTTAAAAAAAAAGGGACAGAATGAGGAAAGTAAAATGAAAATTTCAAATAAATTAGGAACCCTAGATACCCTAATTCGATCCCAACCCTAAGATTAGGGTTCACGGCGGCCAAGCTAGCAGAGGACCAACTGGGGGGAACCAAGGTTCACCCCCTTTGCTTCGGCCAAGGGTTATCAGGACACAGAGACCAAAAAAATAAGAAAAGGAAAAATAACGAAAATGAAGAGATGGAAAGAAGGATGGTCTTATAAACAAAGAAATTCCAAACTCACAGAAACTCACAGAATATAAGAGAAGAAATGCCACTTTGATGAGAGATCCTTAAACAATTCGGATCCTTCTCAAAGAAAATTACAGAAAGAAATCCCTAAATCTACATCTGTGAATTTGTGCTCTCCTCCACTTTTTTCTTCCTGATGCCCTTTTTATTCTTTTTCTCTCTTCAGCCTGAATGCTCTCTTTTTTGGACTCCCTTTCTTCTCAGCTCACTAAGGTTCCCCCTCCTCAGTTGCATGTCTTTCGCTTTTATAGCTTCATAGTCCCTGTCACAAGAATAGAATCAAATCAGAATAATAATAAAAATTAAAGGAAAAGAAAGGAGATAGAAACTTTCCTGATTTCGTCAGATGTACATGTTTTTCTTATTTCTCCTGAGATCTCGCTCGAATCATGACCGGATCTTGAGGGAATGGAGGGTTTGATTTGGTTTGATTGAGAAAATGAAATAAGAGATTTGAGGGAGAAGAGATGGATGTAGTGCGGCTAGGTTAGGGTTAGGCTGGAGAGAAATGGAGATGAGATGGGAGGGCGCCGCAGCCATAGGTGGAGAGGAATTAGGGTTTGGAAGAAGGGAAAGTGAGAGAATGAGAAGAAGAGAAAAATAGAGAGGGAAGTGGGGAGAGGATGAGAGAGAGGAAAGAGGCGAGAATTGAGAGGAGGTGCATTTGCTTACTTTCGAGGGAAGTGAGGAAATGAGAGTGAGGTTAGGTTGAAATTAGGGTTAAAAGGAAGGTTTGGGGTGGGTATTGGTTTGGGCAGCGTGGGGAAGAAATAAAGAGAGGGGTACAGTGAGTGAGAGGAAGGCTGCCTTGAGGAGAGGCACAGCGAGCCTTGTGGGGTGTGTGTAGCAAAGGGTAAGGGAGAGGCGCAGGGGGCGCTATCCAAAATAAAAAGGGGTGTACGGAGTAAATGGTGAGAGATGGGAGGCGTTGGTGAAATTTGAGTGCATGAAATGGGTGCAGTTTGTTAGTGGCACCCCCAGTTTCATCACTTTGCACCCCTCTTTCCTCTTTATTCATTTTTCTTCCATTTTTCCTTTTTCTTTCCTTCTATTTCTTCTTTTTCCTTCTTTATTTATAAGACCAAAAATATTATTATTAATTCAAGTAAAATAAATAAATAAATAAATAAATAAATAAATAGAGCTCGGACAAAATTGGGGTATGACAGCTGCTCCTCCTTAATTACATTTTACTCGAAAACCTTTGTGAATTCGTTGTAAAAAGGTAATTAAGGATAGAAGACCTCTATTTTGTCCGAAGCAAGTGGTTAAAAAAAATGCGGGATTGTTCCCGGCTTTGGTGAGGAATTTCGGGGCTGGTTCCCTTCGAATTCTCAGTAAGGCATAGGCTTGTCCCTAGCTCTTATAAAGTTGGTCGGAGATTCCGGGGCTGGTTTCCTGGCGAATTTCCGGTAAGGCAAAGGTCTGGCCCCTAACCCTCACATCTTTGGTATTGATTACTTCCCTACTTAGGGTAAGTCTGGGGGGCGAGCTTCTTCGTCACTCGACATAAGTTTGGGTCAGATTCCCAATAAGAGTAAGTCAAGTTCTTAACTCTTACTAATAGGTACGAATTGACTACCTTACTTTAAGGAATGTCCATGACATGAGTTTCTCTGTCACTCAATATAGGTTCGGGTCAGATTCCCGGCAAGATGTAGGTCAGAATCTAACTCTTGCTAAAGTATGGACTGGTTTTCCTATTGCAAGTGAACGTCCAGTGTACGAGCTTCTCTGTCACTCAAAGCTTGGTTAGATTGATTCGGCAAGGTATAGGTCAGATTCCTAACTCTTGCTAAGCATGGACTAGTTTCCCTATTGCAGGTGAATGTCCAGTGTACGAGCTTCTCCGTCACTCGACACAAGTTCGGGTCAGATTCCTGATAAGGTGTGAGTCAGATTCCTAACTCTTGTTAAAAAGGCGTGGATCGATTTCCATAATTGAGAAAGATCCGAGAAGCGGGTCAGGTTCCTGACTAAAGGCTTAGGTCAGATTCCCAGCAAGGTGTAGGACAGGTTCCTAACTCATGCTAATAGATTGAATAGGCTGAGTACTAGTCTTACTGAGTAACAACACACCAACTGTATGTAATATTTGAGAGGGTGGGTCAATGGAACCAAAACTTTGATGGTCATGCAGGATGCAATAAATGGTATGCCATGCATGAAATTTTTTATTTTTAAAGAAATGTTTTTTTTAGGTGGGTCGTGGACCCAAAAGTATTAATGATTATGCAAGATGCAATGAATGCCACGCATGAGCAATGTTTTATTTTGAAAGAATGATTCTTTTTTTTTATTTCCCTGAATCCCTTTAAGGACGATGCCCCTAGACTCGTGGGATGATAACTTTCTGTCGGTTTGCTTGTCCGAATGGTTGACTTTGTACTGCACCAGGTTTGCATATTTGCCCCTTGATAAATCATTTTATGGATCCTCAAATTTTCAGCTTCATGCTTTGAATGCCCTTGGGAGGATTAGATTGACAACTTTGATCCATAGAGACTTTTCAGTGTCCCTTTGGCCTTCGTCCAGCCATGTGAGGAGGATCTATGTTGAGAGACAAATCACCTTGTGTAGTTCTGGAACTGGGATAAAATACTGGATGCGACGCTTATTGATGATGGGCATGGCTTTTGCCCTCTAGCTTCTTGGTTTATGTTTAGATCTGTGAGGTACAGTCTGGGTTAACAAGTTTGTGAATTTGACCCTAACTTCTGCCTAGGCCGCTCTTTGCGAGTTTTCAACCTAGCGGGTCGCTCTAACTTCTGCCTAGACCGCCCTTTCGGGTTTTCAGCCTAGCGAGCATTTTATTTTATATTCTTTTTTTTTTAGGTAAAGCAACTGCACTGAGGAGTTTATATGGATCTCCTCTTTCAAAAATCAAGTTTTAAGAAAATATGAGCAATTTGACTTTGATCAGAATGGATTTTATTAGGGTTATAACGTGGCCAGGGGTTAAGGGTTATGAAAGAAAGGATATTTCATGCCCAAAAAGTGTTTAAGGGTTTATAAAAACAAGGATCTTTAGTGTAAAGATGCACTTCATTTTTTGCTAGCACATTTGTTTCGCCTTTGCGGTTTCCTTTTTGATCTTCGCAGGTGTCTTTGACACGTTTTTGACATTTCTTTGAATTGTCTTTGATACCTTATTGCTTACTTTGCTCTTTTTCTTTCTGAAAAGACAAAGTTGATTGGAGACTTGTGCTATTCTTCATTGTATGGACGATCCTTATTCAGGGTATTTGAAAGAAAATTTCGTTTTAGGCTCAAAAGGGGTAGCAAGGGATAAGTATTTGAATAGAGAAAAAAGGTCAAACTTCATCTCAAAATCTCATTGCTCACATCTTCACAAAACTTAACTTTTGATAATTTGTGCATTTGCTTTACCATTATTCTATGAGCTAATTTGAAAGAATTCAAATTACAGTTTTATTGATGAACTGAAAAGATGATAACATAATGGGCCCTTTACAATATATGCCCCAGGGCTTCGAGCAAGGCATAAAAAGTAAGCATGGTTATCTTTCTTGAAGTTCACCCACTTGGCGTTAATAAGATCTTGCACTCCGTATTTCAAAGCCCAACAATTCTCAATTGAGTGGCCCACTGCCCCAGCGTGGTATGTCGTGATGAGCAGTGTTTGTTTCTTCTTCCATTTCTTGGCTCATACTGCGCGATGGTTGTTGAATGTTGAGGTTGCCAATCCTTCCACTTATTATCCCTGCTTCCACTTTTTCCCGACAATGATTACTTCTGAGAAGCTTAAAGAGATATTTCCAATCATCATGTCATAGAAAGGTTGTTGAAGTGTGTCAATGAACAAGGTAACCATATCCTTTTCAGACAGTGGAGGTTCCACCTGGGCTGCAATGCCCCTCCATCTTTGAGCATACTCTTTGAAGCTTTCATCATCCCCACTTACCATGGTTAGCAACTGGGAACGGTCAGGAGCCATGTCCATATTGTATTTATACTGTTTGATGAAAGCTTTAGCCAAATCATTCCATGAGTTGATTTTGCTCCGCTCTAACTGCATATACCAGCGTAGGGATGCCCCGGTAAGACTCTCTTGGAAGAAGTGGATTAGGAGCTTATCATTCTTTGGAGCGGAGGCCATCTTGGCGATTACATGATGAGGTGGCTTCTTGGACAAGTTAAACCTTCATACTTGACGAACTCAGGAACTTTGAATTTTGGAGGAATTACCACGTCTAGGACCAAACTTACGTCTGAAGCTTCGAACCCGATGTGATTTTCCCCTTCAATTGCTTTCAACCTGGCTTCCATAACTCGGAGTTTTTCCTTAACTAGGGGATCCTCTTGGGCATTCGTGTCAACAGGTTGTAACGCTGACAAATCGATGGGAGTCTCTTGACGTTCATTGTTGTTGATGAAGGGATTTTCTTCACGGGTCAATTTTGCCTCCAAGCCTAGCAAGAGGTCAAACATTTTGCCCATTTGTTCTTTCATTTGATCAAACTCCTCTCTCATTGCTCGCTGATTCTGTTCCAGTGCATCCATGAGTCTAGCTTGGCCTCGAGTCCGGTAAGGGTGCAAGAAAAACTTAGTTATAGCTATTTTTTGATATAGAGAAAAAAATGAGTTATGTTATGAAGATGTCATGATTATGCATGCTATGAATACATTTTTTTTTATGTACATTTCATGCAAAAGAATATGATGGAGAAAGGAGAAACATTTTTTTAATTTATTTATTTTTTTCTATAAAAATAAAATGAATGCAATGATAATGAAAAATGTCGCTAAAAAAAAGAGAAAATGCTTTTTTTTCGAAAATTAATTTTTTAGAGGGAAAAAGAATGAGAAGGGAAAATATTTTTTTTGAAATTGTGTGTTTTTTTTTTTTGCAAAGAAGAATAACAAATAATATTTTTTAGAGAAAAATATCATTTATTATCTTTCACAATTTTTGAAATGTGAATGGAAAATAAATGGATGAAGGAAAAAACGGGCAGAGTGTGCCCCTTGTGATGTAGGCCGGTATTTCCTAAGATCTTAGGTCATACGACTTTTGTCACGTGGAAAATGGAATAAGGTATGCTCCTTTTGTGATATGGGCCGGTAGCTCCTTAAAAAGGGTCTATGGTCCACATAAGTGTCTTTCTATTGGGTGGATTTAAGTTACTAATCTAAAAGGTCCCTAGAGCTAAGGGTCCCACTTGAGAATGTCACCACCAATAATAGGTATATTATTAAATGATGATTTTTTCTCAAATAGTGCCAAACTCAAGGTGAGGCCTTCATAGGAACCCACTGGCCGTACGTCCAGCAGAGCACCCATTACAAAACCTCTCCTAACTTAAGGTTCACTAGGGCCCGGGTATAGGGCACCTACTCATAGTGTGTGTAAATAAAGTGTATAAAGTGAAGTGTGTGAAGGAGCAAACTTAAAACTACCCGCTGCAAAATAAATAAAACAATATATACATGGTGACTATCCTAAAGTTCATATATACATGTAAAAAAAATAGAATAAAGCAAAATTAAAACAAATAGATTAAAAAAAAAATAAGAACAAAAGAAAGAAAAGGGAAATAAATCATATGATAGGCAAACAAATTAATTCAAACAATTATAAGGCCTAACTCTCTATAGTCCCCAGTAGAGTCGCCAGCTGTGACAACCACCCTAAAAATTCAATGGAGTCGCCACCAATATTTTATTTTTAGGAAAATATTGGAAAACCTATTTACATATTTACGAAAAAAAGAAGAAAGATCTTTGAACCAAGTTTGGATTCGGGAGTTGATTATGCATAGAGAATGTTTTAACACCTCTATGACGCCCGTTTATAAAAACGGTACCCTTAATTGTTCAAAAAAATATTTGTTTACCATTAAAGAATTAATTTCCTTATCGAAATTTATTTATTAAAAAAAATAGAAATAGCCCAAAAATAACCTTATTATTATGAAAGGGATAAAAATATAGATACAAATGGCCATAAAAAGCAGGAGTCCTAATTTAAATGAATTACTGACCAAAGAGTTCAAATCAAGAGTTTAAATTCTCATTATTGACCGCAAGTGGGCTTTAGGCCCACACCCTTGTCTTTAATTTATGAACAGGTTTCTCTTTGAGATTGATAGATGTTGTCATTGCTTCCTTAAAAAAGAGAACATCAGAATCACATTCCTAAACCTTTGGATAATTGCTAAACACTACTATTAATTACTTACTAGCAAAATATAACTGAAACCTTAAAATAAATTAATTTACCTATTTCCATTTTTATAATAAAAATAATTAAACTATTCATAGATTACTACTCGATTTTATTTAATTATGGAAATAAACATAAACAATATTTAAAAAAAGGGACAAAATGAGGAAAGTAAAATGAAAATTTCAAATAAATTAGGAACCCTAGATACCCTAATTCGATCCCAACCCTAAGATTAGGGTTCACGGCGGCCAAGCTAGCAGAGGACCAACTGGGGGGAACCAAGGTTCACCCCCTTTGCTTCGGCCTAGGGTTATCAGGACACAGAGACCCAAAAAATAAGAAAAGGAAAAATAACGAAAATGAAGAGATGGAAAGAAGGATGGTCTTATAAACAAAGAAATTCTAAACACACAGAAACTCACAGAATATAAGAGAAGAAATGCCACTTTGATGAGAGATCCTTAAACAATTCGGATCCTTCTCAAAGAAAAATTACAGAAAGAAATCCCTAAATCTACATCTGTGAATTTGTGCTCTCCTCCACGTTTTTTCTTCCTGATGCCCTTTTTATTCTTTTTCTCTCTTCAGCCTGAATGCTCTCTTTTTTGGACTCCCTTTCTTCTCAGCTCACTAAGGTTCCCCCCTCCTCAGTTGCATGTCTTTCGCTTTTATAGCTTCATAGTCCCTGTCACAAGAATAGAATCAAATCAGAATAATAATAAAAATTAAAGGAAAAGAAAGGAGATAGAAACTTCCCTGATTTCGTTAGATGTACATGTTTTTCTTATTTCTCCTGAGATCTCACTCGAATCATGACCGGATCTTGAGGGAATGGAGGGTTTGATTTGGTTTGATTGAGAAAATGAAATAAGAGATTTGAGGGAGAAGAGATGGATGTAGTGCGGCTAGGTTAGGGTTAGGCTGGAGAGAAATGGAGACGAGATGGGAGGGCGCCGCAGCCATAGGTGGAGAGGAATTAGGGTTTGGAAGAAGGGAGAGTGAGAGAATGAGAAGAGAAAAATAGAGAGGAAGTGGGAGAGGATGAGAGAGAGGGAAGAGAGGCGAGAATTGAGGGGAGGTGCACGCTTACTTTCTGAGGGAAGTGAGGAAATGAGAGTGAGGGTTAGGTTGAAATTAGGGTTAAAAGGAAGGTTTGGGCTGGGTATTGGTTTGGGCCGCGTGGGGGAAGAAATAAAAGAGGGGGTGCAGCGAGTGAGAGGAAGCTGCGCAGGGAGGCGCAGGCAGAGCGCAGGTGGGGTGTGTGTAGCAAAGGGTAAGGGAGAGGCGCAGGGGGCGCTATCCAAAATAAAAAGGGGTGTGCGGAGTAAATGGTGAGAGATGGGAGCGTTGGGCTGGGCTGAGTGCATGAAATGGGTGCAGTTTGTTAGTGGCACCCCCAGTTTCATCACTTTGCACCCCTCTTTCCTCTTTATTCATTTTTCTTCCATTTTTCCTTTTTCTTTCCTTCTATTTCTTCTTTTTCCTTCTTTATTTATAAGACCAAAAATATTATTATTAATTCAAGTAAAATAAATAAATAAATAAATAAATAAATAGAGCTCGGACAAAATTGGGGTATGACACTTAGTATCAATCAAACCCATCACCACAATCTCCATCTTCTCCTCAAACCCTTCTCTTCACTCTCTCCTCTCCCCCAACAACCCCACCAACCTGATCTCCCTTCTCAAATCTTCACCATCCTCTCTCACCCCCAATGGCAAAAAGACCCCACTTTTAACACCCTAATCCCTTCTCTAACCCCAACCCACCTCTCTTCCCTCTTCAACCTCAACCTCGACCCTCTCACCGCCTTAAACTTCTTCCGGTGGATCCGCCGCCAACACGGTTTCATCCAATCTCTCAATCACCATCCCATCTCTCCATCTTCAGATTTTTTGTTGCAAACCTCTCAGACCAAAAGATCTGAGCCTGAGTGGTGGCGATTCTGAATCAGAGAGAGATTGGTCCTGTAGGTTTGGTCTATGTGGGTTGACCCTTTCTCCGATTCTGATTCAGGGAGAGATAGGGTGGGTGTGGGGTAGCAGGTGTGGGTTTGTAGCGAAGAAGAGGGCTTGAAGATGGTCTGAGATGGAAAGTGGTTGGCATGTGGATTAAGGAGGAAACACTTACAGCTTCAATGTCAATCTTGTAGACCAAAAAGCTTTCATCTTTCTCTGCAACTTGGGAAGAGAGTGTTGTTAGGGAGAGCGAGGAAGCAGGGGAAGTTTCAATATTAAATTAGTTAATTAAAATAAAATAAATGAGTCATTATGCCAACTGGATTAAATGATGCCACATCAGCATGGCCAAATGGCAAAACATTTGCCAAGTCAGTGTTTTTTAATGGAGATTGACATCATGAACCAAAAATAATGGTTCCTGACTTTACAGAGACGAAATCTAAAAAAAAAATTATAGGGACCAAAACCAAAAAATGTTATATTTGTAGGGACTAACCAAACATTTAAACCATATTTCATATCGTTTTTTTACATGTAACTTGTACCATCATATATCATATATATTTATAATTATCAGTTTTTTTTTATACTGTACGTTTACGTGCAAGAGAGACCAAGCTGAGTGAGCAACTGATTATTGCACCATCATATATCATATATATTTTATTTTAATAGAAGTAAAAGAAAGGGTATTCTCTTTCTAACTTCTACCTTTACAAAAGATGCCAGTCTGGCTGTGCTTTTTGTTCAGCAGTGAAGTGGTGCGGTGCCTTTTGTTGGGTAGTTCAGTTCAGCAACTGTTCACCGAACTGAACCGGGTTTAAGGTTTGGTTTGTGAACTGCGTTTCAAATATCAGTTCAGTTCGCGAACTATAACGAACAATTCGGTTTTTTTTCAGTTAGTTCGGTTCGGTTCAACAGTTTGGTTTTTTGAACAGCCCTAGCCATTTTTATTACCAAACACATGAATAGTATAAAGTATGCTTTGGTAAACGTTTTTTTGCAGTTTGCGTTGAGATTAATCTCAACCGAACATGCACTTAGTTTTTAAAAATTGTTTTCTGTTTTATAAAACTTAACAGAGAATAAATTTTATTTTCTTAAATTTTTTTTAAAACAAAAAATTGTTTTTAAAAAGTGTAATCAAACGTGTCCAAAGTATTCCAACCATTAAACTGTATGCACCTAGGCAAAATAATCAAGCTGCTCATAAAGAGGAGCTTGTTGTCCAATCAAATTATATGCAATCCAGCTCAAAGTTGAACATTATAAGCTAGTAGTAGGTGAAATCCAAAATTTTGTGTGTATGAACGAAGTTTGTTTAAAATGTTTCCGGTTGTAAAGCAGAATTGCATTATCCACAAATTTAATGGCTTAGAATGTTCAATGTGACTCAACCAATATGACTACTAGTGCCATCAACTATCAAGCATCAATTAGTAATATATATTGCTTTGGGGTTGGGGTGGGGTCATTAAATAAGGGGGAGAGAGAGAGTTTAAACCTTATCCACGAACAAAATGCTAAGATTTGCCATTAAAAAAAAAATGAAATGAGATTGTCTACTGTTAACTGTTAACTGTGTAATCCAGATCCTGATAATAGATATATGTTTATTACCTGGCCTTGCCACGCTGAATTATTATTATTATTATTATTATTATTATTCGAATGAACCCCCATGAAACCACTACTTGACAAATTTCATTTGCGGATAATGCAAGAGAAGTGGTCTTCCGTTGGATGAAGGACAAATAGGTCCATTAGTAATTGGGATTTTGCTCAAAAGGATTTTCTTCTACATTTATTGACCTTTTTCTTCTACATTTTCCTCGAAAGTTTTGAGGTTACTAGCAGGTAGCTTGTGAATCTTGGCTAAGAAAATGCAAAGTAAACATCAGTGCAATTAGTAACCTGCATAGGACAACCCCAAAACGTTCAATTATATTTCTTCAGGCGTCATCAGTTGCTGAATCCACAAATGGAATTTTCACATAGTCGTCGGTCATCATTATCATTTGCAACTTCTTGAAATTATTATCAAGAAAAGGAAGCTTACGGAAGCAGTAGTTTTCGTGTTAACATTTAAAAACAAGATCAATATTACACGTTTAAATGTGTTTATTATAGCCGTGCATAGCAGCAAATTAGTGAAGTGTCTGACTATTATATCTACAATAATGACATGTGGTAAAATCTCATTTACTTGCTCAAAATTGTTTTCTCGCATTTATTTTTATTTTTGAATGTATTGTGCAACCGTATATTACAGATATCTCTGACTAATATTTAAGAAACTTAACTACAAGTTTGCCACACGATAAAAGCTCATTCACAGGTCAAAAAAAAAATTTCCCGCCTTGTTTCAACAACCAATAACTAAACTAACTTTAATTATCCACTAGTTGAGAGTAGAGATGTCAATTTGGCTTATATGGGCCAGCCCCGACCTAACCCATATGGCTGGGGCCAAAAAGCCCACTTGTGTAAAAGCCCATAGGGCCAAAAAAAGCTCACAAAGCCCTGTGGGCTAGGGCTAGCCAATGGGCCTTATTTTTTCATTTTTTTTTATTTAAATCTAGAAAAAGATTTTGGCCCATCCTTGGGCTGATTGGCCCACTTTTTTTTTTTGGGTAATTTTGGCCCATCCTTGAGGCCAGCCCCAAGGTTTTTGTTTTTTGTATTGTAATAGAAAGGTTTTTTTTTAACTGCTGCAAATTGTAACTGTGCGAAAATTTAGCTTCTGCAAGAGGAAACATTGACCCAGATACAAGAAGAAATAACTGGTTTAAAGCATGTCCATGAAGTGTTACCAATTGACTTCAAACACAAGAGGGGGGTGAATTGTGATAGCGGTGCTTATATAAAAAATTACAGAAAATAAATGACCGAATAATAAATAAAGAACAAAAATAAATAAAGTGCTTGAATGATAAAGAGACAGAGAACAAAGAAGAGCACGCAAAGAATTTATACAGAGTTCGCCACCAAACACCCTGTGGCTCACGTCCGTCTCCCAAAGCAAACCACTATGGGATTTTCACTAAAACACTAGCTTTTAAATCGAGGTTCATTAGAAACCTTTACAACTCTAAACAGAGCAATACGTTCAAGAGATATCACCTCTCTATGAACACCTTGGGATTCCTACCCAAAAATAAATGATTTTCACAAATAAAATGAGGCGAAAAAGATACACTCAATAGTGCGGATATAACAAATTGAAGCTCAAATAATACAACTCAAATTTTGTAGAATAAAAAGACTCTCGTAAAATTGTGCTCAAATAAGTGTGAGTGATGAAAAATATTTGTGAGTTTTGGCACAAAAATTAAGCAACTGCGTTGTTGTTGTTGTATTTTAGTGTTGTAAGAAAGAGCACAAGCGTTGTTTATATTTATAGGCCCAGTGAGGCGTTTGCGGGTGAGTTGATTTGTCAGTTGGAAGATTTGGCCGCTGCACAGGATCTGTCTGCTGGAATTTGTCCGTTGCGTTGAAAACACGGAGGCGGCTCGGCATACGACCTCTGAAGACGGCTCGGACGACCTCGCCACACGGCTCGACAGACGACCTCGACCGCGGCTCGGCATATGACCTCCGAACGGCTCGGCAAAGACCTCGGCACCACGACCTCGGCACCACTGACTCAGATATCGACCTCCTCATCGGCTCGGTCTTCATAGCTCGGCCGCGCGACCTCATCAAAGCCGCGACACGCGCGACCTCGGTGGCGACCTCATCGGCTCGACCACGGATCATCATTTCGGCACCCGACAAGAGCTCATCACGCGACCTCGATGCAGCGACCTCATAAGCTTGACACGCGACCTCCTCCTCGATTCGACATACTACTTCCTCGAGTTCAACATCCGACTTCCTCCTCACTCGACATCCGATTTCCTCATTTCGACACGCGACTTCCTCCTCGATTCGACATACGACTTCCTCGAGCTCGACAAGCGACTTAATCCTCGGCTCGACATCCGAGCTCCTCACTCGACATCAGGCACGAGATATGCATGTCAAAATATTTTGTGCGTGTGTGATTTAATTTTAATTGAGAGCTTTTTATTACTACTTACAAATTGTCTTAATAAAGATAAATAAATACCCGTAACCCAAAGACTTGAGAAACAATCATTCTTGATACGCGTCTTGGTATTCTTTTCCACTTTTGCACGGTTGACTATTTGCAAAGCTCCCTTTTGTCAATCACCAAAATCATCCTGTCAAGGCATGTATTCCACAGACTCCCCTTTTTGATGATGACAAACATCTCATGGAGGAATTTAGTAAAATATAATCATGATATAGCAATGAGATATAAGCATGGTTTTTCAATAAAAGATATCGAGTTTAAGCACAATATTTAGAAAAACTCCCTCTCACACAGGCAATACTTAAAAGATCACTCCCCCTGAATCATGCATTCATGTAACTCTCCCCCTTTTGGCAACATCAAAAAGCGGGAAAGACAAATAAAGCAAGGCATATATTCAGGATTAAACAAGCATATTTTGATAGTTATGTGATACCAAGCTTGGTGTGTGACAGATGAGCTGGTTGGACATGATTAGCTAGTTGCATAAGACAAATGCGTCACCCACTCATTATTCCGTACTTAAAGAAAATGGAAGGGAAAAAGACCTGCATAAACTCGTTAGCACACTCAAACGCCCAAGTTAGAATTTATTCAAAAAGAAAATGCAATCACAAAGATCCTCAATGCATGATTGGTCTAAAATTCCTAACTCGGTTCTTATAAAAAAGAAGCTTTCTTTAGGCAAAGGTTTAGTAAAAATATCTGCGAGTTGTTTAGATGTTTCCACAAACTCAATCACACAATCTCCTTTTTGAACATGATCTCTAATAAAATGGTGCCTAATTTCTATGTGTTTGGTCCGGGAGTGATAAACCGGGTTTTTCGTGAGGTTTATGGCACTAGTATTGTCGCACTTAATTGGGGCAGTTTTGATTAATCCCATAATCATTCAACTGTTGTTTCATCCAAATAATTTGTGCACAACAATCGCCGCAACGTATTCCGCTTCAAAGAAGGGACAAAGCCACACCGCTTGTTTCTTACTATGCCATGAAACCAAGGCATTCCCAAGTAAGTGACATGTCCCACTAGTGCTTTTTGGTCCAATTTGCAACCCGCAAAATCGTAATCCGAGTACCCAATAAGTGTGCGATCGGCACCTTTGGGGTACCATAAACCCATGGTTTGTGTGCGGTGAGATATCTCATGATGCGTTTTACCGCTAAGAGATGTGATTCCTTAGGATTTGCTTGAAAACGTGCACACATACAAACACTAGACATAATATCCTGACGACTAGCGGTGAGATAGAGAAGAGATCCTATCATACCTCTATACTTACTTACTTGACCAGACTTACCACCTTCATCTTTGTCAAGATAGCATGATGTGCTCATGGGAGTTGAGATTTCTTTGGCGTTGCTCATTCCAAATCTTTTAAGCAACTCCTTGCAATATTTGGATTGATTTATAAAAATTCCTTCTTTTGTTTGTTTGATTTGAAGACCAAGGAAGTAATTTAGCTCTCCCATCATTGACATTTCAAATTCACTTTGCATGATATCGAAAATTCCTTACACAAGGATTCATTAGTAGCACCAAATATTATATCATCGACATAAATTTGAACAAGTAAAATGTCATGATTTTTGTGTTTAATGAAAAGAGTGGTATCAACTTTTCCTCTTTCAAAACCTTTTTCAAGTAAATATTTGCTCAACCTCTCGTACCAAGCTCTCGGAGCTTGTTTTAAACCATATAAAGCCTTTTTCAATTTGAAAACATGATTTGGAAATTCAAAATTTTCAAAACCGGGAGGTTGATCAACATATACTTCTTCTTGAATAAAGCCATTAAGAAATGCACTTTTAACATCCATTTGAAAAGTTTGAAATCCATGATGCATGCAAATGCGAGAAGCATGCGAATAGCTTCTAATCTAGCCACGGGTGCATAGGTTTCATCGAAATCTATGCCCTCTTGTTGGTTATAGCCTTTTGCAACAAGTCTAGCTTTATTTCTAACAATGATACCGTTTTCATCAAGCTTATTGCGAAAGACCCATTTGGTCCCAATGACTAGGTGATCTTTAGGCCTAGGGACAAGTTCCCAAACATCATTTCTTTCAAATTGATTTAATTCCTCTTGCATAGCAAAGGTCCAATGCTCATCAAAGATGGCTTCATTGACGTCATTTGGTTCAATTTGAGAGACAAAGGCCATATGATGACATGCATGATTAAGAGAGTTTCGAGTTGTTACCCCTTTTGAGATATCACCTATTATGTTGTCAAGAGGATGGTTCTTTGAGACTCTCCATTCCTTTGGAAGATTTGAGTGAGAGAGTTCTTGAGAGGGTTGAGGCAAGGACTCTTGATCCTCCTTTTGAACTTTTGATTTCTCTTGTTCCTCTAAATAGGTATCTCCAAATACTTCTGCAAGATCATCAACACTTGCTTCTACTGAAGATTTGGGGTTAGATTCATCAAAAGAAACATGCACAGATTCTTCAACAGTCCAAGTTCTTTTATTAAAAATTCGAAAAGCTTTACTAGAAGTGGAATATCCAAGAAATAAACCTTCATCAGCTTTAGCATCAAATTTACCAAGGTTATTCTTACCATTGTTTAGGACAAAACACTTGCATCCGAAAACGTGAAGGTGGGAAATGTTGGGCTTCCTTCCTTTGTAGAGTTCATACGGTGTTTGTTTAAGGATCGGCCTTATAAGAACTCGATTCATCACATGTGGCCGGTGCTCACGGCGTCTGCCCAAAAGTACTTAGGAAGGTTAGTCTCATTGAGCATCGTCCTCGCTAGCTCTTCAAGAGACCGATTTTTCCTTTCAACCACTCCATTTTGTTGCGGTGTCCTTGGAGCAGAAAAGTTGTGATCAATGCCATTTTCTTTGTTGTTGTCACCATACCGGACATAACCACTATTCTTAGGTACCAATGAGGAGAACTTGCTTTTGTCTCCTGTCATGTGCTTTGAACAGCCGCTATCAAGATACCAATTTAAGTCCTTGGCTTTCAAGCACACCTACAACAACAAATCATATTTTAACCTTTGGTACCCAAACCATCTTGGGTCCATATGAGTTAGTCTTGGGCAAGGTGCCCTTTGGAATCCACATATTTTTGCCAACTACATTTTTATTCTTTCTAATATTGCAAATAGAGGCAGTGTGACCATTTCTACCACAGTGAAAGCATTTAATGAAAGGACTACTTGAGGGTTTGTTGTGATTGAAGAGTTTAAAAGATTTTTCATGAATTTTTGGATGATAACCTAAACCAGCTTTTCCAAAAGTACCTTTTTGGTTTCCTAACATAATGTTTAGATTATCTCTTCCCATCGTAAATTTTGCAAGAGTGTTATTTAAATCCTTAACCTTATTTTTCAAAACACTACACTCATTGCATTTTAAAACTTCATCCTTTTTATTTTCACAAGATATGGGAGGAGAAGTTTCAATCCACGGAACTTGTTTTCTTTAAGATTCACTATCTCTTTGTTTAAAATTTCAATTTTTGATTCAAGAGAAGAGATGGTTTTCTTAGAAGAAAGAACAATTTTTCCAAGTTTAATCGTTTCATTATTTAATTCTTCACAAGCAATAAGCAGCTCATCATAAGTTAAAGGAGATTCGAGTTCAAGAGCATTTACCTCATCCTCCTCGTGTTTTGCCATGAGACATAAGTTGGCCTCATTAGTACCTTCATGGGTCAATAGAAGGGTGTCCCACATTTCTTTACTTGATCTTGCAATTTGAGACCCTATAGAACTCATCGTAGATTAAAGCGAAGTGATGATGTTCTTAGCTTTCAAATTGTATTGGACCTTTTTCTTATCATCTTCGGTCCAGTGATCTTGGTTTGTCTACCACTACATCATTAATTGATTGAGTGGGGACAAATGGACCATTTTCCACAAAGATCCCAAATATCAAGATCAACACCCTCAAGAAAGATTTGCATTCTATCCTTCCAATAACCATACCCCTCACCATTGAAAAATGGGGGTCTGTTCATGGAAGTTCCCTCGTAATTGTTTGAAGTCATTCTCTTGAGACGGTTAAGTCCTTTATACAAGATTCTAGCTCTGATACCAATTGTTACCAATTGACTTCAAACACAAGAGGGGGGTGAATTGTGATAGCGGTGCTTATATAAAAAATTACAGAAAATAAATGACCGAATAATAAATAAAGAACAAAAATAAATAAAGTGCTTGAATGATAAAGAGACAGAGAACAAAGAAGAGCACGCAGCAATTTATACAGGTTCGGCCACCAAACACCCCTGTGGCCTACGTCCTGTCCCCAAAGCAAACCACTATGGGATTTTCACTAAAACACTAGCTTTTAAATCAGGTTCAGCTAGAAACCTTTACAACTCTAAACGAGAGCAATACGTTCAAGAGATATCACCTCTCTATGAACACCTTGGGATTCCTACCCAAAAATAAATGATTTTCACAAATAAAATGAGACGAAAAAGATACACTCAATAGTGCAGATATAACAAATTGAAGCTCAAATAATACAACTCAAATTTTGTAGAATAAAAAGACTCTCAGAAAATTGTGCTCAAATAAGTGTGAGTGATGAAAAATATTTGTGAGTTTTTGGCACAAAAATTAAGCAATCGCGTTGTTGTTGTTGTATTTTCGTGTTGTAAGAAAGAGCACGCGTTGTTTATATTTATAGACCGACCGAGGAGGCGTTTGCTGAGTTGATTTGTCCGTTGGAAGATTTGACCGTTGCTGCAGGATCTGTCCGTTGGAATTTGTCCGCTGCGTTGAAAACACGGAGACGGCTCGGCATACGACCTCAAGACGGCTCGGCAGACGACCTCGCCACACGGCTCGACAGACGACCTCGACCGCGGCTCGGCATATGACCTCTGAACAGCTCGGCAAAGACCTCGGCACCCGACCTCGGCACACAGCTCAGATATCGACCTCCTCATCAGCTCGGTCTTCATAGCTCGGACGCGACCTCATCGGCCACGACACGCGACCTCGGTAGCGACCTCATCACGGCTCGACCACGGATCATCGGCTCGGCACGACAAGAGCTCATCACGCGACCTCGATGCAGCGACCTCATAAGCTTGACCGCGCGACCTCCTCCTCGATTCGACATACTACTTCCTCGAGTTCAACATCCGACTTCCTCCTCACCGACATCCGATTTCCTCATCGACCGCAGCGACTTCCTCCTCGATTCGACATACGACTTCCTCGTAGCTCGACAAGCGACTTAATCCTCACGACATCCGAGCTCCTCAGCTCGACATCCGACACGAGATATGCATGTCAAAATATTTTGTGCGTGTGTGATTTAATTTTAATTGAGAGCTTTTTATTACTACTTACAAATTGTCTTAATAAAGATAAATAAATACCCAGAACCCAAAGACTTGAGAAACAATCATTCTTGATACGCGTCTTGGTATTCTTTTCCACTTTTTGCACGGTTGACTATTTGCAAAGCTCCCTTTTGTCAATCATCAAAATCATCCTGTCAAGGCATGTATTCACATGAAGAACTTTCGGAACAAGTTAAAAGACTACAGAGAAACAGATTTGACATGGTGGAACTTGTGTACCAAAGATGGCTTTACACATGCTTAAGGTTTGAAGCCCACAATCATAAAAAACAAATAAGAAAGGCCTCAATACAAGATTGCATCAAAGGGTAGAAATATTCCAAACCCACAATTGGAGACATTTACTCCAATCCTTTCCTCCAAGCCCACAAATATGGCCATTATTAAATGGACCCCATACCTATTGAGTACACCCCCCTAAAATAACGAATTTCCCAAAATACTCCTACTCAAAATCTTAGTACCGGAAATTTATAATTTCCGTAATGCAAAAAAAAAATTTCTTACCGGAAATTCGAATTTCCAGTATACAATTTTTTTTTATTTGTTACCGGAAATTATGAATTTTCGGTATGGCATGTGTTTGAAAAATATGCTCCTCCTTTCCGCCTTTCACATTTCCTTTTCGTTAATACTCTTCTTCCAAGCTATTTCCATGGTGGTTTTTTTTTCACTCTATTTCCACACTGCAAATGGTGCATTATACACTACGCAGTGATCAGATTGATTCATAATACAAAACGACAATATTCTTCCTTCTACAATTAATACACAAACCAGTTTATTGAAAAAAAAAACACAAACGACGATTTGCAGGAAAAGAAAGTGAAAAGCAAAATCAAATTTTAATCTTTTCACTCTGTAGGAAAAGAAATGAACACTATAGTCTAATAGTGAGCAAGTGATTGAAGGTTTGCTCTTTTTCATCATTACTCACGATCCAAAATTTACAATTGTGACTTTTAGCTACGGCGTCTATTTACAGGAATAGATAACTAGTTTATGGGAGAATCCTCAAATCTAATCATCGTCATTGTGTGCTTTTTGTTAACTACTTTATTGGGGGAGTAAATCAGTAAGCAGAAAACAAAAATTGGCAATAAAAGGGGTCATAGATCTGGAAACATCATGGAGAAGATGAGATATAGTTTTACGGCGGAAATCGACGGGTCTTTGCCGAAGAAGATGGTCACGCGCCATATTTTTTAATAAAAAAGTAATCTCAGCCATACCATAATTTTCGGTAACAAATAAAAAATCTGTGAACCGAAAATTCATAATTTACGGTATGAAAGGAGGAGCATATTTTCTAAACACATACCATACCGGAAATTTATAATTTCTGATAACAAATAAAAAAATTTGTATACTGGAAATTCAAATTTCCGGTAAAGAATTTTTTTTCTTTACCGGAAATTCGAATTTCCGGTAAGATTTTTTTTTTTTTAATATTCTGAAAATTATGAATTTCCAGTACTAAGATTTTGGGTAGAGGTATTTTGGGGAATTCGTTAATTTGGGGGGTGTACTCAATAGGTGGGGGTGCATTTAATAATGGCCCACAAATATTCCAGCAGTAGAAATATTCCAAGCCCACAAATATTTCAGCAGCCCTACCACATACGAAGTCATTTACTCCAAATGGTGCAAGAATTTGGGGTTTCAAGCCAAACAAATTCTGTGTTTGTTTTGTAGCCTATAGGAGGTAACCATCATTTTCAAGTGAAAGAGTGAGTCCATATTCACAATGTGAAGGTAGTTGTGTGATATATCTATGTACACCACTAATGGCACCTCCTGAAGGAGGAACTGAAAATGAAATGCAGCTTTCCATCAGCTTACTTGTCCAGTCTGAATGAAAGCTTGAAGCAAACTTTGTGCTGCAAAGGTTTGATCAGGTGTACCAGATATGACAACCTTCCCTCCACTTGTACCAACACAAGGATCGTAAACCGTAACACTTGCACCTGAAATCTGGTACCAGAACTAGAGCATATTAATATGCTCTAGTTCTCGGTAGAAGCTTTTGACCGAGAACTAGAGCATATTAATGCCAACTTCATTGTAAACTATTTCCAGAATCCAGACAAAATTGGAGAGCAGATGGTAAAGTAGAAGAATTACAGTAGTAAAATAACAGACATGATTCATACTGTTTTAGTGAGCTTTCGGGCTGAATATATAAGCTTTAAGTAGAAAATATACACCCCACACATACACACAAATTTCTGATGCTCACAATCTTACAAACATAGTAACAAAAGTTATCATGATCATGAATTTCTTAACATTATCATTAACTAATTCATGTCAAAATAATGTTCACAATTTCCAGAAAATTGTCAGTCCATGTGAAAAAACAAAGAGAGAAAAAGAACATACAAACATCCTGGATTTTGACCCTTGTGCAAATCGGTATATATCATGAACTTTATAATCTTCCCATTAGTCCATATATTATGACTATTTCACTAATTGGTCTTTTCCTTCTAGTGGACTTACGGTGACATGACTTAATCCTTACCTCCCATTCGTATGATATTTACATCATCCATCAAATTATTCATTGTAAGAATTTGCAAAAGTTAAACAAACTTTTGCATTCAAAAATCAAAGTTATTTGACCTCTAAGTATACAAACCCAAAGTTATTTGACCACTTTCAGATATGATGAGTTTCATAACATATTCCGTATATATATTTTTGACTCTTTTCAATGCTTTCTAATTACTCATACAAACTCATTTGACAAAGAAAACAAATATGGTATTCAAAAATTGGCGATAGTCCTGAACCACACTATACATAACACTCTTGGACCTGTTTGGTTACATTGCAAATTTGAATTCAATATAGCAAAATCAAACCTTGTGGAGAGAAACAAGACCACATTTATTTGTACAGATTTTAGTCACCATTCAATGGTGGCCCCTCAGTAGCTGCATTATATGATATAAAACATGCACTAGCAAACAGACTACCATGGCAAAAAGCAAAGTTCTGCACCTAATCCATAAATTCTAGATCGATTTCAGAAGCAACCCAAAATCCCAACCCACGAGAATTCCCAATCCCAACCCAAAATCCAGATCGATTTCAGAATCAACCTCAATAAGTGGTAAATCCATTGTTTGTTCCAGATTCAAACATCAGTGAACGAGATCGATTTCACAAACTCAGTTGTAAAAATAAAGTGAGCTTTCAGAAAAGGACTTACAGAGAAGGGGTTGACTTCTTCTTCGTAGCGACCGGTCATGAGAGGTGCTTGCAAGACAAAACAAGAAGTATAGTGGTGCTTCCACTTTCGTCAATCCAATCTTGAATCAGTTTCGTGAAGTCTCATAAATTAATTCGGATTAGGATTTAGGGTTCATACGAAAAAGTTTTTTCCAAGCGATTTTGTTTTTGTTTGATTTTGTTTTCCCAATCGTCGAAGAAGCAGAAGCCTGCGATTTTGATTAGGGTTCGAATGAGGAATTAGGGTTCATACGAAGAAGTTTTTTCGGAGCGATTTTGTTTTTGTTTCACTTTTGTGAAAGTGAAAAAAAAAAACTAATCAGGGAAAAAATAAATAATGGACTGACCCATCAAACTTAACCATAACCCACTAATAATTTTAATTTTATGGGTTGGGCTGAAACAAACTCGCTTAATATGGAGCTCTAAATTTAACGGGCTTAATGGGGGACCAAATAGACTAGCCCCATAGGTTGGGGCCAAACTAACAACTCTAGTTGAGAGAACCTAGTGTTGCTAAGTTTTTATTGAGAAATCAGTTTTTAATACGAAAACGGATAAATAAATTTTGTTCATGTGTCCTTAATATAGTTAAATTTTATAAATAAATAATAATAATAATAATAATAATAATAATAATAGATAAATACTGCACACGTGACAGTATTTCATTTTTTATATAAAAGATATAAAAGATAGAGAGAAAAAATTCCCGGTAATTTTCTCACACGCATGCAGCACGAGTCCCAAGTCCCGTCTACCAGTTGAGCTAAGGAAACAGATGATACATTTATAGTTATCCATTAAGCATGACTTTTCGTGTCCATTTTAACGTGCGACTTCTTCACTAGACGTGTCAAAGATGCATTTGTAAGGTCCTGCCAAAACAACATTGACTAGTGGAGGTTCATATAGGGAGAGCAACTTGAACACGATATTTAATTAAGCACTTCGTTTTCAAGAGTACCGATACATTAGAGGAATATAGAAAGATGTCTTTATTTCCCTCTATACAATTTTGTACCCCTTACCAACTCTCAATCTCAACACCTAACTAAAGTCTAACCATATTAACATTCGAATAAAAGCCCACCCACAAAAAAAAAAAAAAACGAGCAAAAATGAGCAAAACTGGAGAGAAGGAAACTCTATTAGCTGGACCCTTCTTCAGCCATTGCTCCCACCTTGTTGTGTTGTACATTACCATATCAGCTACCTGTGCTGTGCAGCAAATTAATCAAAATGCTCCAAGCTTCTTAAGCTTGCTCGCGAAATACTTCTATGATACAAAATCTACATCCTTCTGTTATCTTTCCTAAACATATATGCAGCATCAGAGACATAACAGCAACCAATTAGGCTTAACAACTCTGCCATAACAGAGATAATGTTTACTAATTTACATCCAAGCTCACAGAAGGACCATCCTTTGGAGGGCTTCCAGGAAAATCACTTGATTGTAATTCATTTGGCCTAACTGCCTGAATAATTATATTGTTGGAGTTGGAGGGAAGATGCTCTTGTATGACCTACAGGAAAGTATAAACACACTCGCAGCGGTTACGATATTATTATAAGTAGAAAAGCAAGAAATTAATTAATAACCTCAGTCATCATTACACTTGAGGAGGCAACAAATCCAAAGAAAAAAGAAGCAAAATAACAAAATACAAGTTTCAAATATCAACTGCCAGTGAAGAAAATCAAACAGATATACCAGTCAATGTTTACCAATCACTTATCAGTACAGAGTAATATACAAATATTACCTGATCAGCAGTTTCAGAACCGTCTGAGTGGAAGACAATTGGGCGGCAGCGCTTATCTTCATTCATCAAACTTGAATTCTGGAAATGGCTCACAAGGGCAGTCTTTCCTTGGATTCGAGCATATGCCAAAGAAGCAACTTTTTCACTATTGAACTTCTCCCATTTCTTCCCATTGAATGTCTGCAAAATCAGACTCTTAAATAAATGCCAGGATATCATTAACTGCTAAATTAATTTTAATAAGATAATGAAAAGGGTCAGAAAACATGACCAAACAAGACAATTTTTATTCAGCAAAATGATAAAAATATGCAACAAAAAAAAAAGTATTGAGCCAAAAATATTCCCATACAAACCTCATAGAATGGAATAATAAGCAAGGGTGACAGCATGTTGATAAATGCATAACCCACATTGCATTTATTCTGCAATTCAGGGGGGAAAATATCAGCTTCTCAAGTTTTAAGAATACATGGACCAAACAGCAACTCAAGAGAAAAAAATCAACAGCTCATTAAAAGAGCATAACATTTACCTTAAAGTCAATTGGCAGATAAAGAAAATCATAGGTACCCCTGTGATTTTCATCAATGGCAGCCAATAACATTTTTGAGGTGTATCTGCAGGTAATGAACAATTAATATAAGTATCCAGTGAAAAATGTTAGGTTAATAAACAGCCTTCCTAAGAGTTAATCATACTTATTTGGGATATTCTTGATCATCAGTGTAGTCCTTGTATCTTCACCACTTTTAATCTTATCCAAGTCAAGCTGAAATTGCTTCTTGCTTTCAACTTGGCTTCCATTGTTCTCTATCCATCCACTCCGAACACGGTCAGTTAAACTCTCCATAGCAGTAGGTAGCAGTCCTGGATAAGGACCATTACCCAAAAATACAGGGCTAAGTCTAGGAGAAGATCTCATTCTGAAGCTTGGCGAACCATTATCAGGCATATTTCTTGGTATAGAAATGCCAGTATTGATGGACCCACCCACATTAAGCAAGTAATTTCCATCATTGTGCCCCAGACCCATGCCTCTATAGCCAACATTATTCATAAATGAAGTTTCAGGTGACTCGGGAAGAAAACCAAAGTGCCTCTCAAAAGGCAACCCTGATGGAGCAGAGCCGACATGATTAAGGTGATGATGTTGAGACGAATTGACAAAGGAACTGCTCTGACTTGAGTATGGGAAAGCACGGCTCATTCCATTTGATGTAACTACATGCCCCGAAGATGGTCTTGGCCAAGCTGAAGGTTTGGTATGCTCTGAGTGGAGGGTTGGACTTCCCCATAGAAACTGTGGTGCGGACAAGGTTTCCACCGAAGATCCATTTGATGTTGATGGTCCAATAGAGGACAACCCTCCACGAAATTGGTTAAATTTTGGCTCTGGAAGTGAATGTGAGTTGAAAGTAGATCCAGGTGATGAATTCATATTGGTAAATATGTGGTCTCCATGACTACTTCCTAAGTCCTTGCCAATAGTTGCAGCCTTCACTGTGTTTGATACCTGTGGTTGCAAAATTGAAGCTAATCCTGGTAAATGATTGCCTGTTGTTGGGCTCATGATCCTAGAACCAGGAGAATGATTGATAGTTTGCAATGAACTCTGCTCGACAGGGCTGTTGAACTGTAACCAATTACCTGTTGTGAAGGTTTTAAAAAACAAATGCAAGGGAACATGATTATGAACTTGGTAACTAAAAGCTATGCTGATGCCAATGTCACAAGGGATATTTAGAAGCTGAAAGAACCAACCTGGCGGAGAGTTGGCTACAGGTGAACCCAATTGATATCGGAAACTCCGGGACTCATCTTGGTCAAGCTCTTGATTTAGTTGGAGCATCAAGCTAAAAGATGCAACATATTATCAATTAATGCATCAACTTAAGATGCCAGAAAACAAAGGTGGCAGATATATGGAAGCTACACATGCCATGATGATAATTTGAGCGAGTTTCCCTACTCTAACATAACACATTAATTTTATGTGACCCATACCGATTTGGTAAAACTCATTTTACAGGAATGCAAGGCCAATAATAATAAATTTCAAATCTTTTCAAGAGTGTTTAAGCTGACTCAGACTCTCAGTAGGTAACAGAAAAAGATAAGCCCATAATTTATGCTACTCTTTTCTACAGTGGAAAGGTCTTTAGATCAGATGCCTCATCAATTTTTTCTCTTATATTTACACAAGGAAAGCAGAACAGATTATTAATGTAAAATAAAGAGAAATGAAAACAAAAGCAAAAGTCAAATTATTAGGTTACGCACTTTCGACGAGCTCCTCCAGGCCGACTAGGTTCAAGCTTTATGCGTTTACCAGCTATGTCACTCCTATTTAATGATTTAAGTGCTGCTTCTGCAGCTCTGACGTCATAAAATTCAATAAACTTATGATGCCTCTTGTGAGGAGTTTCCCTTATCTGCATAGATATTCATCTTAATCTTAAGTTTAAACAATAGAATGTATTGCATATATTCATGTGTTTGGGGGGCTGATCACACTGTGAGACTGGGATGTAAAACAGTAAAAAGGGATAAAACTATCACCTCTTTGACCTCTCCATAAGCCCCAAATATTTGACGGAGGTCTTCATTTGAAACCGATGGATCCAAATTGAAAACCACCAAGGTTCCTTGATTGATATCCTTGTCTGATGGGTTATCCTAGGACGTCAAAGAAAAAAGCCAAGAAAATATGAATGCCAGGTCATTCAACTAATAAAAGAATACAAGACAAGATTTTTTTAAGTTGGCAAGTAACCTTTGGTATTGAAAAGTGAATGTCAAGTTTCCTCCGCCGCAAAGGTTTGTTTTGCAATGCACGCATAGCTGTTCGAGCAGCACGGATGTCATAATAGGATATCATTACAAACCCCCTATGTTTGCATGCAGTATATAGGGTTCTAATATCACCATATTGCTGAAAATGACAAATATTAAAACAATTAATAATTCATTATTATCTCATGAATTTCTTCTCAACGAAGCTATACTATTCCTGTAGAGGCAACACGAAATTATGGCCGCCATATGTTGTACTAGTATGAGTACTAAAATATCAAAGTAAAAGTTTATACTAGCTTCTAGATTCAGCTTGCCCCAACTTAAACTCACCTCAAAAAGAGCTCTCAGCTCAGAATCCTCCACATTACTGTTAATATTTCGAACAAATAATGTTCGAGAAGGATGCTCTCCATATGGATGTTCTCCAACAACAGCTCCCGCACCATTAGGAAAAGAATATTGGGGCAAACCATTGCCAACAGAACTATCAGAGAAGCTTAACTTAGATATTCCCACACTGAGACCTTCCTGGGGATCAGTTTCTAGTTCCATACCTCCACCACTACCAAAAAGATCATACTCTTCCAAGTCCTCAAGAGAACCTGGTAAACCACTTAAATCAAAATCATCCATTATGCCTGCTAAAAGCTCCTCATCATCATCAGGAAGCATGGTTCCAATTGCATGATTATTATCATCTTCAAGGGAATCATTGAGCTCTACCTCTTGATGAAGCCTTTTAAAGCCAGATGAGACGTCATCAACAGATTGAAAACCATTTTCAGTTTCATTTGAATTCACTGCAGGTTAGCAAAACCAGATCAAGAGATTTTATAAGACATGGAATATACAGAAAAAAGAGCTGTTAGGAAACAATTATCGCATACATTTTTCATGTGGAAGAACAGGTAATGAGCTGGAAAAGAGGCTAGCATCAGATGAGGCATGGTATGAATCAGATCCAGATAAAACTTCTGATGCACCACGCCCTGATTTTCCAGGTATATTTATAGATGGAATCTTGGAAGGACCTATTAGTAACAAAATTATCATATTTGATTCAACATGTAAGTCATTATGATAAGTTTATAACCAAAACAAAATGAGAATTTGGAGAATTACCCAGAAATGAAGGATCAAATGACTGGTTCATTGCGTCACCGTTCTGTCTCACACAAAAAACAACAAGATATTGAGTTATTTGGTTTTTCTATTAGAGGTAGATAAATCTTATATCCTTGCAAAAGATATGTCAACCATCATAAAACATAGAAAAATGCTAATTATGCCAGAAATAAGAATAAATAAGAAAAATCTACATATAGAAGAATAGTGAGCTTTTGGTTCAATTTACAATAACCATTTGCTCTGGTAGAGGCAGAATTCCGTTTCTTTTACCTCTGAACAAAGAAGGGAAACCAATGCAAATATATGTAGTTCTAATCCGACAACCCCACCCCCACTACCAAGATTCCCCAAAAGCATAACAGGTATAAATGTCTGCATGTAGCGTGTACATCTAGTTTAACTCTAAAATGGGGAGAGAACTAACATCTGAACAGAAGCTTATATATCCAGCCACAAAACATTCTCGGTTTCCCACCCAAATTCAGCAGCAGTTAAAACACAGGCATTTGAGCTTTTTCGCTGAAACGTTACAAGGATATAAAACCAAATTCTATCCAATCACAAAACATTCTCGGTTTCCCACCCAAATTCAGCAGCAGTTAAAACACAGGCAATTGAGCTTTTCCGGTGAAAAAGTTACAAGGATATAAAACCAAATTCAAATATGTAGGAGCAATGTTATCACAGTCGGGGGTTTGTGAATAGTCAGTGTGGTAGGCACCACTACAATCAGAAATATATACAGATACATGTTCATTAATCTCCCAGAGAATGTGAGAAGTATCCTCGTTATTAGCTCAATCCTCCACTCCCCCGATCTCCATGTTTCCTTTGCAAATTCATTTTCATCTTCAATGGTCAAGAATGGTCCTATTTCATCAATATGGATGTCCTATGCCATCTGATTCAACTAGGTTTGGTAGCACCAAAGGCAAGGTTCTAGTTGAACATGAAATCCATGGGCCATGACAAAACATGAGGAAAAACAAAACAAATAAAGCAAGATACAGGAGACAGCAAACAGTGTCCCACTCATGCAGTAAAAAGAAATATGTGAGAATCAACCCCAATAAGACAAATGGACTACAGAGCAAACCCACATGCAAAAGCCAGTTCTTCAACAGATTCAATTCATTGGGCACAGACAAGTGACCTTCCACTTGTAGATAGTCCCCAAACAAAAAGAAATTCATTCCAGGTCTCTATAAATTTAAGTCATCCAAGATATCATGATAGAGATTAAGTTCCCACAGAGATGGTCCACAAACAGAAAGAAAAAAGACACAAACTTTGCCACAATTTTCTCAGCATCCAAACTGATACTGCTTCAATTTATTTAATCCATCCATCGAAGAACAATGAAAGTGACTCAGCAAAAGACATCAAATTGAAAGACCCCTTGTAGTTAGACTGGTATCTGCAGACCGTGATAACATTACTCATACAAAATATCCAAAAATATTAACGGTTACCATTGAATAAAGCAAGTGATCGTGACTACAAAACCAACCCCATTTTCTCATGATCAAATGGTACAACAAATCATTCAACCCTAAAATATAAATTCAAACACTTCAGCAATATTAGACTTCAGAGCAACCAACCATAACTGAAACCCCTCCTCAATCACCAAAACCGCAGCACTCAAAGCTAAAGCAAATTCAACTCAAAAAAACTGAAAAACTGGGGTGATCAATTCGATCAACCCCAGAAAAAAAAATGTTCAAAAGACTCAAAATTTGGCATTGAAAAACTCAGAAACAGTGAAACAAAGAAAATCCATGAAATACCTGAAAAGGGGGTGCACAGAGTCAGAAAACCCTAAAGCTTGACGGGGAAGAAAGAGAGAGAAAGAGGGGCTTCTGGGACACAACAATTTGGTCCTTTGGCACATAAAACCAAATGGGTATGCAACAAATTGAAGAGAAACCTCTTAGAATCAAAATAGAGTGAAGAAAAGAAGGCACAGTGTGTGTGTGTTGGTGCAGTGTTGTTTGTGAGAATGGGGAATCTTTTGTGAAAGGGAGAGAAGGGGAAGCAGAGCAAGAGCGTGGCTATGATTGGTCCTGACCCCAGAGGAGAGTTAAAAAGGAGCAGAGAATGATTGAGAGAGAGAGAGAAAAGAAAAAAAAAAATGGTTTCAATGGCTTGGGACTTTGAGAATGTGGGGGATTCAACTGTATTTAAATCTCATTTGGCGTCCAAAATTTTCATTTATTAGACAAACAAACTTCCCCGAAAAGACGAAAACAATCATTTTATTTTATTAATGAAAATAATAAAGAAAAATAAGTACAGTGATTAGTTTATTGATGGTAAAGAATTTTTCATCTTTGCTGAAGGAATAGATAACCCTGTCCTGCAATTAAGACGGGTGCGTGTTTGCATCCAAACTGTACAAACGACATTATTTTTTTATAATAATAATAATAATAATAATAAGTATTTTAAGTTTTATAATAAATTATAAATGTCATCAAAAAATAAATTAAAATTAAATTAATAAGAATCATTTTTTTAAACAAACTTTAGCGCAGGACTTAAAATTAAGCTGTCGTAGCTGGTCCCAGGTTGAAAGTGAGATGTAATACACCGTCTCTTTATTTTTGGCCTAAGAGCTCGTAAAGTTAACGTATCTAAAAGAGAAAAGTAAAAAAAAATTGGGCCCACTATAAGAAAGAGAAGAAAATTGAGTGGTCAAAATTATCAAAAAAAAAAAAAATACATTTTAACAACTGGCGTTAAAGTTGCTCTTACGAACATATCTACGGACCCATACGAGGGCAAGGATGGGCTGTTTTGCCCCTCCCTCCCCCTCACTGTTTTCAATTAAGCCCATATTGGTTTAGTAAACATTAAAAATTGAAGTCTCTATTTTTGTTAGTTTATACCTCTGTGTAAAATAAAAATGAATTTTTTGAGGGTATGTAAAACTTTAAAAGGAATAAAACTTTTTAGAGATAATAAGATTATGTGATTTGATTAAAAAGATGCCGTTTTCGTGTACCAACATAAAAAATCTTAGATGCAATCTTTGCTTCTGTTTTGTAGTTTTTTCTTTTTTTAAAAGACTAACAAATAATTTGTATATTGCACAAATATTTCTAAACAAAATATCTAAAATATATTAATTTAATTATACAAATTATTTAATTGATAATAAAAAATAGATATTTGAAACTTTATTTAAAAAATCTCTAATATTTATTTAATACTTGATATTAAAAACTTTTCTCACCCCTCTTTCGATGGATCTCTAGATCCGTGTTCTCCCAAATACTTTACAGTGTTTATGTGATGAGATAAATAAAATCTTCCAAATGGAACTAAGCTACTTGATGGAATCCTCAAGCTGAATGCAATCATCAATAGCATGGTTGTGACTGTTATGAAATTTGCAAAATTTGCCTAGTCCATGTGGGCATGCTCCTTTGGGGGGTGGAGGGTGTGGAATCAGTGGCGGAGCTTTAACAATTTCTTTGAGGGAGCCACAATAATTACTTTTTTAATGAAAAACAAAAATAATAAACAATATAAAAATTAATAAATTTTATAGATTATTTTGATAAAAAAGAAAGATGTCAACGCCTTTTCTTCTATTTAGTTAAATAAAAAAGTGTAAAAAATAAAAATGCATTTATAATCAAAATATTTTTTATTTGTATCTTTTATAACATGGTGAATGATAAGTAAATAGATAAATCATTGTTTATTCCTCTATTATTCTATCTTCTCATAAGAGGAAAGAACAAATATTTTATGGAGGTCCACCATAGTTTTTCTCTCTTATTTATACTTTTCTCTATAACTAAGTAAAAAAAATAGAACATTTTTTATTTCTCAGTCAACCTTTTTCACATTTAACATGTATTTAAAAAATACAAGGAAAAGAACGCAACTACAAATAATGGAAATGCAAGTGGTTTGGCTTGCATAAAAAAAGATAATAAATTAGATTAAAAAGAGAAAAGAAAATTCAATTCAAATGCAATAATGGCAGGCACACAGCCACGGAAAAGCACGAGCCTAAAACAACACACTAGGAAATGGAAATGCAAAAGCGGTCGTACAGGATCGAGCGCAAGACTTATTAGCTGCAAAAGAAAATTTTGCCACTACGCCGGTGAACGCATTTGACAATGCAGTGACAAACATATAATATAGCAGTAAAAATACAGATGCAATATTTATATTTTTCTATTTAATTTTAAAAAATTTAGGGGAGTTATGGCTCCTCCCTGTCATCACAAAGCTCCGCCCCTGTGTGGAATGTCCCTAAACTTGGCACTCATTACTTTTTTGTAGCTTTGGGTTTGGGAGGAGTTTAACAGGGTGTATTAGTCATACCTTTCTTCTGGTTCTTATCTTACTCGTGGTGCTCCAATTGTTGACGTGACTTGCCTTACTTGAGGGCATTAAGCTGGGTTGCCTACAAATTAAGTTCATATACTTGGTCACCTGAAGGCAAAGCTTGGTCATAAAGCTCATGAAGTCTTAGATAACGAGCACTTCAATGAGTTGGGTTATCAAGCCTTAACTAGTAGATAAACGTTTAATTGGGAATCCAAATATGAGATAGGGATGGACTATTTATAAATAAGGATGAACCTAAGATTTTTTGTGCCCTATTCGAACCGAGAAAATGATGCTAACATAATCATTTGAATATTATCCTCCTTTTTTTTGTTGTAAAACCATTAATAGCCTGTTCATAATCAATGTTCTTTAAACAACTATTTTCGATAGAAATCAGGACAAAACTATTTAATCTACTTTGTGATATAGTAGATCCCAAATAAGATTTTAACAATTTCAATTTAAAAAGACTTCTCTCAACATATGCAACAATAATGAAGATAGTTAATATTATTCTATAACATGTGCATGCAGTAGGAAAACAATTGAATGTCTTCAAAGAACTCAATATCATAAAGCTTAACTTTGATTCAATTGTTAAAATCTCTCTAATAGATTTTCATATAGAATTTCACCATCAAAATCATAAGAATTATCATGTTTTAGATAAGGTTCAAGTTGTTTGCAACATAATTTCAAGTCTCTATCAGAGAATGATCTAAGATTTTTAATACTATACAAAAATCCAAAAATCTTCTCATATGTGCTATATTGCTCAAATCTTTTTATTAAGTGAGACAATTGTTTGATCTACTATACATAAAAATAATTGATCATAAAATACTCCTTAGCAGACTCAAGGTTTGGTGATGTGCATTCAGAGAGATTTTTATCATAGTGCTTTTTCTTCAAATTTGGCGTTTTTGAACAAACACGCATTTAATCTCCATTTCATTTGCAATTTTTTAGCACTAACAATAGCATTTGCAAATCTATATTCTCTATTTTTTTCCCAGGTATTTAATCATACTTTTTACTAGTTCTATAGACACATCAATACACATGTCTTTTTTCTTTTTTTTCAAACTTCGGCTAATTTCATTAACAACAATTAACAACTCAAACCTCAAACCACAGCTAATAAAAACTTAAAGTTTCTGATTCCATGACTTGCTAAAGATTCATCTTCACTCTTAATTTTTAGATCATTATTTGGTTTAGGTAGTTGAAGTAAAGCTTTTCCTATGTCTTAAGCTTGAGTTTTAATTTCATATACACTATTCATATGACTTTCAGAACGTAATTGAAACAATGGTTTAATAATTAAACATTTTACATTTCTCTTAACATTTTTCAACGCTTTGTCAAATGAGAGAATCCAATGTTAATATGTTGTAAATTAATAAACGCTTTGCAATGTCACTAAGTGTCAAGTTATGGCTATAACAACCACATGGTATGTATAATGCTCCAAGATTTATATCTAATAATTTTCTTTGTACATCTTGGTGTTTACCGTTCATGCTTTATCCATTGTCATATCCTTGTCCTCTCACATTATTAATATCAAGATCAAGAGTTTCTAAAATATTCTGCAATTCTTAAAGCAATCATTGACCCGTTGTATCATAAACTTTCAAAAACTCTACAAAAAAACTCTTATATTTTTATTGGAGCATGAAAGTCATTTGTTTTTTAAGACTTACATCTGGAATGCAATCAAGATCGCGTAAAAATATTTTGTTTCTTTAATGTTTTGGACTATTGCACTTTTAACTTGATTATCTAACATATTAATCAATCCATTTTGGATCTTATGACTAAGATAATGATAACGAATTTCATTATACTTGATGCGATCAAAATATTTTTGCATGACAGGACTCCATTCAACAATCATGTTAACAAGAGAGAAAAAAAATCCAATTGTTTTCTACATTGATCTTTTCATTTTTTTTCCCATGAAGAGATAAATTTAGTTCAACAAGATATCTATCAACATAAATTATCCTAACTAAACTATCCTTCTAGTGTTTTTTCCCTTTTCTTATAAGCCCTTGAAGATATTTATCAATTGTTATGTTTGTCTGAAATCGGATTTGTAAGTCAATCCACTCGATATTTTAATATTTGTACATACTACTAAGTAAAAATAATTCTTGTGCCTCCTAAAAAATGGGGTTATAGGCGGTCGCTAATCCAAAACATGTTTAGGACCATCATTGTCTATAAATGCATGTAAAAAATTCCTTAAGAGACTCAGTTTTTCCTTATTTGACCAAGGATATAGTGTTAGAGGTCTTGGACAGCTCTTTGCTAGTTATAAAATGATGGACAATAGGAAAGCTTTACAATAGAGTGAGTTGCCAATGACTTAAAAGTAGCAAAGAACTACCTTCTTGAAGGTTAATAGGAAAGTTTTACAATTGACAACATATGTTGCCCCAACAAAGAGCATAACACTATAAATGCATAGAGGTGCTCTTAGGGTTTAAGTCATCGATATATAACTCAAGGTTGGTTGGCTTCTTAAAACCTCTAAGTATCTTGATGGCCACAATCTCATTTGTAAAGGGATGGCAGAAGCAAGACAACACCTTATCAATCTAAGTCAAATTAAAAGTTGTGAGGTCAATCGCTTAGCATGGTGGAGGTCCACACTAGTGGTTGTCATTACGTTAGTCATTGTACACTTTCCCAAATGGTTGAGAGCCACACAAAAGATAAAATGTTCAAGTGTTATGTTGAGACTCTCTTTTCTAAATGCCTCACCTTACTGTCCATTGGAGCTGGAGGGAGAGGTGGATGGGCATGATCAACGCTAGCTTTATCCCCTGTTGAGCTTATGTTGGAACCTCGACGATATCACGTCTAACCTTCAAAAAGTTTTGATGATAACAATGCAAGATTGCAATGAACAAATTTCTTACGAGTATTTGACTAAGTGTGCTAACTGTGCATGTACTTTGACTATAAGCATCATTCATGAAAGAAAGAATTATGGTTGAACTTAAGATAAAAGGTAAGTGCACTTTATAACATATCTTGAATCTTGGGTCTAACCTATGGTAAAGCTTGCATCAACTGGTTGAAGATATTATTATATTCAAGACACTAAAGTGAGTGTCTGATGACTATTTCAAAATGATATCATTTGGAGTCGTTGGGATACAAAGCTTAGAAGAAAAGTTTCCTACAACCGCTAGAGGCATCTACGGATAACAAGGAAAATTTCCTACAACCGCTAGAGGCATCTACGGACATCATTTACTCCGTTCTTCTTTTGTTCTAATTCTTGACTTCAATATGATACTGTTTTAGGTCCCTATGCGACAAAACGAGTAACTTCACTTCTTAATGATCAATTAATGATCCATTGGTGGTGTGTTTGGTCCCCCAATTGTCATTCTTCGCGTTTTAGGATTTTGGTGTGAGTTGTGGTACCTTACGAGCCAATGAACGTCCCGGAACTTCTAAATTCATTGTTGGTAAGTTTTGAGCCTTAGGGATATAATTTCTATGGTTCCTTTGATGAATTATATGTGCTTCGTTATTTGCCCAAATTTGAATCTGTGTTTTTGTGTTCGCAGTAAAATATGGATCGTATGGGTGTGTTCGATGGAATTTTTGGATGATCCTTGGTATGATTGTGGGCGGTCGCCAAACCTGTCCATAGAGAGGAGACTGTCTATTTGCTTATTCATGAGCTCATGGCTAAGGTCGTTCAACAGTTGGTATTTTCAGTTGCATTGGAATCCAGGTGGTAGAAAGAATTCATATTCATTGGGGCTTGCTAGAGTATAATGTAATTCATTGCGTACGTGAGGTGACCTAAGCTCTACTAGGGGTTTATGTAGCTAACGACCCTGAACAACTCGTTGGTGACTACATCGGAGTAGTATCGACTTGAGAGTTGAGTGTTGAAAGCCACTCGTCGATTGGATTGATATGATATTGATTGTTGTTGTTTGCTAAAATGCTTAGTTGTAGGCCTTGGATTGATATGCTATATTTGATCATGGTAACATGCTTAGGATTATCGATGTACATGTTATATATGTGGTAATGTGCCTGATAACATGCTTTATAATGCTACAACATTTTGTATAACATGTGATATATGTATAATGTCTGTGGATATGCTGTAATATGTTGACATTATAATATGACTTGGCTTGGGATTTGGATTTCTAGTGATGAGAGGTGAGGACGCATATAAGCAGAGGTAAGAAAAGGATTACATGTTTATACCCTATTTAGGATAGTTATGTCACAATTGTGTGTTTTGAAACGCACAAGGTCAGGAGTTACCTGAGTACGGGTACGGGATAGCAGTACAGACTATGGAGGTCTTGAGAGCAGGACTCAGAGGCCCAGAAAGTTCCATAAGGGGCCCGTATTATGGCCCCTATCGTGTCGTGGCACCGGTGACTATACCGTGTCGTGGCACCAGTGACTATACTCATGGTGTCCTGATGAGTACTGTGTATTTCACGTTCTTGAGTACCACCCCGAGTGTAGGCCTAGACCCCTCCCTATCGGTAAGGGGGAGTGGCAACGTACTCTAATAGGTCACTATGTGCGAGATAGGCCCCTGAACAACTGATTGCATCCCTATCGATAAGGAAGATGCGTACCCCTATCGGCCAGGGGGTACGGCATGACATATGTTTTGTGGTCTCGAGTCAAGATAGAGGATAATTACATATGAAGGATAGGAATAGTTAGTATAGGGGTGATTGATTTGCTTCTTAATGGTATGCATGCTTTGTATTCTACCGCTTCACTCCCTTTTTATGATGTTTATGTTATTCTTATCTCCCTGTATTTGTGTGCTTGTATTATGTATTGTACATGGATAGATCCAGCTGGACAGGAGACTGTTGGAGGTGATGGCTGAGTTCCCACTTACGCACCCGGCGATGATGATGGACCCTCAGATCCCGATCTGATGGGGACTTTGTGTTGAAGTACCATGACTAGGATGACATGAGTTGGGAGATTGACTATTCCCACAACATCATCGTATACACGAGGATGGTTTTAGTTTATTTCTAACTGCTTGGTTTTCTGACTGCGAGCTTCGTTGGTGATTTATGCACCTGTCAGCGGCTGCCGTTTCGCCGTATGTGGGAGAACCCCGTTGACTATCATCACGACTATGACTCAGTATGGCATTAACACACTTGATCTTATTCGTTGGTGTTGCCTACAGGGAGTTATTCCCATAATGGGAGCTAGAGGGACGAGATCAGACGTAGGCAGGTTAAGACGTCTGGTCCCTCTCGCCCGCATACTGCCAGACAGTACTGCCGCGCGTTCCGGAGACGATCTAGATCACAGAGCAAGAGTTTTTATCATCCTGCTCGCTGAGGGACTTATGTGTGTGATTTCATGCCTTGACAGGATTTGTTTTGATGATTGACAAAAGGAGTTCCACGAATAGTCATGTGCAAAAAGCGGAAAAATACACCAAGACGCCTATCAAGGATCAAAGGGTTTTTTGAGTATTTATTTTATTTTTAGGACTATTTGTAAGTAGTAATAAAATGCTCTCAACTAATTAAATCACACACACACACAAAATGATTTTTATTCTAAAATTGATTTTATGATAATTTTTCCTAAATTATTTTTAGGCACAAAGTATTTTTGAAAAATTCTTAAGTTGTGCTCAAATTTTTTTTGAAAAATATTTCAAGTTTTCTTTTGGCAAGTTATTGCAAGAAACAGAATGCGTTTAACCGTTTATAAGGATATTCATAATCGTTTATGACGTGCTCCTCTTCTCCGTGTCTTTTGATCACTTGATAATCGATTACACCACTTTATATAATCGATTATTTAAAGTACTGTGCATCTCCGTGTTTTCAATTCTTCATAATCGATTACAACCTTCATATAATCGATTACACCCCTTTTAAATGTCATCCGTGTGTCTCTTTTTTAAATATATAATCGATTACATACATTCTATAATCGATTAGATAACGATCAGAAATCCCGGATTAAACGCAACGGGTCAAACCTCACGCGTTTTCCTTTTCTCTATAAAAGGACATGTTCAGACCGTGACAAAAAAAGAGAATTCTTACGCTATTGATTTGCCAAAACGCTGTTCAAACAAATTTTCATAACTCACATTTATTTGAGCACAATTCTTTTGAGAGCCTTTTATTCTATATAATTTGAGTTGTATCATTTGAGCTTCAATTTGTTATATCTGCACTTTTGAGTGTTTCTTTTTCCTCTCATTTTATTTGTAAAAATCATTTCTTTTGGGTTGGAATCCCAAGTCGTTCACAGAGAGGTGATATCTCTTGAACGTATTGCTCTGGTATAGAGTTGTAAAGGTTTCTAGCTGAACCTGATTTAAAAGCTAGTGATTTAGTGAAAATCCCATAGTGCTTTGCTTTGGGGGACAGGGCGTAGGCCACGGGTGTTTGGTGGCCGAACTCAGTATAATTTCTTTGCGTGCTCTTCTTTGCTCTCTGTCTCTTTATCATTCAAGCACTTTATTTATTTTTGTTCTTTATTTATTTTTCGGTCATTTATTTTCTGTCATTTATTTTATTGCAATTTAATTCCTGCAATTTATTCTTCAAGTTATTTATCTTTTCGCAATTTATTTCTTTCAAGTTTTTTTTTTTAATTCAGTTACTTATCTGTAATTTTTATATAAGCACCGCTATCACAATTCACCCCCCTCTTGTATTTGAAGTCACTTGGCAACAAGTGGCATCAGAGCTAGACTCTTGTATAAAGGACTTAACCGTCTCAAGAGAATGACTTCAAACAGTAACGAGGGAACTTCCATGAACAGACCCCCATTTTTCAATGGTGAGGGGTATGGTTATTGGAAGGATGGAATGCAAATTTTTCTTGAGGGTGTTGATCTCGATATTTGGGATGCTGTGGAAAACGGTCCTTTTGTTCCCACTCAATCAATTAATGACAAAGTGGTGGACAAACCAAGATCACTTTGGACCGAAGATGATAAGAAAAAGGTCCAATACAATTTGAAAGCTAAGAACATCATCACTTCTGCTTTAAGCTACGATGAGTTCTATAGGGTCTCAAATTACAAGACTGCTAAAGAAATGTGGGACACCCTTCTATTGACCCATGAAGGTACTACCGAGGTCAAGAGGGCTCGAATAAACACATTAACCCATGAGTATGAGTTATTTAGGATGAAACCAAGTGAAAACATACAAGATATGCAAAAAAGGTTCATCCATATAATAAACCATCTCAGAGCTCTTGGGAAAGTCTTCAGTAATGAAGATTTAATTAATAAAGTTCTCGAGATGTTTAAATAGAAAGCTGCAACCCAAGGTTATCGCTATATCTGAATCTAGAGATTTATCTACTATATCATTGGCAACCTTGTTTGGAAAATTGCAGAACATGAACTTGAACTAAATCGACTCACCGAGAGTGAAGAAAGTGATAAGAAAAGAAAGGAATTGCTCTCAAAGCAATCGTAAATGAAAAAGAGGAATCTGACAACAATGATAGTCTGGATGAGAATGAGGAAGACATAAGTCTGATGGTTCGAAGGTTCAAAAGGTTCATGAGGCAAAAGGGGAGAACGGGCAAGGTACAAAATCCTCAAAAGAAAAATGAGGAAGGAACCTCTTTTAATCCAACTTGCTACAAGTGTGGTCAAAAGGGACATATAAAACCCGATTGCCCTCATGGTCAGAAGAAAAACGAAAAATTTGATAGAAGACCACAAAAGGAATCAAAAGGAAGAAGAGCCTACATTGCCTGGGATGACAATGATATGGACTCGTCTGATGAATCAGAAAATGAGGAGGCCAACTTAAGTCTCATGGCAAAACACGAGAAGGATGAGGTAAATGCTCTTGAACTCGAATCTCCTTTAACTTATGATGAGCTGCTTATTGCTTGTGAAGAATTAAATAATGAAACGACTAGACTTCGAAAAATTATTTCTTCTTCTAAGAAAACCATCTCTTCTCTTGAATCTAAAATTATTTTCTTAAACCAAGAGATGGAAGTTTTTAAGGAAAAACAAGTTGTTGTGACTGAAGTTTCTACTTGCACCTTTTGTGAAAACCAAAAGATTGATACTTTCAAGTGTGATGAATGCAATGTTTTGAAAAACAAGATTGAAGATTTGGAAAACACCCTTGCCAAATTTACCATGGGAAGGGATAACTTAAACATTCTATTGGGAAAACAAAAGGGTACTTTTGGAAAAGCCGGTTTGGGTTATAATCCACAAATGCATGAAAAATCCTTTAAACTTGTTAATCACAACAACACTTCAAGCAACCCTTTCATTAAATGCTTTCACTGTGGTAGAAATGGTCACACTGCCTCCATTTGCAATATTAGAAAGAACAAGAATGTGGTTGGCAAAAAGATATGGATTCCAAAGGGCACTTTGCCAAAAACTAACTCATCTGGACCCAACTTGGTTTGGGTACCAAAGGTTAAAAATTAATCTGCTGTTGTAGGTGTGCTTGAAAGCCGAGCACTCAAATTGGTATCTTGACAGCGGCTGTTCAAAGCACATGACAGGGGAGAAAAGTAAGTTCTCCTCGTTAGGACCTAAAAATAATGGTTATGTCCGGTATGGTGACAACAACAAAGGTAAAATTCTAGGGATTGGCACTGTTGGTAAGAGTCCTAATCCCACTGTTGAGAATGTTTTGTATGTGGATGGTTTGAAGCACAATTTGCTAAGTATTAGTCAACTTTGTGATAAAGAGAACAAAGTGGTTTTTGATTCTTCAAAATGCATGGTTATGAACTCTGTAACTGAAAATGTTGTTCTTATTGGACCTAGAATTGGAAATATCTACATGGTTGATTTAGATAGAATACCTTCAAATGATGTATGTTGTCTTATTAGTAAAGAGGATGAATCTTGGCTATGGCATAGGAGAATGGCTCATATTCACATGGATCATCTTAATAAGTTGGTTCAAAAGGACTTAGTAATTGGCTTACCAAAGCTTCGTTTTGAAAAAGATAAATTATGTGATGCTTGTCAAAAAGGAAAACAAGTAAAGGCCTCTTTCAAATCAAAAAATATTGTTTCCACAAACCGGCCTTCACAACTTTTACACATGGACTTATTTGGACCATCTAGAACTAAAAGCTTTGGTGGAAATTACTATGCCCTTGTTATTGTGGATGACTATTCTCGCTATACATGGACTTTATTTCTTTCTCATAAAAATGACGCTTTTGCTGCCTTTCGTAAACTTGCTAAAGTTATCCAAAATGAAAAAGGAATGAACATAGTATCCATCCGAAGTGATCACGGTGGGGAATTCCAAAATGAGGCATTTGAGGCCTTTTGTACTGAAAATGGAATTGAGCATAATTTTTCCGCACCTAGAACACCACAACAGAATGGAGTGGTGGAAAGGAAAAATCGGTCTCTTGAAGAGCTTGCGAGGACGATGCTCAATGAGACCAACCTTCCTAAGTATTTACAGGCGACAGTAAGCACTGCATGCTATGTAATGAATAGAGTCCTCATAAGACCTATTCTAAAACAAACGCCCTATGGAATTTACAAGGGAAGGAAGCCCAATATTTCTCACTTTCACGTATTTGGATGTAAGTGCTTTGTTCTAAACAACGGTAAAGATAACCTTGGTAAATTTGATGCTAAAGCTGATGAAGGTTTATTTCTTGGATATTCCACTTCTAGTAAAGCCTTTCGAATTTTTAATAAACGTACTTTAACTGTTGAAGAATCTGTGCATGTTTCTTTTGATGAATCTAACCCCAAATCTTCAGTAGAAGAAAGTGTTGATGATCTTGCAGAAGTGTTTGGAGATACCTATTTAGAGGAACAAGAGAGATCAAAAGTTCAAAAGGAGGATCAAGAGTCCTTGCCTCAACCCTCTCAAGAACTCTTTCACTCAAATCTTCCAAAGGAATGGAGAGTCTCAAAGAACCATCCTCTTGACAACATAATAGGTGATATCTCAAAAGGGGTAACGACTCGAAACTCTCTTAATCATGCATGTCATCATATGGCCTCTGTCTCTCAAATTGAACCAAATAACGTCAATGAAGCCATCTTTGATGAGCATTGGACCCTTGCTATGCAAGAGGAATTAAATCAATTTGAGAGAAATGATGTTTGGGAACTTGTCCCTAGGCCTAAAGATCACCTAGTCATTGGGACCAAATGGGTCTTTCGCAACAAGCTTGATGAAAACAGTACATTGTTAGAAATAAAGCTAGACTTGTTGCAAAAGGCTATAACCAACAAGAGGGCATAGATTTCGATGAAACCTATGCACCTGTGGCTAGATTAGAAGCTATTCGCATGCTTCTCGCATTTGCATGCATCATGGATTTCAAACTTTTTCAAATGGATGTTAAAAGTGCATTTCTTAATGGCTTTATTCAAGAAGAAGTATATGTTGATCAACCTCCCGGTTTTGAAAATTTTGAATTTCCAAATCATGTTTTTAAATTGAAAAAGGCTTTATATGGTTTAAAACAAGCTCCTAGAGCTTGGTACGAGAGGTTGAGCAAGTACTTACTTGAAAAAGGTTTTGAAAGAGGAAAAGTTGATACCACTCTTTTCATTAAACACAAAAATCATGACATTTTACTTGTTCAAGTTTATGTCGATGATATAATATTTGGTGCCACTAATGAGTCTTTATGTGAAGAGTTTTCTAACATCATGCAAAGTGAGTTTGAAATGTCCATGATGGGAGAGCTCAACTACTTCCTTGGTCCCAAATCAAACAAACAAAGGAAGGAATTTTCATAAGCCAATCCAAATATTGCAAGGAGTTGCTTAAAAGATTTGGAATGAGCAACGCCATAGAAATCTCAACTCCAATGAGCACATCGTGCCATCTTGACAAAGATGAAGGCGGTAAGTCCGTCGAAGTAAGTAAGTATCGAGGTATGATAGGATCTCTTCTCTTTCTCACTGCTAGTCGTCCGGATATTATGTCTAGTGTTTGTATGTGTGCACGTTTTCAAGCAAATCCTAAGGAATCACATCACTTAGCGGTAAAACGCATCATGAGATATCTCACTGGCACACAAAATACGGGTTTATGGTACCCCAAAGGTCTTGTTGCACACTTATTGGGTACTCGGATTCGGATTTTGTGGGTTGCAAAATGGACCGAAAAAGCACTAGTGGGACATGTCACTTACTTGGGAATGCCTTGGTTTCATGGCATAGTAAGAAACAAGCCAGTGTGGCTCGTCCCTTCTTGGCGGAATACGTTGCGGTAGTTGTTGTGCACAAATCATTTGGATGAAACAATTTGAATGATTATGGGATCAATCTGAAAACTGTTCCAATTAAGTGCGACAATACTAGTGCCATAAACCTCACGAAAAATCCGGTTTATCACTCCTGGACCAAACACATAGAAATTAGACACCATTTTATTAGAGATCATGTACAAAAAGGAGATTGTGTGATTGAGTTTGTGGAAACATCTAAGCAACTTGCAGACATTTTTACTAAACCTTTGCCTAAAGAAAATTTCTTTTTCATAAGAACTGAATTAGTAATTTTAGATCAATCGTGCATTGAATGATTGCGTGTGAGTGCATTTTATCTTTTACAAATTCTAACTTGGGCATTGGAGTGTGCTAACAATTTTATGCAGGTCTCAAATTTCATACGCCTCAAGGACAAGAGCAGCGAGAAAAACCGAGAGCTCTTAAACGTTTATGATAATCGTTTATGAAGAGTTTAAACCGTTATCTAATCGATTACCAAGGATCTCGCCCAGCCTACTTCATAATCGTTTATGTAAACGATTACTTAATCGATTACCTAAACGGTTCTGAGGCGGAGCTCACCGTCGCCGACTATAATCGATTATGAGAATCCCATGTCGTTTATGGGTGGCATTCTCTGCCAATCGATCACGCCACGGTAAGACATAATCGATTCTGATAACTTAAGTAATTGATTATGGGACGGTATAAAAGGTCTAAACGTTTATTTTTACCCTAATGCGCCGTTTCTCTGTTCTTTTCAACCCTTGCCTTTGTTCTTCTCTCCCAAACCGAGAAACCGCGCCTCTCTCTCTCTGTTATTTTTCTCTTTTTAACCATGCCACCAAAAAGGCAAAGAACTCTCACAGTGAGTGCGAGAACGCTGAGCGAGGGAACTTCAAGAAAAATATTTCTCCTCTGTTGAACAAGTTCTTTGAGTATGGAAAGTCCTTCTTCAACAGAGAAATTCAAAAGCCAAGAATTCTGGATGCTGCCTTCTTCTCTGAGAACAAATTCGAACTCATGGAGCTTCTGGAACATGCCAATCTCATCCATTTTCTCACCACCTCTGAGGATATCTACCCCGAATTGGTAAAAGTCTTCTACTGCAACCTACGCCTGTCAAATGGAATCCTTCTCTCTGAGGTATGCCATAAGCCAATTCGCCTTGACTCTGCTAGTTTTGGTAGAATAGTTGGTTTACCTGCTGGTGGTCCTTTAATATCTGATGATGCTCCTGCGGCACCCTTGGCCGATGAGTTCAATAGAACAGCAGCACTTAAGGATTTTCTGTGTAATCCTAAGGATGTAGGTGTCACCCACTTCTTTGGTTATTTGACCCCTGATGGTAGATTGCTGCAGTATGTAGTTGCTAGGTTATTATTTCCTAGAAGAAGTAATACATCTTCGCTGCTTAAATCTGATTTACCTGTCATGTGGGTGCTATAAATGAAAAAACAAGTAGATTGGGCTGGCTTGGTTATGCAGCATATGTATGACAACAGAACTCCAGGGCCTCTGCCATATGGTCACCTAGTCACTCGGTTACTGGTTCATGCTCAAGTACCTCTTGCTGGGGAGCTTAAATATTCCCATGATCAATATTATGCCTCTTTCAATCAAGGATCTATTAACAAGATTGGCTTAGTGTTTCATCTTTGGTCGGTGGGGCTGAAACCCGTAAAGAGCCACCATCCTCTCGCCAAACATTCTGCTGCTTCGCCTTTTCCTCTCGGTAGGGCCTCATACGCATCTGCGTAGGTATTCCAGAACTCACAGCACTCCTTCAGGCCGTTCTCCGTGAACAGCAACATATTCTCAGTGAACAAAAGAACACAACCGAGAGTGTCAATGCACTGCATGTGAAAGTGGATAGGCTGTAAACGACTTTGCGCAGAAAGCAAATCAATATTGACAACCCTATTCGCCAACATCGCATACGCAGTTCTTCTTCTGTTACTCCTAGTGCATCCGACGATGATGAGGACGCTCTTGATAATGATGCTGATCATGATGGGTCGGATGACGATTAGTAAACCTCATTCTGTTTTTTTTTCTTCCTTTTTTTTTGCACTCTATTCTGTCATGAATCTGTGGTTTCTGTTTTGTTTCTCTAATTTGAACCAATGCCGCACTACATATATAATTTACCATAGCATCCTTGACATATGCATATCTGATGGTTATCATGCTTGGTATGTTTGTAAAATCATCTTGATGCTTTGATACCTTCTGCTGGGATGTGATATTTTTTTTGGTGCAATGCTGGGATGTGCAACTTTAATGCATATACATATGACTTAGTACTTTGATGCTCTGTAGTGTGAAACCCTGTTGTATTATCCATGCCCTTCCCGCTTTTTGATGTTGCCAAAAGGGGGAGTTATATGATTCAGGGGGAGTGGTTTATTTCATGCATATTGTGAGGGGGAGTTCTTCACCAAAATGCGCCTAAGTTCTGATATCTCCCTTTGAAATAATTATGCGTATATATCATTGTCGGATTATCAATGTACTTCACTAACTTCCCTCTTTGAGATGTTTGTCATCATCAAAAAGGGGGAGTCTGTGATTTCATGCCTTGACAGGATTTGTTTTGATGATTGACAAAAGGAGTTCCACGAATAGTCATGTGCAAAAAGCGGAAAAATACACCAAGACGCCTATCAAGGATCAAAGGGTTTTTTGAGTATTTATTTTATTTTTAGGACTATTTGTAAGTAGTAATAAAATGCTCTCAACTAATTAAATCACACACACACACAAAATGATTTTTATTCTAAAATTGATTTTATGATAATTTTTCCTAAATTATTTTTAGGCACAAAGTATTTTTGAAAAATTCTTAAGTTGTGCTCAAATTTTTTTTGAAAAATATTTCAAGTTTTCTTTTGGCAAGTTATTGCAAGAAACAGAATGCGTTTAACCGTTTATAAGGATATTCATAATCGTTTATGACGTGCTCCTCTTCTCCGTGTCTTTTGATCACTTGATAATCGATTACACCACTTTATATAATCGATTATTTAAAGTACTGTGCATCTCCGTGTTTTCAATTCTTCATAATCGATTACAACCTTCATATAATCAATTACACCCCTTTTAAATGTCATCCGTGTGTCTCTTTTTTAAATATATAATCGATTACATACCTTCTATAATCGATTAGATAACGATCAGAAATCCCGGATTAAACGCAACGGGTCAAACCTCACGCGTTTTCCTTTTCTCTATAAAAGGACATGTTCAGACCGTGACAAAAAAAGAGAATTCTTACGCTATTGCTTTGCCAAAACGCTGTTCAAACAAATTTTCATAACTCACATTTATTTGAGCACAATTCTTTTGAGAGCCTTTTATTCTATATAATTTGAGTTGTATCATTTGAGCTTCAATTTGTTATATCTGCACTTTTGAGTGTTTCTTTTTCATCTCATTTTATTTGTAAAAATCATTTCTTTTGGGTTGGAATCCCAAGTCGTTCACAGAGAGGTGATATCTCTTGAACGTATTGCTCTGGTATAGAGTTGTAAAGGTTTCTAGTGAACTGATTTAAAAGCTAGTGATTTAGTGAAAATCCCATAGTGCTTTGCTTTGGGGACAGGGCGTGAGCCACAGGGGTGTTTGGTGGCCGAACCTGTATAATTTGCTGCGTGCTCTTCTTTGCTCTCTGTCTCTTTATCATTCAAGCACTTTATTTATTTTTGTTCTTTATTTATTTTTCGGTCATTTATTTTCTGTCATTTATTTTATTGCAATTTAATTCCTGCAATTTATTCTTCAAGTTATTTATCTTTTCGCAATTTATTTCTTTCAAGTTTTTTTTTAATTCAGTTACTTATCTGTAATTTTTATATAAGCACCGCTATCACAATTCACCCCCCTCTTGTGTTTGAAGTCACTTGGCAACAATGTGGCAGTTTCTTGTCTTGTGTTTTGTATGATGGCTAGGAGTCTTGTTTTGTTCTTATGGTATGTTTTGATGAGGCGGATGTCAGCCTCTAGGTTTAATACTTGTTTTGTTGGATAACTGTATTAGTATTTTAACTTCACTATGCACTTATGCACTTTGACTAGGTGAGCCCTACTGATGGGGCCACTGTTTTCTATACCGATATATATAGCTATACATTGTTGTGTGACATGTTGCCTTCTTATTGATGCTTTATAATTGTTTTAAATTTACTCGCGTTTTTATACTTAGTATGTTATAGGTAAATAAGCAATTCATGGTAATTAATTAAATATTAAGCGTAAATAGGACGGCGGGGTGTTACAGGGGGTCCCGTACATGATTGTCTCAATGGTTTTTTGAAAGAAATTGTGATCCAGGAATTTGCTTAGAACAAGCAAAGGTTAAGTGTGGGGATGTTGATAAACCCATTATTAGTGCATTATGAGATATTTTAAGTGCATTTTTGGGAATTTATGAACTTTTATCTACATTATCGAGTAAATTGCCTTACTTTGTGTAGGAAGGTTGGAATTGGAGAAAATGGTCAAAAAGCAAAGCTTCTGGAGCAGAACCGCGTTATTTGGGCATCAACAGGTGACGTAGGCCAACAGAGACCACTGTGCACGGTTGTGCTTAACTTTGGAAGGAAGATTTGCCCACTAGAGCGAAGCACGGCCTTGCAAGCATCATGCACAACCGTGTAACGCGTTCCACCATCGCGTCGTGTTTGAGTGCACATCTACGCACGCCCTCACAAAGGCATGCACGCTCGTGTATTGGCATGCAAGATCGTGCAACGAATTGTGAGTGGCATTGCAAATTCCCCCTTCCATACCAGTGCTTGCCCTCGCATAACTATGCACGACCGTGCACCACGTCGTGCATGGATCGTGCATGTGTAATATAGTGTAAAAATTACACTGTTATTATAAATAGGGGCACTGAACTCAAAAAAAGAGGATCATTTTGCTTCGAGAAGAACCCTGCGGCCTGTTTTGAGATCTCTGGAGATGAAGCTAAGGTTTGGAGCCAAGATTAGGGATTTCTTCATCGATTTATCTCACTTTTATTTCATGATTCTTATAATGTTTATTGCTTTTGTAAAAAACGTGAGTAGCTAAGCTCTCTTCTAGGGTCTAGGTGGATCTTTCTCTCTGAAAAACCCTTTGTTATGTCTTAGCTTTTGTGATTTAATTCTAATTAATTTTGTTACTATTGTTCCAATTGAATTGTCCTATTGCTTTAATTACGTGTTGGGAATAGCTAACCTTGCATGTTAATAATCAATTAATTGGTAGCAATCATACTCTGATTGATTGGTAGACCTACAGGATAATTGGGATTAATAACTATTGCTTGATCAACTTAGTTTTAATCTTGTAATCACTTCAACCTCTTCGTTCTTAGTGCTTTTCCTAATTTAAATCTTTGAATGACAAAACATGGATTATTTTAGGGAAAACAATATTAATTTTGAATGACCAAACAGATTAATAGAAATTGTAGAGGGATTAATAATAGGGTAATAATAAAATAATTATATAGGATTGAGATGTTGGGGGAATTAAAGGGATAAATGAAACATTGACCCTAGACTTTGCTATATTACTATCTGTTTTGTTTTTTAACACTTTATTGCATTTAAAGAATTTTTTTTAAAAGAAATAATTATTCAATACATAAAAGATAGTGCAAAGCCTAGGGTCACGGCTGTGTTTAGACATACTTATTAGGTGTGTGGTCCATTTAACCTAAAAAGTTAGTTGACTTTAGCAACTATGAGAATTGATCGAATAGTTTCAAAAGTGGTGAAAATTTATAAAAAAATATATTATGAAAAACTGACTATACCAATCAATTTCTAGGTGCTTTCAAGAATTTTGAAAAAATGGAGAGGACGGGAGAGAAAAACAACCATGAAGTGCACCCACCCCCCAAACCACCTAATAGGGGAGGGGATCAAGGTTTCCTTTAGAGAGAAGTTGCTTTGGTTACAGGCAACTCTCCGACATAGAGAGAAAATGGATTTGTTGGCCAAAAATCTATTCGAGGTTGAGTATGATAATGGGGATAGATTAAAGCCAAGGTGTTATATTTATAATGGTTTAGTGGAAGTATTGTGTAAGCCATGGAAGGATGTTGTGATTATGATGTTACTAGGAAAAACTATTGGCTGCTTTACGATGAGGGACAGGTTGAAGGCTGCATGGAGATTAACTGAATGGATATGGTGGACATTGGTAATGGCTTTTTCATGGTGAAGTTTGATTTGGAGGCAGATAAAGAAAAGGTGATTAGTGGAGGGTCGTGGATGAATTTTGATCATTATGTAGTGCAGTACTATGATGAAAGTGTCCTTATGGCTTTAGCCACTATGGTTGGCAAACTAGTAAAACTGGATATAAGAACCATTAATGTCTCTAGAGGAAAGTTTGCTCGTATATGTGCAGAGATAAATCTTGATCAGCTTGTTGTTAGTCGAGTTTGGTTCAGAAATAGATGGCTTAATGTTCAATATGAAGGGCTCCATTTGTTGTGGAAGAAGTGTGGCTTCTATGGACATATCAGGAAAAATTGTCCTTCAACTAAGGAGGTTAGCAGTACAACGGCGGTGCCACTAGCAGTGGTCACCAACGGCGGTGGTACGACACAACATGGAGATGGTAGTTCTCATGCAAACCCTAACCCTAATACTATGGGACCAACTAGCAGATCTGATATTGATGAGTGGGGTGAGCTGCATCATGATTGGTTAGTAGTGGAAAAAAGAAGGAAATTTGTTAGGCAAAATAATAAATTCCAGCGTGGGAATTATGTGAATGGAGTTGGCAGCAAAGGAAAAAAGGTTGGAATCAATGAGTAATCAATTTCATATATTAATGGATAAGGGAAATCAGGGTGGCATTAATGAGAACCACGACATTCAGGTGGCTCCCATATTCACGGGATCAATGTTTCATCCGAGTGAGAATTCAAAAGGAGGAGATAAGGTTTGGTCAAAGGAGAAAAGGCAACAGAGTGATAAGAATATTCCCAAGATTCGCGTAGCCCCTATCGTAACAGATACAATTCATAACGGTAGTAACATGCGAGTCCAGAATTTCACAACTATCAACGAGGGTGTAGTGGACACCAATAAAGAGGTTCACACAGAATTACAACCACCCAAAGTCATAACACCACAGGTTTATCAGAAGTTTGTACAAAAACATGGTATTGTTACAGCCATGAATGTGGAAGTGGATGCACTAAACCACATAATATTACTTGATGATCCTAAGCCACCTGACCCTAATGCGATGAAAGAGGTTAAGGGGGAGTGAAAGACATGGGAAAGGAGGACGATGGCAACTCTAATGTGGACGAGATGGTGGATGAAACACCGGAGATGCTCCAGAATGAAGGGAGTGTTTTAGTCCCTCTTTATTCAAAGTATTTAATGATCAACTTCAAAGAGATGTGTATCTTATACTGAAATGTTATTTGCTTCGCCAGTAGGAAAAGTCATCAGCATATGTAGGAGCTCATTAGAAGATATAAACCTAAATTAATTTTTGTCCTTGAGACTCATACAACTTTCACCACTGTGACTCGATTCTGGGACAGAATGGGGTATGATTGTGTTGCTAGGGAGGAGGCTCAGGGACATTTTGAGGCATCTAGGCACTTGCTTGTAGAGGCAGCCTATTCTCTTTCAGTGTTATGGACTCCAAGTCACAATGTATTACGCTGTCTATTGTCAATGGTACTAACACTCGAGCGTGTTTTGGGATATATGCTAGCCCGCTATACTCTCGTAGATGCTAGCTGTGGGATCATGTTTGTGACTTACGAAGAAAATTTGGAGTGCCTTGGACCATGATTGGGGACATTAATGAGATCCATTTTCCTTCGGAGCAAAAAGGTGGTAAATCTTCAAGTATGAGGGCAAATCGGTTTGCTTAGGTCTTCAACACTTGTGATATATAGATATAGAATTTTATGGACAAAGTTTACATGGCAACACAAATAGAGTAAATCGTCTTATATCTAAAAAGTTAGATAGAGCAGTTTTTGATTGTAGATGGAGAATGCTTTTCCCTAAGGCGACTATGAAACATTTAGTGAAATGCCACTCCATTCACAATCCCTTACTGCTGTGATGTTGCAATACTGGTACAACAATGCAGGGGGGCTCATTTCAGTTTCAAGCTGCTTAGTGCACGCAGGATTACCCGGGTTTGGTTAGTGAGGCATGGAGGAAAGGTGCTAGTGATATTGTCATGGCCTTCCACAATGTCTCGTCCGACTCTATTATATTCAATAAGGAAGTTTTTGGGAATATTTTTTAGAAGAAGAAGAAGCTTGAGGCAAGGTTACATGGGATTCAGCGTGCTCTATAAGGTATTGATTTCGTTAGCCTGGTGGTTTTATAGTAAGATTTGTTGAGAGAATATGAGGCAATCCTTTTTCAAGAAGAAGCTTTATGGTTTTTGAAGTCTCGGGAAATATGGATTAAACTAAGAAGCCACAATACTTCTTTTTTTCATACACAAGCGAAATAAAATTCATGGTCTAAATTTACCGTCAGGTCAGTGGTGAATGGATATGACATTCCTTCAAGCGGAAGTGGTAAAATTCTTCAAAAATTTATTTTGCAACACCGAGAGCTTGATAGATGAGCATTATGGTGATATTCGAAGCCTGTTGGGAGAGGATGGAAGAAGGAAGCTAATTAAGCATGTGGCTAAGGACGAAGTTTCTAGTGCTCTCATGAGCATGAAGTCTTATAACGCACCCGGGACGGATGGTTTTCAACCTATACTTTTTAAAATATTCTGGGAGGAGGTGGGCCATGATATTTGGCAATTTGTGAAGAAGGCCTTCGAGACAGGTAGAATTGACACCCGAGCTGTTGAGACTCTAATAGCATTGATTCCTAAAGGAGATCATCCGACCTCTTGTAACTAATTTAGACCTGTCATGTTAGTGAACAAATTAAGGCTGTATGTAGGGACCATTGTGAGCCCATTGCAGAGTAGCTTTATTCCAGAGAGGGGCACAAAGGATAATGATATTGTCTTACAAGAGATAATTCATCACTTGAAGAAGAAGAATAGTACAAAAAGGGACATGAAGCTCAAGCTTGATTTGGAGAAAGCTTATGATAAAGTTGACAAGGAGTTTTTGAGGAAAACTTTGAGCATGTTTGGGTTTTTGGGAGTGATCACTTCCCTTATTATGCATGGTATATTCTCCTCTTACATTTCTTTGATATGGAATGATAGCAGGATGGAGGGTTTCATGCCTAGAAAGGGCTTCGCCAAGGGGATCCCTTGTAATTTTACTTATTTGTGCTTTACATGTTGGGCCAGATTATATCTAAGGAGATAAGGGACAATAATTGGAACCCTATAAAAGTTTCTAGAAATAGCCCTTCTATATCTCACTTGTTCTTTGCAGATGATGTCTTGTTATTGCTAAAGCTATAGCGTCCCAAGCAAAGTTGATAAAGAATGTTTTGGACTCATTTTGTGTCATCTTCGGATTGAACGTTAGCATTGAAAAGTCAAAAAAATTTGCTTTAGTAAGGGTCCCTAGGGATAAGAAAAAATTTGTGCAAATAACACAAATGTTCTTTACTAATCGTCTTGGGAAGTATTTAGGTTTCAAGTTATTTCAAGGTAGAATTATAAAGGAAGATTTTCATGAAGTGATTGATAGGGTGAGTTCTAAACTTTGCTTCTTGGAAAGGCAAACTCCTTAATAAGCCAGGAAGGCTTACCCTTGCTAATGCGATGTTGGCTTCTATTCCTTTTTATGGAATGCAAATGCAATGGTTTCCTTAGTTAGTAAGTAACTAGCTTGATAGGACCATTTGAAGCTTCATATGGAACGGTCACAGTGATAGAGGCATGCATATGGTTGGGTGGAACACAATCACTAAAATAAGGAGAGCTGACAACCTTGGTGTGAGGGTTGCTAGAAATCACAACACAACTCTTTTGGGGAATCTAATTTGGGATTTGTTGAATTCCGGAGATAAGTTTTAGGTGTCTCTTCTTAATACAAATCATGTTCCTCATCTTAATTTATTTGACACGAAATAGGGGTATGGTTTCAGTGGTTGGAACTCTATTACTAAAGCTATGGAAGCTTTAATGGATGGTTTCCCGATTAAGATGAAGGAAATTCTAGTTTTTAGTATGATTCCTAGTGTTGAAGGAACCGTTATGTAGGCAAGTTTTCGTGGTGGATATTCATGATGTTTCTCACACTATTAAGGATGTCTATGTGCATGGAGAATGGAACCTACATCAGCTTTATGTCGACTTGCCTCAGGAGGTGAAGAATGTGATTTATAATATCAAGCCAAGGCTAGTTGATGATGTGAAGGATAGATGGACCTGGCATCCCCGCTCCTCGGGGATGTATTCAACGAATAGTGCCTATAAATGGTTATCTAATGATGATTCTCATGAGCAATGGGTGAGTAATTGAGAATGGATTTGAAAGTTACAAATATTAGCAAACATACAATTTTTTTCCTTGGCAATTTTGCCAAGTTGCTCTTCCTACTAGAGCCATTTTAGCTAAAAGACGTATTTTGATAAATACTAGTTTTCCTTTGTGTGGTGCCCATCCAGATACCATTCACCATTGTTTCTTTGAATGTGCCCCTGTGTTGGAAGTTTGACAAGCTTGTTTGGACCATTCTTTCACCCTAGCAAGATGTTGAGGATTTCGATCCTTTTAATTGGGTACATGAGGCAGTCTTTAAGCATGTGCTGTTAATTATCCTTTGGAAATGTCGGTGTGCGCGTAATAGGTTAGTGTTCAACACGGTTCATTCTGTGACGCCCTTAACCCCATTTCGTAATTATTATAGAAGAATATAATACTAAGTATTTATCTATGAATAAAAATGCGAGTTTTCAAAAACATTCTTCACACGAGTTAAGGTTACCACATTTCACACTATTGATCCTTACTTCAAAAACTGAAACCATAAATAATTGTTTCCAAGTCGTTATCTCATATAAAAGCGAAAATAGTTCATTTCAAATAGTTTACTTACTTGTGCGGAAAATTTGAAAATAAAACAAAGTAAGATAAAACCCAAAAGCCTGTGTCACATAGTTCAGAGCTTATAAAACTCAAACTCAAATTTAGTAAACAATGTCAAATCTCAACAATCCAAAATAAGAAACTTCAAGTAACTACTGAAATAACAGGTCTTCATGCTAGCCACTTGTTTCGGCATTTGTAGCATCTGTCACAAACATAGAAACAAGTAGAAACACAAACAAAAAAGGGGTGAGTCCGTTGTAGCAGTGTTGTATTGACATTAAAAAAAATAGACGAATATATACATACATAGTATACACATTTCACACACACACACACACACACATACATATACACACACACACACACAACTACCACTATAACAAACTCATCAATTACAAAGTCAAGTGTCCATATCAAAAGGATAATGAATACACTTATGTTATATACACACGTCACACACACACATACACATACACACACACACACACAAAAGTACAACTACAATAACCCATCAATCATAGAGTCAAGTGTCCTTATCAAAGGACAATGCAAATCACTATGTCAATCACTTCGTATGCATGTGAATCCATCTACTACTCTGGCAAGTTTTATTAAGAGGATATGTTTGGCTTTTTGAAGGAATACACCACAATGGGGAACACTTTATTGCCGCACACTCTTGACTAATCTCGATAATGTCCGGTAATGGTCAGGGTAGCTAAGTCTGATGGGTAACCCCCAGCTCATAGGATCAGTTCAAACCATTAGGTGTTATGGACTCGAGCTTCGTACCCCCAAGGCCGAGATATTGCCACGTAGGCTCACTCCTGTTGGCTTCCATCTTTCATTTCAATAATACTCCCCCATCCTAAAACAAGGTCAATATGACAAACAAACATACAAGGTTGGGTTTCCACCAAACTCCACCTATCATGGGTCATAAACAATTGAGGCTCATATGGCTAGGATCGTCAAATAAGGAATAACCTGAATTTCATGATGGCTACGTATAGCTAGAAGACTCAAACAAATGGCTATCTTAAGTCACAAAATATTGCCACTAATAGTGGACTTGTCATAAACATTGCCACTAGATAGTGGATTTGTCACAAGGTTTATTTAGAAAAATTTAAGAAAAATCCTAAAAGTCCATTAAGTCACATTTAAAGATTTTGAGTACTTTACTCTAATTGATTAGGATTCTTTTCTTAAGATTCAAGTGCAGCTCTAGTGAAAAGACACTAATCATGACACGCAACATGTTAGTTTCCTACTATTTAGCATAGTGAAAATTAAGGTGTTTCATTAACATACAAATTGGTTCCACCAAATCCTAAGATCATTACTTAGTCTTTATTACTCTAAGTAGTTTAACTTATTTAATACCCTCAAGTCTAATTACATTATTAATAGTTAGGTTTATGTCCTATTAGTTCTTACTACTCAATACATCATTAACTTAGTATATTCTTACGTTACAACCTTTTCTAGTTCAATTGACTCTACAATAAATATTCATAAACAAGTCCTAAGGATTAAGTCTAGTGTCGTCAAGGTCATCTCAATGGTCATTCTAAGCCATCATCTACGTGGGTACAAAATATTATGAAAACACATACAAGTCTTCATATCAAACTTTCTTGTCCAACACATCATCACAAGGTTCAACAATCTCTACCAACAAATCATTTAACCATTCCACTCAAACACTCAAGCATATCATAACATTGACTCAAACCAACAATATATATATATATAACCCACAACCTTTATTTACAAAACTATCACATTATGAGGCCTAAGGGAGACCCCTTCACCTATCCCCTCAATACCCACAACTACAATATCTACCCCTTACCTGATTAGAGATATTCACGAGACCACGAGTAGTAGCAAAGTAGGAATTTTAGTGATGCTCCTTTAAGAAAAGGTCCTCTACGAAACACAAGGATTTTTGGGAAACCATTAAAATTTGATTCTAGAACAAAAACTCAAATTAGGGAAAATGGGACCCTGGGTTCATGAAGAGCTTACCAATCAAATTTCTATCTTAGAACACTGGAGAGTTGAAGTTATAGCGAAGAAAACGTATTTTCGGTCACGTAGTTTCAAAACGGGGATGAATTCTGACAACGGGAGAGGAAGAACGATAAAAAAAGTGTTTTTGGTCCGTAGAATCGAGAGATTCAAAACTGTGGAAGAAGGACTTACCAAGAGAATGGAGTGAATGGAACTCTTCATCAAGGAAGAAGGAAGAACAATTTCGTGTGTCTTTGCGTTGGTCTAAGCTTTGGAGAGAAGTCTTTCCATGGAGGCTTGCTCCTTGAGGGAGAATGAGAACAAAACCTTAGCAGCCCTTAGAGAGGTTTTGAGAAGGTAAAAACTGATGAGAAATGTGTCAAATGAGGGTTTAGGTCGAGTTTTACAAGTGGCCAACTGGTATGGGTCTTAGAGAACCGGTTTAGAGAAGTCCAAATCACTAAAAATGACTTTGCATGTGTTTTAATCGATTAGATATGGTAGTTAATCGATTAGAAACTCTCTGGAACCCATACTAGACACTCTAGGCACTCTCTAATCAATTGCAAACGTGTTATAATTGATTAAAGGCTACCTGGAAATCATATTGGGTCATCTTCACAAGTTCTAATTGATTAGCAACTCATGTTAATCGATTAGCTTCCGTTCTAAACGCCCTGCACTACTGTTTTGCCGTATCTAGAGCTATGGGTATCTGATTGAGGCATTCTTTGTGGCCTTGGAAAGTTAAGGGAGTTTCCTACAAAATCATCTCATATAGTAACTAAAATCGGACTCAACATGGTAAAAAAATGTAGTAGGAGTTGACTCAAACGTTCTAAATAATATACTTACACTGCATTGACTCTGAAAAGCTTATCGTGAGTTATAGACATTGGATTTGAGTTAAGCCAAAGCCAAATGAAAGATAAGAGACAAATCTACAACTTTTATGAAGGAACTTAAACCCAATTAAGTCATTAAAGTGTTTGAAAATGAGGAATTTGATGACTAAATTATACTAGTCATAGGAAAGAAATTCGATCTTGGTAGTCATAACACATCCAAGCTATCCACTAACACCTTAGATCATAGAAACATGAAAATGTGGGATGTTACACATCCACCTCCTTTTGTGATTGTTGCTTAAATCATGGCTTTACACTAAGATACTTTAAAGGCTTTCCCGTCAACATTTCTTGTCTCTCATGCACAAACTTCTCTTAGGGAGGTGTCTTGGAGGAAATCAGATATTGATTGTGTTAATCTTAATTTGGATGAGAGTACTTTAACTAATCCAGGCTTGGCGGGATTTGGTGGTCTTGTAAGAGATCATACTGGAGCTTTCCTTAGTGAATTTCATGGCTCTATTGGGTAGTCCAATTTTGCACGTAGAGTTGATGGCTTTATTCCATGGTATATCTTTGTGTTTGGAGCTGGGGTTCCGGAAAATTAATTGTTACACCGACTCTCTTAACACCTTAAAGTTGGTTGAGGATGCAAATCATAACTATCACAGGTTTGGTAATGAGATTGCCCTCATAAGACTTATGCTTCTGTTGACGTGATTGAAATTTAGATGAACGATCGACTAAAACTATCAACAACGATTCCTTTTTTTCTTCAGTCAAATACGTTGAGGAAAGAACTATGTCTCTCAATTGTGGGTTTCATAAATACTCCAAACAGCGTTAATTGAGGTGAATGATGAATTTGGCTAAACTAAGATAAGGAATACAATACTAAAGAGAGTAAATTTGTGACTGAAAGTAAATTGCAGAATAACTGGATTGTATTGATTGGCGTGTGTTTAAATGAGTATGTACAATTGGTATTTATTGCAACAAATGAACAAAACCCCTAATTGCCACATTTCTAAGCACTAACACTGGCTAACAACAGTCCTGTATCAGCTAACAATTATTCGACTGACCGTGTAAACCTCCACTAACCACGTTCCTAGTTTTTAGAGGCCACTTCCTTCCTTGCTTTTCGCAGAAGATAACCTCGTTGCTATCCCAACGGCTCCTTTGTTGAACGATCTTATCCTCTTCTCTTGTTCCTAAAATCAAGGCGACTGCTTCTCCTTTTGATTTTTAATTAATTTAAATTAATTAATTTCTGAACTCCCTTCATGATTTTGAATTTGAAAGCCCATATTCGTGACTCATCAATCCAAAAACCTTATCCCTTAGGCCCTGTGACATCCCAAGAATTTTTTAAAATACTTTTAAAATATTGTAAATTTCCAAAATAAATAAATAATAATTTTGAATCATAAATTTTGATAAAAGTAAATAAAATGTGGACACATAATAAAAGGAATAGAAGAAAAAGAATAAATAAAATATAATTAAGGGATATATATATATACACACATATTAAAGGAAAGAAAATAAAAGAAAGAATGATAAATAATAGAATAAATAAATAAGTATTATGTAAAACAAATAAACAAATAAATAAATCAGATTTTTTTAATAATTGGGTCTAGAAATCTTTAGAGAAATCTAGAACCCAAAATAAAATAAATTTAAAATTTAGTGGCATCGCGACGCGACAGAGATAAAACTAAGGGTGCTCGTGAAGCGAGCATACCCTGACAGTGCTTCCATGCGCGCATTGACACGTGTAAAGAATGACAGTGCCTCACGACACGATGAGCCTTTTCCTCACACTATAAATAGGTGGTCCTACCACCCAATTTAACTAATCAAAACCTCATAATCCTGTTCCCTACTCTAGTACTAGCCTTCTAGGGTTACGAGTAATGGGACGCCCGAAGCAAGAAGGAGCGTGAAGGAAAAAGCGGTCTTCTAGTCAGGTAAGGGAGACAGAACCCTATCCATTAGGGAATATTAGTATTAGAATAAGTGCAGAATAGGTTTAGGGTGCCCTTAGCCTTACTAGAGGGTTGATAATAACAACACCTCAGGAGAGGGGTTGTGACCTGCGATGATCGATGGGGATCACCGCTAGTCTATCAACCCATAGGCCATCTATTAGGTTACATATTGATAATTGATAGTTAGTTGCTTCAGCAATGCTAGGTAAATAAAATAAACAATGAAATGATATTTGTAATGTTCTTCTAATATGCTTATGTGTTGTGATATGTTTGTGTGTTGTGGATATTCTAAATATTAATAAGTAGTATGTATTCTGATATGTTTGTGTGTTATGGGTGTTCTAAATAAATGTTGTTCCGATACTTTTGGTTTGTGTGTGGGTGTAACTAATATAACGAAACCTATAATAATAAAGAAAGGATAAGATAATGTGATAAAACCCATTGAAGTCGTTGAATGTATAGTCTCTCAAAAGATGATAAATAATAATAAGCTGATAGGAGTTGAGGTAAACAAAGTAAATAGTGAGAATCATGTGCATAGCTGTAATCCATCGCCATACGCATAGGCTGTGTACGAGGTCCGGTACCAAAGTGCGGGTACGACGCAGTCAGTACAGGACATGCCGGTCCTTGAGGATAGTCTGGGTCCGACAAATCTATCGGTGACAGATGGCTCGCGACCATCCTGTCGGGACGTCGGAGTGCCTGGTGATCCTGACGGGGTACTATTGTATCACTGTCCATATTGACGATCCCGAGTGTCGCCCCAACACATGTTCCTATCGCTGAAGTTGGGGAACATGGATGCACTCTTAGGGTACGATGAGCGGGATATGTGGATGGACAACTGACTTAACCTGCCCCTCACAGGCTGGTGGGAGGTAGCTATTAACTATAAAGGCTAAGGTGGGGCTGCCATTACTAGCTGTGGCCACGTAGGCATATAGAGTTCTAGGATGCATCTCATAAATGACATAACAAAAGGAATATGATAATTCATACATGAGTTCTAATTACTATTATTTCTAATTATTGGTGTGAATAGTGTGTTCTGATCTCCAGTTTTATTGTTGCACAATCACACTATCACTTAAAACAGGAAAAACAAGATCAGAAGGAGAAATCGGCCGGTGGTCACTTACACACTCACGCACTACGCACTCTGTCAAATTATATAAAGAATTTACATGTGTTTATATGGAAAGCATGCATATAAAATATGAAACATTTAAATAATGGGACAGGGTCGTCTCAGGCCCAATCACCTTCTTCAAAGTCTCGACTCCTCAGCTATACATTCGACTGTTATCTTGTTCGGTTAAAATTCATTCGGCTAACCCTCTTACTTGACTGTTTGTCGTACTCGGCTAACACTTAGAATATTTTTTAGGTGTGAACAACTTCAAAGGGATTGGTCAGAGAAGAAAACCAGTGTGCGGACTACCTAGCTAAATTGGGTGCCAGTAGTAGCTCTTTCTTTGTAGTTCTTGAGGCCCCTCCTGTAGGGATGAATAGTCTTCTTTTGGCTGATGCCATAGACATTTCTTTTGTGATACATTAGGGCTCTCCCTCTTGTTTCTTTTCTTTTTCTTTCTTTCTCGATTTGTAACAAAAAACACCAATCAATTTCTATTTTTTGTATTTTTAATTTAACCAAAAATATTTTTCAACCAAGTAAAATCAATATCAAGTTACAAAAATCCCTAACATATGAACTGTTTATTGTTAATTTTTATTATACAATATATATGATATGATCAATTTATATTGGCTTATTGTAACCAAAATAGTTTATATGGCTTATAATTGATTTAGTTTAATTTTTATTGAATATATATATATAGCTCTAGATAGGGGTGTACTGTGGTTGAGTTGGGTCGGTTTTGACCAAACTCGATATCCGAACCAACCGGACCTTCTCAGTTTGGGTTAGTTCAGAAAATCCATAGTTTTTCTGTCAAACCCTAACAAAACCAATCCGGTGATGAGCGGATTGGTTTGGATTGGGTTCGCGGGTTATGAAACAAAGAAACAACTTAAAACTTCAAAAATAGTGTCATTCAGTACTTAAAATTTCACAAAATTTCCAACAGCATTTAAATAAAATTCCAAAACTTTTAAAATGACATTCTATTCCACAAAATTTCTAGTAAGTAGAAACAAACCATAATTTCGCGAGTTCACAGATTTGAAATAAAAAATTCTTTACCCAAACCACTTTGGGTTTGAACGGGTTGGTTCGGATTCGGCCAAAACTACGAAAAAATCGAACCAAACGCTTTGGGTTGGGTTGGATTGTGTGAACCTGGACCTGTGTACACCCCTAGCTCCAGATCCATTGACACAAAGTGTTAAATGAACAATATACTATTTAAAGTATCGGTTTTTTTCTAACGTGTACAACCTTGCATAGGTTAAGGGTTATAAATTATCTCATTTTTTAATTACCCAATTTTCCTATTGATTTGATGCTGTAATCTCTCTCTTCCCACCAAATAAGAAAGTGATTAATTAATAAGGAAAAAAGTTGACAATTAATAATTTTTAACCTGTGCAAGGTTATACACGTTAAAAAAACCGTTAAAATATGTTAAAATATAAGTAGATATCTAATTACTCAAGCGCCTATAAATGTCTAAATTGTAAAAAAAAAAAATGATTAACAAAACCTATATTTACTAAATTGTCTAAAATTTTATATACATCATCATCTAGATAAAATAATATGATTTAATAGTTTGATTAGTTATATTCATATTCTACATAAATTATGGAATCTGTAAATATACTAAATTTGGTACTCAATGCCAACGGATCCTACCTCACAGACATGATTATCACCTATTCAATCACAAATATATTATTAAATGTTGAATTAATAAATATTATAGATCATAGCAACTGGTGCATAGATGATAAAGGACATGAGGGAAGTGGCAAAATGACAAACCACACGAGGATACACATTTGTGTCTTAAGTCATCATTACAAGTTGAAATGGTTTATGGCTGCACACAAGCAGGGACAAGGCATGGAAATATGGAATGTTCTCTCGTAAAAAATACTGATCCAAGTGGGTTACTTCCAGAAAATAAACGAAAAAAAAATCACAAAGAAAGAATAAAAATAGCTATCCGATACGCTAACACCACAGTTCAATAAAGTGAACGACTAGTAATGAATTATTTGTTTAAAAAACCTTTTCAATGTGATGAATGATATTGATTAGGAATTGTGATGCAATGCTGCTTTTGTCTTACAGAATATGACAAACCGTATTTCATAGTACCACGCAGAATTCAATTATGAATCAAAATTTATATGTTTGGAAAGACAATAAAGTAGTGTTAAATATTAAATTAATCCTATCTGTCTAGCTAGCTCATTACTAGTTGAGTTTTTTTTTTTTTAAATATTTTACTTTACAATGTTTTTTTGGTCTAGTAATTTTACCTTACAATGTGTTAGTGTGTTTTGAATTTGTTAACCAGATATTTTTATATTTGTGGATTAGGTTATATTTTATTTTCATGGCAGACAATTACTGTTTTTTTTTTTTTTACCGAGCAGTCAATTACTGTTAAATAGTGTGTTTTGAATTTGTAATTATTTATAATAGTATATTCATAATATATTAAAGGTCACTCGAGTTCTATATGGGCGTGTAAGGTTTCTCTACCTTTACTAAGAGTTTTTGCCGGTTGTTTTCGTGATCGAATTCAGAAGGCCTTTTGCTTTTTGTGACTGGGCAACATGGAGAAGAAGATGGAAGGATTAACACAAGTGGAGGAGGAAGATGGGTTGACCCCCAAAAAATCTCAAATTTAGCAAGGGCATTAGGCCAAAAAATGTAATTAATTAATTTATAATTATAGAAAGTGATTTTTTAGGGTGTGTAAATTTCAATTTATTATCCTTATAAAATAAAGTATGTGCTTCGAGATCCATGAAGATTGAAGGTGCTCTCTTGCTACTGTATTTTCAATATCAAAATATATTTTGTCTGTATTTGTTTTGTTATATATCTACAAGTAAATCTAGTCTGTTGGTTTTTCTTTTCACTTAATGACAAAAAAAAAGTGGAACATTTGGAATATACTCTTTGTGCCTATCTTAAATGTGGTTGCATGTACACACACAAAAAAAAAGTTTAATTTTTTTTTAAAATAATGTAATAATTTTATAAAAAATACTTTTATTAGTTTTTGAAAGGTCTCACTCAAAATTTGCTTTAGGTCTCAATATATGTTGGGCCAACCCTGCATCTATGCTTGGTAGGGCATTTTCTTACGAACAAATCCATTCGTACTCATGCAATGAAGGACAAACTTTTGAGTATATGGACGTCAGGAAAAGGTGTGACGATAAAGGAGTTGGAGTAGGGATGTTTCTTATTCCAATTTTGCCACAAGTTGTATCTAGAAAGAGTCCCTAAATGGGGATAATTGTCGTTCGATAATTATATGTTGCTGCTAGAAAGATTCATTTGAGGGTTTCTTTGACTGCTATTCCCCTTGATCATGTTGATATGTGGGCGAAAGTGCTTAATTTACCAATTGGTTTTATGTTAGATCTAGTTGGCAACCACCTGGGAAACTACATTGGTAAGTACCTAGAGTACGATGAAAACAACAACTAAGGGGCATGATGTGCCTACACGAGGATTTAGGTTTGAATTGATGTCCATAAGCCATTGAAGAAGGATAGGAAGGTAAAAATGGCCAGAGGAGATTAGTGTACTGTCCAGCTCAAGTATGAATGCCTTGGCATCTTTTGTTTCATGTGTGGCTTATTAGGCCACATTGACCAATATTGTGCCCAAAATTTTGAGCTTGAGGATGATACTGGAGAAAGGTAGTGGAGATTGTTTATGAAGGTGGAGCCGTTTCGACCAGGTGGTGGCACTCCCAACCGTTGGCTATTGGAGGAGGGTAGAGTTAGGGTAGCAGTAGTAAAGAAAATGCAGGATCCATCGCATGCAAATCATTGAGTTGATTCAAGTGTTCATAATGGTGCTCAGTTTAAAAACTCACGTGTCGTGGAAGTCAACAATGCCACATTTATTTTCACAGCTAATCATAATCCCAAAGGAAAGGCAAGTGGGGACAGGCTCAATATTGGAAATACAGTTTTCAATCAGAAGAAACATTTGGTTATGATGCCCACAATTAATTTTGTGTCCGGGTCTATTCATCTGGTGTCAAATCCAATACTGTGTCAATCATTAGCAATGCCAAATGCAGTCAGCGTATCAATCGTCAGAAACAGGCTAGCGGGCGTAATGCAGCCATTGAATCATCATTAATTGTCTTCACAGGGTCCACAACAAATCCCGAATTCCCATCTATTACTCATGCGCAAACTGCTCTTCAAAGTAAGATAGTTGGCAAGGAATTAATGAATTGCGACTTAGTGATTGAAAAAAGAATAGGAAGAGAGAGAATCCACATGACTATCTTGAAGATACTATTTTTGAGGAGTTCAACGATGATAGTGTTAATGGCAAAACCTAGTGGAAACTATCATCATGTCTATACACAGTAACCCGATTTTCGATGAGCATTTTTATTGGAAGGTCCTGCTAGTACCCTTGACTGTGCTCAGTTGGAAATGTCTAGGTCTGGGTAACCTATGCACAGTTCCTAATCATAAATACCCAATCAGGACCCATAAAACTGATGCAATTTTTCTTTATGAGGAACTAGTTCTACAAATAAAGTTGAGGAGTTGAGGTGTATGATGGACTTTGATTACTATTTTGATGTGGATCGGGGGTATGTCCTTGCTGTCACGTGCATCTTTTAGTTGTACTGTAAAAAATTGTTAAAGCATATAAATGTGGAAATTGATGAAGCTGCTAGGGGGAAGTGGAGATTGATGAGCTTTTATGGTTTCCTTAATGGTGTGTTTGGCAGAGAGGAGAGAAAATAGAGGGAAAGAAAAGTTTTTAGTAAAGTGTGAAAAAGATGCATTGATAAATGTGACAGACCAATAATAATATAACACATCATCAATTTTACACTTTAACCAATAAATTTTCTTTCCTCTCACTTTCTTTCCTCCCACTTTCTTACATACCAAACATACCGTAAGAGTGGTCAAATGAGAGACTCCTAGAATTTTCTCCGGTAGTTATCAGGGATGTCCCGCCTTCTTTGGTGTATTATCAAGGACTTCAATGACATGTTATCTGCAGATGACAAGAAAGGTGGAGTGTATCGTTAGAACTAGTCAATTAATAGGTTTAGAGAAGCTGTTAGTGACTAAAAGATTATTGACATTCACATCGAAGGTTATCTCTTTATATGGATTAAAAGTCTAGGTACTGATCGAGCTAGGGAAGAGTGTTTTGACCGTGCTTTAGCTACGAGTGAGTCGCTTAACATGATTGCACAAGCGATGCTTCAGAACATTATTGCCTTGTCCTCTGGTCACAATCCAATCCGGTCCTATTAGTGATGGAGCCCCCGCTCCTTATAGAGCCATACATCGTTTTAAGTTTGACAATGCATGACTATTGGAGCTTGAGCTAGATGATGTCGTGACAACTAGTTGGAATAAGGTGAGTCATGGTGATGTCTTGTCTAAACTTGGCTATTGTGTGGAGCTTGACAGCTTTGTGGATATTGTGACTCTCAGCAATAATTCCTCTATTGATTGAGGCGAAACCATCATCACAGAGAATTTGAGCAGTCCCGGTGCCAATGCTTCCCTAATGATAACGGGGTCTAGGCTTCCCTCAGTGCCCAGTTCCTTTGATACCTCTTTACTAATTATTTTGACAAACTCCTTTAATGACTTGTTCTTTGTTTTTTTGCTGACTACAATCTTGACCTGAAGATTCCTTCTCTCCTACTTGCGTGGCAGTGGTAAAGACTTGCTAAACCAAAATAGCCATTACATTCCATTCGGCTATGTAATGAAGAACCTGGAGTTCGATTTGTGCTTTACCTTCCCCTCTTAATGTTTGCAGGAATATCCAACAGAGATCACTTTGAGCGCTCTCTGCTATTTGCCTTATCCTTTGAAGGGAGTCAAGGTGGCAGTTTGGATAGGTAATCCCCCCAAATAACGTACCTATTTCTGCCACTTTGAGATCGCATCCTCAGGAGGATCTTTATCAAGCAGTTAGGATAACTCCCATGACTTCGCAGTACCCTCTTCCCTTACGGTGTGTATTTTGTTGGGACGGATGAGTGACTTCCTGAGTGACCCCATCGTCATGAAGTGTAGGAAGAATGTGAACGTGACACTTGCATATTTGTCAGGTGTGTCCTATTATTTATGCCTTAACCATTCTCATTTAGTGAGTAAGAGAATCCTAGCCCAATTTGATCTTGTTGATACTGAGAAGAGGTTGCTTAAGCTGGGCAAGTATATCCTCCATGTAGTTAACCTGCTTTGGCTCTCACTAATAAGATCCTCACACTTTTATGGGGGTGAGTGGTATTCCATTCCTGACTTGTTGTTATTTCATTCTCTCAACGATCTGCTTCATCGTGGGAGTTCATCCTCCTGTCCTTTTTATGAGTTTTCCAGTTTTGTTAAGATCACAAATGATACTTTCGTTGGAAGAGCCCTAACGAGCTATGCTTTTGTCTCAACTGACGCTCGGAGAAGATGACATGAATACATTTATCTTTTCCCTCAAACAGTGCCAATTATCTGTCTTGATTCTCCAATAGGCTAAAAGGTGTATTTGGCCTCCCTTCGCTTGATCCAAGATAATGTTCGTTCGGCAATCTCAAGTTAGTATTGGTATTAGCCTTAGGCTAAGAGAATGAACATAAAGCATACCTTTGCATGATATCATGTTGTTACTTTTTATAGGCAACAATGTGCTAGGGCCTACCATTGTTGCTTGTTTGTTGCCGAGGTGTGACCTCAGCAAAGGATCAACCTCCTGTCAGAGTCATTCGTTTTGTTTTTCTAGTGTCTTGTCCTTACAATTGCACGCAACTAGTTTAGGGTAGTTGAGAAGCTAGGCTCCCAATAATGTATGGTCACTATTTTGCCCATGCTTCTAAATTATGTTTTCAGAGATTTCCTTGGGATAGACTTTATTTATGGGTAGTGGCAGATGCAGAACCCTAAGTTAGTTGGGGTAAATACATAAAAATAAACGGGTAAAATCAGGGCCGGCTAATGGGCCGTGCAAGCAGTGCAATAGCACAGGGCCCCAAATTTTGGCCCAAATTTGAGGGCCCCAAATTTTTTGCTATATATACAATATTGCGTGATATATATCACGAATCATTGTGCGGCGTAGTGGTAGTTTTGTTTTTAGCAACCCCTGCGACCCGTCCTCGAGTCCAGCGCATGACGTTTTCGCGTATAATGCCTGAGCGAGATTCGAACTCCGCTCTCGCGAATAAAACTAGGCGCTCAAGCCACTGCACCACCTTGGAGTTCCTATAATATTTGTGAAATATAATAAAACTAGTTGCCCAAGCCACTGCACCACCTTGGAGTTCCTATAATATTTGTGAAATATATATATATATATATATATATATATATATATATATATATATATATATATATTGATCCCCAATTTTTAGGGACCCAATTTTTAAAATTAGAACAGGGCTTCCAAAATGTTTAAGACGGCCCTGAGTAAAATACAAGCACTCAATATATAAATATATATATATATATATTTGTATTTATTTATAATTTTATTAAGTTCAGGGGGTGCATGTGCACACCCTAGTCTTAACATAGGCTTGCTGCTGCTTGTAGGTTCCATGTTGTGACTCTGATTATAGTTGAGCTTATACTCTATATCGGGTCTGTGTATTATGTCAGATCAATAATTTGCAGTTTTAATTTCATTAGATTTTCTGAAGTACTTATTATGTTTCAATTTGTTGCTGCTCTATTTTTCGTGTGAATTTAAAAACAGAAAATGTAGTTGGCTTTTGGCCCGGCTCGTAAAAAGAAAAAGAAAAAGTAGCAGAAAAGGGGTATGGAAGATTATAAAGATAAGAAGGAATATTCCCGTGGCATCCACCAACACCACGAGATAACTTGAAATTCTCGAAATTGGTTTGAAAGATGTCCTGAGGACTAAGGATAATGTATAATAATACTATATCAGGACTACAAAATTACAATAAAATAAGAAGTATATACTCGATTAACAATGTGTAAATATGTTCGTAATAAAAAAAAAGTGTAAATATGAACAGTTTGACCTTTCGTTGCTGTGAGGTGTAATAAGTTACGTTTCAACTCGGTACTCCTTACGTGGAAATTCAATCCAAATAATTCACTGCATGAAATCAATTCTATAGAAGGGTTGTTGACTTGCTGTTGGGGTATGTGTAGGTTTAGGGTGAAATATATTTAAGTAAAAATTAATTTAATTTAGTGAATCAAACAATTAATTTAATTAAATAATAGGGAGTAGAAATTTGGAGTTGATTTAAAAATTTAATTACATTAAAGCAAACTAATAAATTTAATTAATTAATTAGTTAAATTAAATTAAATTAACTTAACTTAAATAAATTAAATTACTTTAAATAATTTTTTATTTGAATTAAATTAATTAATTACATTAAAATTAAAAATTTATCTTTGAATGGAAATAGAACTTAAACAACATAAAATTGTATATTGGTTTCCAAAGTTCAAGAGTATTCTTGTCTTTTCAAAAGAGATAACATATGTCTACACACTTAACTCTCTTATTTTTCTTCCCATTTTCTTTTATATCAAACAATACGGACTTGTTTGATTTCAATTTTCAAAAAATGTTTTTAGTTTTTAAAAAACTAAAAAAGAAAAAATATGTTTGATAGTCTTATTTTTAAAATCTATTTTTAAAAATTGTTTCCAATTTTCCAATTTTAAAAAACCAAAAAACCAAAATAGGTTAGAGTAGTTTTGCTTCTCAATTTTTGGTCTCAGTTTTAAAAATAAAAAACATGCGGAGAACATGTACTTTTCATTAATGGCACAATGTAATTATCGGCAACTTCACACTCGTGTAATTTTTTTCTCGCTCTGTTCAACGTTTCTTCATTTCTTCTTCTATTCGAACCCTAATCGCTGCGCCACGATTCGTTTCTTCTTCGTTTCATTCTCAGTCAGGTATTAATCTCTGCTTCGATTCGTTTATGCTCTACTTTCCTAATCGCTGCTTCTCTGTTTGTTTCTTCGTTTCTTCTTCGTTGATACTGGTTTTGCATTTTGTGTGTTTCGTTTCATTCAGGAATTTATGTGTTTTGAAAAGGGGATTTTGGGTTTCAATGGAAATATGATTTAGGGGGTTGTTTGTTTTAGAAAGGTGAAAAGATTTGCTTTGGGTTTCAGATGATTTTTTTTTTTTTTTTGCATGTGGTTTGGCATGGTGGCATCATAGCATGACTTAGCATGCAAAACAGGCTGTCTTTGTTGAAATACTGGACTCGCAAAAGCATTGAACTCGAAACTTGAAAGGATATGTATGTATGTACGTATGCATTGTAAGTTGAAGCTCTTCTTACAGAGGGATCCAGCCCTGTTGAGGAATTGGGGGTGGGGCAATGTCACCGTATATAGTCATTGTTTTTAGGGAAATAAATTAAAAGAGGTTAGATGAGTTTGTTGTGCTTACCTTGATTAGTCCCATCTCAGTACCGCAAAGAATAATGTCATTGGCAGCAAGGAAGCTTGTTATCTTGCTTCCCGCTGATATTCTCCCCAACATTTTTGGTACCCCTCTCAACCAGGTCTGGTTTAGGAAATTTAGTTTCAAATCAAGCAGTTGATTTGTCAGTCTTTTGGTTGCTCTGCCCAGTTTGGTATGGGGATAAAAATGAGGGTGACAAATTTTATGGATTAGATTTATTGGTAAAAATGTATTGAAAACTCCATGAATTTTTCATCTTCATTTTTATCCCATACCAAATGATCCTTAAATGTAAAATTATCTATCAATGTTTAATATATTATTCATTTAACTATATCAGTGAAAAGGGTAAAAACAAAAAAAATAAAGAGTTTTACATGATTTGACAATAGCAAGAAATCTTGGAGAGTCTATCTGTCATTTTGTACATCCAGTTCTTGAATTGATGATTTTTATTTATTTATGAAATACACTTAATTACCTGAATGATGTTTGCTGATGAGCTGGAGATTAGGTATAAGAAGTCTTCTACCACTTCCATAGCCACCAGATTAGCTTTTAATTTTATATGTTAAATACCTTAGACTCATGCTTGTATCTGATACCAATCCACTTCCCTCCCTAAAAAAAAAAGGATAAAAATGACTCTTGAAAATGCTCGGTCTATTTTCAATTCTATGACGACCAGAAGAGCAAACCCAGCTATACCTATACTTGACAAACCTGAGGTATATTTGCAACTGTTGGCTTAGCTTGTTAATATTTTGAAACTTCACTCACTTTTGAAAAACAAGAGTCTGATTGATATGCATATCTTGTTCCAAATCTACTGTACAAGATGATATAGTGTTATTATATATAGGTTTCTAAACAATAAGATGTTTTGCTTGGAGTAAAAATTCTCTTTCCTACTGTACAAGAGTGAGTTTCTGTACTATCTGCTTGTGTATTTATGTATTTGTGTGTTACTCTTGATTGATTGGATTTGTTTAGTATAGTAAAAATTCTCTTTCCTACTGCGCACTTGCTTTTAGAAAGATAAGTGGATAGATGGAGAAGAAATAAGTTTCAATAGGAGTTGGAGCTTGTAAAAAATTTGTGCTCGAGCGAGCATGTAGATATGTTTTTTTTTTTTTTTTTTGTTAATGTAGTTGTTGGCTTGGAATTATATGGATGGACTGCCACTTGTGTGGATTTTCTTTAGCTCTTCCCAATAATTGAAACCAGCATTTTCTTCATTTTATAGGCTTATTAACTAGCAAAATTGAAGAGAGATAAATATGGTAATCTATCAGGTTTGTTTGTAGCTTTATGGTTTTTGGTTGTCAACTTGGCAAGGGATCAAGCAATTTTCAATTCCAACAGGTTTGAAAGGAAGGAAATAATGGAATTGGTTGAAATAAGATCATGGTTGTGGCTTAACTACAAAGTACCAACTTTCCAATACCCTTTCTAAGAGGGGATTGGGTGTAAGCTATTTCTATAAGCTTAATAAAATAAAGCTGCTTAGTTTCAAAAAAAAGGGTGTGATCATTATAAGTTGTTGGGATTCATATTCAACAAAAATAACGCAACTGGAGTACTTCATCATGCATCTACCCAAGACTCACTAAATACAGATGAAGAAAATGACCTTAAAAACCAATACCTTAACACTGGGAGTACATGTTGAAAATGATAGTTCAGATGATGATATACAAGAAGTGGAGCGTTTGGCAAATAATGAAAAGCGAAATTTCATGCAAAAGATCATAAATATAAGAAAGAGTCTATATCGCGTCAGATGGGAGAAGCGCTTGTAGCATTGACTTCCTTTCTTTTAAATTTACTTAATTAATTGAGTTGTCATTGTAAATGTTACTTGACTAATTGACTTTTATGACGAATTTGAATTTTTTGCAATGCACCTACCATTTTTTATAGTGATATCATGCCCCTACATTTGTTACTCCTGCTTTAAGTCTCTCATTAAAATAATCACAAGAAAATGTTGAAGATGAAGTGGTGGTATCACTTAATTAATTAATAATAAATGGAGTTTTAAGTTTCATGATGAAGTCTAGTAAAAAAAAATCTCATGATTAATAAAAAAAAAGTCTCATGATGAATAAAAAATGTGAATAAAAAAATCATTTAAAAATATGTATCAAACAAGTTTTTTGTTTTTTAGTTTGTAAAACACATTTTAAAAACAAGTCTATCAAACATGTTTTTTGATTTTCTCATCTCTAAAACAGTTTTTAAAAATAGGATAACCAAACAGTTTTTTTTTTAATTTTTTTCTTAAAAACAGTTTTTAAAAACTGAAAACTAAAATCAAATCAAACACCCCCAAATCTACTCTTTTTCTCTTCTCTTTCTCTTTTATCACACTCTTTTTTACATATTTCTCTCTTCTCATTTTCTCCTCACAATCAAATATAGTGTTAATGAAAAAAAATTCCCTTGTATTTATTTGATTTTATATAAAAAATATACAAATAGTTCTAAATTATTGTATTAATATTTATCTAATAAAATTAACTTATTTTAGGAATTTATTTAATGAGTGAAGTAAGGGAAAAGAAAAATACATAACCTATAAGAATAATTTCCTTTCCCTTCAAATTTTTCTTTTACAAAAGCAGACGACTGTATATATAAGTTTAAAGCGAAATCTAAAATACTACTAGTGTATTTGTCCCGTGCAATGCACGGTGAGATTTAGGGCTGTCAATCCACGTTTTATGCACGACATAGCCAAAAATATTTTCAAAAGAAAAAGAAAAAATATATATGTTTGTGTCCTGAGATATAAATATTATCTAATATTTAAAATTTACTCTATTAATTAGCAAAGTCAAACCGTAATAGAAAATAATAATAAGAACTAAAATTACAAATATCTCCTAAAAATTCTATAAAAAACTTATTTATAATTTCCAAAAAGAACTTATCTATAATATGATGATTCATGCCGCTCATCATACATATTAAAATAAATAAATAACTAAAGTTCCCAAACAAATACATACTAATATTTATTTTTTATTATAATGTTCATCATTAATAATTTATTTATGAATGTTATTTCAAGCTAATATTTAATCTCCTTATGATATGGAGCACTTTTTAATTTATAGTTTAAATATTAATAGTTTTATATAGATATAATGTGATTTTACGTACAATATTCATCTCTATGTGAAAATATATGATGTAAGTAATTTATCTTAAAATGTTCATTAGCATGTGATGTAAATACTTACGTCTAAATCTTAATAAGCCTAACACCTTCAACAAAATATTTCATTTTTTAAAGATATATTTATCTCTTCTAATTTATATATTAATGAGTTTTTTTAGATAGTTTCAATCACTATGAGATATCAATATTCACCAAAAAAATATTCGCCAATAGTTAAAGTTTATTCGACTCATTGGAAAAGCTCAAATCTAATAGGAAATAATACAAAGAATTAAAATTAAAAATATATATAACTCATATAAAAGTCTTTAAACAATATATCTATAGTATATTGGCTTGTGCTCCACACAAGATATATTAAAAGAAATGCAAATTTTATCAAAACAAATTCATATTAATTAGTAATCTCTATTAAAATATTTATCCATAGTAATTTAGATGTGATTGTTTTTTTATGGTCAGATGTGAATGCTCTTTCATGAAAAATATTATATCTCCTTATGAAATATATTTTTTACTCGTAAGTTAATTCTAAAATATTATTATGTTGATTGTAGCAATATATATATATATATATGTTCAAATTTTCTTATAATATTTTCATTGAGATATTAATATGTCTTCAAGTAAAATGTTTATTCATGCATGATATATTTTTTCTCAGATAACCATTTTTTATATTTTCCCTTAGATTACATGTTTTATTTATATTTTTACAATGTAGTATGTAGGATGCAACCCACATGGGATATGTATACACAGGTTATTTGCAAAATCATTTTAAATAAGAATATTTTAAATAAATAATATAAATTATATTGCATAAAATATTAAAGTTAAATTTCTATTATAAACTAATCCTTTTTTTACGTAACTAATCCTTGATTTATACATAGATAGATAATATATAATAGGCTAAATTATATTTTTTGTCCCTTATATTTATTTTAGGTTTCGGTTTGTTCCCTTATATATTAAAAGTTTCGAATTGGTCCCTTATGTATAAAAGTTATAGCAATGTGGTCCCTCTTATTTTTTTTGCTCCAAAATAATCCCTTAATTACAAAAATTATATCAATGAGGTCGCCTTTTTTTTCCATAAACATAAAGGACCAAAAATATATCCAGGAAACAGATAGAAATTTTGAAAATAAATATTTTAAAATTTTATATAATATAATAGATAATTTTTTTGAAGAAAATAATATAATAGATAATATATTTCAAAATTAGGTTTTTAAATTTAAAAATTTGAAATAAATTATCATTAATTAAAATTATAAATTCGATTCAATAGATTTGAAATTTAAAAACCTTCTTTTACAATATATAATAGATAATAGATAATAGATGTTTAAAAATTAATTAAAATAATTTTTAAAATTATTATAAATTTATTTAAAACTTATCTTTTAAACCTTTTAAGATGTAAAATTATTTATTAAATTATATTTACAAGAAATACATTATTATTATTATTATTATTATTATTATTATTATTATTATTATTATTAAAAGGAGGCTAAAAGCCAAAATTAAATTACATTGCTAGTTTTAACTCTTGAGGGAGAGCTTTGCCGCCCTTGTGGTCCTACCCGGCTCGAGAGATTAGTCTCCGCAGTTGCGTGCGGAGGATACCCAGTTTAGACAAAAAAATTACATTGCACTAGTACACGAAACACATAAGAATTAACCATATTATATCGGTTTCTTATATAACAGGTGTAAAATGTGAACGCGGCAGCAATTTTGTAATTAATACGCGAGTTAGATAATTTAGGCGTATCATTTTACACCGGTTATTTAAATAACCTGTGTAAAATGTAAACGCGGTGGCAATTTTGTAATTAATTGGTGATATTTTCTAAATATTTTACACCGGTTGTTCATAAAAACAGTGTAAAAGTTTTAAAATTTAAATTTTATAACCTTTTACACCGGTTGTTGTTAAAAACCGGTGTGAAAAATTTGTTTTTTACCTTTTTATTCGCGGGACCGAGAAAACATTTCATTCTCCCTCTTCTTCCAGAAACCCTTACACTGTCGCTCTCACAACGAAGCACCTCCTCCATTCTCTCACTCTCACGAAGAACCACCACTACAATCTTCCTCCGACAACCATTCTTCCGTTCTCCTTCCCTGGTAAAGCTCCATTTCTCGTTTTCGTTCTTCTTCCTCTTTCTCTCGTTTTCGTTCGCATTCTCATTTCCGGTGCCGTTTTTGTCACAATTGAGGTTCTATACACCCTCCAACTGTAGTCACGGTCTTTTCCACCCCCATGTGAAATTTTTGTCTTATGCAAGGTTCGAACCCGGGACCTGGGGCTTAAGTAACCCGGAAGCACCTTGCCATCACCTTGAATTTACTAGTTAATTACTATGAGCTATATTTTCTGGTTGAAAGCTAATCTCCCACTCTATTATTATTAATACCCAATGATCATGCAATATTAACAGTCTTCTTCCTCACTAATACCCCAAATGATCATGCAAGGCAAATAGAAGAAAGAGCATTAAGCAACAATGGAATTGTTAAATTAATAACTGATTAGAAACAAATAGTTATCCTTGATCCGACATAATTAGCAAGTCTAATTATTCATAGAGTTCCGTTAACTTATTGTGGTACGTTTGCCTACAATTAATTAACTTATTAAAGGATGATCAAGCCTTATAGGATTAAACATGTTAAGAAAAATATAATCAACAGGATAATAGGAAACTCATAGAATTAACTAAACAAATATAAAAAAAATAGTAAAAGATCCCCCATCACCCCTAGTGATGGATTTAGCTACTCATGGTAAGTGAAAATAGCATACAATCACATGAATCATAAAAAAACCTATAATAGATAGAATTAGTCTAAACTAGGACACATTTTCGGTATGACGACGGTTCTTTAGCACGTTCTTCACTATCCTCCTAAACTCTGATGGCAAAATAGGCTTGGGCAAGAGCTCTAGAGGTTCTTCAGTCCAAAAGTATCAAAAAGTTCTTGAAAGGGGGCTAAGACTGCCTATTTATAGGCTTTGCAGCGCATTAGGTCAAACTGGCTTCAAATCTAGGCGATCCGGGACTAGGTAAGGCCGTATGTGCAGCCTGACAGCATTGGGTACAACCATACTGCCTTTGGTACGGCCGTACAAGACTTTTTCTTCAAAGCCAGGCTATACTGACCATGAGGTACGCCCCTACTACTGGGCGTGGTTAGATACAACCGTACTGAATGTATGTCAGGCCGTACTGAATGTCCAGAATCGCAAAAAATACTCAAATCTTGCCAATTTTAGCTCTGTTTACGCCTTTTTCACTCCAAGTGTTGTCTTTGTGAGAATTCTGCAAAATGGGATATAAATGAGTACTTTTATACTTTAAATGGCACAAAACTGAACGTGGCAAAAACACAAGAAAGGGGGGGTTTGAATTGGGTTTTAAAAAAAACTTTTTCGCAAATACAAATGTTTATGAAAAATAACTATTGAATGAACTGTGCAAGGAATAAAGAGTAGAGAGAAGAAAGAGACACAGAGATTTATACTAGTTCACTATCACCTGATAGCTACGTCTAGTCCCTTCACTCACTTGAAGGATTTCTCCACTATAATCAACTGATTACACTTGAGAGTATATTTACGCTAACCGGCTATACTCACAACTTCTTAGAACGACTCAAGATGCTTGAGCCTCTAAGGTATATAGCCCTTCTTGGGCTAAGTACAGATTCAAATAAGAGTTTTGAAACAATATAGAGATAACTCTCTTCAGAGAGGATTTACAATGAAAATACTTTTAGCACAAAATAACTTTCTTAAAGAAAGAATAAAGCGAGAAGTGCCTTGTTCAAAGATCTCAGAGACTTGGATGAATTCTTGATTGCTCACTGTCTCTTGATTGGGTAGTGTTTGAGAAGATAGATGTTGATGCTCTCACTACTCAGAAAAATATTCAAGTTGCTAGCTTGCATACAACTCTGTTGAAAATCGTTTGTTGTTCTCAATATATATTACTTCAGTGTATGAGGTAGGATATATAGCTAGGATTGAAAAAGTGCCGATATATAGCTAGGATTGAAAAAGTGCCGTTGTGACACAACGTCTCTTTTTGTCCGAGGTCAAAGCTTCAGATCCTGGAACTTTGGCTTTTGCAGGTTACGTCGCTTTCAAGACTGAGAAAAGCATTCTGAGTATTATACGCAATGTCAGTAACTTTGTCCTTAGTGAGCTTTTCAAAATATAGACACTTCAAGCACAAGTTTCCTTGATGATTTTATCCTTTGACATTCTTCTTGTCTAATGATACCTCGTATAACAATGTACTTCAATTTCACTATCAGAGCTCTTCGTTCAAAGACTTCACTGCTCACCGTAATCAAGTATTCTTCAATACAGAGTGAGAGGGCTATCACATAGCGATTCTTGTTGAAGCACAATAAGTCTTCATGGAGTGCACTTAGTGGAATATGTTGTATTGTTGACTTGCACTGCAGAGTTGACCAACCAGATTGTGACTATGCTCTAACAGAGCGTTGACCATCACAAGAGCGTTGACCAACCAGATTTGGAGTCTTCGAAAGAGCAGGTCACCAACAGATTTGACCGAGTCAAATCATGTCTTGCATCATATACCAGAGTGTTGACCAACAATGTATGTTGACTAACTCGAGGCGTTGACCAAACAGATTCTATGTGCCAAGAATCGAGCGAGGCCGGACTTTGATGAGTGAAGTTCAAGATTTCACTAAGTCTTCAAGCAAATTTCTCTGAGTATAAATACTTTACGCACACTTATAACCATGTTAGAGAATAAATTGTTCTCTTAATCTTTTGTTATCATCAAAACAATTAAGGGTTATTGTTTCGAATCCACTTGATTCCAACAATCTCCCCTTTTGATGATGACAAATACATATATTGATGAACAATTTTTCTTTATAAAAATATTTATTGAGATGATTTGGATGCTCCCCTGAATTAAGCATATATAAATATTTCTAAGTGTAACAGAGCATAAGATATTACAGCATATAAGATTCAGAGCATACAGAATATATTAATCGTAACACATAATGTATGCATGATGACACTTGGTTGATACACTAGGTTCATCAATTGCTTTATACTCTCTATATTCTCTCTATATTCTTCTCCCCTTTGTCATCGACAAAAAGGTTAAGACAGAAATAAAGAACATCACAGTCAAAGCAGTATAAAGAAAGATAAAGAGAAAACTTTAAGTGTCATAAATAAATTTCATTAGAAATAAAAAGCAGTGAGCAAATAAACAAAAACAAACTCAAAGGAAATCTATCAAAAGTGGAGAAAACTAAAGGTAAAAAGCCTAAGGTTTTCTAGGGCTTGTCCATCTTCTCCAAAACTTCTTTGTAGTAAAGTAGTCGAAGTCGAGCCTACGATCGATAGTTTTGAGTGTTGTTGAGAGGCTTCCATAAACCTGTTGAATTTGTTGCTATCATCCACAAGTTTGTCATACACTTCCTTCTGTATCACTCTTGATTGGCTTGTAGGCAGAGCTGGATGAGGATGGTTAAACAACCATTGCGATGAGGATCGGGAGGAGGTGTTCTGAGTTCTCTTGGAGGAGTAGGAGGAGGAGGAGGAGGAGGTTCAGGTTCAGGTTCCCAAACAACATTGACCTCTTCTCTTGGAGGAACTCTCCATTTCAGGGCAGCATGCCATCTCCTATTTCTTTCTTCTTGTTCTTGCCTGTGCTTGTCAAACCAAGTGTTCACAGACACCCAGTTCTCATACCGATCTTCTTCAGCAAGATCATTGACTACTTCATCAATTCTGTCTTCTCCAAGGAAACCCCAGAAACGAGATTCCCTGTATCTTGCAGCTTTGAAGTACTCAATGCTATCAATTAAATTTGGAAAAACGTTGGGCACAATTCTTGGTTCCCGAAGACCAGGCTCAGAGGGTCCAGGGGGTGCAGTGAGGAGAAGTGGCAGTGGCTCAATGATCTCTACATCAGAGTCAGATTCAGAAGAAAGATTCTGAACTGCTTCATGGGCCATATCAGCAGAGAGATCAATAGTATCATCCCCCACGGGTTCTGCAACAGATTCTGGTTCTCCTTGGAGAGGAGAATTTGGAGGAGAGAACAGTTGAGACATGAAGGGTACCATTATGGGAAGTCTGAAAGAGGAGTCAGGGAGAGGTTGCAAAATGCGAAGAGGTTGAGCTTCACACACAACCATATTGCCAGATTCAAGAGATGAAGACTCTTGAACCCTGGACTCAGATTCAGGTTCCTCAGAAATGGGCTCAGTCTCACAGGGTATGTTGAGGTCTGGTTGTTGGTGAGGGGGTGAAGCGGGTCTAGGTGGAGAAGCTGGTTTGGGTGGTGATTTAGGTGGTGAAGGTGTTTGGGTTTGTAGAGGAGATGATGGAGGTGTAGTTTCGGCTGAGGTATAGTGGAATTTGGGGGTAAAGAGGCTAAAGGTTCAATATAGGAATTTGAACCTGTGGTTGAGGTCTTTGTCTAGTCCTCAAGGGAGCAATATCATCTTCATCGGATGAAGAGGAGTCCGAGGGTAAAGTAGGCAAGGGCTTTTTGGTAGGTATATGTGGTTGTTTCTGTTGTGGTGCGGGTTTTGGAGTAGGTGTTGGTTTAGGTGCAGAAACAGATTGGGGTGTTGGATTGGGCAAGGGTTGTGGATTGAGGTTTGGCAGTTGTGGTGTAAGTGGGGGTGGATGAATAGGATTAATGGATCGAGATGGGGGGGGGTCAACAACAGGAGAAGCGGCAGAATGTAACCAGTTGATAAGTAGTATCAAATAAATCAACTACCTTATCAATTACCTTCTTCCTTTGCGGCAGGGCATCTCCAACCTTGTGTATCCTTTTCAAGGGTGGTTTCTGAGCAGGATCAACAGAGGTGGTCCTTGTTGTTGTAGTTGTGGTCCTTGTAGCAACCTCAGAGACATCAGAGGTGGGCTCAGCAGGAATAGCCACTCTAGGGTCAGAGGTAGGAGCACGAACTGGAGGTGCAAAGGTCTCACGCTGGACAAGGCCTGCAGCCAAGCTTGCTTCATGATACAGTCGTGTTTCCTCTAACCTTTCCCTTATCATTTGATCAATCTCCACTTTCTTCTCTTCTTGTTCCTCTGTAAGCATAGAGGGCATGCATGCAGGTCTTACTGGGAGAGTGAGCTGAGGGGGTTCTGAGGCAATGTGAATGCCTGTGCTTCGAGTGACCCTTCTGGTTGGTCCAGTAGAGACACCAGAGTCCACCACAATCTTCTTCCCCTTCTTCACAACTTTCTTCCTTGCTCCTTCTTCACCTTGCTGAATTGCAGCAATAGCCTTCTTGGAAAGGAGTCCCATTCTCCTTAGATTGTCAAGAGAGAATAGGAATCACCATCGCTTTCAGGGCAAGCCACCTTTCCAAGGTGTTGAGACTTTGAAGAAGATTTATAAGCCCTCGTTCTTCATGATTCTTGACAAACGACTTTCCATAAGGGATATTCACATTTTTCCCTTTTCTGGAGTACATTAAGTCTCTTCGCAGATGTTCAAAAATCATCTGTGGAAGGTTGATCTTAGCTTTGAGTTCATAATTCCACATTATGAACTTGTGGGTACTGCTGACAGTATCCACAGAGCCAGATTTTGGCACCAAGCAATTCATGATGATTCGAAAAGTGCTCAAACCTGTTCTTCATGTCCATGGCCTTGGTCCCTCCAGGCTTCTCATAGATAGTCTCATTTACAACATCCCAGCCACCAGCATCCTTTTCCCAACCAGGGGTTTCAACCGCTCCATCATTAGGGCAATGGGTGACCTCAGCAATTAGGTCCTGAGTGACCACAATGCGCCTGCCTTGAACATGACTTATAATGGTCTTATCTTTACTCCAAGCATAAGTCCAGAACTCCTTCACCAGATTCTCATAGACTGAGTTGGTCATGTAGAAGAAATCCATTATCCCCATGTCAATGAAGTCTGCTCTGAAGTCGTATCCTTCATTTGCCATATCCTCAAACCTTACTTCGTGTTCCACCAACACTTTGAGGTCAGAGGGTTGAAGATTTTCCAGCGTTACTCTACGCTCTTCTTCAGGAACTTGAACTTGCAGTTGTTGTTGTGGAGCAGCCATTGTTGAAATCGGAGAAACACAGTGCGAAGATGAAAGGGGTTTAGGGTTCAATGTGTAGACTTCTCTTTGAGAGATAGAGTGGGTAGTGGGTGATGTGAGTGAGTGAGTGGGTGAGTGGGTTATAAACGTGTTCGAGAAGTTTAAGCATTATGCGCCATTTTTCGAAATGAATTTTTGAAAATAAATTTGTCTTTTTCAAACGTGTAACTGTCAAAATTAAAGAGGCGCAGTAAAACTGTCATTGCGCAGTAAAAGCAATTATGATTCAGAAATAGCAAATGTCAATCACTAACGCATCAACCTGTCTCAGAGAGACACGAATACTTAAGATTCCCGAAGACAATATGTAATGAACATACGAACAGTTAATGAAAAGAATATAACAAGTTAAGATAATCAACAGATTTAACTACGACAGAGCCAACACACTCAAGCAGAGTCAACAAGTCAAACAGAATCAATTAGTCAAACAGAGTCAACTATCTTCACGCAGAGTCAACTTGTCAAACAGAGTCATCTATATTCAGATTAAACACCTATTCCTTTATAAGAAGGAAATTCAAGTTCTTTCTTATAAAGTTGAATCTATCTTCAGCAAGGGGTTTTGTAAAGATATCTGCCCATTGATGGTCAGTATCAATAAATTTAATTTCAAGAATCCCTTTCTGAACATAGTCTCTAATAAAATGATGTTTAATTTCAATATGTTTGGCTCGAGAATGCAAAATAGGGTTTTTAGTCAAGCATATAGCAGAAGTATTATCACAGTATATAGGGATTTTACTCTCTTTAATCTGATAGCCCTCAAGTTGATACTTCATCCAAAGTAGTTGTGAGCTACAACTTGCAACAGATATGTACTCAGCTTCTGCTGTTGATAGTGCAATTGTGCTTTGTCTTTTGCTGGACCAAGAGACAAGATTTGCTCCAAGAAATTGGCAGCCACCACTTGTGCTTTTCCTTTCAATTGCTCTCCAAAGAAAGTCGTGCATCACGTAAACCTACTAACTTGTGATCATCTGAGTTCTTATAAAGCAAAGCAAGATTAGTAGTTCCTTTAAGATACCTAAATATCCTTTTAACCGCAGTTAAGTGAGATTCTCTAGGATCAGATTGAAATCTTGCACATAAGCACACACTAAACATAATATCAGGCCTTGAGGCTGTAAGATAGAGGAGTGAACCAATCATACCTCTATATACCTTTTGGTCTACCTTTTTACTTGATTCATCTTTGCCAAGAGCACATGTTGGATGCATTGGTGTGCTCATAGGTTTGGTTTCCTCTAGCTTGAACTTCTTCAAATAGCTTCTTTCACATACTTAGTCGATGGATATAAGTTCCATCTTGACATTGTTTTATTTGAATGCCAAGGAAGAATTTTAGTTCTCCCATCATACTCATCTCAAATTCATTCTCGCATAAGCTTAGAGAATTCTTTGCAAAGAGACTCATTAGTACCACCAAAGATAATATCATCTACATAAATTTGAACTACAATGAAATGCTTTTTAGATGATTTTCTAAAGAGGTTGTATCCACTGTCCTCTTTCAAAACCATTTGACATTAAAAAGGAACTCAATCTGTCATACCAGGCTCTTGGAGCTTGTTTAAGACCATAAAGTGCCTTTTTAAGTTTGAAAACATGTTCAGAAACTTCAAGATCTTCAAAACCAGGTGGTTGTTTCACAAACACTTCCTCATTTATGAAACAATTTAAAAATGCACTTTTTACATCCATTTGGTACAAAGTAATGCCATGATGTGCAGCATAAGAGAGTAATATTCTAATAGCTTCAAGTCTAGCTATAGGAGCAAAGGTTTCAGTATAATCAATACCTTCCTCTTGTGAGTAACCTTGTGCAACAAGTCTAGCCTTGTTCCTTACCACTTTGCCATCTTCATCAAGTTTGTTTCTGAAAACCCACTTGGTTCCAATGGCTAACTTGTCCTCTGGAGGAGGCACAAGATTCCACACATCGTTCCTTTGAAATTGATTTAGCTCTTCTTGCATAGCAATGATCGAACCATCATCGATGGGGCTTCATCAATTGTTTTTGGCTCTATCTCGAGAGTAAGGCCAGGTCGAGTGTTCTCTCGCAGGATCTTGTTCGACTTTATCACTAGGTTCACCAATGATTTGGTCCTTTGGGTGATGGGGTTTGAACTTCCACCGATATGATTATTTCCTTATCACCGTAATCAGCACCAGAGACTTCACCAGAGATCACACCAGTAAACATCACCAGAGTCAAAGACTTGTGATATCAACTCTTGTTTCCTTGTTTATCTGTAAATCTGCAAAAACTTCATCTAGCTCGACGTATCATTGTCGGGCTTTTTATCATCAAATCTTACATGCATAGATTCATCAACAACTAATGTTTCTTTGTTGTATATTCTGTATGCTTTAGAGCGTTCAGAATATCCCAAAAAGATAGCTCTATGTGATTTAGAGTCAAATTTTCCTAGACTGTCCTTTGTATTGAGAACAAAGCAGTCACACCCAAATTGATGAAAATATGAAATGTCGGGTTTTCTTCCTTTCCACAATTCATAAGGAGTCTTATTCAAGATAGGTCTAATATAGATTCTATTTTGAATGTAACATGCAGTGTTTACCGCTTCGCCAAAAGTACTTAGCAATATTTGTTTCGTGAATCATGGTTACTGCCATTTCTTGCAAAGATCTATTTTTCCTTTCTACAACACCATTTTGTTGTGGTGTTCTAGGGATGAAAAGTTATGAAAAATACCATTTTCTTCACGAAGTTTTGAAAGGATTCATTTTCAAATTCACCACCATGATCACTTCTAATAGTAGTAATACAAAAACCTTTTTCATTTTGCACTTGTTTGCGAATCTGAAACACTTGTAAAGACTCATCCTTGTGGGTTAAGAATTTTACCCATGTCCATCTAGTATAGTCATCGACAATGACTAGACCATATTTCTTTCCAGACAGAGGCGATTCTGGTTGGTCCAAATAAATCTAAATGTAAAAGCTAAAGGGGCCTTGAGGTGGAAACAATATTTTTGGAATTAAAAGAAGATTTCGTTTGTTTCCCTTTTTGACATGCTTCACAAAGAGCATCAGATTTGTACTTGAGATTTGGTAAGCCTTTAACAAGTCCTTTCTTGGTAAGCTTTGAGATTAACCTCAAGCTAGCATGACCAAGTCTCTTGTGCCAGATCCATTGCTCTTCATCAATTGACAAAAAGCATTTTACATTTTGATCACCAACTCGTAAAGTTTGATTTTATAAATATTGTTCTTTCTCTTTGCTCTAAAGAAAATGGATCCATCCTTTTTGCTTTTGCCTATACATTCATTATTGTAAAAGGCAACATCATAACCACTATCGCATAATTGACTTATACTCGATGAAGTTATGGTTCGGCCAGAACCAATAAAACATTATGAGTAGAGGGTAGAAATTTCTCACCAATTCTTCCACAACCAATGATTTTACCTTTTTGGTTTCCTCCAAAACCAACATTTCCACCTTCTTTAAGTTGAAGATCTTGGAACATACGCCTTTCTCCGTCATGTGTCGTGAGCACCACTGTCTAAGAACCAGGACTGGTGTCTTAACTCTGTTGCTAAGCAAATCTGCAACATAGACAATCTTGTCCTTAGGTACCAAATCTTTTTGGGTCCTCTTTTGTTAGTTCTAGAAGGAGACTTGTCCTTCTCATTTTTCAGTTCATAACATGCACTTCTAATGTGTCCCTTCCGATTGCAGAAAGTACAAAGCAAACAGTCACTATGATTATTAGTATCCTTGGTTTCCAGATGTATATTTTGAAAGGTGGGTTCTTCTGGTTTGTAACCAAGACCCTTTTTACCATTTTGGCTTACGCCCCAAATCATAGATGCTTGTTTACTACGTGTGACACATTCAGCAAGAAATTTTTGAAATCCCTCTTCATATTTTGAAGAGTTGCATTCTACTGATTCCTTACTGCTGGAACTGTTACTCACCAATCGGTGGTTTTAGTTTTGAGTTTTTCATTCTCCTCAGTGAGTATTTGAAATTGTTTTTGAAGATTTGAAAATCTCTTTTTCAAGGATTTATACTCATTGTTGAGTTTGGAAGACTCGTCTAACAGTTCATCAAAGGCTAATTGAATATTAGAAGAAATGTTAGAATCTACCTCTTCTTGTTCTTCTTCTTCACTGTCTGACTCTATATTGGCCATAAGAGCCATGTTGGCCTGTTCTTCATCATCATCATCAGATGATGACTCAGAATCATCCCATGTAGCCATGTAACTCTTCTTCTTCTTACCCTTAAAGCCACCTTTCCTTGATTTCTCAAGTTGTGGACATTCGACTTGTAGTGGCGGGTTTCTTGCATTCATAGCAAGTAACTTGGCTTTTGTCCTCAAGTCCTTCTTTTCTTTTGAGTCGTGTTTTTCCCTTGAGTCCTTCTTAGGGAACTTTCTTCTAAACCTTCCTTTGCTTTTCATCATGCGTTGAATCTTCCTTGATATTAAGGAAATTTCATCGTCAGTATCTTGACTACTCTCTTCAGATGAATCTTTGTCAGTGTCAAGTTCAGCTTGGAGAGCTTTAGAAGTAGATGCTTTGTGTGAGGATTTTAAAGCAATGGTCTTAGTTTTCTTGGGAGGTTCTTCTTCATCAAGCTCAAGCTCGTGAGCTCTTAGTGAACTCAAAAGATCTTCAAGTCGTAATTCATTCAAGTCCTTGGCTTCTTGAATAGCCGTGACTTTGGGTCTCCATCTCTTTGGCAGACTTCTCAAGATTTTCTTAACATGGTCAGCAATAGTATAGCTTTTCTTGAGAACCTTCAAGCCATGAACTAATGTTTGAAATCTTCCAAACATAGTTTCGATGCTTTCATCCTCTTCCATCTTGAAGAGTTCATATTGTCTAACCAAGATATTAGCCTTGGTTTCTTGTACTTGGTAAGTACCCTCATAGGCTAAAGCCGTGAGTCTCAAATTTCTTTAGCGATCTTTGTTATTACCACATTTCTCAAACTCTTTTTCGTGAGATAGCACATACAAGAAAGTATCTTGCTTTTTGGTGCAAGGTATATTCCTTTTATGATCATCACCCAAGACTCCTAGGAATAGGATTTCTTTTGGAGTCAATCGTTCTGTGTCTTGTTTTGAACCATATCCCAAAGTTCAAACTGCTGAGATTCGAAAAAGTTTTTCACTTTATCTTTCCGCTAGTCATAGTTAGATCCAGTGAACAAAGGGGGACGGTTAACGTGACCACCGGGTTCGTTGCTTGCCATAGGATAGTATAGGATCTTTTCCTCTCACACTGTTAAGTGCTCAACCAAGAGGCCGAGCTCGATACCAATTGAGCGTGGCAAAAACACAAGAAAGGGGGGTTTGAATTGGGTTTTAAAAAACTTTTCGCAAATACAAATGTTTATGAAAAATAACTATTGAATGAACTGCAAGGAATAAAGAGTAGAGAGAAGAAAGAGACACAGAGATTTATACTAGTTCACTATCACCCGATAGCTACGTCTAGTCCCTTCACTCACTTGAAGGATTTCTCCACTATAATCAATCGATTACACTTGAGAGTATATTTACGCTAACTGGCTATACTCACAACTTCTTAGAAACGACTTCGGTCTGATTGAGCCTCTAAGGTATACTGACCACTTCTTGGGCTAAGTACAGATTCAAATAAGAGTTTTGAAACAATATAGAGATAACTCTCTTCAGAGAGGATTTACAATGAAAATACTTTTAGCACAAAATAACTTTCTTAAAGAAAGAATAAAACAGTAAGTGCCTTGTTCAAAGATCTCAGAGACTTGGATGAATTCTTGATTGCTCACTGTCTCTTGATTGGGTAGTGTTTGAGAAGATAGATGTTGATGCTCTCACTACTCAGAAAAATATTCAAGTTGCTAGCTTGCGTACAACTCTGTTGAAAATCGTTTGTTGTTCTCAATATATATTACTTCAGTGTATGAGGTAGGATATATAGCTAGGATTGAAAAAGTGCCGATATATAGCTAGGATTGAAAAAGTGCCGTTGTGACACAACGTCTCTTTTTGTCCGAGGTCAAAGCTTCAGATCCTGGAACTTTGGCTTTTGCAGGTTACGTCGCTTTCAAGACTGAGAAAAGCATTCTGAGTATTATACGCAATGTCAGTAACTTTGTCCTTAGTGAGCTTTTCAAAATATAGACACTTCAAGCACAAGTTTCCTTGATGATTTTATCCTTTGACATTCTTCTTGTCTAATGATACCTCGTATAACAATGTACTTCAATTTCACTATCAGAGCTCTTCGTTCAAAGACTTCACTGCTCACCGTAATCAAGTATTCTTCAATACAGAGTGAGAGGGCTATCACATAGCGCATTCTTGTCAAAGCTCAATATGTTTTCATGGAGTGCACTTAGTGGAACCTGTTGTATTGTTGACTTGCACCAGAGAGTTGACCAACCAGATTGTGACTATGCTCTAACAGAGCGTTGACCATCACAAGAGCGTTGACCAACCAGATTTGGAGTCTTGAAAGAAGCGAGTCACCAACAGATTTGACCGAGTCAAATCATGTCTTGCATCATATACCAGAGTGTTGACCAACAACAGAATGTTGACTAACTCCAGAGCGTTGACCAAACAGATTCTATGTGCCAAGAATCAGAGCCAGAGCCGGACTTTGATGAGTGAAGTTCAAGATTTTACTAAGTCTTCTGAAGCAAATTTCTCTGAGTATAAATACTTTCTGCACACTTATAACCATGTTAGAGAATAAATTGTTCTCTTAATCTTTTGTTATCATCAAAACAATTAAGGGTTATTGTTTCTGAATCCACTTGATTCCAACAAAAACAACATGATTTAGTACTCAAAACATACCATAAAAGTAGACAAAATTGGGGTTTATCACCCTCAATGGTTTAAGTCTCGCGCCTTAAGCCAGGGGATACCTAGAAGACTTAGCTAACCTGACCATCACTCAACATTATCAAGGTTAGTGAGAGCGTGAGACAATGAAGTAATCACCTTCATGCTGCTTTTCTTCAAAAGACTGAACGTGACCTCCTAGTCAGTTTCCTAGAGCACTAGAATGGTACAACATGCATATGGACTAGTAATAAATTAGGCTTGCATAGTCGTGTGACGTGATGTGCTTGTTTACGCTAGTTATGACATGAGATATGTGTTTTCGTTGATACGTCATGATATGTATATGTATTGTATGTATACTATTGTTTGTGTATGTGCATTCATCTATTTCCATCACATATCAAACAATGCTGCTGCGACGTACTCAACCCTTTTGTGTTTTCGTGTGCTTGTGTTTCTCTTGATGAGTGCAGGTACGTCCAATGTCAAAGCTGAGACTTGATGAAGAGTTTTAGCTCGAGTTGTTTTATGTCTTTCATTTCATAAACTTTTATTTAGTTTTGATTTTATAAATGGGCTTGGGTTACAGGCTCTGATATTATGCGACATCGGGGAATTATTTTTTAGGTTTAATGGCATTTCATTAAACCATTCACATGTATTGAAGTTAAGACTTTTATTTTCGAAAATTTGAAATGAATTGAAGTAAAAATGTGATTCTCTTAACTTATGTGAAGCGAATTTTGTAAAACCTAGACTTATATTTCCGCAAACAAGAGGTTTTCACGATAACATCAATTGTATAGTGCATGACATATATGTCAATTTCGAAAATGGGGTTAAGGGTGTCACACCTCTCCTAGAGCACTTAAGGGGAATCCATCCTTATTTAGGACAGTCTGCTAAATATCATGTGCAAGTCTTTCCACACAAAAAACAAAGATGTAAAGGGACGGTACAATGGGTCCTCTTGTCTTATGCCTCTAGAAGTTTTAAATTTCTCAGATTTTCCCCCATTGAAGAGTACCTGCATAGTGCTAGCAGAAATGCAACACTCAATGATTTTAATAAAATTAGTGTCAAACCCGATGGCATGGAAAATGTCCAAGATGAAGTCCCATCTAAGCCCATCAAAGGCCTTTCCAAGATCAACCTTAATGGTAATTGCAGACTTCTTGTCCTTCATATTCCTCATGTTGTGGAACACCTCTTGGGCAACAATTTTATTTTCAGGTACTTATCTCTCAGGGATGAAACTACATTGCTCATATCCAACCAGAAAACTGATGTGCGTACGAAATCTTGTAGCAATGATCTTTGTAGTAGCTTTGTATATCAAGTTACAAAGACTTATAGGTCTAAACTGCTCCAAATTAGCGGGTGAAAAGATCTTCAGAATCAAGATAAGGAGTGTTTTATGAATGTCAACAATGTAGTGAGGGTTCCTGAAGAAATTCTTAATCAGATCATAGACTTTCCCCACAATGAGAATGGAAGAGGAAAAAGTGCAAACCATCACGTCCAAGAGCTTTGAAGGCACCCATCTCAAAGAAAACTCCCATGATCTCCTCATTATGAGGTATGGCTTTAATCTCTCTAAGATTTTCAAAATGAAGCTTAGGGAAAAAATTTGAATATGGCAAGAGGGATTGCCTTCTTCACGAGTGTAGAGATCCTTCAAGTACTCCACATTCATATTTCTTAGAACATTTCAATCCATGATCAGACTACCATCATCATCATCATGTAGTGCTTCAAGCCAATTCCTCAAGGCACCTTACCTGAGTTAACACTACTAGCACAAATGATATATTGGGACAAGGGTATGGAGCCATTGTAGAAGGATCTAGTAGATCGGGTCAAGAAACAAGAGGAAGAGGTGACGTCGTTTCTCAACCCTATGGTTTCATGTTCAGTTTTGCTCCCGAACTCAAAATGAATGAGTGGTGTGTATTTGTTTAGGGCGATGTCTACCGTGTACAAGCCAGTTAGGTTGTGCACGGTGCAAAATGTTTTTTTACCATTGGATAATAAGGTCTCACCAGATCTAGTCTAAGCCCATCACACTGGATTGTCCTTGGTTCATCTTCTCCACTCACACAGCTGCGTGCCCAGATCATACTACTCCATTGTTGCCCACAAAAAACCAACATCACTTCCTTCTCAGTGTGTGGACCACCATTAACCGCACAAATTAAAAGAACACCATTAAGCCAAAAACAAAACAAGAACTCAGGACATAAACAAAAGTAAGAGACGAGAAGAAAAACCATTATACAGTGAAAAAAATAAAGAAGGAAATGAGGGAGGAGAAAGCCATAATTTTCTCATCCCCAAAAACTACAGAAAAGAAAAATAAAATGAAAAGCTACCTTTCCCGGTGCAAAATTACACAGTTTATGAAGATGAAAAGAGAAGTAAGTCAAAATCAGCCAAGAAAATTTAACTGGTGAGCTTCTGAGAGATTTGTCTCCCTTTGGGTCTTATGGGTATGCTTTTATTGTCCATTACTTTATCTGAGTGTTGTTTCCTTTAGGAGCTTAATGGGTTTTTGGAAATGACAGCAACCATTGCAAAATGTGCGAACTTTTCCTCATATTTCCTCCCTCATATCGCAAAACGTTAAAATCTGATGTTTATCCGTGTGAGCTTAGTGCAGATCTGGTAAGTGGTGAGCCTTTGGATTTGGGTTTTGGTTTTGGTTTTGGTGAATCTTTGGGGAATTTTATCTTAAATGAATCTTTAGAGGGATCCATTCATTGCTCAATATGCACAGATCTCTGAATGCTCCTCCATGGCCATGGATGCTATAGTTGACGCCTCATCACCACCCACATCCGCCACAAGCGGCAAATCACAGTTCTCCTCTACTTTATTCTTCCTCTATCTTTCTCTCTCCCTTGAAAATTTTATCTTTCTCAGTGTGCAGCGGCGCCGGTTAACACCACGCCATCGTGCACGTATGTGGGTTGGAAAGGGGTGACGATGAGGTGTATTCGGTCCACCATTATATCCGTGAATCAACTTAATCAAGTGCTCAAAAAAACTTGTGTACCATGCACAACTTAAGTGGCTTGTGCACGGTAGAAATCACCATTGTTAGTCAAATGCGATCTAAGTTTAAGTGAAGTGTTGTTAGTTCACTTGTGCATTGCATACTCTGACTTTGGGTCGTCTTGGGCCAGTCTAGTTTACTATGGTGTAATTGTTTGGAGCCTTTGCCCAATGATCAATACAAGCATTACACTTCAGACCAAAAAGAAAAGACACGGTCAAATAAATAATGGAAAAAAATTATATTATGTGAAAGATAATTTTTAAAGTTAGTAGTTTCCAGTATTTACTATATCGGTTTTTCTAACGTGTGCAGCCTTGCACACAATAAAGATAATTAATTATCTATTTTTTTCTTATTAATTACTTCTTTTCCTATTTATTTTATAGATTCACCTTCATGTAATCTCTACATACCCACAAAATAGAAAATTAGATAATTAATAACAAAAAAATTCATAAAATTAATCATCCTTATCGTGTGCAAGGTTGCACATGTTAGAAAAACTCTTACTATATATTAATTATTTTTTTATATTATGCCATGTAAAAACTATATTTTGAAATGCTCTCTTCGTCTCATAATAAGTGTTGTCCTAGGTTTTTTCAAAAAGATTAAGAAAAAGATATAAATGAATAAAACGGTATAACAATTATACAAAATCATCCTTATTAACCATTGAATATTAACCATTGTCTTATCTCTATGTTTTGAAATTTGGTGTGGCCGCAACTAACATTGTTTTTGTGAATACATGCCTTGACAGGATGGTTTTGATGATTGACAAAAGGGAGCTTTACAAATAGTCAACCGTGCAAAAAGTGGAAAAGAATACCAAGACGCGTATCAAGAATGATAGTTTTTCAAGTCTTTGGGTTCTGGGTATTTATTTATCTTTATTAAGACAATTTGTAAGTAGTAATAAAAAGCTCTCAATTAAAATTAAATCACACACGCACAAAATATTTTGACATGCATATCTCGTGTCGGATGTCGAGCTGAGGAAGTCGGATGTCGAGCTGAGGAGGAAGTCGCGTGTCGAGCTGATGAGGTCTTGTACCGAGGTCGTGTGTCGAGCTTATGAGGTCGCGTGATGAGCTCTTGTCGCGTACCGAGGTCGCGTGCCGAGCTATGAGAACCGAGCTGATGAGGAGGTCGTATGCCGAGCTGTGTTCCGAGGTCGTGTGCCAAGGTCTTTTGCCGAGCTGTTCAGAGGTCGTATTTCGAGCTGTGTCGAGGTCGTCTGTCGAGCTGTCTTCAGAGGTCGTATGCCGAGCCGTCTCCGTGTTTTCAATTCTTTCATGTTCAACGCAACGGACAAATTCCAACGGACAGATCCCTGCCGCAACGGGCAAATCCTCAACTGACAAATGTTATTAAAGGAACGCTCCTCCATTGCCTATATAAACACAGCTCGTGAGCTTTGTTTTAATATACAACAACGCAGTGCTTAATTTTTGTGCCAAAAACTCTGTCAAATATTTTTCATCACTCACACTTATTTGAGCACAATTTTCTGAGAGCCTTTTATTCTACATAATTTGAGTTGTATTATTTGAGCTTCAATTTGTTATATCTGCACTATTGAGTGTATCTTTCTCGTCTCATTTTATTTGTGAAAATCATTTATTTTTGGGTAGGAATCCCAAGGTGTTCATAGAGAGGTGATATCTCTTGAACGTATTGCTCTGGTATAGAGTTGTAAAGGTTTCTAGCTGAACCTGATTTAAAAGCTAGTGATTTAGTGAAAATCCCATAGTGGTTTGCTTTGGGGGACGGGGCGTAGGCCACAGGCTGTTAAGTGGCCGAACCTGGATAATTTGTTGTGTGCTTTTTTACTCCTTATCTCTCTACTTTTCAGTCAATTAAATTTCTGTACTTTATTTTATTGTTATTTATATCTTACTATTTACTTTATTTTTAACTCGTTTGCAATTTATTCTTCAAGTAATTTATCTATTTCACATTAATATTTCCGCAACTCATAATTAGCACTTATTTCTCCAAAAGTTTTTGAAAGCACCGTTCACACACAATTCACCCCCCTCTTGTGTTTGGAGTCACTTGTCAACAGTTTTGAAGGAAAAAGTACTAGTGCGACTGAGATGGTGCAAAAGGCATGGCTGAAAGTTGCTGAGTACAAATCAATGTTAAACCACTCGTGTAGTGGAAGTTCCTCTTCCTACTTATTCCTTTACACTATGTTTGGTATCCAAGAAAGTGGGGGAAAAGAAACCTATGGGATAGAAAGTTTATTGGATTCTGAGCCAACCCTCGTTTGGTTCTCTTATTGAAGGGAAGAAAAGATCGATTTTGGTAGGCCCATGTCCAAAATCCTTTTTACGTGAATTGGAAAGAAAACCGCAGGGAAAGCTTCTTTTTGGGTAAAAAGTCATAAAACCCCATGCTTTGGGTGACGTATAATTGGCTTATTATTCATGCATGGTTCTAACTTTTATTGACTTATTATTCAGTCACATAAAAAAAACTTCTATTGGTTTATGAAGTGTATAGACATAGTTTCACGTGTAGTACCAAATACATAGTGTTTTTTTTTCCTTTCATTTGCTTCTCTCTCAATCTTTGTTTCTTTATGTGTTTTTTATTTTTAATAATACCGCCTATTTGTCCTGTTTTTCTAATTTGCTTCCCTTAAGAATTAATTAATAATATATATATATATATATATTTGTATTTGTATATTTGTATTTATATTTATATATTAATATTTAAGTATAATTGTATTTATATATTAATATAAATAAATACATCTCATTTTTGCAAAAGGGTATTTATGTAATTCACTAAATATAATTTATGTAATTTTTCCTCTCACTTTCTAATCCACTTTCACTCCTACCAAACAACCACAAAATCATCTCATTTTCTACTCACTTTGTACCCACTTTCATTCCTTCAACTTTCTTTCCTTTTACATTCTTTTACTATCCAAACAAACCATTAGCGCTGGGAGTAGATCGACACCGCCTCCATGTTTATGGTATATAAGGTTAATGTTGATGCCTCTGGCCTAATCAATGATAAGTGGGGTATTGGTGTTGTTATTCGTGATGTTGATACATGTCTATTAGGTGCAGTAATTGTTGGAACCTAAACGATTGAGAAGTTTAGACCCTCATTAATTTTGATGATAACAAAATATTCACAAGAGAACAATTTACGTTCTAACAATTCTTGAAGTGTGCAGATACTAATATTACATATATTTCTAAGCCACTTAAACAAGAAGGAAGAAAAATTTGATTACTGGAAAGATAAGATGAAAGCATTCCTTGAGGCACAAAATCTTGATTTGTGGGATATAGTTGAAAGTGGATACATTTCTCCCGCTAATGCCCTTGGTGTTGCAATACCTTGGGAAAACTGGACTGATGATCAGAAAAAGAGATATCAAACCAATCAGAAGGCTAGATTTAGTCTCATCTGTGCTATGACAGAAAGAGAATATGATAAATGTGGTAAGTTTGATCTTTGCCAAAGAAATGCAGGATTCTCTTGTTTTGTCTTATGAGGTTACGCCAAGTAAGAAAAACAAAGGCTAGCATGATGGTTCGCCAGTATGAGCTATTCAAAATGGAAGGTGGAGAAAACATTGAAACTATGTTTGGAAGGTTCCAAACACTTGTTCATGGGTTGCAGGCCCTTGGAAAAAGTTATACTACACCTGACCATGTGAGAAAGATCTTGAGAAGTTTGACTAAGCAGTGGAGACCCAAAGTCACTGCTATTCAAGAAGCAAAAGATCTAAATGTCCTTCGGCTTGAAGATCTTATGAGTTCTTTGAAAGCTCATGAACTTGAGCTAAATGAAGAAGAACCTACCAAGAAGAGTAAGTCTATTGCTTTAAGAGTTAATCAACATAAACCTAGTACTTCTAAAGCTTTTCAGGCTGAAGAAGAAGAATCAGATGATGAAGCTTCAGAAGGAGATTATGATGAATCAGATGATGAGCTAGTTTTCATATCTAAGAAGATCCAGAGAATGTGGAAAAAAAGAAACTTTAGAAGGAGGTTTCAGAAGAAAGATACAAAGGACAAGAAGGAAATCAAAGACAAGGACAAAGCCCAAGTCATTTGCTATGAACGTAAGAAACCTGGACATTTCAAGTCCGAGTGTCCTAATCTTAAGGAAAAGTCCACAAGAAGCTCCTTCAAGAAAAAGAAGAAAGGTCTCATGGCAACATGGGAAGATCTTGACTTATCCTCCTCTGAGGAAGATAAAGAAGAAGAAGCTCACATTGCCCTTATGGCGGTTAATCGATCTTGATTCAGAAGAAGAAGTTGAAGAGGTAATAATATATGACTCTTATTCTGAACTTCAACTTGCATTTGATGATCTGTTAAAGGATTCTGCCACTCTCTCTATTGAGTATAAGAATTTGAAAAAGAAAATTTCAAAACTAACACAAGATTTTCATTCTTTACACAATGAAAACTCTGTACTCAATGAAGAGAACCAGAAGCTGAAAACTGAAAGTCAGCGTCTGGTGGATAACCAGCGTCTGGAAGCCAACAAGCAACCAGAAGCTGAGAGCTCTCAAGTTAAAAGCTCTGTAGTTATAGGCAATCCTAACTGCAAATCAAATGACTATGAACATGCATTTCAAAAGTTTCTTGCAGAGAGTGTAACTCGAAGCAAGCAAGCTTCTATGATTTGGGGTGTCAGTAAAACGACAACTCATGGTCCTGGTTATATTCTAGATAAACCTACTTTAGAAAATGATTCAACATCTGATAACACCAATGATCATAGTGAATGCTTGCATTGTACTTACTGCAATAAATCTGGTCATTTGAAAAGTGCGTGTACTGTGTTTACAACTAAGAAGGACAAGTATCCTTCAAGAACTAACAAGAAAGGACCCAAAAAGATATGGGTACCTAAAGATAAAATAGTCTATGTTGCAGACTTGCTTAGCAACAAAGTCAACACACCTATCTTGGTACTTAGACAGTGGATGCTCGCGTCACATGACGGGAGAAAAGCATATGTTCCAAGAACTAAGACCTAGAGAAGTTGGATTCGTTGGTTTCGGAGGAAACCAGAAAGGTAAAATAGTTGGAATTGGTTGCATAGGTAAAGGCTCTCTTCCTTCTATTGATAATGTTTTATATGTTGAAGGACTGAAACACAATCTATTGAGCATAAGTCAATTATGTGACAATGGTTATAATGTTGTCTTTACAGAAAATGGATGTTCAGTAAAAAGCAAAAATGATGGATCTATATTCTTTACAGCAAAGAGGAAACAAAACATTTATAAAGTTGATCTTTCTGAACTTGCAAAACAAGATGTCAAGTGTCTTATGTCTGTTGAAGATGAGCAATGGATTTGGCACAAAAGATTGGGTCATGCCAATTTGAGGTTAATCTCAAAATTAAACAAGCACAATCTTGTTAGAGGCTTACCAAATCTTAAGTTCCAACTGATGCCCTCGTGAGGCTTGTCAAAGAGGAAAACAAGTTAAAACTTTCTTTCATTTAAAAATGTTGTTTCGACCTCTAGACCACTTGAACTTTTACATCTTGATCTTTTGGTCCCCAAGGACAACCTCTTTAATCGAAAGAAATATGGATTAGTCATTGTTGATGATTTTACTAGATGGACATGGGTTAAATTCCTTGCCCACAAGGATGAGTCTTTTAAGGTATTTACTGTTTTCTGCAAATCAGTTCAAAATGAAAAAGGCATCTGTATTTCTTCTATTAGAAGTGATCATGGGGGAGAATTTGAAAATGAAAGCTTTCAAAAATTTTGTGAAGAAAATGGCATCTCCCACAATTTCTCCTCTCCTAGAACACCTCAACAAAATGGTGTTGTAGAAAGGAAAAATAGGTCCCTCCAGGAAATGGCCAGGACCATGATCAATGAAGTCGATATTGCGAAACATTTTGAAGCGATAAAGAACACAACTTGTTATATTCAAAATAGAATTCTTATAAGACCTATTTTGAATAAGACTCTTATGAATTGTGGAAAGGTAGAAAACCAAACATTTCTTACTTTCATCCTTTTGGTTGTAGTTGTTATATTTTGAATACTAAAGATCAGCTTGGTAAGTTTGATTCCAAGGCTGACAAAGGAATCTTTTTGGGATACTCTGAAAGGTCTAAAGCTTTTAGAATATACAACAAAGAAACTTTGACAGTTGAAGAGTCCATTCATGTCAAGTTTGATGATAAGAAGCCTGACACTGCTATGTCAGAGCTAGATGAGTTATTTTCAGAATTAAACCTCGGTGACAAGTCAGACGGTGAACGTGCATCTTCATCATCCGGTGGTGACCAGACGAAGAATCCTACTCAAGCAGAAGCTGAAGCAAGAAAAACTGGAAGTACATAACTAATCATCTAAAAGATCAAATCATAGGAGAACCTGGTGATAAAGTACGAACCAGATCCTCTTTCAAGGAGCATGCTGATTTTGCACTTCTTTCAGAAATGGAACCTAAGACGATTGATCAAGCTTTGGAAGATGAAGGGTGGATTCTAGCAATGCAAGATGAGCTAAATCAGTTCCAAAGAAATGATGTATGGAAGCTAGTCACTCCACCAGAAGATAAGCAAGCTATTGGTACTAAATGGGTATTTAGAAATAAGCTTGATGAAGATGGTAAAGTTGTGAGAAATAAAGCAAGGTTAGTTGCTCAAGGTTACTCACAAGAAAAAGGTATTGATTTCACTGAAACTTTTGCACCTGTTGCAAGACTAGAAGCTATTCGCATTTTACTTTCATTTGCAGCACATCATGGGATAACACTATATCAAATGGATGTGAAAAGTGCTTTTCTAAATGGTTTTATAACTGAGGAAGTTTATGTTAAACAACCTCCTGGTTTTGAAGATATTGAATTTCCAGAACATGTTTTTAAACTTAAAAAGGCTCTATATGGTCTTAAGCAAGCTCCCAGAGCATGGTATGATAAACTAAGTTCTTTTTAATGGAAAATGGATTTACAAGAGGTTTAGTTGACACTACTCTTTTCAGAAAATCTTCTAACAAGCATTTCATACTTGTTCAAATCTATGTTGATGATATCATTTTTGGATCCACTAATGAAAGCCTTTGCAAAGAATTTTCTAAGCTTATGCAGGTTGAATTTGAGATGAGCATAACGGGAGAATTAAAGTTTTTCCTTGGAATACAAATCAAGCAATGCAGTGATGGTATCTATATACATCAAAGCAAATATATCAAATAATTATTAAAGAAATTCAAGATACTGGATTGCAAGCCTATGTGTACACCTATGCATCCTACCTGCACTCTTAGTAAAGATGAAATTGGTATGAAGGTAGATCAGAAAATGTACAGAGGTATGATTGGATCTCTACTTTATCTTACGGCTTCAAGACCTGACATTATGTTCAGCGTCTGCCTGTGTGCTAGATTTCAATCAGATCCTAAAGAATCACACCTGAGTGCTGTTAAAAGAATATTCAGATATTTGCAAGGAACTACTAATCTTGGTATGCTTTATAAGAAATCAAAAGATTACAAATTAGTAGGTTTCTGTGATGCTGACTTTGCTGGAGACCGAATTGAAAGAAAAAGCACAAGTGGAGGCTGTCAGTTCCTTGGAGCTAATCTTGTGTCTTGGTCAAGCAAAAGACAAAGCACTATCGCACTCTCAATGCAGGTTTAATACATCTCAAGAAAGAAGTTGCGCTTCTCAACTTCTGTGGATGAGTATCAACTTGAAGACTACTTGATAAAAGAGAGTAACATTCCTATCTTCTGTGACAATACTTCTGCAATCTGTCTTACTAAAAATCCCATATTGCATTCACGAGCCAAGCACATTGAGATTAAACATCATTTTATAAGAGACTATGTTCAGAAGGGTATTCTAGAAATAAAATTTGTAGACACTGATCATCAGTGGGCTGACATATTTACAAAACCCCTTGCTGAAGATAGATTCAATTTTATAAGAAGAAATTTAAACTTTCATCTTATAGAAGAATGATTAATCTCAGCGTCTGAAAATAAACAAAATCTCAGCATCTGATATGACATAAGCATGTATGTGTATAAGCATCTTATTTGTCATATGCATCATAACTCATCGTCTGGTGAATCGGTTGCGTGCGTCCGAGCACACCCACACGTGTCACACATGTTAAGGACTTAAGCGTCTCATCATATCTACTGAGTCATAATTGTTTATGTCTTTCGATAAAATCTTTTTCTTGATTTTACTTTTCTTTTGGGGTCTGCATTTAATGAAAAGGCAAATCTTTATTATCTTTTCTTTTTGATTTAATTTTTATGTGGAAATATGAAGCGATATTTTGAAAAAAGGACTGTACCATTCTCTATTAACTTTCCCACTACTCCACATTTTTCGCTCCATCACTTCACTCTGCGTTTTTCTGCAAAACCGTGCTCTTTCTCTCTCTCTCTCTCTCTCTCTGTGTTTTCGAACCCTAAAACCTCCATCACCTTCTCTTCAATTGCTACAATGGCCGACAGAAAGGTTGGACAATACACTGCTGCCTTCGATGTCTTCTCTGAGGCAAAACTTCTGAATGAGAACCGGGTTGATTTCGAGAACTTCAAGCTATACGGTTTTGATTTTGAGGAAGGTCTTGAGAAACTGGGCTGGAAAAACTACTTCATCTGGGAACCAGTTGACGTACTGAGCTACGCTATTAAGGAATTCTGGGGAAGTGCATACTTACTTCCGGAAATCATAGAAGGTCACATCGAGGATTCAAACTACGCTTCACTATCAACTCTATTGCTCGCATAATCAAGTGTCCGTGTGAAGGAATAGTTACCATGCAAACTGGGCTGATGCTTACAGAGGACTTGAAAAAGTCAATGAAGCTCTGTTTGAGAACTACCGTGAACTGAAGAAGAAGAACATCACTCCCACGGCTAAAGACTTGAAAAGCCACTACCGAGTACTGCACAAAATCATCGCCAAGAGCGTGATTCTGAAGGCTGGCTCAAGCGACATAGTGAACTACGAGCAAAAGTTCATTATGAGGAACTACATGGATGGGAAGAAAATCAATCTGCCAAGGTTGATTATCAACAATCTGATAAATGCCCTTGTCTTCTCAAGGAAGAATGTTGATAAGAAGAATATCGTCAAGATAATCCCATATGGAGTTCTTCTCTCCATTATGATGATCAAAGACGGCATTGTAAGGAAGCTGACTGACTCCATCAACACAGAGGAAAAGGAAAAATACTTTGGTGTTGGTGCTGTTGTTCGTCCAGAAGTTTTTGGAGTCAACAGTTTGGTCAGGATGCAGCTTATTACAGGCTCCATGATCAAGAAGGTGAAAATAGAGCAACAGGAAGGAGAAGCTGAAAAGAAAACCACCAGAAGCTCAATGACTGGTGTGAAAAGACCTGCTGAGTCTCCTTAAAGGGAGACCAGAAGAACAAAGCAGAAGGTGTTACCTGCACCTACTGTTGAAGAACCAGAAGATGAGGATAGAATTCCCATCAGAAAGGTCTTGGAGAAACAGTTTAGACCAGCAGCTGAAAAGCATGCTTCAGCGTCCGGTCAAGGGAAGCAAATCCCTCCTCCTCCTCTTGCTGTTGTTGTCACCAGAGGATCGAAAAGAAGGTTGGTCAAGTCATCAAAAGTTAACCCAAAGGTACTTGATTTTACTGCTGATGAATCAGTATCTGTGTTTGATGCTCATGATGTTATTCCTACACCACCTTTGTCTGTTTCACAACCACAAACACAAACCAGGAAAACCAGAATGAGTCTCCAACAAACCTCAACCCTCTCTAAACCTACCCAACCATCATCCACTACACTCAACCTTGACCTACCACAAAATTCTTCAAATACTTCACTTACTACATATATTTCCAAACTTCACTCTCATCCCTTTAATCTATTATTCAAAATACCTCCCATTAATCCCTTCAAACCCTACACACCTAAAACCTACAAAATCACCAAAACCACTCCCACCTTACTCACCATTACCCATAAACCTACAGACGCTGGTGGAAGGAAGAATATCTCATACAAACCATGGTTTGTTAAGTATGAGATATATCATAGCATCTACAATCGTCCTCCACATGGCATTTGAAAACCTTCACCCTGAGTCGCCAGATTGGAGATTGCCTCTCCGATAAGTGCTACCTTCAAGGATGGAGAATACCACTTTCAGATGTCATTTAAAGGAAGATTGAGACCAAGATCCTGGTAGCGAGCAATTCCTTTCTCTGTTGATCTTCCTAGATCCCTCCCACAAACTGAACCACTCACGTTGGAAGAATGCGGAAGGTGAATCACAGATGAAGAAGCTGCGTTCATGGCACACTGTCTTGAGATGAAGAAGATTGAAGTAATCGACAAGACATGGATCATTCTTCTCAGACAAGAAAGATTGTACTGCATGCACAAAGGTGGCTACCTTGGTCTATCCCCTGGAAAAGGAAAGAACTCGCCCGGCAAGCGACCATTCAAAGAAGATCGGGCTCAAGGAGTATGAGAAGGCTCCCAAAGTACAACCTTAAGGAATTCTCTAAGCTTCCGATTGCCAAGATCTCTGAGGATCATGCCGTAAGGTTTTACCTGAATTCTCTCAAGGAAGATGAATGGAGAATCGGCTCCTCAAACCGCCGCAATGCCGAGAAGGCCACTATTCCAACAGCTTGGCACAATCGCCAGATTATCGACATCAATCTTAGAACAGTCTACTTCGATGACATGTTCAGATGCTCAGTAATCAGACCTTTTGACTGCATGAAGATATATGTCCAATGGGCTGCTGTGACCAATCACTTCGACATTGGATTTACTTGGAGTCAATGGTCTGAGTCTTGGAAAGACAAAGCCATGTTACCATGCCTCGTCCCCCTAGTGCTAGAAGAAGATGACAGGGAAAATCTGCGAAGAATATACCTGGCAGAAAATGAAGCACTCTCTTTCGCTTGTGAAGCATTAAGTGTCTTTATCAGAAGTATATGGGGAGTAGAAGCTGGAAATAGGTTTGATGCTTTCACTACTGATGCAGTTCTACACAGAGAAATCATTTTTATGAATTTGCTGTATCCAGAAGATGTGAAGTATAAATGGGAAATTCAAACAGAATCTGAGCTCAGAAAACTTGGAAATCTCATCAAATGGTTTATACCAAATGATGCATTTTTTCTAAGAGCTCAACGGAAGAAGGAATTGAGACTGGCGCTATCCAACTGGGTGCTAGCAGAGCATCAGAAGATGAAACCTGCACCCGTACCAGAAGTTGGACCTTCTACTTCTACTCCTGCAGTTGAGATGGTCACTATTCCCAAAGCAGAGTTTGAAGAAATGAAGGCCACAAACATGAAAGTCACTCAGCTGGAGACTATTCTGAAATTACTATATGAACGTCTCAACATCCCTCCACCACCTCTTCCAAACCCTTGAATTTATTTATTTTTGTGTGATATAAACTATTTCTTTGTTTTATTGATACACTTATATATATACACTAATTTTGCTCTGATTATCTGTTAATATATACCTACATCTGACTTATATTCAAATTTTTCTAAGTCTTATTTTGACTATGATGTGTTTTTACACTCTTTTTGTCTGATGACAAAAGGGGGAGTAAAAGAAATGTATGATGAACACGTGAAAATCTGACTAACTCACCGTCCGATGTTCACACCCCAATAGATACGCTGGAACTGAAGTATCATGCATAGCATTTCATACATAGCATTTGTGTGGTTATTTATGCGCTAATATTCATTGATCTAGTGCTCTTATAATGATCAATAAATTTGGTACAATTTGATTAAATCAATCTTTTTGATCAGCATCCGATCTTACTCTGATACATCTACGTATTTTTTTTTGTGATCACTTAATTGAATTTGTTTATCAACTATCGCCTTAATACTAGAATTATCTTATATATCAAAATTGTTAAATTCAGGGGGAGACCCTTGATGTCATTTTGAAACTAAATTGTTCATCAACCTTAGATATTTGTCATCATCAAAAAGGGGGAGATTATTGGAACCTAAACGATTGAGAAGTTTAGACCCTCATTAATTTTGATGATAACAAAATATTCACAAGAGAACAATTTATGTTCTAACAATTCTTGAAGTGTGCAGATACTAATATTACATATATTTCTAAGCCACTTAAACAAGAAGGAAGAAGCTCTCAAGAGAAGGATACACTCCATGTGTCAGCATCCGGCTCATCTTAGTAAACTGTCTTCGTGAGCGTCTGGAATTATCCTTTTGTGATACTAGTCTTATCCATTTGCTATGAGCGTCCGATCTTCCGTTCTGAGCAAGCGTCTGAACTTCATTATAAATCACGTGTTGGTCACGTAGTTGCTCTTCCTCTCAGAAGTTTCTGGAACGGATTTCGAATTTGATCTTATGCGCTAAAATTGTTGTACGAGGTATCAAAGGTGACACCTTTAGCTAAAAGACAAAAATCGTACAAGCAATTGTGAAAAGCAAGGTAGTACGAAAACGGTAATGTGTACTACTGAGATATTCTCTAGAAAGGAAGAAAGAGACAGCTTTTTGAAATCACCTCACTCAATGGAAATGAGCCATTTTTACTGTAACGGTAATATCCTTTAGAACTCCTATAAATACCCCAAGGTATCCATTGAAGAAACAGCCGAAACTCTACAAGAGAATATTGCTTCATTTACTGAGAACAAGCACTGCTGTTATACACTACAAAGAGTGAATACTCTGAAAACACTGCTTCTGTGAGCAATCAAGTTTCGAGCCAAGTCTCTGGACTATAAGAACTGAACTTAGCGTCCGAAACTTTCTTTTAGAAAGCATTTCTATATTGAGATTAATTTTTATCCTCTCTGTGAGAGTTATTTATACTTGTATTCAACTTACTTGTAAAAGTTGTTTTGGCCTAGTTAAGGCTGTTCCCTCAAAGGCTCAAATGTACTGAGTCGTTTTGAGAAGTTGAGAGTATTGTCAAGGTTGTGACAGTAGAATACTCTTAAGGTTTTGTAATCAGTTGATTATAGTGAAAAATCCTTCAGGAACGAAGGGACAAGACGTAGCTACCTGTTTAGTAGTGAACTAGTATAAATCTCTGTGTCTCTTGCTTTACTGCTTTCTATTTATCTTTATCTTGCTTTGTTAAAAACAAGTTTTCACAAACTGCTTTTCAGCGTCCGGTTTATTTCCAGCGTCCGATATACAAACTGTTTTGAAAAACCTGTGTTCTAAGTGTTTTTAACTTAAAGTTTGCGAAAAGTTTTCAACACAATTCAACCCCCCTTCTTGTGTTCACGTTCAGTTGGTACCAGAGCTCGGCCTCTTGGTTGAGCACTTAACAGTGTTAAGAGTAAAGATCCTACTGTGAACATGTCTGCTGAAGGTGGTCATATGAACCGTCCTCCTCTATTCAATGGAGAAAAATTTGATTACTGGAAAGATAAGATGAAAGCATTCCTTGAGGCACAAAATCTTGATTTGTGGGATATAGTTGAAAGTGGATACATTTCTCCCGCTAATGCCCTTGGTGTTGCAATACCTAGGGAAAATTGAACTGATGATCAGAAAAATAGATATCAGACCAATCAGAAGGCTAGATTTATTCTCATCTGTGCTATGACAGAAAGAGAATATGATAAATGTGGTAAGTTTGATACTGCCAAAGAAATCTGGGATTCTCTTGTTTTGTCTTTTGAGGGTTCTGCCCAAGTAAGAGAAACAAAGGCTAGCATGATGGTTCGCCAGTATGAGCTATTCAAAATGGAAGATGGAGAAAACATTGAAACTATGTTTGGAAGGTTCCAATCACTTGTTCATGGGTTGCAGGCCCTTGGAAAAATTTATACTACACCTGACCATGTGAGAAAGATCTTGAGAAGTTTGACTAAGCAGTGGAGACCCAAAGTCACTGCTATTCAAGAAGCAAAAGATCTAAATGTCCTTCGGCTTGAAGATCTTATGAGTTCTTTGAAAGCTCATGAACTTGAGCTAAATAAAGAAGAACCTACCAAGAAGAGTAAGTCTATTACTTTAAGAGTTAATCAACATAAACCTAGTACTTCTAAAGCTTTTCAGGCTGAAGAAGAAGAATCAGATGATGAAGCTTCAGAAGGAGATTATGATGGATCAGATGATGAGCTAGCTTTCATATCTAAGAAGATCCAGAGAATGTGGAAGAAGAGAAACTTCAGAAGGAGGTTTCAGAAGAAAGATACCAAGGACAAGAAGGAAAGCAAAGACAAGGACAAAGCCCAAGTCATTTGCTATGAATGTAAGAAGCCTGGACATTTCAAGTCCGAGTGTCCTAATCTTAAGGAAAAGTCCACAAGAAGCTCCTTCAAGAAAAAGAAGAAAGGTCTCATGGCAACATGGGAAGATCTTGACTTATCCTCCTCTGAGGAAGATAAAGAAGAAGAAGCTCACATTGCCCTTATGGCAGACACTGATATTGATTCAGAAGAAGAAGTTGAAGAGGTAATAATATATGACTCTTATTCTGAACTTCAACTTGCATTTGATGATCTGTTAAAGGATTCTGCCACTCTCTCTATTGACTATAAGAATTTGAAAAAGAAAATTTCAAAACTAACACAAGATTTTCATTCTTTACACAATGAAAACTCAGACTAATGAAGAGAACTGTCGAAACCGAAAGTCAGCGTCTGGTGGATAACCAGCGTCTGGAAGCCAACAAGCAACCAGAAGCTGAGAGCTCTCAAGTTAAAAGCTCTGTAGTTATAGGCAATCCTAACTGCAAATCAAATGACTATGAAAATGCTTTTTAAAAGTTTCTTGCAGAGAGTGTAACTCGAAGCAAGCAAGCTTCTATGATTTGGGGTGTCAGTAAAACGACAACTCATGGTCCTGGTTATATTCTAGATAAACCTACTTTAGAAAATGATTCAACATCTGATAACACCAATGATCATAGTGAATGCTTGCATTGTACTTACTGCAATAAATCTGGTCATTTCAAAAGTGCGTGTACTGTGTTTACAACTAAGAAGGATAAGTATCCTTCAAGAACTAACAAGAAAGGACCCAAAAAGATATGGGTACCTAAAGATAAAATAGTCTATGTTGCAGACTTGCTTAGCAACAAAGTCAACACACCTATCTTGGTACTTAGACAGTGGATGCTCGCATCACACATGACGGAGAAAAGCATATGTTCCAAGAACTAAGACCTAGAAAGCTGGATTCGTTGGTTTGGAGGAAACCAGAAAGGTAAAATAGTTGGAATTGGTCGCATAGGTAAAGGCTCTCTTCCTTCTATTGATAATGTTTTATATGTTGAAGGACTGAAACACAATCTATTGAGCATAAGTCAATTATGTGACAATGGTTATAATGTTGTCTTCTGAGAAAATGGATGTTCAAGAAAAGCAAAAATGATGGATCTATATTCTTTAAGAAAGAGGAAACAAAACATTTATAAAGTTGATCTTTCAACTTGCAAAACAAGATGTCAAGTGTCTTATGTCTATTGAAGATGAGCAATGGATTTGGCACAAAAGATTGGGTCATGCCAATTTGAGGTTAATCTCAAAATTAAACAAGCACAATCTTGTTAGAGGCTTACCAAATCTTAAGTTCCAATCTGATGCCCTGTGTGAGGCTTGTCAAAGAGGAAAACAAGTTAAAACTTCCTTTCATTTAAAAAATGTTGTTTCGACCTCTAGACCACTTGAACTTTTACATCTTGATCTTTTTGGTCCCACAAGGACAGCCTCTTTAACTGGAAAGAAATATGGATTAGTCATTGTTGATGATTTTACTAGATGGACATGGGTTAAATTCCTTGCCCACAAGGATGAGTCTTTTAAGGTATTTACTGTTTTCTGCAAATCAGTTCAAAATGAAAAAGGCATCTGTATTTCTTCTATTAGAAGTGATCATGGGGGAGAATTTGAAAATGAAAGCTTTCAAAAATTTTGTGAAGAAAATGGCATCTCCCACAATTTCTCCTCTCCTAGAACACCTCAACAAAATGGTGTTGTAGAAAGGAAAAATAGGTCCCTCCAGGAAATGGCCAAGACCATGATCAATGAAGCTGATATTGCGAAACATTTTTGGGCAGAAGCAGTAAACACAACTTGTTATATTCAAAATAGAATTCTTATAAGACCTATTTTGAATAAGACTCCTTATGAATTGTGGAAAGGTAGAAAACCAAACATTTCTTACTTTCATCCTTTTGGTTGTAGTTGTTATATTTTGAATACTAAAGATCAGCTTGGTAAGTTTGATTCCAAGGCTGACAAATGAATCTTTTTGGGATACTCTGAAAGGTCTAAAGCTTTTAGAATATACAACAAAGAAACTTTGACAGTTGAAGAGTCCATTCATGTCAAGTTTGATGATAAGAAGCCTGACACTGCTATGTCAGAGCTAGATGAGTTATTTTCAGAATTAACCTCGGTGACAAGTCAGACGGTGAACGTGCATCTTCATCATCTGGTGGTGACCAGACGAAGAATCCTACTCAAGCAGAAGCTGAAGCAAGAAAAAGCTGGAAGTACAAAACTAATCATCTAAAAGATCAAATCATAGGAGAACCTGGTGATAAAGTACGAACCAGATCCTCTTTCAAGGATCATGCTGATTTTGCACTTCTTTCAGAAATGGAACCTAAGACGATTGATCAAGCTTTGGAAGATGAAGGGTGGATTCTAGCAATGCAAGATGAGCTAAATCAGTTTCAAAGAAATGATGTATGGAAGCTAGTCACTCCACCAGAAGATAAGCAAGCTATTGGTACTAAATGGGTATTTAGAAATAAGCTTGATGAAGATGGTAAAGTTGTGAGAAATAAAGCAAGGTTAGTTGTTCAAGGTTACTCACAAGAAAAAGGTATTGATTTCACTGAAACTTTTGCACCTGTTGCAAGACTAGAAGCTATTCGCATTTTACTTTCATTTGCAGCACATCATGGGATAACACTATATCAAATGGATGTGAAAAGTGCTTTTCTAAATGGTTTTATAACTGAGGAAGTTTATGTTAAACAACCTCCTGGTTTTGAAGATATTGAATTTCCAGAACATGTTTTTAAACTTAAAAAGGCTCTATATGGTCTTAAGCAAGCTCCCAGAGCATGGTATGATAGACTAAGTTCTTTTTTAATGGAAAATGGATTTACAAGAGGTTTAGTTGACACTACTCTTTTCAGAAAATCTTCTAACAAGCATTTCATACTTGTTCAAATCTATGTTGATGATATCATTTTTGGATCCACTAATGAAAGCCTTTGCAAAGAATTTTCTAAGCTTATGCAGGTTGAATTTGAGATGAGCATAACGGGAGAATTAAAGTTTTTCCTTGGAATACAAATCAAGCAATGCAGTGATGGTATCTATATACATCAAAGCAAATATATCAAATAATTATTAAAGAAATTCAAGATACTGGATTGCAAGCCTATGTGTACACCTATGCATCCTACCTGCACTCTTAGTAAAGATGAAATTGGTAAGAAGGTAGATCAGAAAATGTACAGAGGTATGATTGGATCTCTACTTTATCTTACGGCTTCAAGACACGACATTATGTTCGTCTGCACTGTGTGCTAGATTTCAATCGGATCCTAGAGAATCACACCTGAGTCTTTGTTAAAAGAATATTCAGATATTTGCAAGGAACTACTAATCTTGGTTTGCTTTATAAGAAATCAAAAGATTACAAATTAGTAGGTTTCTGTGATGCTGACTTTGCTGGAGACCGAATTGAAAGAAAAAGCACAAGTGGAGGCTGTCAGTTCCTTGGAGCTAATCTTGTGTCTTGGTCAAGCAAAAGACAAAGCACTATTGCACTCTCAGCAGGTGGTGAATACATCTCAGCAGCAAGTTGCAGTTCTCAACTTCTGTGGATGAAGTATCAACTTGAAGACTACTTGATAAAAGAGAGTGACATTCCTATCTTCTGTGACAATACTTCTACAATCTGTCTTATTAAAAATCTCATATTGCATTCACGAGCCAAGCACATTGAGATTAAACATCATTTTATAAGAGACTATGTTCAGAAGGGTATTCTAGAAATAAAATTTGTAGACACTGATCATCAGTGGGCTGACATATTTACAAAACCCCTTGCTGAAGATAGATTCAATTTTATAAGAAGAAATTTAAACTTTCATCTTATAGAAGAATGATTAATCTCAGCGTCTGAAAATAAACAAAATCTCAGCATCTGATTTGACATAAGCATGTATGTGTATAGGCATCTTATTTGTCATATGCATCATAACTCATCATCTGGTGAATCGGTTGCGTGCGTCCGAGCACACCCACACGTGTCACACGTGTTAAGGACTTAAGCGTCTCATCATATCTACTGAGTCATAATTGTTTATGTCTTTCGATAAAATCTTTTTCTTGATTTTACTTTTCTTTTGGGGTCTGCATTTAATGAAAAGGCAAATCTTTATTATCTTTTCTTTTTGATTTAATTTTTATGTGGAAATACGAAGTGATATTTTGAAAAAAGGACTGTACCATTCTCTATTAACTTTCTCACTACTCCACATTTTTCGCTCCATCACTTCACTCTGCGTTTTTCTGCAAAACCGTGCTCTTTCTCTCTCTCTCTGTAACACCTGAGGACGAGATCGACATCGTATTAGGACGACGTATCGAGACCTCGACCAAGACCTTGTGTCGAGATCCCGTGACTAGATCGTTTGCCGAGATCTTTTGTCGAGCTGATGAGACCACGTACACTAGGCCGAGTGAGGAGGTCGGAGTCGAGTTGATGAAGTCGCGTCTGGTGATGAGGCCGCAAGCCGAGCTGAGGAGACCGCGTTCACGAACTCGTGTTAGAACTTTGTACATTTGCACGAGCACTCTTGTCGACATCGTGTCGAGATGACACCTCGTATTATTTCGAACGTTACTCAGCGTTATTATTATATTGTTTGTAATTATTACATTGTCGGCTTGTCGTTTACCAAGCGAGTAGAGGTAATCATGAGAGGAACGAGTTAACGGGTAGATGATTATTGGGATTGGCCTCTTATGGCTGGAGTTCCGTTTTTCCCCCTTCCTCCCCAGCTGTATCCCACCCCCGTTTCACTCATTTCTCTTTTCTTCTTTCTTCTTCCTTCCTTCTGTGTTTCGTTGTTTTCTTCAAAATCTTCATCGACTTAAACCGTGAGTTCCAGCCAGATTCTGCACAAGATTTCTTCATCAATTTTGTTCATCATCAACTTCTCGACCCATATCTCGTCGATCGACCATCACCGCTGAGGTATGAAGAACAGATTTTCTTTCATCTGTACTCTTGTTTAGCGCTAAATCTTCTTCCATTTTTAATCGCTTTATGCTTCCAAATCATATCAAATTGATGGGTTTTCTTCTTCACAATATTACCTATCTTTTTAACCGATTAATTGGGCTTGTAAAACAAATTTCTTTCTCTGTTTTTCTGCATCGGCGGTGCCCGAAAAACTCCATTTTTGGTTCGTTTCGATTTTACGGTTTCTCGTTCGTTGCTTGAATATTGTTGTTGTCGATCTTTCTGTGAAGCATCGGATAACTTTTTCATGAATTTTGATCGAAATCCCTAACTTTGTGTTGGAGGAAAAATATCTTTCAGTTCTTGAGTTTTATATTTTAAGGTTGTGGTTGAGTTTGGGGAAGAGAGAGCTAGATGTATTAGAACCATAGATCGATCTGAGTTGTGTTTGTTTTAGGAAGTCTGATTCCCGAGATCGAGTGAATTCCGAATCGAGGTGTACGGGAAAGCGAATCCAAGGACGCGGAAGCAGCAGAATCCAGATCGAGGACTGTACGTGTCGAGGTCGACTGAGAAGCGTACGTGTTGAGCTCTTTGAAGACAACCTTGTCGAGGTCGTTGTCGAGCTCATTTGGATACAGCTGTGTTGAGGTCGTTGTCGAGCAGCATTTAACTTGGAGTTCGGTAAGGGCTACTTCTAGATATCTCTAAGGCTTTATTGTATAAGTCCTTAAGTAAGGGCGCTTCACATTTATATTTGTTATAGTATGTAAGGGCTACTTCTAGATATCTCTAAGGCTTTATTGTATAAGTCCTTAAGTAAGGGCGCTTCACATTTATATTTGTTATAGTATGTAAGGGCATTTCATATTCTATGTGGTTATGTTATTGTGTATGGAATTACTGATTTGTGTCGAGATGAAATGTTGTGATATGATTGAGTTTTGCATGTATTTAATATGTGATTGAATATATGTCGTGAAGTGTGTATTGCATGTTGAATTGCGTTTCTTCATGTCGAGCTTGCTCTTTCATTTGACATGCGGTTGAATATTTTGTGTTTAACTCCTTGAATATCGTATGCGGCGAATTGTTCATCGAGTGAGCGAGCTAGGTGAGTCGTATGACGTTTTTGAGCCGTGACCCGGATAACTGAGGGTGCTAGGTCCCCTTTTGTTTACGGGAGATTGACTAGACGTCGCCACGCTCACGGGACCTGAGTTGATTGTCCTAGGGAGAGCGAGGATCCCAAGGCTTACGGACTTTCCGACATACGATGCAGCGTGTGCATTCCGGAAAATTGTCGAGTCGAGAGAAAATGGAATTGTGAGTTGTGTCGAGTTTAGAGTGAGATGGTCGAGTCACGTCGGTGATTGTTATACTTTCTTTGTTTGCTTATATTTTTATGTCGAGCTTATCTTAACTTGTTGAGAAGTTGACCCTTTCCGTGGTGCCTTCAATCCATGACGGTTACCCAGGCGATGTCGAGGGTGCAGGAACTCGGCGATGAAGCGATGCCGAGGAGGAGGTCGGCGAAGACCCGAGTGACGACCTCTACCGTCGTGATTGTTTATTTATTGGATGTTGGTTTTTCCGAGGACTGTTCTTGTATTTCTTTTATGTTCGAGGTCGTGACCAGTTTAGGCGATGTTGTTTTTGTTGCTCTGAGGGTAGACTGGTGGTCTTACTTTTGGAGCAGCCCCTGCGTGGGAGTTTCTTGGAAGTACCCCAGGTATGATGGCTCTTTTGAAGTTGGCGTACCTTAGGTGTATTTTCTTTGCACATTTGCTACTCTGTATTTGTATACATTATTATTCGGGTGATATATATATGTGTATGTTATGCATGTATGGTTTATTTGAATTTAAGTCTTGTGGCTTAGGTGCACCATGTTTCAAAAGTCAGAATTACTCTGATGTGCCCGAGTTGGTTTTATATGAAAAAAATATATATCGCATTTTTAAAAGGCACAAGAGTTTTGTTTTTAAAACACATCCCATATAGGTTTTGTTGAGCTTGGTGTGTTGAGCTCGGTAACTCGAGCTCGGTATATTGGGCTCGGTAGCGGTCGAAACGGTCGTTCTGACTTTGGTATCGAGCGATTCGGTTCGACCGAGTGTGCATAGGATTTGGGTAGTCACCGTGTCGGGTTATGTGTTGGGTACCTAGTTGTTTTGTGTTGATTCTTTGTTTGATTAAGTGAAGCACTTATTGCTTGAGAAATTGTTTGAACTGTTTCTTGATTGAAGCGGTGTGTTTTAACACATCCTTGTTGTGAGATTCGGCGTGGTTTTGAACTTTGTGGAATCTAATGCCACCTCGTAGGAATACGACATCTGCAGCGAGAACGTCGACATGGAGCAGGCTATTCAAGCTATGGCCGAGATGGCGGCAGCCATGGCTCAACAATCACCGCCGCAACTCAACAAAGCTAATGCGATGGCTCAACAGACGGCAGCGTTAACTCAAATAGAACTTGCAAAGAACAAAGAACGAGCGTAACGTAATGAAGCAAGAGGATTGGCCGACTTTAGGAAGCATGATCCACCGGTTCTACGGTGAGCCAAATCCGGATAAAGCCGATCTTTGGATGCAAGAGATCGAGAAGATCTTTGAGGCACTTCATTGCGGGACAACGTGAAGGTCGACTATGCCACCTACTTATTGCTAGGAGACGCAGAGTATTGGTGGAGAGGAGTAAAGCAACGTTTATAGCGTAACATCGCGAGATGACACTGGAGCTTTTTCGTGAAAGGTTCTTGGACAAGTACTTCCTGATCTTTGCCACGAGCCGAGAAGGAGCGGGAATTTCTTCAAGCTGCGAAGGCAACTCGACGGTGTCCGAGTATGCGCCAAGTTTGAATCGTTGGCGAGTATTTCAGTCCATTTCGTGACCGAGTTGACCAGAGATGGTTAAGTGAGAGATTCCAACGGATTGAGATTCGACATTCGAAGTCGATGGTGTCGTTGAGGATCCGAAATCTCCAAGAGCTGATTGACCGATGTGTCGAGGTAGAAGGAGTGAGGAGCCACAAGAAGAAGACTGTGTGGGCGACCGGTGAGACCCCAGTGCGGGCGAGATTTGCACGTAAAGAAACTACCGCAGAAGAGACCTTACGACCGACCTCGGGGAACAACAGGGGACAGTATCGTCCGATGACCCAAGTACCGAGGAGTGGAGGTCGGACCCGATGTCGAGGTGATTTGCTACCGATGTGGAAAGCGGGACATTACGCGAGTAATCAGACTCGTAGGGAGGAGGTGTGTTTCAACCGCAAGAAGCCAGGGCATTTTGCTAAGGATTGTCCTACACCTAAAGTCGAACCGACTATGCTTGCGGCAAAGGCCAAAGGAAAGCGTCAAGTGGCTAAAGGCGAGTTTTCTGCATGAGTGGCGAGGAAGCGGTCGAGCCGATGATCTTATCCAAGGTGAATGTGAGATCGAGGGTAAATCCTTATCCGTTCTTTTTGATTAGTGCAACCCATTCCTTCATTTCTTCTCGATTGTGTGAACCTTTTGAGCTTATTGTGATCGCTTTACCGTTTAAATTAGTAGTTCTGACCCATTTGCTAAAACCTTAGTCACAAACACCGCATGTTTTAATTGTGTAGTGATTATTCGTAATAGAAAGTTTGTGGTCAATTTGGTTTGTTTGCCTCTTAAGGGTTTAGATGTTATCCTCGGGATGGATTGGTTGTCACACCACCATGTCCTTTTGGGTGTGCCCGTAAAGCGTAATTTTCCAGACCTTGGAGTCTCCAATTATCTTTCACGAACGTATTGGAGTTTCTTTGAAAAGAAGGAACTAGGGAATACATGTATCTCGCTAGTTCGGAAGTTTTCCAATGATTGACGTGAAGAATGTTCGATGGTGTGTGATTTTGAGGGCGTTTTCCGAAGGCGTGCCGGGATTACCACCAAGATGCAGAGGTCGAGTTCTCCATCGACTGATTCCAGGAACAGACCGATTTCCAAAGCGCCATACAGGATGTCTCTGCCGAGATGAAAGAGTTGAAGTCCCGGATCGAACACTTGGAGTCGAAGCAATTCATCTGACCAGGCGTGTCACCGTGGGGAGCTCCGGTGTTGTTGGTTAAGAAGAAGGATGGGCGATCAAGGCCGTGCGTGGACTATCGCGAGCTCAACAAGGTTACCGTGAAGAACCGCGTTATCCGTTACCACGTATTGGCGATTTGATGGACCAACTTCGTGGGCGGCGATCTTTTCCAAGATAGACTTGAAGTCGGGCTACCATCGATTCGCGTGAAGGAGGAAGATGTCGCCAAAGCGGACTTTCAGGACTAGATACGGTCACTACGAGTACTTGGTGATGCCGTTTGGAGTAACGAATCGCCCAGTGTGTTTATGGACTACATGAGCAGGATTTTTCATTCGTTTTGGATCAGTTCGTTGTAGTGTTCATCGGCGACATATTGATTTACTCGAGGAACCGAGAAGAGCACGCAGAACACCTATCGAAGTCTGCGGATATTACGAGATAAGCAACTCTATGCCAATCAGCCGAAGTGTGAATTTTGGCTTGAAGAGGTGAATTTTCTAGGTCACGTGATTTCCGGAGAAGGGATAGGCTGTGGATCCAACTAAGATTGAGGCGGTGATAGCGTGGGAACAGTAGAAGGCGATTCTGAGATCGGGAGTTTTGTCGGCTTAGCGAGGATATTACCGAAGATTCATTGAAAGTTTCTCGAAGATTGTCGCGCCTCTTTACGATTGGCGAGGAAGGATCAACCTTTGCTTGGGCCGAGGAGTGTGAAGCCGGTTTTCAACGAAGGAGCTTTTGACGACGCGCTGTCTTTGATTTTGCCTCAACCCGAAGAGCCTTTCGAGGTGTATTGTGATGCGTCACACCAGGGATTGGGATGTGTCTTTGATGCAACATCGGAAGGTGGTCGCGTATGCTTCAAGACGACTTAAGATTCACGAGAGGAACTATCCTACTCACGACTTGGAGCTAGCGGCAGATGGTTTTTCTTGAAGATATGGAGGCACTACCTTTACGGGAGCACTCTTCTTGTTTTCGGCGATCACAAGAGCTTGAAGTACTGTTCGACCGTAAGGAGCTCAACATGCGTCAACGTAGATGGACGTAATTTCTCAAGGACTACGACTTTACGTTGGAATACCATCCGTAAGGCTAACGTAGTAGCGGATGCGTTGAGCGGGAAGAGCGTTTTAACCTCGGTAATGATGATCAAGGAGTTGGAGATGCTCGAGAAGTTAGAGATTTGAAGTCGAGTGTCGAAGTTTCACCGGGAAGTCGAGATTTGGTATGCTTACCATTTCTAACAGATTGTTGGGCGAGATCCGAGACCAGCAAGTTCGTGACGAGCTTCGCAAGAGAAGATTCATTGATAAGCGCAAGGAAGGCGGCGAATTTCAGGTCGGGCGGACGACATCTTGAGGTGCAATGGCCGAGTGTGCGTGCCTAACGTATCCGAGCCGAGGAAGTTGATTCTCGGCGAAGCGCGCATAAGAGCAACTTTAGTATTCATCCGGAGTTACGAAGATGTATCAAGACTTGAAGAAGCATTTTTGGTGGTCCGAATGAAGAAGCAAGTGGCCGAGCACGTAGCTTCATGTTTGGCGTGTCGAAGCGAAGGTGGAGCACCAACGACCTGCGGGAATGCTACAATCGCTGACGTGCGGTATGGAAATGGGACAGATTTCCATGGATTTCGTTGTAGGTTTGCCGAAGACGCAGAAGAAGAATGATTCGATTTGGGTGATCGTCGACCGATTGACCAAATCTGCTCATTTCTTGCCAGTGAGGTCGACATACAACGTGGAAAAGCTGACCGAGATCTACATCGCGGAGATAGTACGACTTCATGGAATACCATCTTCGATCGTGTCGGACCGAGATCCGAAGTTCACGTCTCATTTTTGGAGGGAATTGCAAGGAGCGATGGGAACCGAGCTCAGGCTTAGCTCGGCATATCATCCACGACGTCTTTCACGTCTCACAATTGCGGAAGTATGTTTCCGACCCTTCTCATGTCATCGAACCAGATGTGATTCAACTGAAGGACGACTTATCTTTTGAAGCGTCACCAGCAAGAATCGTTGATCGGAAAGCCAAGCGATTCGCGGAACAAAGAGATCCAACTTGTCAAGGTTGTGTGGGATCGAAGGCGGGAGATGCGACTTGGGAGCTGGAGGAGAAGATGAAGATTCAAGACTGAACTTTTACGAGGTAAGAAGCTTATTTGCAATTTCGAGGACGAAATTTTTAGAGGAGAGATTGTAACACCTGAGGGCGAGATCGACATCGTATTAGGACGACGTGTCGAGACCTCGACCAAGACCTTGTGTCGAGATCCCGTGACTAGATCGTTCTGAGATCTTTTGTCGGTGATGAGACCACGTACACTAGGCTTTGGTGAGGAGGTCGAGTCGAGTTGATGAAGTCGCGTCGAAATGATGAGACGCAAGTCGAGCCGAGGAGACCGCGTTCACGAACTCGTGTTAGAACTTTGTACATTTGCACGAGCACTCTTGTCGACATCGTGTCGAGATGACACCTCGTATTATTTGAGCGTTACTCGGCGTTATTATTATATTGTTTGTAATTATTACATTGTCGGCTTGTCGTTGACCAAGCGAGTAGAGGGTAATCATGAGAGGAGCGAGTTAACGGGTAGATGATTATTGGGATTGGCATCTTATAGGCTGGAGTTACGTTTTACCCCCTTTCGCCAGTTGTATACCACGGCCGTTTCACTCATTTCTCTTTTCTTCTTTCTTCTTCCTTCCTTCTTTGTGTTTCGTTGTTTTCTTCAAAATCTTCATCGAAAAACCGTGAGTTCCAAATGAGATTACGCACAATATTTCTTCATCAATTTTGTTCATCATCAACTTCTCGACCCATATCTCGTCTGATCGACCATCACCGTTGAGGTATGAAGAACAGATTTTCTTTCATCTGTACTCTTTGTTTAGCGCTAAATCTTCTTCCATTTTTAATCGCTTTATGCTTCCAAATCATATCAAATTGATGGGTTTTCTTCTTCACAATATTACCTATCTTTTAACCGATTAATTGGGCTTGTAAAACAAATTTCTTTCTCTGTTTTTCTCGCATCGGCGGTGCCGAAAAACTCCATTTTTGGTTTGTTTCGATTTTCTGGTTTCTCGTTAGTTGCTTGAATATTGTTGTTGTCGATCTTTCTGTGAAGCATCGATAACTTTTTCATGAATTTTGATCGAAATCCCTAACTTTGTGTTGGAGGAAAAATATCTTTCGATTCTTGAGTTTTATATTTTTACGGGTTGTGGTTGAGTTTGGGGAAGAGAGAGCTAGATGTATTAGAACCATAGATCGATCTGAGTTGTGTTTGTTTTAGGAAGTCCGATTCGAGATCGAGTGAATTCGAATCGAGGTGTACGGAAAGCGAATCCAAGGACGCAGGCGTGAGAATCCGGATCGAGGGAGGTATGCGTGTCGAGGTCGGCGAAGCGTGCGTGTTGAGTTCTTTGAAGACAACCTTGTCGAGGTCGTTGTCGAGCTCATTTGGATACAAATGTGTTGAGGTCGTTGTCGGCGACATTTAACTTGGAGTTCGGTAAGGGCTACTTCTAGATATCTCTAAGGCTTTATTGTATAAGTCCTTAAGTAAGGCGCTTCACATTTATATTTGTTATAGTATGTAAGGGCTACTTCTAGATATCTCTAAGGCTTTATTGTATAAGTCCTTAAGTAAGGCGCTTCACATTTATATTTGTTATAGTATGTAAGGGCATTTCATATTCTATGTGGTTATGTTATTGTGTATGGAATTACTGATTTGTGTCGAGATGAAATGTTGTGATATGATTGAGTTTTGCATGTATTTAATATGTGATTGAATATATGTCGTGAAGTGTGTATTGCATGTTGAATTGCGTTTCTTCATGTCGAGCTTGCTCTTTCATTTGACATGCGGTTGAATATTTTGTGTTTAACTCCTTGAATATCGTATGCGCTTAATTGTTCATCGAGTGAGCGAGCTAGGTGAGTCGTATGGCGTTTTGAGCCGTGACCGGATAATCGAGGGTGCTAGGTCCCCTTTTGTTTACGGGAGATTGACTAGACGTCGCCACGCTCACGGACCTGAGTTATCGGCCCTAGGGAGAGCGAGGATCCCAAGGCTTTTTGGACTTTCCGACATACGATGCAGCGTGTGCATTCCGGAAAATTGTCGAGTCGAGAGAAAATGGAATTGTGAGTTGTGTCGAGTTTAGAGTGAGATGGTCGAGTCACGTCGGTGATTGTTATACTTTCTTTGTTTGCTTATATTTTTATGTCGAGCTTATCTTAACTTGTTGAGAAGTTGACCACTTTCCCGTGGTGCCTTCAATCCATGACGGTTACCCAGGCGATGTCGAGTGCAGTGGAACTCGACAAGAGACGATGCCGAGGAGGAGGTCGACGAAGACCCGAGTGGCGACCTCTACCCGCCGTGATTGTTTATTTATTGGATGTTGGTTTTTAGAGGACTGTTCTTGTATTTCTTTTATGTTCGAGGTCGTGACCAGTTTAGGCGATGTTGTTTTTGTTGCTACTGAGGTAGACTGGTGGTCTTACTTTTGGAGCAACCCTGCGTGGGAGTTTCTTGGAAGTACCCCAGGGTATGATGGCTCTTTTGAAGTTGTCGTACCTTAGGTGTATTTTCTTTGCACATTTGCTACTCTGTATTTGTATACATTATTATTCGGGTGATATATATATGTGTATGTTATGCATGTATGTTTTATTTGAATTTAAGTCTTGTGTCTTAGTTGCACCATGTTTGAAAAAGTAATTACTCTGATGTGCACGAGTTGGTTTTATATGAAAAAAATATATATCGCATTTTTAAAAGGCACAAGAGTTTTGTTTTTAAAACACATCCCATATAGGTTTTGTTGAGCTTGGTGTGTTGAGCTCGGTAACTCGAGCTCGGTATATTGAGCTCGGTAGCGGTCCGGAAACGGGTCGTTACACTCTCTCTCTCTCTGTGTGTGTTTTCGAACCCTAAAACCTCCATCACCTTCTCTTCAATTGCTACAATGGCCGACAGAAATGTTGGACAATACACTGCTGCCTTCGATGTCTTCTCTGAGGCAAAACTTCTGAATGAGAACCGGGTTGATTTCGAGAACTTCAAGCTATACGGTTTTGATTTTGAGGAAGGTCTTGAGCGGGGTGGAAAAACTACTTCATCTGGGAACCGGTTGACGTCTTGAGCTACGCTTATTAAGGAATTCAGGGAAGTGCATACTTACTTAGGAAATCATAGAAGGTCACATCAGAGGATTCAAACTACGCTTCACTATCAACTCTATTGCTCAGACAATCAAGTGTCCGTGTGAAGGAATCAGTTACCATGCAAACTGGGCTGATGCTTACAGAGGACTTGAAAAAGTCAATAAAGCTCTGTTTGAGAACTACCGTGAACTGAAGAAGAAGAACATCGCTCCCACGGCTAAAGACTTGAAAAGCCACTACCGAGTACTGCACAAAATCATCGCCAAGAGCGTGATTCTGAAGGCTGGCTCAAGTGACATAGTGAACTACGAGCAAAAGTTCATTATGAGGAACTACATGGATGGGAAGAAAATCAATCTGCCAAGGTTGATTATCAACAATCTGATAAATGCCCTTGTCTTCTCAAGGAAGAATGTTGATAAGAAGAATATCGTCAAGATAATCCCATATGGAGTTCTTCTCTCCATTATGATGATCAAAGACGACATTGTAAGGAAGCTGACTGACTCCATCAACACAGAGGAAAAGGAAAAATACTTTGGTGTTGGTGTTGTTGTTCGTCCAGAAGTCTTTGGAGTCAACAGTTTGGTTAGGATGCAGCTTATTACAGGCTCCATGATCAAGAAGGTGAAAATAGAGCAACAGGAAGGAGAAGCTGAAAAGAAAACCACCAGAAGCTCAATGACTGGTGTGAAAAGACTTGCTGAGTCTCCTTCAAGGGAGACCAGAAGAACAAAGCAGAAGGTGGCACCAAAGACTCATCGTTGAAGAACCAGAAGATGAGGATAGAATTCCCATCAGAAAGGTCTTGGAGAAACAGTTTAGACCAGCAGCTGAAAAGGATGCTTCAGCGTCCGGTCAAGGGAAGCAAATCCCTCCTCCTCCTCCTGCTGTTGTTGTCACCAGAGGATCGAAAAGAAGGTTGGTCAAGTCATCAGAAGTTAACCCAAAGGTACTTGATTTTACTGCTGATGAATCAGTATCTGTGTTTGATGCTCATGATGTTATTCCTGCACCACCTTTGTCTGTTTCACAACCACAAACACAAACCAGGAAAACCAGAATGAGCCTCCAACAAACCTCAACCCTCTCTAAACCTACCCAACCATCATCCACTACACTCAACCTTGACCTACCACAAAATTCTTCAAATACTTCACTTACTACATATATTTCCAAACTTCACTCTCATCCCTTTAATCTATTATTCAAAATACCTCCCATTAATCCCTTCAAACCCTACACACCTAAAACCTACAAAATCACCAAAACCACTCCCACCTTACTCACCATTACCCATAAACCTACAGACGCTGGTGGAAGGAAGAATATCTCATACAAACCACGGTTTGTTAAGTATGAGATATATCATAGCATCTACAATCGTCCCTCCACATGGCATTTGAAAACCTTCACCTCTGGAGCTGCCAGATTGGAGATTGCCTCTCCGATAAGTGCTACCTTCAAGGATGGAGAAGACCACTTTCAGATGTCATTTAAAGGAAGATTGAGACCAGCATCTGGTAGCAGAGCAATTCCCTTCTCTGTTGATCTTCCTAGATCCCTACCACAAACTGAACCACTCACGTTGGAAGAATGCGGAAGGTGGATCCACGGATGAAGAAAAGCGCCTTCATGGCACCTTGTCTTGAGATGAAGAAGATTGAAATGTCAGGCGATGAGAGATCCTTCTTACAGACAAGAAAGATTGTACCAGACAGACAAAGGTGGCTACCTTGGTCTATCCACAGGAAAAGGAAAGAACACACTCGCAAGCGGCCATTCGAAGATCGGGCTCAAGGAGTATGAGAAGGCTCCCAAAAAGTACAACCTTAAGGAATTCTCTAAGCTTCCGATTGCCAAGATCTCTGAGGATCATGCCAGAAGGTTTTACCTGAATTCTCTGAAGGAAGATGAATGGAGAACTGGCTCCTCAAACTGCTGCAATGCCAAGAAGGCCACTATTCCAATAGTTGGCACAATCAGCAGAATTACTGACATCAATCTTAGAACAGTCTACTTCGATGATATGTTCAGATGCTCAGTAATCAGGCCTTTTGACTACATAAAGATATATGTCCAATGGGCTGCTGTGACCAAGCACTTCGACATTGGATTTACTTGGAGTCAATAGTCTGTGTCTTGGAAAGACAAAGCCATGTTACCATGCCTCGTCCCCCTAGTGCTAGAAGAAGATGACAGGGAAAATCTGCGAAGAATATACCTGGCAGAAAATGAAGCACTTTCTTTCGCTTGTGAAGCATTAAGTGTCTTTATCAGAAGTATATGGGGAGAAGAAGCTGGAAATAGGTTTGATGCTTTCACTGCTGATGCAGTTCTACACAGAGAAATCATCTTCATGAATTTGCTGTATCCAGAAGATGTGAAGTATAAATGGGAAATTCAAAGCAATCTGAGCTCGAGAAAACTTGGAAATCTCATCAAATGGTTTATACCAAATGATGCATTTTTCTAAGAGCTCAACGGAAGAAGGAATTGAGGCTGACGCTATCCAACTGGGTGCTAGCGAGCATCGTAAGATGAAACACTGCACCGTGCGGAAGTTAGACCTTCTACTTCTACTCCTGCAGTTGAGATGGTCACTATTCCCAAAGCAGAGTTTGAAGAAATGAAGGCCACAAACATGAAAGTCACTCAGCTGGAGACTATTCTGAAATTACTATATGAACGTCTCAACATCCCTCCACCACCTCTTCCAAACCCTTGAATTTATTTATTTTTGTGTGATATAAACTATTTCTTTGTTTTGTTGATACACTTATATATATACACTAATTTTGCTTTGATTATCTGTTAATATATACCTACATCTGACTTATATTCAAATTTTCTAAGTCTTATTTTGACTATGATGTGTTTTTACAGTCTTTTTGTCTGATGACAAAAGGGGGAGTAAAAGAAAGGTATGATGAACACGTGAAAATCTGACTAACTCACCGTCCGATGTTCACACTCCAATGGATACGCTGGAACTGAAGTATCATGCATAGCATTTCATACATAGCATTTGTGTGGTTATTTATGCGCTAATATTCATTGATCTAGTGCTCTTATAATGATCAATAAATTTGGTACAATTTGATTAAATCAATCTTTTTGATCAGCATCCGATCTTACTCTGATACATCTACGTATTTTTTTTTTGCGATCACTTAATTGAATTTGTTTATCAACTATCGCCTTAATACTAGAATTATCTTATATATCAAAATTGTTAAATTCAGGGGGAGACCCTTGATGTCATTTTGAAACTAAATTGTTCATCAACCTTAGATATTTATCATCATCAAAAAGGGGGAGATTGTTGGAACTTAAACAATTGAGAAGTTTAGACCCTCATTAATTTTGATGATAACAAAATATTCACAAGAGAACAATTTATGTTCTAACAATTCTTGAAGTGTGCAGATACTAATATGACATATATTTCTAAGCCACTTAAACAAGAAGGAAGAAGCTCTTAAGAGAAGGATACACTCCATGTGTCAGCATCCGACTCATCTTAGTAAACTGTCTTCGTGAGCGTCTGGAATTATCCTTTTGTGATACTAGTCTTATCCTTTTGCTATGAGCGTCCGATCTTCCGTTTTGAGCAAGCGTCTAAACTTCATTATAAATCACGTGTTGGTCACGTAGTTGCTCTTCCTCTCAGAATTTTCTGGAATGGATTTCGAATTTGATCTTATGCACTAAAATTGTTGTACGAGGTATCAAAGGTGACACCTTTAGCTAAAAGACAAAAATCGTACAAGCAATTGTGAAAAGCAAGGTAGTACGAAAACGGTAATGTGTACTACTGAGATATTCTCTGGAAAGGAAGAAAGAGCTGACTTTTTGAAATCACCTCACTCAATGGAAAGGAGCCATTTTCTTTATGCAGTAATATCCTTTAGAACTCCTATAAATACCCCAAGGTATCCATTGAAGAAAGCAGTAGAAACTCTACAAGAGAATCTTGTTTCATTTGCTGAGAACAAGCTCTGTTGTTATACACTACAAAGAGTGAATACTCTGAAAACACTGCTTCTGTGAGCAATCAAGTTTCGAGCCAAGTCTCTGGACTACAAGAATCAACTCAGTCCGACACTTTCTTTTAGAAAGCATTTCTATATTGAGCTTAATTTTTATCCTCTCTGTGAGAGTTATTTATACTTGTATTCAACTTACTTGTAAAAGTTGTTTTGGCCTAGTTAAGGCTGTTCCCTCAAAGACTCGAATGTACTGAGTCGTTTTGAGAAGTTGAGAGTATTGTCAACGTTGTGACAGTAGAATACTCTTAAGGTTTTGTAATCAGTTGATTATAGTGGAAAATCCTACAGGAACGAAGGGACAAGACGTAGCTACCAGTTTGGTAGTGAACTAGTATAAATCTCTGTGTCTCTTGTTTTACTGCTTTCTATTTATCTTTATCTTGCTCTGTTAAAAACAAGTTTTCACAAATTGCTTTTCCAGCGTCCGGTTTATTTCCAGCGTCCGATATACAAACTGTGTTTGAAAAACCTGTGTTATAAGTGTTTTTAACTTAAAGTTTGCGAAAAGTTTTCAACACAATTCAACTCCCCTTCTTGTGTTCACGTTCAGTAATGTGGTCTATCAATGCTTTACAAGATTCAGATACACTGAAAAGCTCTCGCTAAAGAGGGTTTTACCGAGGGCCCACTGTCCATAGGTTAATTGCCCATCGGTAACTGATACCGAGGGTTATTTCAAAAATGCCGTAGGTAATTACCGAGGGCCTTTGTCCGTAGGTAACTTAGCGCATTTAGCAAGGGCCTATAGCCGCAGGTAATTATCGGATGCTAATTTTTTTTTAATGTTACCGAGGGCTCCTAATTCTAAAGGCCCTCACTAATTAAAGCAATTTATCAAAAAAAATGTTACCCAGAACAAGTAACAACGAAAGAGCACTACCCAGAACAAATAATAACAAAATAGACTACTCAAAAAAACCCAGAACTTCAAAAATTAGACCACAAATTGAAAAAGCCCGACGCAGAACTTCAAACTATAATTCCAGAAATACATATAACAAAGACAAAAATAAAATACTACCATACTAAATACTATCCTAAACAGATTCAAATAAAACAGAGATGAAAATATAACCAGAGATGAATAGAACCAGAGATGAAAATAGAAGGGGAAAACTAAAAAGACGAATAACACCATATCAAACAGAAACAAACAGAAAAAATAATTAAAGATCAGAAATGAAAAATAATAAGAACATTTTCGTGCATCTGCAAGGCTTTTCATAGTCACTTCTTTGTTCCTCCGTTCTCTGCAAAAAAATAAAGAAACAACATATCAATAAAACAAAAAAAAAATCGTTTTTAAAATATATCTGAGAGATGGAATTAAAAGGAAAAAAATGGAAGAAGGAAGAAGAGAGAATGAGAGGATGAAGAGTGACTGAAATAACAGAGAAGAGAGCAATGGTGGGGGAGATAGGGAGCGCCGCAGCTACTGCACAGGAACTGAGGGAGAGAGTTGAACTCATAGGGTTTTAGTATTATTAGTGTTAGTATATATCATGAGTGGGTCGGATACCGAGGGCCTTGGGCCCTCGCTAATCTAGGCGGAGAAAACAAGAGAGACTTTACCGTGGGCCACTGGCCCTCGCTAACTTGGGCAAGTGTTACCATGGGCTAAAAGCCATCGCTAATTATCAACATAATTTTCTTACGGACTAGGCCCTCGATAATAAAAATAATACTTACCAACTTAAAGCTCTCGCTAATAGTCCTACGATAACCGACAATATTTTTGTAGTGTTGGCTCTTGCTTTTATCCGTGATTTATGCTTCCAGAATATTGTGGCTGAGAGTGATTCCCTCAATGTGATTCAGGCAATGAAGTCTCCCTCCAGTAGTCCCTGATATTTTGGGATGATGATATCAGATTGCAAAGCTAGCTACTAGCTGCTATTTTGCTAATTTTCCAGTCTCTCGTGTTAAAAGTGACATTAATCATGTTGCTCATATTTTATATAAGTTTGCTTTGTCTAATGTCGATGCTATGCGGATTGGGGATATATCACTCCTTGTGTTACTTCTGCTTTGACCTCTGATTTTGGAGGATCTCAATATAATCATCTTTCTAGTAAAAAAAAGTATTAATAATAATTGTCATAAGTGTATAATAGAATATAATGACTTAAGAATGATACATACATTATTAATTTTAGGGATAAAATAGAAAAAAATTAAATATTACATTAAAAAAATAAAATAAAATTTTGTGGCTAATTTTTTTCTTCTATTACGACACATATTATGAGACGTTGTTGGCCGTTGTTGTTAAGACAAAAAGTTAAAGATTATTAATTAAAAAAGCAAAACTCTTTTGCATAAAAAAAACCTTTAGAGCAACTTTAATATGGGCAGGAAGAGGTTGGAACGTATACGTCAAACACTGGTGTTACGTAAGCAAGAAGTGCAAGTTGGGAGCTTATCAGCATAGCGTGATGACGTCACCTGAACGTAGCATTTGTCAGTTTGCTGGTTGCGCAATACGCATCACATCGCAAATTCACAATGAATGCCGCCGCACCTCTCTTTCCGTCTTTCGGCTTCACGTGGGACCTAACAATTTCGGTCACGGCCCATTCAACATATATTTGAATACGGAGTTTCCTAAATACACCCCATGTTTTTGCCTCATACACCCCAAACCCTTTATTCCCAAATTACCCCTGCCCAATCCACTTTCTCTCTACTCTCCCTCCTCTCCCTGCAATTCATATATCTAAGTCAATTGCCCCCAAACATGGTATAATGGTATGTTGGCTGAGGCTGAGATGTTGGCGATGATAGTCAATGGGAATGACCAATTTCCTTTATACTAGTAAGCATTATTCCCAAATGTATCATTACCCGATAGATTTTGCCACGCATTGTTTCGTAATGGTTGAAAAATTAGCGTCATGGCAATAGTAATTTATTACTCCCTCCGTATTAAATTATAAGAGTTTTTTAGTTTTTTTATTTGTCCTATTTTATAAGTTTTTTTAAAATTTATTTATAGTATTAATTATTTTTTTTCCACTTATTACTCTTATTTTATTTAATTTATGTTTGTTTTAATAAATAAATTAAATAAAATATAATCTAATTTACTTTCACAATAAATTTAAGAATAATTTAAATAAAACAATAAAAATTATTGATAAAATTATTATTTTTAACTATATTAATTACTTTTTTTTATTACCCGATGCCCCCTCTGTTGCGATGCTAAAGAAAGTGTAGAACACTTATTCATGCACTGCCAGCTGACAAAGCTACAGTGGTTTGCCCCCCTTTGGGAATTCATGTGCCTAAACAGATGGAAATAACAAAGTGGATGCTGCAGTGGCTATCAATGCCAGACCAATTTGCGGGCCAATATTTCAGTATAATCCTTTGGAAAATTTGGAAAGGCAGAAATGATGTGGTGTTTTAACAAGTCTACTTTCAATCCTATAGCAGTTGCTGTTGATAGTGTGCAATTTACTGCTGACTTCAATGCAGTAATTTCAACCGGACCTGTGGAGGGGTGCAGAAACAGGGAGGACAAATGGGAAGCCCCAGAACCAGGAACCACTAAAATCAACATAGATGCAGGATGTTTTGGTAATGACACAACTGGCTGGGGGGATTAGTGGTCCGTGATCATACTGGGGCTGTGATTTTTGCAGCTACAAAGCTAGAAAACCTGAAAAGAGCCCCTGATCTAGCCGAAGCAATGGGTCTGAGATGGTGCACCAGCTGGGCAAAGGAACAGAGGTTTAATCAGGTGATCATAGAAACTGATTCTGAAGTGGTTTCTAAATGGCTGCAAGGAGAATTGTGTCTAGCTAGTATTAATTTCATAATCTTAGATTGTGAGGAGCTGTTAGATTCCATGCCTAACACTAAGGTTTCACGTATTAGAAGAGGTAGGAATGCTGCAGCTCATGGGTTAGTTGGTGTAGCTAAGAATGTTGGTTCAAAAACTTGGGTGGGAAATGTCCCAAACCCTATTGTCTCTATCATTTGTAATGATGCTGTTTCTGTTAATTGAAGGAGATGTTTACTGTCCAAAAAAAATAAAAAAAAATTACATTCCTTGGTGGGAGAAATTTTGTCAAAAGGCTCTTATAATTTGAGACAGAGGGAGTAAATTTCAAAAAATCGTGCTTTCAATCTGTTGGATAAATCTAGTGAAGGTTCAAATGGTGTTAGTTAGGCATTTCTTTCTTCTATTGAAAGGTATGTTCCCTTTCTCCCATTTTATCTTTTACTTGTTAAGAATCATGGGATGCTAGTACCATACTTTTCATGAAGCAACATTTTGATTGAACTAGATAGTAATGAAGTACATGAGTCCCTGTGCATGGGTGTCAGCTCAGTTGTAGAAACTTGGCTTTGTAAACCCAAGGGACAAGGTTGAAATCCCCTTAGGAATAGTTGTAATATAACCATTAGTGCCACTGAAATAATAATATATCACCTTTCTTCCACCTCTTTAAAAAAAAAGTACATGAGTCCCTAATTTATATTAGTATTGTATCTCTAACTAACTAATTGGATCCTAACCCTTGATTGTTTCCTAATCTTTATCAACCATTGATGAAAATGGTGATCCATGTGAATTTTGACACTTGTCTTCTTGTCTATAAAGGTTGCATGAAGTTTAATAGGTTTATAGAATTATAGTAGTAGTTTTGTTGAGGGCTGAGGCTACTCTTTTGTGTTACAGGGTTTGGGATTAGATGGCTTTTCCCATTACACCTTGGAAGCTATTTTATCTTTATGCTGAATAGTTACGCAGCTGTTTGGTACAATCTACTTCTCAGAATTTGAAAGAAAGAACTAACCAATACTACTTGATGTGTAGGGCTTATCAGGTTCTTGTTGGAATCATTCTGAAAAATATAATAAAATAAATGAGTATTACATTTGAACTGTGGCAAGTTAAGCATTCACAGTTTACACTAGGTTTTATTTATGTAAAAGCTAGCATCTATTTTATCTGTTGCAGTTAAATTGTTTGTGTTTTCCATCAATATTATTGCAACTCAAGCCATGGTACATACTAACATGGCCATACATATCACATGTTTGTAGGATAGCAGATATTAGCTTCAAGGGTTATCTGTGGAAGAGAAGTTCTATATAAAAGTAGATTATCTAATAATTTTATTGTGCACTGATAATACTGTATAAGAACTGTCTACAATAAAATATAAATCTGCTAATACTAAGGGTATACATTGATGCAAGGTAATAGACTTTTTGTTTTTTTGTAGCAAGACAAGAATTCACATGACAAATATGGCATTTTGACTCTGCATCCTTGAAATCTTGCAAAAGCTGCTGGAAGACTGGGTGAATTCCAGGGTATCACATAAAGAAAGATTGACCCTTGCTTTTCTTCTAGATGTAATTGTCCACATGAAGTGAAGCCCAGAGGCTAGTAAATAGCAGCAGGAGGGAATAAGAAGCAGATGTGGCTACATTGGGGCTTCCTGTTGGTGGTGAGCCATAGATTGATGATGTTCCATCTGGAATTGTCATGCCTGGTGTTGTTGGAGTCATAATACTTGGTGTGGTTGGAGTCATAGTAGTTGGTGTAGTTGGGGTCATAGTAGTTGGAGTCATAGTACTTGGTGGACTTGGTGGATTTGGTGGGCTTACATATGTTGGTGGACTCATGCTGCATGGAAAATATATATTATTAGAGATTTAGAATGTTCAGTATTACATATAATGTTTCATGAATAAAAGGGTAAATATGATATATATAGTGCTACAAATTCTCACCTTGTTGTTTTGGATGATGAATAGTGGCAATTCCCATGACCTGAAACAATGTAGACAAGGACAAGTAAGCTATAAATTATGACATTGATATGAAATAATTTGGTGAGAAAGTCTGCATGCAAGTTTTGGAGCAGAATTTTTCAGGACGTTCTGAATTTTTTGAGAAAGGGTTTGATGGAAGGGGGTTTTGATCTTGATTCAATGTGTCATATTGGGGTTTGAATTTTGTTACTCTTCCCCACTTGAGGTTTGACTTTCACATGTTATTTCTGTTCAGAATGGATAGAAAAAGGTATTGTGGTTATGTGATAACAGAACAAACTACAGAGGGCTAATAACAAAGTTCAAACCACATGGAAGCACACTGAAATCAGGTCAAATAACATGATGGAAATGGAACACCAAATTTAACCCATAAAATTCAATGAAATTACTTCAAGTGATGCCTTGAAGCTTTGTTTCACTCATGCAAGTATAAGTTACTGACCAGGTAAAAATAGCATATAAGGGATACAGCAATTTGAAAAGTCTTAGATATGGGTAAGGCAATATATATGGTACAGATCATATGTATACATGTATGCATACATGTAAATAAAAGGGCTGAATCAGAAGAAGCATCATATACGTTACTGCAAATGCAATAGAAATTTACAAGAGATTGCTAGCATGTGAAAGGTATGTTTGAGATAGAAACATGAGTGGTATGTTTCAAAATTTCTGCATATTTTTTAGGCAATATTTTTTTTTTTTTTTTGAATATTTTTCTTATCATTGGTCATGAAGAGGCTAAGGACTTTTTGTTTGATGGATGATTGTCTTACTTGGATCTTTGTTTGTAAGTGTTGCTGCTCCTCCAAATGCACAGCTTGTAGGTGCTGGATTCTTTTGGTAGTAATCATTGAATGCATAAGAAGCATGGTCTTTGAGAGTATTTGGGTCATAGCAACTTCCTGCTTGTTGAATTGCTGTACAGTCTGCACCATACCCACAAGCATAGTCAAGAGCTACCTTTAGAGTGTTCTCTGCAGCTGATTGACTTGCAACACACCATTGACCGCCGCCGCCGCCACCAGCAGCACCACCACCACCAGTAGGCGCGGTTGGGGTTGTGGGATTTGAAGTTGGGCTGGTTGGAGTTGTAGTTGGTGTTGTTGGGTTTGAGTATGGATTTGTAGGGGTTGTTGGGCTTGTATATGGGTTTGTAGGGGTTGTGTTTGGGCTTGTGGGGGTTGTGTATGGGTTTGTGGGAGTTGTTGGGGTTTGTCCTGTTGTGCTAGGTGGTTGAGGAGATGTTGGGTTTATAGTAGGATAAGGATTTCCTGTGCCTGGAGTTGTAGGGTTCACAATAGGAACTGAATCCAATTGAGTACTAAATTCATATGATGAAATTTCCTGATTTTCATCTTCTCTTATTCTTATGGCTTTAACCAGACCTGTAAAAGAAAATAAGGATATTTTAACTCTTACAGCAGGACAAATAGAAGTAACTTTCTGTCCTGAATGAATAAATTATTCCAAAGTTATTCTTAATTGCTCCCAACATGGATGAACTGACGTGGTTTCAAGGCCATTCAATAAATGCTTTTATGATGCATGTTTCATGAACTAAATGCCTATATATGTCTTCCTACAGCAGCCATAAGTTCATCTAAATTCTACATAATGAGGTTCTTTCAATTGAATCTTGCTGTTTATGCTATGATGGTGGAATGGAAAAACATCATCAGCTCTTCATGAATTCTGTTTTGGCTGTTGAATCCAAATCCTATCATTGACTATTGATGAATTCTCTTTTTTATTTTTTTATTTTTTTTATTTTTTTTTGATTTGGTGAATCCATGGTGTCATTCGGTCGGAAGCCAAAAACTAATCTCTCACGATACTGAGATATATATAAGGAATTTATCTCTTCTAACAGGTACTCTTCTATGCACATGAATCTAGATTCGAACTTCTGAACACATGCTTAAGTGACCAGGTTATGCCACTATGCCACATATCATGAATTCTGTTTACAACTCTGCAGCTCTGCATGGTTTCAACATTGTATCCTCCATATTACCAAAAAAAAAACAAATAAAAAAAAAACATTGTATCCTCCTAATTAAACATTCTTGTTTCTTTTGTCCAGCAAATGAATACATGTAACTAATAGATAAATATATTAAAAGGACCAAAGTTCCAACCAAAAAATTAATCACCTGAGATGAAGAAAAGACACAAGGAGAATAACACAAGGCGCAAACTTCTAGCTCCCATTTCTGCAGGTTGGCTTCTATGCTTTGCTTCTGATTTTTCTTTCTAATTTGAACTTTTCTTTCAAATTTATGAGCAATGTCTTAGAGACAAGGACTTGTTAAACATGAGAAGCACTTAGGATGTTGATGGTGAAGAAGAGTTTTGTCTTTTTAACCTGCATCTTTTATATTTATAATAAAAATAAAAACTAGAGAATCATAGCTTTCTTGGATCAAAGAGAGAAGGGAGAATATTAAGAAAACTTGAGAAAGGAGGCATTGGATGGTTGGAATTAACAAGCAAGAGAAGGTTCAAAAAGAGGGAAAAAAGAAAAAGTTGCATGATGGTAAAAGGCAAAAGGGTGATCCGCCTAGCCTAGTATTGAATCTGACACTTAGGAGTATATATATATATATAGCTAATTAATTAATCGGCTAGTAGTGATATCCATGCATAACAAAAAACTGTTCACCCTAGTGAATTTTAGGCCAGTCCACAGTACCCAACGCGCGGAGTCTTTTTTTTTTGTATAATTTTTATTTTATTTTTGAAAGGCATGCGCGGAGTCTGAAAGGTGAGCCCGGTCAATTGAATACTCGAGCGATATCAAATTTTTTTTTAGACTCGCCCTAATTAGTCCTTTAGGCGGAGTGTGCTCATCGAGTATTCTCACAGCAGAGTCCTTTGGGTTTGCCTAGGACTAATCATGAGTCGGCGAATCAGAGCGATGTGTTTTACACTCGGTTGGTCACCTACCCAAAGCGGCTTCTACAGTATTTGATCTTGTAACATTTTCTTGGAGTTGTGTTTTGCTTACCGGCTCAACCACCCATAGTTGGGTTCGAGCGGTGTCTAGTATGGTCCACTAACAATACATTTGAAATATACTCTCTATGACTGTTATTTTTTTAAGAGTTTACAATTTTTTTTAAAAAAAAAAGTAATCATTTTATCAAACAACAATAACATGACTCCTTATAAAATAGATCACTCATTAAGAGTATATTTAAAAATGTCCAAAAAAATGTGTTATTAGCATCTCAAATGGACAATGCCGTTGCTCTTTTGTGCTTCTTTTCAACTGTTTCATGGGACTGAACCAAAAGCTAAAGATGATACACAGTGATTTTGCGCTTGTTGCTTTGTACGGTTTGTAATGAAGAATGATGTCTCCTTTTTCTTCTTCCCCTACACGTCGCAATATAAGCCGTTTTCTTTTTGTTTGAATAAAAATAAAAATACTTCCTGTGGAATACTTAGGAATCGCGATTTCTTTTTGTGAGAATTCTCTAGTTGTGCGCCTTCTCTCAGAACCTGACTTAAATATGTCACTCTTAAGCTACGTTGTCTCCATGCTTTAATTTAATTTTATCTTATAAATTCTAAGTGTCTCAAACTTGAGATGTTTTCTGCCTTTTCCTTTTGCCCTTTTTTGAAAAAAATTCATAAAATATCGTGGATCAACAAGATTGAGAGTTCAGTTTTCCCTTTTTTGGAAAAAATTATAAGATCTCGCGGATCAAGAAGATTGAGTGTACTAAGGTGGTCTGTCTCTTCCAAATTGTATTTGGAATTTAGGATTAGTAAGAGGGGGGATGCTTTTCCATGTGTCAATCTTTTGAACCTATACCACTTGATAATTATTATCGATGAAATTTAAAAATAACCAATACAAATGTTGAATCATATGATATCAACTTCAAAATCATATGCATATCAAATTTTAGAATTTTTTTTGTAATTATGTGTTAAAATAAAGTAGCCCAGTAAAATATTTTAAATTTTTACTTGTACGAAATTTTATAAACTTAGTTCTAAATTATAAAATATTTTAATTTTAAAGTTGCATTTGTTAATTTTATATCTTACATAAAGTTATTTAAGTGGCGTAAGAATAAGTGTTTGATACATCTTACTACTCCGGCCTTTATTATAAGCAAAAAAGTACATGTACTTTTTTTATTATAATAAAAGCCGGAGGGTGTATCTTAATCTTATCTTAATCTTAATATTATAATTTGTGGATAGTCTAGGGTATTTTTGTCATTTGCTTTTTCCTGCCCAAATTAATTGCAACAATTAATGCAATTTTTTTTGGGTACATATAATTAATGCAACTTTATCAACACAATTAGGTGTATTTATTGTCTCTTGATTTTTGGTACAACATTTATCATTAATGCATTCTATACCTTTTTGGCTACTGAGAATAACATTTTTTTTAATTTTACATTATGATTCCATCTTTCACCATTTACCAAAAAAAGTCAATCTTTCATATTTTATTTTTAACTACTGAGAATAACAATTTTTTTAATTTTACACTACCATTCCATCTTTCATTTTTTTAGCTCTTGGACATTTCTAAAATATGTGTTTTTTTTCTTCTAATTGAATCATTGTAATATGATGTCACTTCTTTTTCTGTTAAATATTTGATTGACCACAAAACAACCTGAAATTCTACAAAACAATAAGACGTCTTTATTAAATATTGAGTTCTCAAATTGATTTTAGCAATTACATTTCTTAGTTGTTCGTAGTCACCTAATCTTTTATCTTATAATCCTGGTAAGTCTGGACGTAAAAAAATTGTGCCCAAATTCCTTCCTTCTGCTACCCAATTAATGCGCATTTATTTTTTACCTACCAGCCAGCCTGTTTCATTTATCCCATCTGCCCATAGCCAACAACCCTCCCTCCTTCCCCGTCACATCTTCCACTACAAGAAAATTCGGATTTACCGACGGGCATATACCGACGGTCAGAGACCGTCGGTTAAACGTTGGATTTTCCGACGGCCAAGCCGTCGGTAAAACAACAAGTCCGTCGGTAAATGGAATCTGATTTACCGACGGTCAATGCTCGTCGGTAATTTCAAAGATATTTCATTTTCGCGCCTATTTTTCAAATACCGACGGCCTTATACCGTCGGTAAGTTAAAAACCCGCTTGCAATGCCGAGCAGTTCGACGGCCTAGACCATCGGTAAAAAGCCGTCGGTAATGCGCAATAATAACCAGAAGTCAGGCCTTCCCTTTCTCCTCCATCTTCATCCCTCTTCTCTTTCACTTCCCTCTCTTCCTCCGCCCCCACCACTACGCCGCCGCCACCACCACGCCCACACCACCACCAGGCCGCCACCACCACCACCACTCTATTCTCTATTCTCTCTGTTCTCTCATTGTTCTCACTCTTTCTCTCCACCACCACCACCACCACGTCTTAGTCGCCACCACCACCGTTTCCTCTGCCACCACCACCACCACCGTGTATGCTCTCTCTCTCTCTCATCTCTCTCTATCCGCCGCCACCTCCACGCAGTCTCGCCGCCACCTCCACAAAGACCGTCCCGCCGCCACCACCTCCACGGTACCTTCCGCGCCACCTCCACAAGACCGTGGTCTGCCGTCACCTCTGCCACCACCGCTCATTCTCTGTCTCTATTCTCGCCCTTCTTTGTTCGTGTTTTTCTTCCGAATCCCAAATTGATTTGGTGTTCCTTTTCGATGTTTCAGAACGATTGAAGGTTCTTGAAGTGATTTGAAGGTTTTTGACGTGATTTTGAAGGTTTTGGTGCATCACGGGTATTCTTTTGTGGCTTGACCTCCAATTTTGTGTTCTGTGATTTTGGGAACTAAGGTTTGTTTGTATTCCTGTTGTTGGTATTTGATTTTTGTTTTAGTAGCTTTGCAAGAGTAGTAATCGCGTGAGATTATTAGTTGTTTGATGGTTGTTACGCTCTTATTGATTTTGTGGATTGTTAGTTGTTTGACGGTTGCTCTGCTCTTATTGATTTTGTGGATTGTTAGTTGTTTTAAAAGTTTAGGATACTTATATTATGTCCAAGGTTAAAAGTTTGTCTTAAGCATGCTAATTAGAAGGGGAAAAAACAATTCTAGTTGGCGCATCTGCTTTCGGTTAGCATCATGATTTGAAAAAATATTGAAAAAATATTGGAATAAAGTCTTAAATCGCAAACCTATGCCTTTGTTCGTTTTGTTGTAATTCGATTATTTTCGGTTTATATGCTCATGACTGACCAATGTTGACAACAAGCAGACAATGTCTTTAGATGGAAACCGTGGTCGAGGTAGGGCTTCCAGGAGGCCGATGATGTCCGCAAGTGGAGTATCGGAATAGCTTTGTGACGATTGAGGATCGCGATGCTTGCCATCGTGATCCTCCTATACCTTCCAGAGGCCGATGATGTTGCGAGGAGTATCGAAATAGCTTTGTCATCGTGACTAAGGATCGTCTTGAGGATCGTGATTTGATGAACCAAAGCATAGTGATCCCAGGAGGCCTGTAGCTACGGTGATGCTCATCGAGGACATACATCGTTCAGGTCTCCAAATGATGACGATGAGATCTTGGGTATACTCCATCCACACCGAGTATTCTCCAATCGGAGAGGATTACACTCCGACCTCACCGGAGTATTCTCCAATCGGAGAGGATTACACTCCGTCCACACCAAAATAATCTCCCACCGTAGGAGAATACACTCCATCCACTCCTTGGAGGATTCTACCGCCCGATTTTGTCCTCTGGGTCCCCTCAAGGAGCCGCCACTAGCTAGCCTCTATTTTATATTATGCATGTTATGTACATTAGTATTTGACTGCTTTAACATTTTAATTGGATAAATGTATTAGGATAATATATGATGTATGTCTTTACATTTGTGCTTTTCTATTTAATTTTTGTCTTAAGCCTAAGTTCCAATTATTCCAACGTTTCAACGATTGTTCACGAAACCGGGGCCGCCACCACCACCACCACCACTCTATTATGCTCTATTATATGTTTTACATGAGGAGGTTAAATAGCTTTTGAGAATTCATGATTTGATAAAAATAGTGAAAGCCAAAAAGCTTACTTGGGGTTTATTTGGAATTATTTTATAACATGATTGTTGTTTGGTTTGCTCATTTTTGTTGATTGCTATTTGGTAGCTTGTTAGTTAAAATTTTCTATGTTTTTTCTGTATTTTTAGTTCGAGGCCACGACATTGCTCGAGATCTGCCACTCACATCGAAGGGCGTGGACACTCTCTTGTTCTCGAGAATTAGGTATGCACTCTAACGAAATGTCGGTTGACTCATTGGGTGGAAAAGGGTTGGTGTTGACCCCCTTGCACAATATTTATTTGATTTGCTTCATAGTTCTCTCCAGAGAGAGAATTTTGAGGTGATGTGTGTTTTGGCTAACAAATGATGTTTTATGTTGAAGTGATGTATAGTTCTCAATTTCAGTAAGTGAATCTCTGATCCTATGTTCATGCTACGTCTCGCTATACTTATAGAAACCAATTTATATTGAGATAGTAACCATATTAATCTCCAAAATATTTACAGATTATAACTATATACTATACTGTAAATACAAACAACGTTTATTAAACTAAAAAATTTAACATATGAAAGACATATTATTACACAAAGACATGAATTCTGTCGAGGAAATTGATTCCCAAATTAATCGTATCAGACACTAATTATAAACTATTAAAATCCTATATTTGATGAATTTAATTATGTGATGATCTTTTTTTTTTTAAAATAATAAAGTAACCAATTTTATGTTGTTTAGAGATACCATCAACTGCCTTGGTTAATGTAGTAGATTCTGGTGCTAGGCTAGTTTTTTAACTGCAGAAACAGAAAATGATTGTTTTTTGGCCAATTAATGGATTAGGATGTATGGTAGATGTGACCATATAGGAGCTCTAATTGCATGGCATATACCAAGCCAAACCACTATGAAAACAAAAATTGTTAAAAGGATTTATGCTTCCCTTGCCGTCGGTATGCTTGTTTAATTCTATCCTTTAAGAGGATGTCAACTTTCAACATGTTACTTTTTAATTATTGATGAAATGGATGTTTGATTGTTGTTATTAGTATCGGAGAAAAGCCTTAGCTTCCCGTTTGAGGTTCAATATATTATTGAGTGCGTGTACTCTTTTAGATACCACGTGTTCATTGTATATTGAACCTTGAATTGTCCAAGTCGGACAGTTTGGGAAAAACTTTTTCTTTACTTGTATAATAGTTGTTGCTTGATTCTCGTATCTTGATATTTGATGAAATTTCGGTTAGATTCATTTCCTTTTGTTCTCTGGGTGCATACTTGATTGCCTTGTTCCTAATCACGATCATTTTGTGTACTCAGAGACCAATGGGAAATGTCACAAATTTTGTCAAGTATAAGATATGAGAATTACTGAAATGACTATTATACGAAGTTCTGAAAAAGTTTTTCCTCGAATGGGATAAGTCATACCATTTAAAGAAAGAGAGCGGTTGTAAAAATGTCGTCTTCTTTGAAATTGTCATTTTTTTGACATGCAGAAGATGGAATTTTTTCCTTCAATCGTAGTTGGATGTCACGATAGGTTGTATCCGGAAGAGGGGTTTGAAACAATCTTTTTACGATGGGATTGATCACTTCGTTCAAGTCGCAATGGCACCACGAAGATTTCGAAATTAATGGAGGGATTAGATGTCCGTGCCTTAAATGCGATTGCGAGAAAGATCAAGAGCCCAGGAGAGGTCATCTTTGCACTGCAGAGAGTTGGATTTATGCCTAATTACTGCATTTGGACTAGACATGGTGAAGAGTTACCTCGGGTTGGATTAGGGGTTGGCGATAATTGCACGCAGTGCTTCAAGTAATTGCGTAGATACGGGATATGGTGAGCGATTGAATTGATGCAAAATATGGTTTGTGATGCCTTGGAGGTCAACGTATCATTCGAGGAGCCACAAGATGATGACAGATGAACTTCCAAATGAGGCGCACAAAGATTTTATAATCTCTTGTTAGAAACAAATAAGCCGTTGTTTGAAAGTGCCGACTCTAAGTTATCAATGTATGTGAGACTTTAGCTCTCAAGTCCAAGCGTGGTGCTACGGATGTGTGCTTGGATCTCGTGAACGAAGATGATGTTGGACTCGTCACCTATCGAGAGATGGTTTGCCAAAAAGTTATTACGAGGCTAAAAGCTTAGTGTCCAAATTGGGGTTGGAATCTAAAAGGATTGATTGTTGTGTGAGAGGGTGTATGTTATATTACGACAATGAATTTGGTAAAAGCGATAAGCGCTGGTTGAATGCAAATTGTGGTGAGCCAAGGTATATGTCACATCTTGATAATGGGAAGGGTAGACAAAAACCGGCCCACGGAAGGCAATGTTTTATTTGCCAATTATTCCAAGGTCAGCAGAGAATGTTTGCGTCAACACGCATCGCAGACAAAATGACTTCGCACTATGAGAATAAAAGCACTTGGTATGTTGCGACATCCATGTGATGGTGAAGCTTGGAAGCACTTTGATCGTGTGAATCCGAATTTGCAGCAGATCCACGTAATGTACGACTTGGCTTATGCTATGATGGTTTTACCCATATGTTCAATCAACGGCGAAACCTTATTCTTGCGGCGATTATTGTTACCCCATACAATCTTCCTCCGATATGTGCATGTCTAAGCCCTATATGTTCTTGACTTGTATTATCTGGGTCGGATAATCCAACGGATGGTATTGACATCTACTTACACCTCTCATTGGCGATCTCAAAAGGTTGTGGAATGGCATTGTGACTTATGATGTTGCACGAAAGAAGAACTTTACAATGAGGCGACTCTTATGTGGACCATTAATGACTTCCCTGCATATGGCATGTTGTCCGGTTGGGGTACTCATGGTAATATGGCATGTCCCATTGCATGGAGCATACAAAGGCCTTTACCTTGAAATTTGGGGGAAGAGTTCTTGGTTTGACTCACATCGCAGTTTTTACCAGCAGATCATCCATTTAGACGGAATAAGAACGCCTTCAAGAAGGGGAAGTTGAATTAGATGGCGCCCCGAGGTTGACATCCCAATGTATTTTTACGAGTTATGGATCCGCCAAAAATCACAGATTTTGGTGAATTGGATCGATTTGAAGGATATGGACAATGGCACAATTGGACTAAAAGAAGTATTTTTGGGATTTGCCGTATTGGAAAGATAATTTGTTGAGACACAACCTTGATGTTATGCACATTGAGAAGAACTTTTTGACAATGTTTTTCTCACAAAGGATGAACGTTAGAGGAAGAACGAAAGACAATGATAAGGCGGTGGACTTACCACTTTCTTGTAAGCAAAAGGACTTGCATTTGTGACTTCGGTCGAATGGGAAAACCCTGAAACCCAAAGCCTGTTACTCTTTAACTGTTGAGGAAGCTAGGTCGATCTGTCGGTGGATAAAAGAACTTGAATGCCAGGCGGTTATTCTTCTAATTTGGCAAGATGTCTGATGTGAACAAAGGAACAATGATTGGGATGAAAAGCCATGATTGTCATGTATTCATGGAGTGTTTACTTCTGTTGCATTTAGTTCCTGCCGTCAAATATTTTAAATCCACTTACAAAACTTCACCAATTTTTAAAGATTTGTGTTCCGCAACATTGAGAGATGATGATCTTATCAAGATGGAGCGTAACATACCACCATTCTTTGTAAGTTGGAGAGAATATTTCCCCCTGGTTTCTTTGACTCTATGGAACATCTCCCAGTGCATCTTGCACATGAAGCTACGCTCGGTGGACCGGTTCAATACAGATGGATGTATCCATTCGAAAGGTAATATAATCAAATATTCTTTGATATAATTATTCACTGCCCCAGGTTAAATGTTGAAATGTTGATCACCAACCTGGTTATTCTGTAGATTTATGGGTGACTCAAAACGGTCGGTGAAAAATAAGGCCATGGTTGAAGGATCTATTTGTGCAACTTACTTATACCGTGAGACAATTCATTTCTGTTCCCATTATTTTACGAACTTCATGCTGACACCAACAAATAATAGGAATGAAATAGAAATTGAAAGTGAAAGGCACCTGGCCGCCTTATCGGTGTTTTGCCTTCGGTCGTCATCTTTGGAAAGGAGTCAAGTCCTGGTTAACGGGAGAAGATTGGAAGTCGGCCTGCGTTTACGTGTTGATCAACTGTGCTGAAGTATCACCATATCTTACGTATGTATACTTTTGACCACTTTCAATTTATTTAGTCCACACCTATTCATGATCATTTGTTTGATAATGACTTGTTCAGGGCATTCTTGTTAACTAAGCCCACAAGCGAACAAGACTCTTCTGCCTATATTTATGAATATTTCCCAACGTGGTTTAGGAGCCAGGTATGTATTTTTAGTCCTATTTCAACTATTTGTTGTTTGAAAATACAAAAGATTGTTTGCAAAAGGAACCCTAAATCACTTGTGCATGTGTATCTGCAGTGTATAGCGAGTCGAATCGCCCATAATCGAACACTTGAGAAATTTATCTCATGGTCCTAAATCACGTGTAAAAGAATGGCACACGTATTTAAATGTGATTTACAAATTTCAAACTCAGTCAAAAACAGAGGGGGAAAAAACAGTTAACAGCAGAGTTTATGTAAAAGGTGCCACAGAGGGAGGTGAGGACGACTTCTACGGCGTGATTCAACATATATATGAGCTGGCATATAATACTTTAGACTATACTAAAAGAATAGTGCTATTTTATTGTAATTGGTTTGATCCGTCAAGTAGAGGCACAAGAATGGATCGCAAATATAATACTGTTGACATATGCATGAGCAGAAGATACCAAATATTTGATCCGTTTATCATAGCACAACATGTAAGACAGGTGTATTATGTCCCTTATCCGTCAACTCGAAGGGACAAACAAGGTTGGTGTGTTGCAATAAAGACAAAACCAAGGGGTCGCATTGAAGTAGATGATCCACAGGAAGAAGTGGCTTATCAAGTGGATGAGATGTCTCATGTCAACGTAGTAAACGAAGTTGAACCCATTTCTCGACTACGTGACGATCCAATCACATATGAAGATGTAAATGGAGATGAGGAATTAAATGAAGAAGTGGCAGAACCATCAAGATCTGAAGACGATGCCGAAAGCGAGTGGGCGAGAATGGGCGTAATAAATTTGTTTAACTTTTTACAATTAGAGAATTTAATGTCTAACAACATATTTTATTTTGTCGATTATTTTCATATAACTTGTTTATTTTTTGGAATTCATTTTTAATATTGTTATGTTTAAATATAATATTTCATGATCAAGTATTATTGAATTGCTCTATAGACATATATGGCATCGGGAGGTTCAGTTCAGGCCCCGACCACCCAAGAAGTGGTCAGCGGAAGGAAGGGCATCGCCGACCCCCTCGTCGTCGGAGGCCGAACATTATTAGGATTGATGATGCTGGCTATGCGATGTTGTCATCCACACAGCGTCCGCATACATCTACGCCTACACAGGCTCCAGCGAGTTCGGCCCTACGCAGCCTACGTCACATTGGGCACCTACACAAAGATGCAGACCTTCGCATCGACACCCATTTACATGATGCCCACCAGGGTTCCAGCAGACACTTGCCGCTTCTTCCTCTCATTTTGTGTTTGAGGCGGTGCGGACACTCATGTGTCCGATCAGGAGTATAGTGTGGGCCAGGCACCTGATCAGACCGGGGTTCAGCAGGACGAGGAGGTTGAGCAGCAGCAGGATGAGCAGGAGGTCGTTGATGATATTCAGATGCTGCATGATGGCCGAGTTGCTATCGTGCCACCGGTAGAGGTGAGTATGTAGGTTGAATACACATTTTTGCCCCTTTATCTTTTTAGTTTTCAATTTCGTCCCTTATCTTTTTTTAGTTTTCATTTAAGTCCCTTAAACTTCAAAAATCACATCAATTTCGTCTTTTCTGTTTATTTATTCATATTTTCTTAGACGAATCACCATCTGACACGTGGCAGAAAAATAAAATAAAATAAAATAAAACAAACTGCCACGTGTAAGATGGTATTTCGTCTAAGACAAAAAAAGAATAATTAAAAAGAAAGGACGAAATTGAAGTAATTTTTATAACTTAATGGACTTAAATGAAAACTAAAAAAAAAGGATAAGAGACGAAAATTACAGTTTAACCTATATTTTTTTAACTTGTTTGGTATGTTGTTATTGTTTAGGTTCCTTCCGTCAAAGCCAGCTGCGAAGGCTATCACGGAAGTAATTGAGCAAAATTACCACACCTATTGGCCCACCTGGGGACGCCAAGGTGAGCGGAGGCACATGTTCAATTCTTTGAGTAAGTTGTTTATTTTTTTGTTGCGTATTATTTTTTATTTCATGAATCTCAATTATTTTTAATAACGTATTATATTCATACAGAGAGGGTTTCTTGGAAGGAAGAGCAGAGGAGCAGATCAAGAAGAACTTCCATATGAAGGCTTCCCACCGCCTATCGATATGCTTAGAGATGCCCGCCTCAATGGGCAGCCCACTTGGATAGGAGATGAGATATGGCGTGACTACAAGCGCACTGGAACTCCCGAGTTCAAGGCGTAAGCGAAGGCGAAGAAGAATAGAGCCTCCGAAAGGGTGGGAGCTTGCATCTTGGAGGTTCGGTCACCAAGCAAAGACGCACTCGACTTGTATGTTTTATATTATTATTATTATTATTATTATTATTATTATTATTATTATTATTTAGTTAAGCTTTTTTTATTAAATAATTACAGTCTCAGCGGTTGCAAAGGGAGGTTCAGTTGCACGAGCTCCATCGTGCAACTCATATTAGGAAAGGTACCGGTGAGTTTGTCGATGAGCGGTCGAGGCGGACCCAGGTAATTATAAAACATAATGAATAGTTTTTTAACAATGTTTATATTGTTTTATTACAACTAAAATTGACTAATTTGTTTATGTTTGTGAGGAGAGTTTGAGGCGAGGATGTCTCGGCTTAGATCTCGTGACATCCTCATGTTCCCGTCTCAGAGCCCGGAAGGATCCAGTGCGTCGGCCGATGGTTTGGGCGAATGTTGTTGGCGGCAAGAAGAAGGTCGCTTATACGGTCTTTGGCGACCTTGCCAAAGAACTACAAGAAAGTGGCCCGCCGCTTCTCTGCCGAGAGTCGCCCAAAGGCCGTGGTCGCCGCGGATGAGCGGGAGATAGCAGAGGTGAAGCGGGCCATGGCCGAGCAAAGAATGATTGGCAATGAGCAAGAATGATCGCGGCCGTCCCGCAAGAGGAGGCCCGCCGGACGACTGCCATGTTGGCTCAGGTGCTACAGCGACAGGAGGATCTATACCATTTGCTAGCTCGCCAGCCGCCTCCTCCACCGCCTCTGCCTCCGCCTCATAGTACTGGTGATCATGTCGATGATGTAGATAGTGATCATTATCATGATTATCAGGACTATTAGTTATGTTTGTATCGATATTTTTTATATTTTCAGATATTTTTTATTACTATTTTGTTCGTCGAATTTTTTTATTTATTTCTTACGTTTCTTTTTTTTAATTTGTTTTATAGTTATGTTATCGCATTACATTTTTAAATACAGGAAGAAATTAATTATTAAATGTGATAACTAGTAATCGTTAATTAAATGGATAAATAAATTAAATTGATTACGTAAATTAAAATTAAATAATTTAAAGTAAATAATTTTTAATAAAAATTTAAACAATTTTCAAAAAAAAATTAAAGTTCGATTTACCGACGGCCATGGCCATCGAAATGTCATCGGAATTATCGACGGGTTAAAACCGTCGGAAAAGCCGTCGAAACTTACCGACGGGTTAAAGCCGTCGGAAATGTCATCGTAATTATCGACGTTAAAACCGTCGGAGAAAACCGTCGAAAATTTACCGACGGGTTAAAGCCGTCGATGCGTATTTGCGACGCAGCGATTCTGATGGACATTAGGCCGTCGGTAATCCGTCGGAATTTTTTTATTACCGACGGTATTTGTGGATTACCGACGGCTTTTGGCCGTCGGTAATCCCGCTATTTCTTGTAGTGTTCTTCTTCTCCAATTCAAAAAATTTTGAATACCACTTGTCTCTTCCTCTCTCATCTGAATCTCATCTCCCCGTTGCCTCGGGTTTCTCTGGTGAAAAAAAGTAGGCGAAACTAACTTCTCTATATATATATAAGTTGAATCAGATGAGAGAACTCCCGCCCAGACTCCTTCGTCTTTTGCAAATGGAAGAAGAAAACGCATATTAATGCCCAAACTTCTGATACGCATCTTTTATCTTATAATCTTGGTTAGTCTGCACACAATTTTCAAAAGAAGAAAAACCTTCTTTACTTTCATTCTATGCTTCCTAATTCCTATTTATTGCACATTTAATGCTAAATTATACCTACCAGTATTAATGCCCATTTAAGAGAGCTAGACAAAAAAAAGCGTAAACCAAAAGCAATTAGCTACACGGTTGCAAAAAAAGCTCTAACGAAAAGTTCCAGCTTCTCACATACTCTCCTCGCATCTCCTTTTCAAATTTCAAATCTTGGGTGATTTAGAATCTTGGAACCTCTCTTTCCCGACCAATCTGCCATGTACGACTCTCCCTCCCTTCGTTCCAAACCATTTTCTCTAACACTCTCCGATGACCGATCTGCGATGGGAAATAAAGAAAACAAGTGGACGACCGTTGCATGGTCCTGGAACCAGATCCAGAAATCGGTCGATTGACAGGGGGCTTTGTCCAAGATTTGTTGGACTAGATTTGGATTGAAGAAGAAAGCCGGTCACGCACACCCGACGAAGACCGCTGCGTGTGTCGTTGTCGAAAAATGAAATTGTGGCCGCCGCGAGCTGGGTGTGAAGTCATCTGTCTCGGTTCCGTGACTTTTACTCTGCATCTTTCTCTCCTATATCTTTCTCATCTTCATTTTGTTCTCTGTTTTGTAGCTTCTGTTCAATTTTCTTCAAATACTCAAGGTAATTTGCTTACTCTGTCATGCTTTGTTGCTTATTATCTACTTTAACTATTGTTGCTCTAATTAAATTAAATTAAATTAAGTTACATATGTGGTTTGGTATTTCTCTTTTGCACTTACCGGTAGTTAAGATTATTGTCATGGTATTATACTATTATTTGTATATTTGTTTGCCTGAAATAATATGTTGAAGGCCTGTAATATGATTCTACTTTGTTTTGTTTATATTTTACATTTACATTTGCATTGATTAGTTGATATTTTGGTGTTGAATTTGGTTTGAGATTTTTATGTCGAGTTGATTACAAAATAATTCACTAAAATTGTCTAAAGGTTCAAGGTCTAAAGCTTAGTCTCATCTTTTGTGGCAGATAAATAAAAGTTGATTTAGGTGATGTGTTGAGGATAGTATTAAATTTAAAATTTGTTGTTTAATTTGTCCATTTGCATTGGAAAAGGTTTGATGGGCCAAACAATTTTTAAATGCTTACTGCACATGCATGCTGTTTTAATTTAAATCTGTATTTTTCTGTGATGTTTTTTTTTTGAAGGAAACAAATCTATTCCATTTCATATAAAATAAGATCAGCAATACATGTTGGCATATAATCAAAGACATGAAGACTAGCTAAGAATCTTGATGCCCCTGCTAGAGAGTGAGTAACAATATTTGCTTGTCTCCTAATGAAACTAACTGAATAGTTTTGAAAACGTGTCAACTTTTCTCTACAATTCCTAATAATGGTCACCGCCTCCGTTTGATAGTTTGAGTCCCCCACCAAGGTGTCTACTACTGCTTTACAGTCTAGCTCAAATAAGATATTTTGGTAGCCTAGCTCACCCATCCAAGAGAGCGCTTCCCACAAGCCTCTAGCTTCAGCTTCCATTGCCGGGACAACACCTGAAATGCAAATGGTCTTGGCATGTACGAATTCCCCGAGATGTTTGCGCACGCAGATGCTTATACCAATTCTCCATCTCAAGTTTAACTTGACAACTACGTGTGAAGTGTGGATACTACGCCAAACAAAGCTGGGATTGTGGCCCAAGCGAGCCCCAAGAAAGTCCCCTTTTGGGAAGTATTTAGCTTTGAAGACTCTAGACACTATAGCATCATTATCGGTGGCAATCTTCCACCCTTGCTTCCTTAGCATTGCCAAATTGAACCCATGAAAATGGCAAAAGCCCATATCTCTGTGCTCCTTTCTCATTGTCAACTTCTCCCAACTTAACCAATTAATCCCTTGCCAGTTGTTCTATTAGAGCCCCACCAGAAGAAGTTAATCATTCGTTCAATTTTCTCCCCAAGAGATAGAGGAAGAAGGAACGTGCTCATGCAATAGGTGGGAATAGCTTGAGCCACAGATTTAACTAAGACCTCCCTCCTAGCTTTTGAGAGATGCTTCCCTCTCCAGTGTTGGATTTTCCTCCATACCCTGTCACGCAGATAAGCAAAAATAGCTTTCTTATCTTGACCCACCATAGAGGGTAGCCCCAGATACTTTCCAGTCCCGATGCATTCAGTCACATCCAGCATGGTAGTAATCATCTCACGCGCATTTCTGGCCTAGTGTTCTTGCTGAAATAGATCTTTGACTTCTGCATGTTGATGGCTTGCCCCGAGGCTCTCTCATAAGTTTGAAGGATATTCTTCAGAGTGGTGCACTCCCTATCCGTTGTCCTGCAAAATAAAAAACAATCATCAGCAAATAAAAGGTGTGTGAGGGTTGGTGCTCCCCCACACACTTTCACTCAGTGTATATGATCTTCTCTCACTTCCGCTCTTTTAATCAGAGTAGTAAGACCTTCTCTGAAAATCTAAAATATAAGCATGTTTATATGTATGCCGGGATGCTTCATATTAAATTTGGTAGCATTTGGATGATATTTGATGGGTCAAGTAATTTTGAGAACACCTACTGCTCATGCTTCCCTAGATGCAGATTTTTCTACACATGCACCATCCTCAACATATTGGGAGGAAGCACACGGTGGACCCTAAAATGGTTTGTGTGATAAGAAGATCAACTTTTCATGACACCACTTTAGCATCTTCTGGTGATCTCTGTTATCTTGGTGGTGAGGTAGTAATTTATACTCATGTCTTACACAAAATGCATATATTGTGTTTTGGTTTGTATTAACAGAACTGTCTATGTGTTTTTTGAGTATTAAAAATTAGAACTTGATATTTCTATTCTAAGCAGTGCAGGAGATTTGGGTGTCTCATACGATTGCACAAACTTCAAATAGGGTCTCAGTTATTTGCACATTTTGTTGTGTCTCATCCGATTGTACCAGATTTTTTCTTGATTGTTAGTTCTTTTTGTTTTGGAATTTACATTTATTGATTGTTCAAGATTTGTTGGACTAAAATCATACTTGGGTGTATGTTTTTCTAATGAATATTTTATTGTATTTGAAATGTAGTCTTTTTTTGGTCAGCTAGTAGAAATGGTAAACAACAAATATACACACGTCAAAACGGCAACACCCGGGTTCGAACCCCGGTCCCGGCGTCCCCACGTCGCTGAAATTGCCAAAGCAACTAACAGTGGGGGACAAATGTAGTCTGAAATGTATAGGAACTAATTTGAATTTTATATAAAATGTATCCTTCTCAGAATATAATCATACTTGGGTTTAGGTTTTTCTAATGAATATTTTAATTGTATTTGAAATGTAGTCTGAAATGTATAGGAATTAATTTGAATTTTATATAAAATTAATCCTTCGTTCTCATTCAATAATGGTTGCAAATTGATTTTTTTTCAATCAGATTTAGTTTAGGGAAAGAGATTTGTTCGGGTTCCCTGGGACCCTCTTTACATTCCTACCGAATAAACTGCAAGACAATGTTAACTGTTGTGGATGGTATTGTTACAGCTGTTGCTGGGATTGAGGTTTGAATCTGGTCCAGCATGCTAAAAAATCTCCTCTCCATGGATGATTTGTATACATTGCTTTGATATTTTCTTCAAGTTTGATCCCATCAAATTATATGCATTCATTTTTTTCTTCAACTGACTTTTGCAATTGTATACAGAGATTAAATTGGCTACAACTCTGAAGAACAGTCTGATAGTGGTGGCTTAAGTGATTTAGACATTGGTGGCTTACATTGCCCTTAAATGGTGCTTATCTTCCGGATTTGGATGTCTCTGTCTTATCTAAATGCATAATTTTGGTATAATATTGGCATAAGACATGGGTTCTTTAAAATTGGGTACTGCTTCTATTGCATGTTATTGTTAGTTCTATTGATAAAACCAACAAGGTTTGATATTTCTGGAATGATTCTCTATTGAAAATTGATTGAAATAAGTTGTTGTACATTTTGGGAGTTCACCTTCAAAATTTTGCAAAATTGGATGAATTTTGGTACTTAAAAGTGATTTTAAAATAGGAGTACCTCTTCTGAACGTTTTTAAAAAAAGTCTCACAGTTTTGAAGTTTTCTACACTTTTTAGTGTTCAATTTCAATCAAACTAAAACTATGGCAATGTTTCTATTTGTGTTTTTCATCATCCTTTAAAATTAGAGAGTATTTGGAGGTAATTTGCATGGTAAATTTTTTTGTGAAAGTTTTATATATAACTCTTTCATTTGGAGGGCTATATATTATGGCTTTTAATGTCCTCTTTCGTATCATCACAATTGAGGTTTCATGTGTTGCATAAATTTTATTTTCATTAACTTGCAGGTTGAAGGACTAATTTGTTTGACATTTGGAAATGTTTTAAGCTTTGGGCTTGCTCATTACGTTAATGAATTTTTATGTGTTTTAAGCTTTGGGCTTGCTCATTAAGTTAATGAATTTTCATGTGTTTTATTTTCATTAACGAAAATCACTTAAGCCATGAAATTTCACCTTGGACAAATTATTTTTCCAAGCTGTTTCCATTTCACCTTGAGACAATATCTGTCACTTTGGCCTATGTTATTACAATTTCGATGTTCTGGCACATTTTTAGTAAACACGTGAATTATTTTAAGTTTTGTATCAGATGTAGCTACAATATTTATCAAGTTGGCTGTAGCACTTATTCAATGTTGTTCTCCTAATTTGATGGTTCATGGTTCATTTGTGCAATTCAACGATCGACATAGAGACTTATTGGAATTGGGTTTTAGGTTCTTATGCTGCAAATTGAAGTTGGGTTTTAGCCTTAGCCAGTTAACAAAGTATGAGCCATGTAGACATTTCAAATCTGATACCTTGATGTATTTATACTTAGAACAACCACTGTATGACTCTTTTACTTTTAGCAAATCATTTATATGTAATCCATTTACGGTTTACTTTTAGTTCAAATATATGGTTGTATAACTTGAAAAAATTTGCAGCAGTTGCACTTAGTTTTTGTTTGAATGTTGTTGTAGTCTCTGTTTAGAGTTCCATTCAAGTACATATTTTAACGTAACCAGTTCAATTTGTCCCGTGCATCGTACGAGTACAAATACTAGTGGTGTTAATATATGAAAAGTGTTTCATAACTTCTATGCATCATTTGGTGTATTTTCTGGTCCTAATTATAAGGAAAAAATTCATTTCAAAGTGCATTAATTGCTAAAATTCTTTTTATACCCCTATTTAATGTGAGATGTATGTTTACTAGAAACTCACATAGTGGATATAAAGCATTTAATACTAGGGGTATACTTAGAATAACGTATCAATTTTATAACATTAAATAAGCTCTTTGGTCTTAGTGATCTTTGTAATTTTTTCTTATATTAGGGACCGGAGGTAGTACTATTTTTTAATTGCTATTAGACCATCTCCACTTGTAGAACCCAAATTGGGTTCTTACCTGAATTTTATTGGGTTAAAGCTCCGCAAGAACCTGCGACAATTTTTGCTCCAGTCCATACATACCCTCCAATTATGTCTTCCAAATCGTCCACACTAACAATCCAGAGTAAGAAGCAAACTCTCTGCAAGAACCTATCTCTAGTTGTCTTTTTTCCTTCCCCAACTCTGTAAGAACCGTTCTTTTGGAGTTCTTCTAGAAGAGTCGTTTTCTAGTTAGCAACAAGTCAGATGAGCTCCACTGGTGAACAGGTCAGCAGAACCGTTCTTTTGGTGTTATTCTGGAAGAGTCATTCTCCAGTTGGCAACAGGTCAGATGAGCTCCACTGGCGGACAAGTCAGCAAAACCGTTCTTATACTTAAGATATGTTTAAAAACAATGTGCTGGAGATGCCCTTAATGTTACATCTTGCACGTATATCATATGCACGTATATCGTTAAATAACCTCTTAGGTTACCTCTTAGTTCTCGCCCAAAAAAAGGTTACCTCTTAGGTTAGGGACAAAAAACATGTAGATAACAATTGAAGGTTCTATTCTTTTGTGGGAAGCATGGAAGTTATGAAAAGTATCTTGATTGCTGTTTGATGGACTTAGATCCCTTCATGTGGGAATTTCACATGAGAGGGTCGAGTAGGGGATCTCACCATTAAAACTCATTGGTGAGCCACACTTAACAATCATGCAAGTGGGTTTTAATGATGAGATCTTCACACTTGATCTTAATATACATTTTTTCATCCTTATGTTGTTCTATATGGTTAATATCCCTTGAGTTTATATATATGGTAGTGCTATTAAAAAGATGTAAATAATTTTTTATTTGAGTCTTTTGTTGTCCAAAAGCAACATTGAACCATGACTGATTTGATTGTAGTTGAACTGATATACTTAAGGGGACAAAATTATCTCAACGACTATTTTTGCTCTTCACAAAAACTCAAACCAAGACTCTAATTGAGGAGAATTATTCTCCGTACTATTTGGATCCCAAACTATGATAGAAAATTATAAATAATTCATGTTATAAGATATTTTTACAATTAAAAATTATAATTACGAATTTATTAAGGAATTTATAAACTGACTTTTTATTTTTTCGAGAGAAGCAAAATTATGTCATTTCACTAGCAATAGAATCCGCAATACAAGTGGGAATATTCAAAAAAACATGAGAGTTAGTCAAACATGTAGCCACCCCCGCTAAGGTATGAGCAACCACATTAGCTTCTCTCCTAGAGAACTCTTCCAAAGAGTTGGAAAAGAAAAAGGAGGTATTTTGCCTACACTCTGAAATAAGGGCCCCGAACTCAGACATATCCTTTTGTGGCTTATTGTAACTATCCACAACAATCTTCGCATCTAGGGAAAAGATTACATCTAAATAACCCAGATCTCTGACCCATTAAGTTGCGAGTAGAAGGCCAAGGGCTTCCCTTTCGTGAACCTCCAAATGTTGAGAGATGCGGTAAGTCTTCGCTTGAATAAATTGGCCAAACTCATCATACAAACACATGCCAGTTCCCATGATACCTTGCTGCTAGATAAATGATGCATCCACATTGCACTTGACCATGCCTCTAGGGGGACACTGCCAACTGGTGACTCGTTGGGGATGGTCCCCAGCTGAAACTTACATTGATTGAGCACACTGAAAATTGTCCAAGAGTACATCCGCCCGTGCTGAGAAATCTGCTCATCATTCTGCTCCCAAAGTCTCTGATTATAGCTCCACCAAATACTCCATAGAAGAACACACCACCTGTTACGCCTCAGGCCATCTAGCTGCTTTATCAAACCGAAAATGAAATCAGCCAAAGATTCTGCTTTCTGCTCCCAGCTGCGAACTTCTTGAGTGAAACCTGCTTGGGCCTAGTAGGCTTGAGATTTAGCGCAGGAGACAAAACAATGCCAGGTATTTTTCGATTGGTTTTCACAACGCACACACACCTCAAGGAAAGAGATGCCCTTAGTCAGCAAAGCACTAGGAGTGTCGGAGGCTTCCTCTCACCAATTGCCAAACAAACACTTTTATCTTTGGTGGGATCTCGAGAGCCCAAATCTTGTTCCAATCCCCTATAACTTGAAGGTGAGATGCATCAACAAGCTTATTTAAGCAGGGATGATAGGCGAATTTTACTGAGTACAACCCTCGCCTGTTCGGACTCCACAGAGGACGGTCCTGCCTGACGCTGCTCAGAAGGGGAACACAGAGAATAGCTTCAATCGATTCAGGGGAAAAATACAAAGCAAGCTTCTCACGATTCCATTGTTTGCACCTTGGAATTAAGAGCTCGTTGACTAATTGACCCTGTGCAAATGAGGGGTTGAGAGGTTGAGGAAAGCAGATCGCCTGACTCCAGAGCCAAGTGCCCTGAAAAATCTGGATGTGGTCCCCTATCCTTATCCTCCATCTTATCCCTTGCTTAAGAATCCTTCGAGAAGTCCATATACTACGTCAGGAGAAACTCGGGTTGTTTCCTAGGGGGCATCAAGAAAAGAACTTCTAGGAAAATATTTAGCTTTGAGAAGCGTAGAAGTGAGTGAGTCTGGTTGTGTCATTATACGCCACCCTTGCTTCCCCAACATTGAGAGATTAAAAGCGTAGATATCTCGAAAGCCCATACCACCATGCATTTTACTCATAGATAGTTTATCCTATGAGAGCCAGTTGATACCTTTTGATTCGCCTTTAGAAGAACGCCGCCAAAAGGAGTTCATCATCCTTTGAATTTCATCACCCAGTGACTCCGAAATCAAAAAAAATACTCATAACATAGGAAGGAATTGCTTGGAGGACAGGTTTAATAAATACTTCTTTGCCTGCTCGAGATAGGGATCACCCGCTCCAAGAGTTTATCTTCTTCCAAACCCGATCATTGATGAAATTAAAGGTGCCCTTCTTACTCCTTCCAATCATAGAAGGGAGACCTAAATACTTCCCGGTCCCTAGATAAGCAGTGACCTCCAGAATAGCCGTCACTTCATCTTTACAGTCCTGACTCACATTCTTGCTATAGAAAACTTCTGATTTCTGAAAATTTATCATTTGGCTTGACGCTTTCTCATAGGTTCGAAGAATATTTTTCATCACCTGAGCCTCCTATTCTGTTGACCTGAAAAACAAAAAACAGTCATCTGCAAAAAAAAGGTGAGAAACTGTTGGGGCACCCCTGCAAATTCGTGTGCCATGTAAATCTCCTCGCCTTTCTGCTTTTTGGATTAAAGCGGAGAGGCCTTCGGCACAAAGAATGTAAAGGTAAGGGGAAAGTGGATTGCCCTAGCGAAGTCCTCTACTCGGGGTGATGGGGACAGCTGGATCATTATTCACAAGGACCATATGACAAACTCCAAACACATCATCACCTAACCAATCTATTTCTTCGCAAAACCAAGCTTTTGCATCACTTCTCTAAGATACCCCCAATCAATATGGTCGTAAGCTTTACTGATATCTATCTTTAGAGCCACGTGGCCTACGTTCCCACTAGACTTGCTTTTCATATAATGAATCACCTCAAAGGCTACCAAAGTATTATCAATTATGGATATGCCACTAACAAAAGCTGACTATGACATTGAGATACATTTAGAAAGGACTCTCTTAAGTCTATTAGCTAAAGCTTTCGACAAGAGTTTATACACCACATTGCACAAGGAGATAGGTCACCAATCAAGCATAGAGGTGGGAGTATCTTTTTTTTTTTGAATAAGGGCTATGTGGGTATCATTTATTGGCCCATCCATATATCCTCAGTCCATCCAAGCAACACAAGCTTTATGAATTTCCGGCCCATGTAAGTCCTAGTAATGCGAGTAGAAAGCAGAGTTCAAGCTATCTGGGCCTGGATATTTGGTTGGGCTGGTCTGGCTAAGCGCTACCTGCAACTCTTCCAACGTGATCGTCTCTGTGAGCATAGAATTATCCTCTGGTGAAATGCAACAAGCCATCTCATTAATAACTGGCCCATACTGTAACACTTCATTCCTGGAGCGCTACTAAACTAACTATTACTGTTGTCAGTTCAAATACTTTCGTAAATAGAATACGCTGCTTGCATGGTTTTAAAAAAGTGAGTCAATTTTTTTTTCAAACTTCTTTTGAAATAGCAATCAGAGTATTACAGCATTTCGAAAGGTGGGGAATAAATAAAATACTGTAAACAAATTCCAGCAATCATGCAATTAATATTAATTACTCATTTCACACAAATGATCCAAGTCTTGGATTCATGGAAAACTTATTACAACATCATAATTAAAACAGGAAACACCCTATAGCTGGTCGACACGCTATTATACTTACTAGTCCTCTAGTAAGTTTACAAATAGCTCACACAGAACAGATAGCCAGATAGGACTATCCTCAGCTGCGCTCGTCAGCAGCCTCAAATACTCTACAATCTTCATTATCTGGGTTACAATCATTGATTGAAAGAACCACGGACAAGGGTCAACTTCTTACACAAACAAATATAATAATGACAACATGTATAGTAACAGATAGTATTATACACATACAATAAGATCTGAAACCACATATTTAGCACGAGTAAATTATCATATCAATGACATTCAGGACAATCAATAAGGATGCACTTATTACCATTTTGATGCAACTATATGCCAGTGCATTTGATTCCGGAATACCCTGCAATGGTCAATCGTTGGTACGCCATGGTACGTCCCCAAATTGATACTTTTCCATGCTATGGGCTAGGTCTGAGACTGTCCTGACGACACTGAATCCCCTTCCCGGCACTATTCAGGTCTAAGACTGTCCTACTACAGGCTTACGACGATACTGAATCCCCTTCCCGACACTATCCAGATCGAAGTTACCATTATGTATGTCAATGCATTTCACATACTCAATTGAACACATCAACGCATATGATATTTCAAATATGGCTTAATTAAATAAACATTTAATTATCCAGCACTAACTCAACAGCATATATCTCAACACGATTAAAGCATACATGCAGACACGTCATATAATCAATTCAGAACCACACAAATTCAGATTCAAAACAGATTAACAATCCACAACAATTCGCATTCGCATATTGATAATCATCAGACATAAGCATACCACAGCTCATTCACATCACTAAAGCAATAATTAGAAGTAACTCTTACACTAACATACATAAACAATTATTGAATGTGAAGTGCCCTTACACTAACATATAATAACAATTATTCAACTCTAAGCAATATCTAGAAGAAGCCCTTACTCAACTAGAGTTCCACGTCCACGCTAACGTCAAAGACACGTCACAAACTCTCGCACGTACATACTCACGACCTCAACAACCCTAACAGAAAACCATTAAGTCTCAGAAAAATCTCTAAATCACTCGAAAATAACCCATAGGTCATTGTTTGCAAACAAACCCCTGGGATACACAGTCCAAAAATTCTTTTCAGTAATACTCACACTTAAAAACACTAAAACCAAGTTAAAAATAATATTTTAAATACTTACAATTTATTCAAATCTTTATAACTTTCTCATAACTTTCTAACTAAACTTGAAATTTTAAAAATACTAGAAAATCATTTTCTTTCAAATCTCAAAACCATAAAATCAATACTAAAATAAAATATTTCTCACACTAATATTTTCAAGACTTCACCTTGTTCAAGAAATACAAAGATCTCTTTAAACTTTAAGTGTTTCATAGTCATATTCAACTCAAACAACACTAAAAACAACTTTAACTCAAATATAATTTTTCTAAAAATTACTAAACTATAACAATAACTAACTATGGAAGAAACAAGTTTTAAATCACAAAAATTTCTTCTTTCCTCCCTTAAAGCTTACGGTTTAAATAACAAAAATTAGGGAAATAATATTTAATTTCCTTCCAACAAACTTTAATAACAAATATATCAAAAACAACTTCTAAAATCCTAAAATTCTAAGAGTCAAAACAAGACTTTAAGTAACAATTTTTTTTTGTAAAAACTCTCCTGTAAGTCATTGCTTGAATCAAGCTCAAGGAGTACCAAAAACTAAATTTTTTAACAATAACAACAGTACAATAATTTTCAAAGCTTCCAAAATTAAACCAAGGGTTTCAAATAAATTAACTTTCCAGCGTGGTGGTCGCCGGCAAAGGTTCTCCGATCGTAAAATTTCTTTGTGCGTTCTATTGCCAACGAGGAGAGGATTCCAAATATCTACTTAGTTTCTTGAACAGAGGTTCGTGGCTGCCGAAATCTCGCCGGAAAGGTCACGGTTTGAGTTTTCAGATGTGTGTTTTCATAAAAAAGATAGGAGCTTTTGATAGAGGAAGATGAGCACATCACAGTGGTGGTCGTGGTTTGTTGAGACACGGCTGGAGATGGCCGGAAAACGAGCTCCAAGGAGAGACCCATTTTTCGATTTGCTCCAATCAAAATTCTAACCGGACAAGTAGAAAGAGGATGAAGAAAGGAGTAAGAATATGGTCTTAGTTTTCTGGTTTGAGCCTCATGGTGGCCGGAAATTTAGAGAAAAGGTGGCCGTTTTAGAGAGAGGAACGGTGGCTTCTTGTTTTTTGTGTTTCTGGAAAACCAAGTAATGAAGATGAAATTGTAAAAGAAAGAGGAGTTGACGTCGCTGATGAAAGAAGGAGGAGGAAGTGGTCATTTGGGTAACGATCCAACGAGTTTAAGTGAATGAGGGTGCACGGTGGTCTAAGAAAAATGAAACATGGTCACACAGGAAAAAGAAGGAGAGGAAAGTGGGATTTGGGTGGGAATTGGGTGCTTTTAAATAAATGCTAGTGTACCATATGTCATGATTTAAAGGATGTGATTAAAAAAAAAAGGGTGTAAGAAATCATAGAATAAGAATATCATTCTACTCTAAATGAAAATAACAATATATATATTTAACCATATAATACAGTTTCTTGAAGAAAATAAATTTCTTACAAACACGCAAACAATATCACAACAAGTTACGATTCGATTCTCATTGGAATTGAAATTTCTTTTAGATTTTTATTTCGGATAAAAAAATTACCCGGCAATTCAAATTACTGCGAATATTCATAAGAATTATTCGGCGAGTTTTGAATCACGAATTAATATTTAATATTAATTCTTAAATTTAATTTCATCTTGATTTAATTCAAGCACTTTCTTAGTCAACAAAAATACGCGTTACCGCGTCAAACAGAAAACTTATATAAAGTTTAATTGATGAATTCACCTTAAGAACAGCATACGTCTACGCTGTCTATTAATTTGAATTGACATCATAAATAATAAATATTTATAATAAATAATTTATTTAAAATAATTCAAAATAATTCCTCGTACTCTCAGTAAATCATTAAGGTGACCAATATGTACGATTTACTTTCAAGTATATGAGATTTTATTGCTTAAACAATTTTTCTTAAAAATTGGGGTGTTATACATACTCACTCGGGATAGGCTTGAAAAGTTGCTCAAGATACTAGGTAGCCACATTCTTTATTTCCTTGTGGGCCTCCGCTATCTCACCATTTGGCCCAGCTAGCTTCTTAATCCAGTTTTTCTTCTTACACATCGAAGCAGAGGAGTGGAAAAAAGCCGTGTTGTGATCATCTTCCTTCAGGCTTCATCCAATGAGTTTTCGCCCTTTGGCTCCAATAGCGCTCCTCCTGGAGAAGTAATCTACAAAGTTTCTTACGTGTGGCTTCAAAAAGATGATTTGTAGAATCGCTATCCAAGTTATGGGCCTCCTCCAATAATCTCTTGCAAGCTTGAATTTCTTCCTTGAACGTCGGCCGAATTGACTTGCCCTAACGGTCCAGTTGCATAGTACAAAGACTGATACGGTCCACTAGCGAGTAAGCTCTCTCAACAGCCCAATTTCCACCAATCAAATCGTCTAGACTGGGCTCAAGGAGCCATGCATTTTCAAATTTGAACATGTGCCTAGCAAATTCATTCTGGGCCCTTGGCATCGAAGTAAAATGGGAGAGTGGTCCGAAATCGATGTAATCAAGTTTTCGAGGTGGACATGGGGAAAAAGATTTAGTCATTCTTGAGTAGCCATGGCCCGGTCTAGACGCTCTTCCACCTCCTTCTCCTTTCCTTTGCACCTCCACCAAGTATATGGGTAGCCCTCCATATGAATATCTATTAATCTTGCATCACTCACAGCTTCTCGAAAGCCCCGAATCCTCCAGTTAGGATGATTAGACTTTCCTTTCTTGTCTTCATTTGAAAGAATATCATTAAAGTCACCAAAAAACCACCAAGGGGTGAGCATATGGTTTTCTAGGTTGCGAAGCATCTGCCAAGAGTCCTTTTGTCTACCATTATTTGGCTATCCATAAAAACCTGTCAGTCTCCAAATCCCTCTCTCTTCATCATGCACTTCAGCGTTGATGAAATTTAACAAATAGCTAGTAATAACACAATTAAAAGAGCTCCTCCTAAGTAGAGCCACACCTCCATTTCTACTGTCCCTATCAACCGAGAAACAATGCTCAAAGCCAAGCCTACGTCTGAGATCATCCACTTTATTAGAATGCGCTAAAGTTTCAAACAAAATAGCGCGTCTGGTTGGTAGCACCAAACAAGGTGACAAAGATCAGGAATTGCACGTAGATCATCCAGGCCTCAGCAGTTCCAGCTAATAATACTCAATACTCATGATGCTCGACAGGCCCCAGTGCCGGGCTCTGCCGATAAAAAATGATCAGGGTTGTCAGTGTGGTCCTCCTGAGAGGTATCCATGTTATCGTCAAGCCTAGGGTCTAAGACATGACTAGGGTTTACTACCTTTACTGTATGCGATGAACCAGGCTCCTCAACACATCTAAGTTCATGCAAGTGCTGCATTTGTCCCGCTTTCAATTCCTCGGTCAAAACACTAGTTGACTTTCCATTCCTGGATCTTTTTTCCCCTACTATTATTTCTTCCTCCGTCATTTCCTCATCATTACGATCTCTGTAGACTTCTCTCTCATCATTTGTAACCAAGATTACCGCGGGACAAAAAAAGTTTCGAATTTTTCAGATAATCCGAAAAGGAAGTATTTTTAAAATTATGCTCCACAATTAATGCCTTCCCTGAAACCGCTCCTCCACAATTAGGGTTTGCGAACTCCCCTGATGACGGCGCAACCCAAGTGGTTGCTCCTTCCTCCTGTAGCCACCGTGATCCTCCACTACCAGTGCTTCTCTGTGGTTCAACCATAAGGTTAGTGCTCCAAAACCTCTGCCCATCATCATGAATCACCAAGAATAACTTATCACAGTAATCCTCAATGTGGCCCAGTAATCCACAGTAGTAACAAAAATTCCCTAAGCGTTCGTACTTGAACCTTACCGCTTTCACCTCGCTTCCCTATTTCTTTGTCTTCTTCAAACGCTTCAGAGGCTTCCTGACATTGAGGAAAACCCTGATCCGCATAAAGGTCTTCAAAAAGTTCGAGTTGTTCTTATCGTCATACTCCAGAAATTCTCCAATAAAGTTTCCCAGCTGTTGACCAACTATTTCTGTCATGAAGCCAACCGGAATCTGATGGACTTGCATTCAAAAAGGAACTGTGTATAATGGGACCTGATTTGGAATCGTTCCATCCTGTAGCACATCCAATATCAGAAGATGTCCATCAAAGGACCAAAGTCCTTATGTCATGACTCGCCGAATGTCCTTATATTGAAAGAACTGGAAAATGCCTTGATCCATTTCTCGAATTGAAACACCTCGCACAGGTCTCGAAACCCTATCATTTGATCCTTCATTATGTGTACCTTGATAGGTCTGTCAGTGAGAAAGCGACCTACCAAACACAGAGGCCTTGCTTGTGCAGCATTGCTTTCCTCTGCTAGCTGGACAGGTTTTCCATTAGTGGCAGCGAAAAAAGTAAACCAGAAAATCGCAAACCCTAGGAAAGCTTCTTACAGGGAGAGAGAGAAATGCTACCACCTTACGGGGAGACCCTGACTTTTTATAGATATATGAAACATAAAGTTTGTTATCAAGATATTTTGAACATTAATTTGATCTTGTAAATAGTGTAAGATAAACTTAAATATAAATTGAATTGATTTCTAAAGAGATATACTGAGAGAAGTAAGGGCAATAGGAAGTAAACACTCCATGAATACATGACAATCATGGCTCTTCATTCTTGCATCTTCCTATTGTTCACATTGGCACATCTTGCTAAATTGGAAGAATAACCGTCATCTTGAGCTCTGTTATCCACTAATAAACTGATTTTGCTTCTTCGGGGGATAAAGTCTAATTGGCTACCAGTTTTAAGGTCTTCCCAGTAGCCTGGTTATCCACCAACAAGAATTCTTTTCGCCTGCAGTAAATAGCTAAGTCCCTCCCAGCTTTGTCATTGTCTTTGGTTTTGCCCTTCACATTCATCACAGAGTTAAATATGTTGTCAAAAAAAATTCTTCTCAATGTGCATAACATTGAGATTATGTCTTAATAAATTGTCTTTCCAATACGGGAGATCCCAAAAAATACTTCTTTTTGTCCAATTATGCCACACTCCATAACCTTCCGGTCGTTAAATAACACCATTTATAACTTCTACTTTTGGCAGATCCTTAACTCTTGTCCATACCTCTCTCGATGTTAGCCTACGGGGTGGGTCATCATTTTCAACTACCCCCCATACGAAGGCATTCTTATTCATCCTAAATGGATGATCGTTTAGTAAGAACCTGCGGTATGAGTCAAACCAAGAAGCCTTCCCCTCGTAGTGCAAGGTAAATGCCTTTGAGTCCTCCATGCAAATTGGACATGCCAATTTACCATGAGCCCTCCATACAGATAACATGTCATAAGCAGGGAAGTCATTAATGGTCCACATTAAGGCTGCTCTCATCATAAAATATTGCTTTCGCGCAATATCATATGTCAAAGCACCAGTCCACAACCTCTTCAAGTCATTGATCACCTAATCCCAGCTTCGACACCAACCTTTTAGCATCATAATAACTTTGTGGCAAACCAACTTTAATAGATGTTGTGTCCAACATCATTGTGGTAACATAATCCATGCAAAGCTCGACAACATTAAAGGATGACTTGAGACCCAAAAACCTCACACACATTGATAATTTAGAGTCTTGAGACCCTTCAACAATGGCTTATTTGTCTCTGTCAAAAGTCCATAAAATCTTTGTGTTGTCTCATTCGGAAGTTCCTCTGTTTCATCATGTTGCTGCTCCTCGAACGACACGTTCACTCCGAGAGTATCAGAAATCATCCCTTGCATCACGTCAAACTGCTCATAATATTGATATCCTATATCCAGTGGGCCATCGCTTGATGCACTTGTGCAATTCTCTTCAACCCGTAAACTAACAGTGGGAACAACTACGCCATGACTAGTCCAAATCCAATAATTAGGCTTGAACCCGTACATATACAAGTCATATTTGACATCATCAGTAGTCTTAACACTTTTACACTTGCAACTCTCGCATGGACATCTAATCCCCCTTCAATGCGAAAACTATGCTGGCGCTTTGCGACACGAACAAACTTATCAACCCTTTTTACAAAAGCTCTTTTCAAACCCCTTCTTCCAGGAAAAGTCATACCATACATCCAACTACGATCAATTTTTTGCATATTACAAAGATGCAGATTAATATAGGTAAACATGATAATTTTAACAATATATCAGCCTTATGTACAACTGCTCCCTTTCTTTAAATGGTATGACCATATCCCATTCAAGAAAAAACTTTTTCAATACTCGTAAAAAGGTTACTTCTTATTTTCTCTTTTATCTATACTTGACAAAATTTTGACAACATTTCTCTTTGGTCTCTGAGTACACGAAATGATCGCGATGAATAACGCAATCAAGTATGCACCCAGAGAACAAAAGGTAATGCATCAGACCGAAATTTCATCAAATATAGGTAACGAGAAATTAATAAACAACCAATATACAATAAAGAAAAACTTTTTTTCCCAAACTATCAAATTTGGACGATTCAAGGTTCTATATATATATATATATATATTGAACCTCAAACGGGAATTAAAACTAAAGTTGCTCTTCGATATTCAAATTAAAGACGCGAACAATAAATTGTGGTCTCCGACAGGCTTTCCCGTCGGTATAATGAGCTAATACAATACTATCAATCATAACAATAAAAATTATTGTTATAATTAACTAATCTAACATTATAACTTAATCTACATTTTCCCTAACATACATTTTCCCTAATATATAATTTACTATAATCATAATAACAATTAACAATTAGCATAATAAAAAACTATTTTAATAAACAATTAAAAATATATATAAAATTATCCTAATTAATTACAGCTAACCTACATTTTTCCTATATTAATTACAATTAACCTACGTTTTTCCTAACCTACATATATTAATTAAAAGTAACCTACATTTTTCCTAACATGATTTTTCATAGTCCAAGTGTAATAATAACATTTAATACTAAACATAATATTATAAAACCTAAAACTAACATATATTCATTAAGAAAACAAATATATAAACAATTAGAAACATATATAAGATTATCCTAAAATATATTTCTCTAATCCTAAAATAATAAAAAACATTATTTGATAAAAAAAAATCTGTATAATAAAAAATTATTCTAAATATATTAATATATTACTAAAAACATATCAATATACAAATAAAAGCAAATATATGTCAATATATATATATGTGTAATTAATAAATTACTAAATAAATATATTATAACTATTCTGTCAAAAAAAATATTACAAACCTATGAGTGAGTGCTTCCAGTGGTTTTGAGTTCGACGAGGTGGCTCCGGATCTACTAATAAGAAAAGGATATGGGTGAGTGTATTTTCTTCATGATATATATATATAGAGAGAGAGAAAGAGAGAGAGAGAGAGAGATAAAGAGAGAGAAAGAGAGAGTGAAACTTACTGTGATAACAAGCTGGCGAGATGGTGAGGAGGCAGATCAGATCAGAGGAGAAGAGAGGGAGAGGGGAATGGAGAAGTATGGAGAAGATAAAGAAGGAAGAAGAAGGGAAGAAAAGAGGGAATGGGAATAAGAAGAGTGACAAGGAAGAGGAGAGGAAAGAAGTCAGTCCGGTCAAAATAGGTGCCAGTTATCGAGGGACCTAAGCCTTCGCTAAAAAAGTTGTCAGTCAGTATGGTACCGAGGGACACGAGCCCTCACTAAATTGCATTGCTTTTACGTTACCTACGACCCTAAGCCATCGCTAAAAGTTGTACTTATGTCAGTATTGAGGGTCTTTAGGCCTCGCTAAAAAATGTACTTTACTGAGGGGCACAACCCTCGCTATTTCATCCTGGCCCTCGCTAATAATTTAAAAAAAATAAAAAACACTACCTACGGCCTTGGCCCTCTCTAAGGGACACAAGAATTTTTCCTAGGGCCTAAGCCATCGGTATTACCTATGGCCTCCTGGCCTTCACTAATAGTCCGTAGATAATATGATAAATTCTTATAGTGTTCCTAAACCCAAAAATTCACGTTTCGAAAAGGAAATGAATTTTCTTTAACAGTTATTTAAAAAATAGCATAAATGATCCACGTTTGCAAACACGTTTTGAATAAAACATTCAGTATAGCCAAACGCACAATTTTGTGTAGAGAATAAATCCTAAATTCAACAATTTAGGCTTTAAAAAAACAACAGGGAAAAATCAAAAGCCCCAAAATCTTAAGGTTCATGCAAAAGGGGAAGAACATAAAACTCAATAAAGAACAAGCCCCAAGCATAAATCATAAACTATAATCCTAATAACCAAAAAATAAAGACATCTCCGATACCACTTGTTGGAGTTAATTCCTGATTAATAACAACAACAAGAGCACAGATGTTTAAATCTCATAGAAGAAATACCTTAGTGTAAGTTATAAAGATATACAAGCATGCTCAATAAGAATAACATGTTCTCTACCCCTAGGATCCACGACATATTGGATTTTCAAGAATTATCAAGGATTAAAAGAATACCTAGATCCATAACAATCAATCACCTAAAGCGGAATACCAAAAGAATGATTACAAACAAACAACGAGCAACTAGCAACAAAAAAAGAGCACGTTAGCAATGACTTTATGGTTCTTCCTCAACCAAATCTTCTTAAGCTCTCTCACGAGACTTTAGGTTCTCTTCAGATGGACTGAAGATAATGAATGATGGTGATTTGGTGTATTGTGGACCATAGCCTTCTTTATGTGTGTTAAACCTAACATGGTACCCAATATCCCCTTACCGGGTCACACTAATATCTACCCATATAAGACTCATTTCAATTAAATAAGAGTCTAATGAACTTTCTTTATTTCATTATAATTTTGATCACTTAATTATAGTTTTTTTTATAATAAATAGCTAATATAATTATTAAATGATATTAGCCCACATTAAATTATTGAAATATAAAATTCAAACAGGATTACCATAATATGTGTTTGAAGATCTATGTTGATGTATTATAAGATACTTTGATGATTTTTATCACTTTAGTTATTTGTATGTGGAAATAAATTTGGTAAAGAGTTATGTAATATAGGAATTTAAATTAAGAATGTTCATATCTATGAATTTTCAAGTTGTATTTTAAGTTTATAATACAATGCAATGTCGAAAATGTCTTAGTAATGTTACTTGCAGTGGCGGAGCTTGAACGAAATCCTTGGAGGTGCTAAAAAAATTCATTGCATAAATCAATTTCTAAATAAATAAATATGAAAAACATCATATTTGAGTCTCCCAATTTCTAAATAATAAATATGTAAAACATCATATTTGAGTCTCTAAGCCCCAATCATCTCACTACTGGATCGCGTTCATTGCTGTATAGAGAGCCCTCACTTTCATTTTTCAGCTGCACATTTTCGTAAAACAGTTCGGGAACAATGGCAGAAGACGACACTGTTACACTTTACAACACCACCGTCATGACTAATCCAAAACGAAAAAGAGTCCATACTCATCCAAATTAGGTGTTGCTCAAACCCTCCGCGGTGGAGCCATCCTCCAAGTCTCGAACATTCACAAGCCAAAATCGCCGAACAAGCCGGTGCATGTGCCGTCACCGTTTTCGATCCCATCTGTAACACCCCAATTTTATTATTAATATATGAGTATACATATGTGCATATATTAACAATTTTGTGATAATTTTGTGTGTGCTTGTTTTAGTGAATTGCATATTTTCATGATATATTATTATTTTACTAGTTTTATTTTTAATAAATATCGACATTAAATTTATTTTAACTATTTGAGTGTAGTAGGCATATTTTCCAATTTGATTTCGTGTAGTAGGCATATTTTAGAACCTGTATATAGACTTTTTTTTTAGAGAAGAAATGGGTTAGAATAAAAAGAAAATGGGCCAGGACCTTGGTCGCACACTCCATGTTCTTTTGAAAAAATAAAATTTGTTTGCTGCACCCCTTTTCTTCATAGTCACATCCCCTGAGTCACTTAAAATCCTCACTGTTCATCTTCCCCAAAATCTCACGAACACAGCAGACAGAAGAGAACAAAACCCTTCCCGCCTCCAAACCTCTCTCCCCTCGTTCTCCCTCATTTGACCACGGCTTGACACCAAATTTCACATTCTCACTCGAAATCAACCATAGAATTCGTTTCTGGCCTCTGTTTGATCAAACACGGCATTGTTAATCACGTCTTTATCATGGGTTAGACTGTAATTTCCATTTTCTGGCCATTGCGGTTGTCGGTTCGATAAACGGACGTGATTTTTGGATTTCTCGCATCGAAACCTTCAGGAATCACTACTCGTTCTCTCGTTTCGGTGAAGTTGATGTCGGACCCCTCATAATCCTTTTGTCTCGGTAAGACGTTTTCCGGTCAATCTTTCGGCTTCCTTTTGACTTCGTTTCAATTTTAAAAATTCCCAAATATTATTTGACATTGATTGTAATTTTTTTCCAGTCGTATTTCGTTCTTTGTGTGACTGTTAATTTTCTCTGTGCTCGTTTGGTGCCTAATTCGGTTGCTATAGGCAAATCCTCCTTGCTCTCTTAAACATTGCGATTTTTCTCGATCAAGGTAAGGACTTTTCTCCTACAAGTTAGAGCTAAACATTGGTGGTTTTCTAAATACTATTATTTTTGTCAATTCTCTTTCCTTTCCCTTTGATTTTCGCTATTTCATTTTAATTATTGTTGATTGCTACTGCTTGATAATTGCTTATCATCATAAAGTTTTCTTTTTTATTCGATGTATTTTTTTTTTAATAGAGTTGATGATTTAATTTTGGTATTTGAATCTATTGAAGTCACGCGATGCCATGTGTTTTTTTTTTTAATCTGTGACATTATTTAAGTTGTCTTGTTGCTTTCGTTTTCTTTTTATGTATATGTTCTGATTCCATTTGGTCAATTTTGATTGAAAAGTGCAGCCATTTTTAATCAAAATGTGTTTCTTCTTATTAATGAAATTGCTTTTGATTTGCGCCCCATAACTGGAAATGTGTTTCATAGGAAGCGTAAAATTGTTAATATGGATACTAGTTGATTCTTGATGTTGTAATTTAGTGCAAATTGGGTTATGTGTATTTTATTAATAGGGGTATTGTTGATTGTTGTTATTCTTTTGATGGATGTGTACTTGTTTGTTTTAAACCGTGAGATGGTGATGTTATTTGTAAAAGAAATTTTGATATGTGTTATATGGATATAATGTGTGGTGGATTTTCTGGTTAATTACTTTTTTGTGGCATGAATTGACTTGACTAAATGACATGCATCATGTAGAACGGCATGTGTAGGGCCTTCGTGGCGGTGATATGATTTATTTCCCCATTGGTATGGGAGGTAGCTATTATTTTGGACCTTCATATTCAGGGCCTTCGTGGCGGTGTTAAATTAATTCCCCATTGGTATGTGATGACTATATCGCGATCATGAGAGTCTTGTATAAGACATGCATACTAACTTGAATTTGCTAATTTTGTGATATTTAAAACGTGATTATGTGATTTGTGAGTTAGTACAAAAAAGGGGGTGAATAGATTCTCTTATGTTCTAAATGTGATAATTTTTAATTTCAAGTTCATGCTTAAATGTGAATATATTTTCTGATTAGTGTTCAATATAAAGATTCTTGTTTACATATTTTTTTAATTTAAACGTGGAAAAATTGTATAAATCGTATTTGAACAATTTTCCATTTTTTAGTTTATTACAACTTGTCATACGAACTGACCCTTACACCACTTTTTAGGTACAAGTGAATTTGAGAAGCCTCAAGCATGATTTGTTTACATTATTGTTGATCATGCCATCGACGAATAATTGTGGGTATATGGGTATTAAATGCTCTATGCTACTTTTTGAACGTTAACGTTATTTTGCACAAATTGAACTTGGTATTTTTACTTTTATTGCGGACATGATGCTTTTCCCGCTAAATTAATTGGGATAACTTAAACTTTGGTTATTTTCCATATAATTTATAATTCCAGAATTTTATTATATTTTAGCTGTGTTGTAGAGTAGTTACATGTATTTATTAATTTAGTTTCACCTGATTCGAAATAAAATTAAATTTTCAGTTAGACTAAAATTAGTTTAGTGATTAAGTAGGGTCCTTGCTATTAATTAAATTTTTGATAATTAACAATAAAGCACTTCCGTGGTTATCAAACGTTTTGTAAGTTATTAACGGTAACTTTTTATTTCAAAAAAAAAATATAGGCCGATTTTATTAGAATAGACGAGTTAATGCCTTGAAAATTCGGGGCGTTACATTGTGGTATCAGAGCTTAGGATGAGTCTTCGGACTTTCGGGTGGGGCGATCTTGTTTGGCATATGCATCTGATTATCTTCTTGCATTAATTAATTGAATTCCTGATTCTGAAATGCCTGTTGAAAATTTACTAATTTATTAATTTGGTTTCATTGTGATAATATCATGCTCAGTTTTCCTTGATTATTGATTGCTAAATTATTAATTTGGTTTTATAGACCCTAGAGTTACGATCAGATCGTGAAAGTCTTTTCTGACCCAATAAAACTGTAGGAATTAAGATGGTTTGTCTTGCAAGTCAACCCGCCTCAGCTGAAGGAAACGAAATGACAGGAGCAATCCGAGCCATGACCGCTATGGCTGCTGCAATGAACCAACAGGCAACTGCGATTGCTCAACAGGCTAAAGCCCAGACTCAGCGTGACATTATGAGACAATAGAGAGAGGAAGCTGCTGCTGCATCCAAAGGCCTGGTGGGCTTTCATCGTCACGACCCACCTAATTCAAGGGAGAGCATGACAAGGCTGACCTGTGGATGCAGGAGATCGAAAAGATCTTTGACATTCTCCACAGCCCTGAGAATGTGAAAGTAGAGTATGCTACTTATCTGCTGTCAGGAAAGGCTGAATATTGGTGGAGAGGCACCAAAAGATGATGGAGGCCAGTCATGAGGAATTGACTTGGGAAACATTCAAGAAGAAGTTTCTAGACAAGTACTTCCCAAAGAGTGCCAGAGCTGAGAAGTAGGCACAATTTCTGAGACTATATCAGGGGAACCTGACCATTGCTAAGTATGCAGCCGGATTTGAATCACTGGCCAAACACTTCCGCTATTTCCAGAACCAGATGGACAAGGAGTACATGTGTGAGAGGTTTGAATATGGACTCAGATATGAGATCAAGGAGTCGATGGAGCCACTTGAGATTCATGAGTATCAAAAGCTGGTGGAAAAGTGTAAGAAGGTAGAAATTATGAAGAGAGGCAAGCTGAACAGGGCAGCAACAGGTGGACCAGTTAGGTCCCAGGGGCCGAATGGCAACCATCAGGGTAGAGGAAGATTTTCTAGCCGAAGCCTTATGCCCGTCCTCAGGGGAATGCCAGAGATCAACGCCGACCACGACCACCTTTTGGAGGCGGTCAGAGAACACATAACTTGGTGCAGAATAGGCCACCAGGGCCGAACCAAACCCAAACTATCCATTGTTATGCTTGCGGGAAAGAGGGGCACAAAGCCAACGAGTGTGCCGACAGGGCCAAAGTTTGTTGCAACTACCAGAAACCGGGTCACCTTTCTAGAGATTGCCGAGCACCAAGGGTACAATTTGCTACCAACAACATCAGTGTTGCACGTCCTACTGCTAGGGGTCGTGTCTATCAGATGGGTGGGGGAGAAGTCCTGCCTTCTTCGGAGCTAATTCAGGGTGAGTGTGAAATTGCTGGTAAACTATTTTCTGTGTTATATGATTCAGGAGCAACACATTCTTTCATTTCTTTGGATTGTGTGAACTCTCTGCAATTGCTTGTTACTTCACTGCCTTTTGATTTGGTGGTCACTATACCTTCTACTGAATCGGTGATTGCTAATACGACATGTTTATAATGCCCTTTGACTGTGCTAAACATGAAATTCAATGTCGATTTGATTTGTATTCCCCTTAAGCATTTGGGTGTGATCCTTGGGATGGATTGGTTGTCTAGCCATTATATTCTATTGGATTGTGCTCGTAAGTCTGTGATATTCCCAGACCCAGGTGTTTCGCGATTCCTCGATGCCAAAAAGTTGAAGTTTTCTCTGAAAGGAGGAGTTCAGAAGTATGTATTTCTCAATTCAATCAGTATGAAGCCATAGGTGGAGATAGACGGAGTACTTGTAGTTAGAGATTTTTCGGAGGTGTTTCCGTCAGATGTGTCAGGTGTACCCCCAGTCCGGGATATTGAGTTCTTAATTGATGTGACTTCGGGTACTGGACCTATTTCTATTGCCCCATATAGGATGTCTCCGTTAGAGCTGTCAGAATTGAAAAATCAATTGGAAGACCTCTTGTCTAAATAGTTTATACGACCAAGTGTCTCGCCTTGGGGAGCTCCTGTGCTCCTAGTAAAGAAGAAGGATGGAAAGTCCAGACTTTGTGTAAATTATCGGCAACTCAACAAAGTCACCATTAAGAATAGGTATCCCTTGCCACCTATTGATGACTTAATGGACCAACTTAGAGGGGCAGTGGTATTTTACAAGATTGATCTGAAGTTGGGGTACCATCAGATTCGGGTGAAGGAAGAGGATATACCTAAGACAGTTTTCAGGATGCGTTATGGGCACTTTGAATACTTGGTGATGCCTTTTGGAGTAACCAACGCCCCAACTATTTTTATGGACTACATGAATCGCATTTTCCATCCGTTCTTAGACAAGTTCGTGGTGGTTTTCATTGACGATATATTGATCTATTCAAAGAATCGGGAGGAACACGAAGACCATCTGCGTCAAGTTTTGCAGGTCTTGAAAGGAAAGCATTTGTATGCTAACCTAGGGAAATGTGAATTCTGGTTAGAGGAAGTGAAGTTTCTGGGGCATGTCATTTCTAAGGAAGGAATTGCTGTTGATCCAGCCAAAGTGGAAGCTGTTGTGGCTTGGGAACAGCCAAAGACTGCTATAGAGATTAGGAGTTATATGGGCTTGGCAGGGTATTATAGGAGGTTCATTGAGGGGTTTGCTAAGATTGTAGCTCCGTTGACACAACTCACTAGGAAGAATCAAATCTTTGCATGGACTGAGGAGTGTGAGAGGAGTTTTCAATAGATGAAGGTGAAATTGACCACATCACCGGTGCTAGTGTTGCCACGACCGGATGAGCCATATGAAGTTTACTGCGACGCATCTCATTAAGGGTTGGGCTGTGTGCTTATGCAGAATAAATAGGTGGTAGCCTACGCTTCGAGACAGTTAAAGGTTCACGAGAAAAATTATCCCACTCATGACTTCGAACTTGCTGCCATAGTTTTTGCATTGAAGATTTGGAGGCACTATCTTTACGGGTGTAGCTTCGAAGTATTTAGCGATCACAAGAGCTTGAAGTACTTGTTTGATCAGAAGGAGCTTAACATGAGACAGAGGAGGTGGATGGAATTCATCAATGATTATGAGTTCACGTTGCACTATCATCCGGGGAAGGCAAATGTCGTGGATGATGCCTTGAACAGGAAGCAGATTCACACCTCGGCCATGACGGTAAAGGGGTTAGAGTTGTTGGAAAAGTTCCTTGACTTAGACATTAACATGGACTTATCGATAGGAAAGGTGTACTGTGGGATGACTACGATAAGTAATGAGCTGATGAACGAGATCAGGATACTTCAGGAGACTGATGAGGTGATTCAGGAGAAGAGGAGTTTGATTGAGACTGGTAAGGCACCTGAATTCAAAGTGGGTCCAGATAATATCTTAAGGTGTAACGAACGTGTTTGTGTGCCCAACAATTCGGAGTTGAGAAAGACTATTATGGATGAGGCTCATAAAAGTAAGCTGAGTATCCACCCCGGTGCTACGAAGATGTATCAGGACCTGAAACAGAGGTTTTGGTGGCCAGGAATGAAGAAGCAGGTGGCTGAGTATGTAGCATCGTGTTTGACTTGTCAGAAGGCTAAAGTGGAACATCAGAAACCAGCTGGGCTGCTACAATCGTCGAATGTGCCAGAATGGAAGTGGGACAGTATATCTATGGACTTCGTAGTGGCATTACCAAGGACCCAGAGGAAGTTTGATTCGATTTGGGTGATTGTAGACAGGTTGACGAAGTCTGCTCATTTCTTACCGGTGAAGACTACTTATGATGTGGCTAAGCTGGCAGAGATCTATGTTGCAGAGATTGTCTGACTGCACGGAGTACCTTCCAATATTGTGTCGGATAGGGATCCAAAGTTTACCTCCCATTTTTGGGGAGCATTGCATGAGGCTTTGGGCACCAAGTTGAGGTTGAGTTCTGCCTATCACCCCCAGACTGATGGGCAGACAGAGAGGACTATTCAGATATTAGAGGATTTATTGAAGGCTTGTGTGCTGGATGATCGGGGGAGTTGGGATAATTTGTTGCCTCTTGTTGAGTTCACCTACAACAACAGTTATCATGTGAGTATTGGGATGGCACCATATGAGGCTTTGTATGGGCGTAAGTGTCAAACTCCTTTGTGTTGGTATCAGGATGGAGAGAGTTTGATCGTAGGACCTGAATTGGTGCAGCAAACCACCAAAAAAATAAGACTAATTCAAGAAAGAATGAGGACAGCTCAGAGCAGACAGAAGAGTTATGCAGACCAAGGGAGGAGATCTCTAGAGTTTCAGGAGGGTGAGCATGTGTTCTTGAGAGTGACGCCTACTACCGGTGTGGGAAGGGCTTTGAAGTCCAAGAAGCTTACCCCTAAGTTTATTAGGCCACATCAGATTCTTCGACGTGTGGGTCCTGTAGCTTACCAGATTGCTTTACCACCGAATTTGGCCAACCTTCACAATGTGTTCCATGTGTCTCAGTTTAGGAAGTACATAGCCGATCCTTCACACGTTATTGCACCAGATAATATCCAGTTGAAGGAGAACCTTTCCTTCGAAGTTCCACCGATGAGTATTGGAGATAGGACGGTCAAGCACTTGAGGGGCAACGAAATTCCCTTGGTGAAAGTGGTTTGGAATCAGGCGACTGGAGATGCTACTTGGGAGTTGGAAGACAAAATGAGGGAGCTCTACCCTAACCTCTTTGAGTCTGCCTAGTTTCGAGGACGAAACTATTTTAAGGGGGTATTGTAACACCCCAATTTTATTATTAATATATGAGTATACATATGTGCATATATTAGCAATTTTGTGATAATTTTGTGTGCGCTTGTTTTAGTGAATTGCATATTTTCATGATATATTATTATTTTATTAGTTTTATTTTTATTAAATATCGACATTAAATTTATTTTAACTATTTGAGTGAAGTAGGCATATTTTTCAATTTGATTTCGTGTAGTAGGCATATTTTAGAACCTGTATATAGACTTTTTTTTCAGAGAAGAAATGGGTTAGAATAAAAAGAAAATGGGCCAGGACCTTGGTCGCACACTCCATGTTCTTTTAAAAAAATAAAATTTGTTTGCTGCACCCCTTTTCTTCACAGTCACAGCCCCTGAGTCACTTAAAATCCTCATTGTTCATCTTCCCCAAAATCTCACGAACGCAGCAGACAGAACAGAACAAAACCCTTCCCGCCTCCAAACCTCTCATCCCTCGTTCTCCCTCGTTTGACCGCGGCTTGACACCAAATTTCACATTCTCACTCGAAATCAACCATAGAATCCGTTTCTGGCCTCCGTTTGATCAAACACGGCGTTGTTCGTCGCGTCTTTATCGTGGGTCAGACTGTAATTTCCATTTTCTGGCCATTGCGGTTGTCAGTTCGATAAATGGACATGATTTTTGGATTCCTTGCGTCGAAACCTTTGAGAATCACTACTTGTTCTCTCGTTCCGGTGAAGTTGATGTCGGACCCCTCATAATCCCGTTGTCTCGGTAAGACGTTTTCCGGTCAATCTTTCGGCTTCCTTTTGACTTCGTTTTAGTTTTAAAAATTCCCAAATATTATTTGACATTGATTGTCATTTTTTTTTCCAGTCGTATTTCGTTCTTTGTGTGACCGTTAATTTTCTCTGTGCTCGTTTGGTGCCTAATTCGGTTGCTGTAGGCAAATCCTCCTTGCTCTCTTAAACACTGCGATTTTTCTCGATCAAGGTAAGGGCTTTTCTCCTACAAGTTAGAGTTAAACATTGGTGGTTTTCTAAATACTATTATTTTTCTCAATTCTCTTTCCTTTCCATTTGATTTTCGCTATTTCATTTTAATTATTGTTGATTGCTACTGCTTGATAATTGCTTATCATCATGAAGTTTTCTTTTTTTATTCGATGTATTTTTTTTTAACAGAGTTGATGATTTTATTTTGGCATTTGAATCCATTGAAGTCACGCGATGCCATGTGTTTTTTTTTAATCTGTGACATTATTTAAGTTGTCTTGTTGCTTTCGTTTTCTTTTTATGTATATGTTTTGATTCCATTTGGTCAATTTTGATTGAAAAGTGCAGCCATTTTTAATCAAAATGTGTTTTTTTAATTAATGAAATTGCTTTTGATTTGCGCCCCGTAACTGGAAATGTGTTTCATAGGAAGCGTAAAATTGTTAATATGGATACTAGTTGATTCTTGATGTTGTAATTTAGTGCAAATTGGGTTATGTGTATTTTGTTAATAGGGTTATTGTTGATTGTTGTTATTCTTTTGATGGATGTGTACTTGTTTGTTTTAAACCGTGAGATGGTGATGTTATTTGTAAAAGAAATTTTAATATGTGATATATGGATATAATGTGTGGTGGATTTTCTAGTTAATTACTTTTTTGTGGCATGAATTAACTTGACTAAATGACATGCATCATGTAGAACGGCATGTGTAGGGCCTTCGTGGCGGTGATATGATTTAATTCCTCATTGGTATGAGAGGTAGCTATTATTTTGCACCTTCGTATTCAGGGCCTTCGTGGCGGTGTTAAATTAATTCCCCATTGGTATGGGATGACTATATCGCAATCATGAGAGTCTTGCATAAGACATGCATACTAACTTGAATTTGCTGATTTTGTGATGTTTAAAACGTGATTATTTGATTTGTGAGTTAGTACAAAAAAAAGGGCGAATAGATTCTCTTGTGTCCTAAATGTGATTATTTTTAATTTCAAGTTCGTGCTTAAATGTGAATATATTTTCTTATTGGTGTTCAATATAAAGATTCTTGTTTACATATTTTTTTAATTTAAACGTGGAAAAAAATGTATAAATCGTATTTGAGCAATTTTTCATGTTTTAGTTTATTACAACTTGTCATACGAACTGACCCTTACACCACTTTTTAGGTACAAGTGAATTTGAGAAGCCTCAAGCATGATTTGGTTACATTATTGTTGATCGTGCCATCGACGAATAATTGTGGGTACATGGGTGTTAGATGCTCTGTGCTACTTTTTGAATGTTAACGTTATTTTGCGCTGTTTACACGCAAAATATTCCTAAGAGCTAGCCGAAGCTAGCAGCAGCCGAATTCATCAAGTAGCCGATTGGTTGTCAGCCGAGTCGCAGATTAGCCGAAATTGCAACTGATAGAGTCACAAGCAAGAAACTGGAAGCTAGACATGGGCCTTGGGCTTATTCGGTTGCAAGGAAGATATTAGGCCCATTGGGTTATCGTGGAGTCACACATTGGATCAGATTCTTGCTCCATGAGCCGAGTGACGTGGAAATAATTTTGATTTAATTTAAATCCAAGGTAAAACGTAGTCAAGATTTTTCTCCACAATTTTAGGAGCTGAGCGAAGGAACCTGAGATAAGGTCTACGTTGAGAAGACCGTTGAAAGGGGAGACGTGGCCATGACGTGGTAGTGCGCCTAGATTTTAGGATCATGGTTAGTGGAACGTGGCACGGCTCAGCCGAATAACTGCCAACTAAAAATTTATTATTGTTAGCCAACTGAATGTGGCAAATAGGGGTAGTTCTCAGTTGTTACTATAAATACCCAAGTTGTACATAATTTTAGACACACTCAATCAATCAAACAACTTATTTTCGCTCAAGCTTTTATTCTATCTTTATGTTTACTTTTGCATTCTTATTTTTATCTTAGTTCACTAACTTAACCCTTTCTGGAGTGAGTTAAGGGACCCATAGCTGAGGAACAGAGTTCCTTCCTCGGCGTAATCGCTTGAAGAAAAGGGAATCACTGTTGTGGAGTTTAGCCGATCTGCGGCTAAGTTACATTCCAGTCAACAAAATTGGCAGGCCCAGTGGGACCAAAGGTGAACGAATCAACACGTTCGAATCCCCAGGTCAGGATTACCATTGGCGTATGCACTTTTGCTCTGGCAAGAGCTTGAGCAGTATGACTACTAAGAGCAATCCCAGGAAGCCTTCTGAAGCGAGCCCCTCTCACAGAGTTCCTCCTCCAACAGCAAAGCCGGTTCACGCAGAGGCACAGCCTGAAACTTAACCCAACGAGCCCAACAACCCACCATTGGTGATGTCCACTTCGTTTATACGCCAACAACCTGATTTGGAAATCAATGATATCATGTACCAAGTGTCACAACAATTGGCTGATATCGTGAAGCCCATGGTACACAATGAGGTTCAGCAAGCCAGAGAGATAGAGGCTAAGAGGGCTCACTCAGGCGAAAGCTCTATCAACTCTGCTATTCCATCGCAAGTGGGGTACACTACCCAGACAGGACTCGTCACCCAACCGAATGCAGCTTAGGCAGGACCAACTCAGGTTCAGCTGAGCACGGTTCTGGCAGGGGTGCAGCAAGTTCAGCCTACCTATGTGCAGGCAGGGCCTACTCAGGTTCAGCCGAATATAGGACAGGTACCTTTAAATCCAATTAATTCCCAGCCTAGTACTTTTGCCACATTGAACACTAGAGGTCAACAAGTGGTGAATGATACAACTAACCAGGCTAATCTTCATTTCGGACAGGTGCAGATGGCTAGGAGGCCACCAGATACAGTGGAGCCAATTGGTATGCCACAAGTTATGCCAAATGTTCAGCCCTATGGCGTTGCTACGCAGGCAACTAACCCACAGTATACTGGGGGGCAAACTCTTGGTGCAGGAGTGGGTGGAGCAAGACCACCTGGGGGATATACAAGTCAGCAGCCATGGAACAACGTTCCACCTGTATCGGCTAACCTTCCATTCTATCCACCCTATCCTGAAGTGTCTGCAGGCGCTCAAATGGGGTCAACTCCTCCAAGGGCACCTGGTTCGATGGTGGAGTAGTCATGGAGACAGATCCCACCTCTACCATTTAACGCAAATATTCCTAGAACTCAACCAAGGGTACGGGGTGAAGGAAGCATGGAGCAGCCATAGGGGGTTCACCCACCTCCATTGTTTACTCAACCAGGTCACCCCAATCCTCCAGAGCAAGTATCCCAGGCACATCCCCCAGCATGGAGACAACAACCACAGGCAATTACTCCTAACTTGGGAGAAGTGAGGCTAGGGGGATCACAGTTGCTAGACCCAGCAGTCATTGCAGATACCATCAAGAAGTACTTTGGTGTGCAGCTGAAGCCTTTGGATACGCCAATCTACAGAAAACCATACCCTGAGTGGGTAGATAGGTTGGTACCTCTGCCTAGGGGATACAAGACTCCAGATTTTGGCACTTTCTCTGGAGAAGATGTTAAATCGACTATGGAGCATATAGGCAGATTTACTGCCCAGTGTGGTGAAGGGAACCAGAATGAGTACCACAAGTTGCAGTTGTTCCCCTTGTCACTTACAGGGACAACATTTACATGGTATTCCTCTTTACCACCTAACTCTATACAAACATGGGCAGATATGGAGAGGTGCTTCCATGACAGGTTTTGGCCTCAACCTGAAGTCACTGCGGCTGACCTCATGAATCTAAGACAACAGGTAGATGAGTCGGTTGCTGACTTTGTGGAAAGATTCAGAAAGGTAGCTAGAAAATGTTCAGTGCAATTCCCTGAGTCAGAATATGCAGCCATGGCCATTAGTAGCATGCACCCCCAACTCAAAGAGAGACTAGTTGGCCAAGCTTGCACTGATTTGAACCAGTTAGTATCAAGGGCCATGCACATTGAACAGTTTATTCAGGAGAAATAGAAGAGGCGAGCCAGTAGAGGGAGAGGCCTTCAGTTGGTATCCATTGTAGAAAATGAAGACTCTGATGATGATTCGGCCGATTCCACGCCAGACATCATGGCAGCTGAGATTGTGAAGGGTAAAGGCTACTCTTGTCCTGCACTGAGAGTTGCCAAAGGAAAAGAGTTAAAGTCAGGGGATAGCAAGGTGGAATATTCCTTTGATATTTCCAAAGCAGACCAGATCTTTGACTACTTGCTTAAAGATAAACAAATTCGGCTGCTGGATGGGCACAAGATCCCACCTGTGGAGGAGTTAATAGATAAGAAATATCGCAAGTGGCACAATTCTTATAATCATGCAACTGTGAACTGCATGGTTTTCAGGAAAGCCATTAGAAGGGAATAAAAAAAGGAAGGTTCAAACTTGCAGACAAAGGCATTGTTGAGATGACAGTGAATACTGACCCATTCCCTGCTTTGGGGATAAACATGGTCTCATTCTCAAAGTTTGATGATGCAGAACCTAGTCACAAACGAAGGATATATGTTCAACAAGTTTGGAGGCCTAAGAAGGGGTTAGCCGATTCAAACCATAGTGATCGGCTGAAACCTGAGGCTGCCAGGACTTCTGTTTTTGACAGATTGGGAAAACCTCAGCCAACGGTTGAACACAGGCAGGGGGCAAGCCACCTAGGCCAGGTAGGCTCACCCAGGAGTTGGTCAAACGATATGTTGAACATGGCTAAACCTCAACAGAGAAACCTGACAAGGCAAAGGGCAAGGCACCCATTACTAAAACTGGGGGGCAAGATCGGCTAACCATTAAAGAAAGTGGTAGGCTATCTTTGCCCAAGGTTGATGAGGAGCCTATCCCCAAAGACAAAAGAAGGGTGGCTAAGTTCACTATAGAAGGAGGCATGTCTTCTTTGAAGATAACAGTGAGGAATGATGAGAAGCTGAAGCCTCAGATAATGCTGAAGCCTCCTGCTAATGTCACAGAAGGACATTGGTTTTTGAACAAGTATGCTAAGGACAAGAAGGCCATACCAGCAGTATTGTCAAGGACCTAAAAGAGAAGAATGCAGAGAATGAGGTCTGTTCAGAAAATGAAACAAACTCTGCAGATGCTAGCCGATGTCAAGAATAGGGAGAAGAGAGAAATTCCCTTGGAGACTGTGAGTGACATGCTAGATAAAGCTTTTCCAAAGCTAGACCCTGGAGAAGCTAAGACAGAGAAAATGCCTAAAAACACATAACTAGTCATTGAACAAGATCCTGTTCCTGAGGCTGAGGGTCTAATTGCCTCAGTCGATGTGGATGTGGAAGCAATCACCATAGAGGGCTCAGTGATCCCAGAGATGCATTGGGAACAAGATGATGCTATGGAGGACTCACTGCTGGATCTCTTGTTCAATGAAGAAACTGATGGCCTGTTAGCTGAGATATAGGCTATTAGTTTGTTCCCTGAGGAGTTTTGGGCAGATAACCCCCCAACTTGGAAGCTTGGAGGGTGATGTGTTTGCCGAAGAAACAGAATGGGCTACGTTAGCTGATCATCGATTGATGAGGTTGCCAAGGTGGTTTTTGAGAAGCCTACTGAGGAAATGATGAAACACTTGAAACCTCTATACATCAAGGCTTATGTCAATGGAAAGATCTTTGGGAGAGTCTTTGTAGATGGTGGGACTGTGTTGAATGTAATGCCTGTTGCAACCATGAGGAAACTCGGAAAGAGTCTTGAGGACCTAGTCCCTACCAACATGAAAATGTCCAACTTCATAGGGGAACCATCTACAGCTCTTGGAGTCTTAATAGCCAAAGTTATAGTAGGCCCCAAAACCCTCAAAGCAGTTTTCTTTGTGGTTGATGGTAAGCCTTCCTATAGTGTAATCTTGGGTAGGGATTGGATCCACATCAGTCAGTGTGTGCCCTCCACACTTCACCAAAAGCTCATGTTCTGGGTTGGAGATAACGTGGATACAGTCGAAGCTGATAAAAACCCTTTCTCAGTTGGGGTAAAAATGTTAAAGGCACTATTTTATTCTCCCCACCTAGGGCCCATTGCTGTTCCAGAAGACTATGAGGAAGGTGTGTGGAAGGCATGCAATCTTACCAATGAAAGATTCAAGTTAAAATCTCAGGAAGGATTCAAGTTAAAGTCTCAGGCCGAATTACGGCCTAATACACAGGTGATTAATGAATAAAGAATCACAAGTGCTTGAAGACTTGTTGGGTCGGCTAGAGATCTTTAAGGCCGAGTCCAAGGTGATAGATACCATGATGGAAGAAAACGACACTGACAGTGAAGGGGAAGAAGAGGGCTTGCTTTTCAAAGAAGAAGGTATGGCAGCTAAGCCTAATAAGGCATGTGCAGCTGAGCCTATGGAGTTGGACTCTCCTATTCACAAGACTGCACCTGCTTTTGAGGCAGAGGATCCTTTGATTGAAATCAACTTGGGTACACCAGAAGAACCCAGAACTGTAAAGGTGAGTGGGTTACTTGAGGAGGACAAACAAGGCAAGATAGTCGAATTAATCCAGCAGTACAAAGATTGATTTGCCTGGAACTACTATGAAATGCCTGGTTTGGCAAGGGAACTGGTGGAACACAGGTTTCCCATTAAGGAAGGATACAAACCTTTCAAGTAGGCTCCTTGCAGATTCAATCCCCAATTGATGCCTCAAATCAAAGCTGAAATTGAAAGACTATTGAAGGCAGGCTTCATAAGGATAGCCAGGTATGTTGAGTGGTTGTCTAATATAGTCCCTGTGATCAAGAAGAATGGCCAGATAAGGGTATGCATTGATTACAGAAACTTGAATTTGGCCACTCCAAAGGATGAGTACGCTATGCCTGTGGCGACATGTTAGTCGATGCGGCAGCCACTCATGGTATCCTCACCTTTATGGATGGATACTCAGGGTACAACCAGATCTTTTTGGCAAAAGAAGATACTCACAAGACAACCTTCAGATGTCTAGGAGCTTTGGAGATATATGAATGGGTAGTCATGCCTTTTGGGCTCAAGAATGCAGGAGCTACTTACCAAAGGGCCATGAACTCCATTTTTCATGACTTGATTGGTAAGACCATGGAAGTATACATTGATGATGTAGTGGTCAAATCTGAAAGCTTTGAAAGCCATTTGGTAGATCTAGAGCAGGCCCTGAAAAGAATGTGGGCCCATGGTTTAAAGATGAATCCTGCCAAGTGTGCCTTTGGAGTTACAGTTGGCAATTTCTTAGGATTCCTAGTCCACCATCAAGAAATAGAAGTAGACAAGAATAAGGTGAAAGCTATCCTGGAAGCCAGGCCTCCTAGGAACAAGAAAGAACTTCAAAGTTTGATTGGAAAGATCAATTTCCTAAGGAGGTTCATAGCTAATTCAGCCGGTAAAATGAAGGCTTTTTCCCCTTTGTTAAAGCTAAAAGATACTGATGATATGATATGGGGGAGAAATCAGCAGCAAGCCTTTGATCAGATCAAGCAGGCGTTGGCCAAACCTTCTGTGCTAACGCCTCCAGTATCAGGAAGGCCACTTAAATTATACATAGCTGCAGAAGAAGAATCAATCGGCTACCTGCTAGCACAGGATGCTGATGATGGAACAGAGAGAGCTGTGTACTATCTTAGCCGCACCTTAAATGATGTAAAGACTAGATATACCCCTATTATGAAATTATGTTTGTCATTGTTCTATGCTTGTACAAAATTAGAATATTACCTGTTGCCTAAAGAAATTTTGGTTTTGTGAAAAATTGATATTGTTAGGTATTTACTTAATAGGTCTGTCTTACAAGGTCGACTAATAAAGTGGGCCATTAAGTTAAGCGTTTTTGCACTGAAATACGTTCCATTAAGAGCAATGAAAGGTCAAGCAGTAGCCGATTTCTTGGCTCAACACCCTTGTGTGGAAATCAATGATCCATTAGCCGATCAAGTTGCGTGCATCAACTTGAAACCGTCGGTGTTGATGTTCGACGGGTCAAGGACTCAAAAAGGGGTAGGTGCTGGCATCACCATTACCAGTCCAACAGGAAACGGTTGGAAATTCATGTGCCAGCTGGATCTTGGTTGTTCCAATAATTAGGCAGAATATGAGGCATTGATTTTGGGACTTAAGATCCTGGCAGCCATGAAGGCAAATTATGTTCAAAACAACTAACTGGGGAGTACAAGTGTCATAATCCTAATTTGAAAGAATGCTATGAAACAGCAAGCAAGCTATTACGCTTGTTTGCTGATACAATAGTGTTCCACATTCCCAGAGAAGAGAATGAAGAGGCTAATGATTTGGCTCAGCAAGCCTCAGGGTACAAAGATATGATAGTTGAAGTAAAACATGAAGAGTACCCAGTGTGGGAATGAGCTCCAATAAGAACGATCGACTCTTGGAAACAGGAGTTAATCGACTATCTTAAAGATCCTTCAAGTAGTACTGACTTCAAGCTTAAACAGAAAGCACTTAAGTATGTATTGGTAGATGATGAACTCTACAGGAGAGCCATTAATGAAGTATTGCTTAAGTGCATCAACAAAGATGAGTCCATGAAGGTCATGGGGGAATTACATGAAGGAATCTGTGGTTCTCATAGGGCTGGACCCATGATGAAATGGCTAATATACAGACATGGATATTATTGGCCTACTATTATAGCTGACTGTTATCAACATGCCAAAGGGTGTGAGGCATGTCAGCTGCATGGTCCAATTCAAAGGGTCCCAGCCAAAAATATACACCCAGTGATAAAGCCTTAGCCATTCAGGGGATGGGCAATGGATTTGATAGGCAAAATCTATCCACCTTCATCCAAGAGGCATGCATTTATCATAGTTGCGACTGACTACTTCACCAAGTGGGTAGAGGCCCAGCCGATGGTGAATGTCACTCAAGAGGAGGTGATTAGATTTATACAGTGTCAAATCATTTATAGGTTTGGTATACCTGAAACCATCACCATAGATCAAGGCACTATGTTCACTGGGGAAAAAGTGGTGGCCTTTGCACAACAGTTTGGGATTAAGTTGATTCATTCATCCCCTTATTATGCTCAAGCCAACGGGCAGGCAGAGGCTACCAACAAAATTCTTATTGATTTAATCAAGAAGAATATTGAAGATAAGCCCAGAAAGTGGCATGAAACACTGAATGAGGTCTTGTGGGCTGTAAGGAATTCCAAATGCAATGCAACTGGATTTACTCCTTATCGGCTAACATATGGCCAAGATGCAGTGTTACCATTAGAGATAAATGTGACTTCATTAAGAGTAGCAAAGCAAAACCTGCTAAGTCTAGATGACTACTAGCAAGCCATGTTAATGGAGCTAGATTCTGTTGATGAAGATCGGCTCATGGCCTTAAATAGAATTGAGCATAGCAAGCAAAAAATGGCTAAAGCCTACAACAAACATGTGAAACCAAAGAGGTTTGTTGAAGGAGATCTGATTTGGAAAACCATATTACCTATTGGGATTAAAGATCCTAAGTTTGGGAAATGGTCACCAAATTGGGAAGGGCCATTTGTTGTTAGTAAGGTTTATCATGGTGGTGCTTATCGGCTAGTTAAAATGCAAGGCGAAGAACTAAACAGAAGCATCAATGGAAAATACCTCAAGAGATATTACCTTACTATGTAGGAAGGCATACTGGGAGAATAAAGGAAATTGCATTAAACTTAAAAGAAATTGTCTTTGGTGATCACAGGCCGACCACCTAGCCTAAAATTACTGGAATTCAAAGAAAACAACAAAGAGGGTTAGGTAGCTGCAACCTCAGGTACATCACTTGCTTTTCCTTCAGTATGCTCAGGACCTGGATCAGTTGACGATGCAGAAGCATCAGTCGTAGCCAAAGCTACAGCTGCATCAGGGGTAGGCTCAACCAACGCCTCCACCCCAGGGACAATAAGATCTGCAGGGTCATTTTGTTGTGTGGCTGAAATAGCGGCCACCACAGGAACTTCCTTCCTCTTGGCTTCATCCAGTTGCTTCTTGAAGGAGTCCCAAGCCCTATTAGCTTCGGCTAGCCCAGCACTGCTAGTCTCAAGGTCCTTTTCTAGGCCTGTTTTTTTAGAGCCTAACACTGCAATGTCATGGTCTAGTGAGGAAGATTGTTTAAACAAGGTATAGCGTTGCTGGGAGAGAGAATCAAGTTTCCCTGTTAAGGAAGTCGATTGAGGGGCCAGTGTTGCCATTTCCTTCTTAATCTTGTCTAACTCATCCGACAAGACAGATAGCCTCTCGTCTATGTCCTTAAGCTGGGTTAGGGCCTCTTGGCGTTCCTTTTCTAAGGCTAGAAAGGAGGATTGGAATTAGGCTTTTTGTTCTTGAAGTTCCCTCAACCTTTTGAGGTCATGAAAGGTCATATCATGAACCTCCCTGGAGCGCCCATATTGGTGAGACAGGTTGTTCAGTTGAAGAGCCAAAGTATTATATACTTCTTGGCTAGCTATAGAGATGTCAGCCGAATTGGCCAGTTTGAACAGAGAAGTTCTCAAAGCTGCCACCTGCTCTCTGCTAGTTGGAATCTCTCCCATCAGTGCTGCATTGACTCTCTCCAAGTGATTGGATATAGGGGAGGAAACCAATGGGAAGGGATCAGCAGAGGTGAAATACTTGGTCATTTCCTCCTCTGAAATGGTCACCATAGGAGCTTTAGGAGGAGAAGGCATGAGGGGAGTCTCATGAATGGGTTCTTCAGATTGTGGTGGAATGGTGGAAGCCTGAGGTTGAGGTGCCTGCATCAATCAGTGGTTAGCCGATGAAGCAGATAAATGAAAGACATAAAAGAAAGAAAGAATCGGCTGTACCATTGTTGGACTTTGAGAACTGGTGCCTTGACCAAACTCTTGAACATAGGGGTTAGGTATGTCCACCCCTGGCTTCTGAAAATAAAGAGAGGTTAGATTCAGGTTGACAAAGAAGTTTTAAGAAGAAACTTGAAATGAAGCATTTACTTTCAGTTTCAGCTGTTTTCCATTGTCAGCCGTTTGGGCCTTTTCTTTGGGCCTGGTCTGAGATTGAGGAGGTTCCTCTATCACAATACCGGTGCCCCTTGTTCTCTTCTTGGATGGGGGAGTAACAGGATCATCTTCAACAAGAATCACCTTGGGAGTTGTTGTTGCGGCTGCCACAAGACAAGATAAGTTAAATAAAGAACCTGAATTAAAAGGGTAAGAGATTCGAGGTAAGAGGTTCTTACTTGGTGGATTGATTGGGGTCTTCATTCTGGAGGAAGTTCTCTTTTGAACTTGAACTTGAACTGGAGGTTTAGCCTTGACCGGAGTATTTTTTGGTTGAGCTGTTGGCCTCATCGCCTCAGCCACATCAGTAATCACCAACCTGGCTACATAATTCTCTAGCCGGTCAGGAAATAGCTTATCTTTCTTGAGGGCCACCCGGTTGGCAAGCGAGGTTTCACCGTAAAGTAAGGTGAAAGGGATCGGCGGAAGACCTCGGTTTCCTAAAGTTGGTGGAAGCCACTTCCATTACATCATTTGCGAAAAGAGCGGCAAACCAAGACCGCCACCTTGGAATCATAGGGAAGAGGCACATGCTGCAAAAGCCCAAACTGCCTAGCCACACAGTTAGGGTAATAAAACTCAGCTGTTGATTTGTTGTTCCTAGAGGTGGGTTTGAGACCACACAATAGGTCACGGGCTGTAAACACTGAGCTCCAGTTGACCTCCAGCTGATCTTATTGTTCGACTGGAAGAGGCTCATCTGTTGAAAACATCCAGAATGGCCTAATGCCCCTTTCCAAAACGGGGCGCCAATCAGCTGATATCCTACTAAGATTGAAGAGTTTGGATGCCACATTGAAGGCATAAGTGGTCCCACAAGGTGTGAACACCAAATGAGATCCCAAGGTACTCGCGTCCTTAGGAAAAGTGTTGGGGTTGAAGTGAGAGTCGATGAACTCCGGAAAATAGAGCATGATCCAGAGCTGTAAAAACCAGAGGGGCCCTTGAACATTTTTGATGTCTTCTCCTTTCTGCAGCCGATCCAAGATGGTATACAGGCAGCGGTAGAGATAGGAAAGGAAGAGGGTTTCCCAGGAAAAGTTGCCACCAGAATTGGTGAGAGCCACATATAGTTGCAGCTCTTGGACCACGACTGTGACACCCTGTTTCCAGAGTGCTACTAAGTGAACATTCTGACAAAAATTGACATATTTCCGAAAGGTGGAATACTCTGCTCGTAGGGTTTTCGAGAAATGTGGTCCTATATATTTTTTTTTAAAGTTCTTTAAAGAAGTAGTCAGAGCATCACAACGACTTTTAGAAACATGGCGGAAAATAATTTAAGACACCACATAGACCACATTCATTTATTCTGTCAAATCATATATAACAAACCTGTCATCAAACATAATGTAGATTTATTACAATCGAAATAAATGACAAATATCCTATAGCCGGTCGACAAGCTATACTCTTTCTACAACATAATATAGATAAATTGCTAGACGATTATCTTGGTACATTCGTTCCTACAGCCCAAATCCTCAGCTTGCTCTGCCATCTGGGTTACATTCATCAATTGAAAGAACCACTGGCAAGGGTCAACTTCTTAAAAATAAAGAGACAGATACACATATTCGACAACACACTCGGCAACAAAACATGTAATAACACAACATGTTACAGGAAATAACATATCAAGATAATCAATGCATAAAGCACTAAGCAAACAACAATGTATGTCACTCACAGAATGTGACTCAACTCTCTCACTCTAGACTCGACTCGACTCACTACTCATTTTCTCTCGACTCGACAATTATTCCGTAGCGACGCAGATCCATCAACTGACATACCGGTCGTAGCCTTGGGATCTTTGCCTTCTCCCTAGATATGCAGTACCCGGTTCCTACGCTGCGACGCCTAGTCAATCTCCCGTAAACAAAAGGGGACCTAGCACCCTTAGTTATCCGGGTCACGGCTCAAAAACGTCATAACGACTCGCCTAGCTCTCTCACTCGATGAACAGCTCTCTGCTTACAATATTCAAAGAGTGACGCATAAAATTACTTGACCGCATATCAAATAAAGAGAGCATGCTTAACATGAAGAAAACGCAATTCGACATTTAAACAATAAAAACATTCTGCATGAAGAAACGCAATTCAACAGCAACACGCAATTCGCAGCATATATTCAATCTCATATCAAATAATGCATAACTCAAACATATCATCACATTACATGCTTGACACGCAAATCAAGGAATCCATCCCTCTGCAACTCGATGGAGTTAACAGAGAGGTACACAGATGTGGGGGGTTGGGTTCAGGAGACCAACCACAAAGTTTTCACCCACGAATGACTCGGAATATGTTCGACCGCACGACAAAATAAACGAAGGGGTTCGAAAACCCTAACTTCGAACTCGTAGAGTTCTCAGACTTCTTCGTATTTAAATAAAGCAATTTAAATAACGAAGCAATAGCTTAAGCATATCCAAAGTTGTCCTTACACAGGGACATAAAAATGAATCCTAAATGTCTAGAAGTGCCCTTACCCGACCCCAAGTCGCACGTCCACGTGTTCCTCGATCCTACGCCGCACGATCTCGGATTTACTCAAAGCCTATCAAAATAAATAACGTAGCACAATTCTTAGCTAACTTAAGCTCTCAAGCCTAACCCTTTTCCTAACCAAAAATTCATTCAAACATTTAATTCCTAGCTACTTGAAAATAAATAAGGTTTTAAAATCAAAATATTTTTTGAAAGATAACTTATCACATAACAATTTATAAACCTTAACTTATTTGAAAAGTAAAGTTTTTGAAACCAAAAAGCTTCCTTGAACCTCAAGGTAAAGATCATGCAAGAAATCATAAATTTTAAAACCTAGACACATATTCATACAAGCATTTTCACAATTAACAAACCACTATTTCCTTTCCTACTCCCTTTTTAGGCCTCTCGGCCACACCTATTCCCATAACCATCTAATTGCATGACAAAGCATCAAGACATCAAGTTTCAACAACTTCATATAACAATTAAAATACATAAGGAAATTTAAATCAAATAGGTTCCAAGATATTTTTCAAATATATTTCAAAGCATCAACTATAAAGACAACACCAAATCTAACTTAAGTACCTCCAAAGATATGTTTCTAAAACATTTTTCACAACATTCTAGTGTCATTTCCATAGCCTCTTTCCTTTTTAAAACAAATCATGCTCAAAGCCCATTTACAATTTTTCATGGTTCACTTACTCAAAAACAATCCCAAAACAAGAGCTCTTAAAGAGTTCTTTCAATTAGGCCATTTTCAAAGATCCCAAAAACATTGAAACCATGCTAAGAAAATAAAAACAACTTAGTCAAGTGTTACATGCCATTCTAATCCTCTAAAATCAATTTTCCACAAGACATAAACTAACTCTCACCCTAACTCATGCTTCACTACTCCATTAGCAATTAAACCAACCCAACAATTAATTTCTAGAACAAAAACACTAATCAAGACCAATCCTAAATCAAGTCTCTTTCAAGAACAAGGGTTTTCATAAAATTCTTTCAATCTTTGATTCAATCAATTTTAACAACTACAATGGCAATAATAACAAACAAGAAGCAAGAAATACAAGCTAGTTTGCATGATTCACAAGATGATCACCCAATTATACTCCAAGACCTCAAGGCATCAAGACATATCCAAAACATACTCCAAAACCCATGCCAATTTCCAAAATAGTTTTCAATGCCATTTTATATGCAGTTTCCTTCACAACAACTACTATAGCCCAAAAGAAAGCTTCATTAAGACCCAAATCCATTTTCAAGAATAGGTTCTTTATCAAAACAATACCCAAAAATTGCTCTAATTCCAAAACTACCACCACATCATTCCAAATCATTTATTTCTTTTAAAACAACAATTTGCTTCCCAACACAAAACATTAATCAAGCCTAAGGACAAATCACAACTTCTTCAAGAACAAGAGCTTCATACAAAACTTATCAATCCATCCTCAAATTCAAACTAATATTTAAAGTAGCAACTATAACATCTAATAAACAAGAAACATCAATTAATTACATGAATCATAATCATAAACACCACTAATCCCCTTTTCTCAAGAATAGGTTTTTATCACAATGATACCCAAAAACAACATCTAATTCCAAAACTATGAACCCAATACATCAACAACAAAAACAACAACATCAAGACATGTATAAATAAATAAATAATAAAATAAACAACAAGATGAGAAGAAACCTCACCCACAATACCCTAGGGTCCACGGTTTTGAGGCTTGAAAGAGGAAGAGAATGTTGGCTCAAGTTCCTTCTTACTATCTTATGGAAATAGCACAAAAATGGAGGTGGAAATGGAAGGAATTGGTGGTGTAAATGGGGATATACCCTCAATTTGAACAAGGAAAGGAAAGGGAATGAGCTCTTCTCTTTCTTCCAACACTTAGTGCTTGAGAAAATTTAAAATGAGAGGGCTGAAATAATGGGTGCTTCAATGGAATGTAGGAGAGGAGAGGAAGTGGATCTTTCTTCATCACACATGAGCAAGTTGGAGGAGAAAGGAAATGAAAAGTAGAAAATGGGGAAGGGCTCACGATGTTGCTTGGAAAGAAGAAGGAAAAAGAAATGAAATGGGTTTTATGGGAAGAAGAGGGAGGTCACGCAGGGAAGCAAGAATGGGGAAGCATCTAGTTGCTCTCCTATTTCCATCCATAGACAACTAGAATAAAATAGAAATGAAAGAGTGGAAGTGGATGGGGTCACGCTGGAAAAAGAAAGAGGAGGTTGAAACTTGCTTTTAAAAACTCTCTTCACCAACACCAAGTAGTAAGATAAAAAAAAAAAAGAATGAGCGAGTGAAATGAGGTAGGAGGCTTCGACCTGTACAGCAAAAGGGAGGATAAAAAAAATAATTAAAACAAAGCTTATTTACTTGGTTGGAAATGGTTTAGTAAAAGTGTTTCCTAAATAACCACCACAATAATGACACCTAGCAATTAAAATAAAATGCTAATCTAATCAATAAGTCTAAACATCAAATCTCTCATCTCTCATGATTACCCTCTAATCCTAGAGTCTAAAGCGTGCTAAAAAAAACACGGCATCGAGTAATCGCACTACCGATTAATTCTTCGCCAATTTAATTCGCGAAAATTAATTTACCGAGAAATTAATTCACCGCGAGATAATATTTTATCATAAATAATAAAAACAATTTAAAACTCTAAAAAATAATCACAATGAGTTACGATTCGATTTTCGTCGAAATCGGAATTCGTTTTAAATTTTAATACGGGTAAAATTTACCCGGCGATTCGAAACGCGACGAAACTTCGTTAGAGTTTTCCGACGATTTTGAACCATGAATTAATATAAAATATTAATTCTTAAATTTAATTTCATCTTGATTTAATTCAATCATTTTCTTAGTCAACGTAAATACGCTGCGTTACAGAACACCAAAACTTATATAAAATGTTTAAATTGATGAATTCACATTAAACAGCATACGTCTACGCTGTCTATTAATTTGAATTGACATCATGAATAATAATTATTTATAATAAATAAATTATTTAAAATGAGTCAAAATAATTCCACGTACTCTCAGTAAATCATTGAGGTGATCAATCTCTATGACTTATCTTCAAGTATTTCAGGATTTTACCGTTAAAATTACTTTTCTTAAAAATTGGGGTGTTACAACGACAATAGAACTGGAGCAAAGAAAGTACTTGCTAAACCAGTAGAGAAGGAATGCGTTGTGTTCAGCATCTGACACGGTCCCTCTAGTCTTAGCATTATTGGCAAGGAAATTGGAGTAGCCAGAAGTGTTTTTAGAGAAATGAAATACCAACTTGGGGACCTGGAAGGAGTAGTGAGTGGGGATATCATCACCTATGATAGGAAGCCCCAAAATAGCTACCACATCAAGGAGAGTGGGGGTGACCATGCCCCATGGAAAGATGAAGGTGTTGGTGGAGATGTTCCAATAGCCGAAGAAGCCATAAAGCAGCTCTAGGTTGAGAGGTATGTCCTGAGACGACAGCATAATCATGTCGTAGAGGCCCCATTGCCTCCATTTATCAGATTTGGCTGCCTTTAGCCGATTCACCCAGTCAATGTAGGGTTGAGGCGAGCGTGGCCACGAACAAAGGTCAGTGGGTTTGCTCTTAGTGGTAAACCAATCGCATGAGATTAGCAAAGCATATAGGGAAGGAGCCATATATTCTTTCAGAAAGATTTCTCCTTCATTCAGCTTCGAAGTAGAAGGAATCAAAGAAACAGAGTCTTGAATTTTGAACAGAGAGGATTGAATATTGAAGCCAAGAGCCGTAGGTGGACTGGGTGAACGTTCGACGCTCACAGAAGAAGAAGACTGTTCGCCATCGTGTTCATAGGATTGGATAACTTAGCATTTATGATTAAAAGAGTGATTTGACCTTAATCATTACGCCGCCCCAGCCTAAGCCTAAAGTTTTACGGCTAAGACAGCGTAGGAGGGCAATTGTTTACACCCAAAATATTCCTAAGAGCTAGCCGAAGCTAGCAGCAGCCGAATTCATCAAGTAGCCGATTGGTTGTCAGCCGAGTCGCAGATTAGCCGAAATTGCAGCTGATAGAGTCACAAGCAGGAAACTGGAAGCTAGACATGAGCCTTGGGCGTATTGGGTTGCAAGGAAGATATTAAGCCCATTGGGTTAGCGTGGAGTCACACATTGGATCAGATTCTTGCTCCATGAGCCGAGTGACGTGGAAATAATTTTGATTTAATTTAAATCCAAGGTAAAACGTAGTCAAGATTTTTCTCCACAATTTTAGGAGCTGAGCGAAGGAACCTGAGATAAGGTCTACGTTGAGAAGACCGTTGAAAGGGGACACGTGACCATGACGTGGTAGTGCGCCTAGATTTTAGGATCATGGTTAGTGGAACGTGGCACGACTCAGCCGAATAACTGCCAACTAAGAATTTATCATTGTTAGCCAACTGGACGTGACAAATAGGGGTAGTTCTCAGTTGTTACTATAAATACCCAAGTTGTACATAATTTTAGACACACTCAATCAATCAAACAACTTATTTTCGCTCAAGCTTTTATTCTATCTTTATGTTTACCTTTGCGTTCTTATTTTTATCTTAGTTCACCAACTTAACCCTTTTTGGAGTGAGTTAAGGGACCCATAGCTGAGGAACAGAGTTCCTTCCTCGGCGTAATCGCTTGAAGAAAAGGGAATCACTATTGTGGAGTTTAGCCGATGTGTGGCTAAGTTACATTCCAGTCAACATGTGCAAATTGAACTTGGTATTTTTACTTTTATTGCGGACATGATGCTTTTCCCGCTAAATTAATTGGGATAACTTAAACTTTGGTTATTTTCCATATAATTTATAATTTCAGAATTTTATTATATTTTAGTTGTGTTGTAGAGTAGTTACATGTATTTATTAATTTAGTTTCACTTGATTCGAAATAAAATTAAATTTTCAGTTAGACTAAAATTAGTTTAGTGATTAAGTAGGGTCCTTGCTATTAATTAAATTTTTTATAATTAACAATAAAGCACTTCCGCGGTTATCAAACGTTTTGTAAGTTATTAATGGTAACTTTTGTTTCAAAAAAAAAAATATAGGCCGATTTTATTAGAATAGACGAGTTAATGCCTTGAAAATTCGGGGCGTTACATTGTGGTATCAGAGCTTAGGAAGAGTCTTTGGACTTTTGAGTGGGGCGATCTTGTTTGGCATATGCATCTGATTATCTTCTGGCATTAATTAATTGAATTCCTGATTCTGAAATGCCTGTTGAAAATTTACTAATTTATTAATTTGGTTTTGTTGGGATAATAGCATGCTCGGTTTTCCTTGATTATTGATTGCTAAATTATTAATTTGGTTTTATAGACCCCAGAGTTACGATCAGATCGTGAAAGTCTTTTCTGACCCAATAAAACTGTAGGAATTAAGACGGTTCGTCCTGCAAGTCAACCCGCCTCAGCTGAAGGAAACGAAATGGCAGGAGCAATCCGAGCCGTGACTGCTATGGCGGCTGCAATGAACCAACAGGCAACTGCGGTTGCTCAGCTCAACGTGACATTCTGAGACAACAGAGAGAGGAAGCTGTTGCTGCATCCAAAGGCCTGGTGGACTTTCGTCGTCACGACCCACCTAAGTTCAAGGGAGAGCATGACCCAGACAAGGCTGACCTGTGGATGCAGGAGATCGAAAATATCTTTGACATTCTCCACTGCCCTGAGAATGTGAAAGTAGAGTATGTTACTTATCTGCTGTCAGGAGAGGCTGAATATTGGTAGAGAGACACCAAACAGATGATGGAGACCAGTCATGAGGAATTGACTTGGGAAACATTCAAGAAGTTTCTAGACAAGTACTTCTCAAAGAGTGCCAGAGCTGAGAAGGCAAAAGGTGGTCGTGCATTGTGGTTTGGTTCCATTCAAAATTAGGTTGCTCAAACATTCACAACCTACGCCACCGAAGGCAAACCCCTGATCGAACTCGAGGTGCGAATGTTTAACGAATCAACGGCGCCTTTTGCTTTGAATTTTCAGGGTTTCTCTGGCGCCACTGACAGCCGTATCGGCGATGAATATTCATTCACTCACTATCCATCCACAAATGCAACAACAGCTATTCGAAAAACACAAATCGTTAATCCATCAAACCTTTTTGCTTACGCACAACACAAGGTTAATTGATGAATAACCAACCTTCTGTGTCCCCATCTTCATTAACCATTTAATTGGGCACTTAAACAAGTAATGCTGCCCAATCCACCCAAATGTTTCGTTCTTCCCTCCTCAAACCCATTCATAATCCTCTTCCTCATTTTCTTATCCCCCGTAGATTCTTTCACCCTTCTCTTCCCCTCCAATGGAAGCTTCGAGAAGAAACCACCAACCTACCCGAACCCGAACTCCTCGACCGAATCTCCCGCCTCCTCATCCTCCACCGTCCCCACGCCCTCCACCGTCTCTCCTTCAAATTCTCCGACCACCTCACCGACGCCCTCCTCCGGCGCCTCCGCCTCCACCCCTCCGCCTGCCTCTCCTTCTTCCGCCTCGCCTCCCAACACCCTCACTACCGTCCCCACTCCCGCTCCTACTCCCTCCTCCTCCACATCCTCGCCCGCGCCCGCATGTTCCCCGAAACGACGTCGTTTCTCCGCGACCTCCTCTCCCTTCACTGCACCAACAACTACCACGCCTTTGCCGTCTGCAACGACGTCGTTTCCGGTTACAAAGAGTTCGGGTTCTCCCCCGCGGTTTTCGACATGCTCCTCAGGGCTTTTGCGGAGAAAGGGATGACCAAGCACGCTCTCTACGTGTTCGACGAAATGGGAAGGCTTGGTAAAACACCTAGCTTGAGGTCCTGCAGTTTCTTGTTGGCCAAGTTAGTTAACAAGCGCGAAGCGAGCACTGCAATCATGGTTTATGAACAGATTGTGAGGGTTGGGATTGTGCCTGATGTTTATATGTGTAGCATTGTGGTGAACGCGCATTGCCAGGTCGGGAGAGTGGATAATGCTATGGAAATTTTGGAGAAGATGGTGAAAAGGGGATTGGAGCCTAATGTTGTCACTTATAATGCTTTGATTAATGGTTATGTTTCCCAAGGGGATGTGGAAGGAGCTGAGAGGGTGTTGGGTTTGATGTCTGAGAGAGGGGTTTCGCGGAATGTGGTTACTTGCACATTGTTGATGAGGGGTTACAGCAAGCGGAGGAAGATGGATGAGGCGGAGAGGTTGCTTCAGGAAGTGGAGGAGGATGAGTTGTTGGTTGTTGATGAGCATGTTTATGGTGTGCTGGTGGGTGGCTATTGTCAAATTGGGAGAATGGATGATGCTGTTAGGATTCGAGATGAGATGTTGAGGGTGGGGTTGAAGATGAATATGGTTATTTGTAACACATTGATTAATGGATATTGTAAGCACGGTCAGGTTTGCGAAGCCGAGCGAGTGTTTAGGGGGATGATGGATTGGAATTTAAGGCCGGATTGTTATAGCTATAATACGCTGTTGGATGGATACTGCAGAGAAGGGCAGATGAGCAAGGCTTTTATGCTTTGTGAGGAGATGTTAGGGGAAGGGATTAATCCATCGGTTGTGACCTATAACACTGTTTTCAAGGGATTGGTTCATAAGTCTTCCTATGATGATGCTTTGCGCCTTTGGCATTTGATGGTGGACAGAGGTGTGGCTCCGAACGAGGTCAGCTATTGTACCCTGCTTGATTGCTTTTTCAAGATGGGAGATTCTGACAGGGCTTTGATGCTTTGGAAAGAAATTTTAGGCAGGGGTTTTACTAAGAGTGCAGTTGCATTCAATACAATGATCAGTGGATTGTGTAAGATGGGGAATGTGATGGAAGCTGAGGCTGTTTTTGATAGGATGAAGGAACTTGGATGCTCACCGGATGAAATAACGTATAGGACTTTGAGTGATGGATATTGTAAAAATGGCAATGTTAAGGAGGCTTTTAGAATTAAAGATGTGATGGAAAGACAGGCGATTTCTCCTTCCATTGAAATGTACAATTCCCTTATTGATGGACTTTTCAAGTCTAAGGAGTCAAACAATGTCACTGATATACTTGTTGAGATGCAAACTAGAGGATTATCACCAAATGTTGTTACCTATGGAACCCTTATTTCTGGTTGGTGCAATGAAGAAAAGCTGGACAAAGCTTTTAATTTATATTTTGAGATGATTGAAAGAGGATTCACCCCCAATTCAGTGGTCTGTAGTAAAATTGTTAGTAGCCTTTATAAGGATGCTAGAATCAATGACGCAACTATGATCCTAGACAAGATGGTGGATTTTGATCTTCTTACGGTTCATAAATGTTCTGATAAGTTTGTAAAAAACGATATAAGTCTAGAAGCGCAGAAAATTGCTGATTCTCTTGATAAAAGTGTTATATGTAATTCTCTTCCCAATAATATAGTGTACAACATAGCTATAGCTGGACTTTGCAAGTCTGGGAAGGTTGATGAAGCAAGAAGTGTTATGTCAGTTTTGGTGTCTAGAGGTTTTCTTCCAGATAATTTCACATATTGTACATTAATTCATGCCTGTTCAGCAGCTGGCAATGTGGATGATGCTTTCAAGTTAAGGGATGAGATGCTGGAGAGAGGTCTTATTCCAAATATTACGACATATAATGCATTGATAAATGGCTTGTGCAAATTAGGAAATATGGATCGAGCACAGAGACTTTTCCATAAACTTCATCAAAAGGGTTTGGTTCCTAATGTTGTTACCTATAATATACTAATCAGTGGTTACTGTAGAATTGGTGATCTTGATAAAGCCTCTAAATTGAGAGAGAAGATGGTAGAAGAAGAGATTTCTACTCGTACTCCGCCTTGATCAGTGGTTGCTTGGGAAGACTCTCTAAAGTTTTTGGATCAAACATTCTGGCAGGTTCTAATTAAATTCTTGCCTGATACTTGTAAATTTTGCTAAATGCAGAGTTGGGCAGCTGGCTCAACACGTGATTACAGCACACTTGCAGCCATGTTCTGTGCATCGATTTCGAACCGTATCTGCCATAGGAAAAGTCATTTCTTCTTATGAATTTATGGGGTGGTAATGGATTCATTTCTTCAAGCCGAGTTCTCATCAACTCCGCATCAGCATTTCATCCATTAGAAAGGGTAAAAGACCTCATTTCTAGAGAAAGCATTGTATTGGTTCTGAGATTTCCCACCATTTTGAGAGACAGAATTGCTAGGTCAATGACCCTTCTGGCATTCACAATGTCTGGATGACAGAAAGCTTTCCACATTGAAGATTCTATCTTCAATTATTTCATATAGTGGTGCTATATTCAGGAAGAAAAAAAAAAGGTAGAATTTTGACAGAATTCAGATAAGTTTATGGGTGGTTGTTGGATAAGATAAAATGACAGGGACAACTCATCCATCAAAGTCAATAAGCAACGTCGCCAATTCATTTTGTCAAAATTTCTGACAAACGAATTCTTGTTGTGTAGCTTTCTCCTACTTCAAATTCACTATCATTCTACCAATGGCCTTCCGCCAATTGGTAGGAAATTTGTATTCACATTGTAAATTATCATTGTGGTTGGTGGTTTGCTCCGACCTTAGAATGGGGAGAGCTTCCCTCACCTTAATCTTTTTCTTTTGCCAAAAAATTCTTTGCCATTCTTTTGATACACATAAATTATTAGAATTTGAGGCTAAACCACTTAGATATGGCTTTGCCGATGAAGTGATTTTTTCCACTAATTATTTATTACTCTTTTGACTTGTTAAATAAAATTAGTGTAGTAACCCGTGTCATGCACGAGTCTATGTTTGCTTATGAATATTCTTAAAAGATAATTAAAATTTTAGATATAAAGGTTTTTTTCTGAAAATTTGAAAGAGAAATTGTGTAGGAAATATTATATATAAACTTTGATAATTGCAATAATGGAACACAAAGTATAAAAAATTTGACGTTACTAATTAGTATTGTCTATTGAAAATAGTTAGTTGAATATGTGGATAAATTTCGTCTTTAAAGTAGAATACACTGGACAAATAGATATAAACAATTGTGAAGTTATGATGGTAATTTAAATGATTATTGTGAATTTTTTAAGAAATTACTGTGAGAGTTCGTCGTAAAAACAAACAAAAATAAGACAACACATTTTTTGAAATTATGTGTTTAAAGATATATTAGAAAAAATATATTATAATTTGATAGCCCGTACTACGCATGGTATTTATTGAAAAGTATAAATTTAACAGTAATATACGTGTGTGTGTGTGTGTGTGTAAATTCTATGAAAGTGTTTATGCATAGTAATATAGACATTAATTTTTTCATATAAAATGTTGAATATCTTTATGATGTATTTTATTAACTATTAATATATTTTTACGTTTATATTAATTAGAATATTTTCATGTAAATTATTCATCTTTAAGTGGAATTTTTTTTTTATACTCAAAGTGGTATATTTTTATTGTTAGTTTAGCATATTTTTATTTTTAATTACTTTTAAAACTCGTACATTTTTTATTCACATACTCCTGGCTAGCAAAATCATATTTGATAATATAAATTTAAAACTCAGACATTAATGTGTCTTAGTGTAAAACTTTCCTTTCTATGTGATGTAAGTATTTACCTCTAAATCTCAATATGTTTTTATGTAAACTTTTAATTTCAATGGAAGTTATATTTACCTTTTGAGATCTATATATTACTATGTTTTTTTCTGTAGTGTTGTGTATGGCTCATAGTGTTGCTGAAAGGTGGGCTGACGCTCGAGTGGATCGGAGCATAGTGAGTGGAGCGGTACGTGGTTATTTGTGTAAATTGTATCGTAGTATTGAGTAGTATTTAAACTGCGCTTTGTAACCCTATTTGCATAATAAGAAATACAGTCGCTATAGCTCCCGATGACATAGGCTCACGTTGCCGAATCTCGTTAAATTTCGTGTCCTATTTTTCTCTACGTGTGCGCGTGTTTGTGTCTCGATTACTCTTTAGATTCCTGGTGCCTGTGGTTTAACATATAATTTCTATATTCGGTAGATATAAATATTCATTAACTCAAATATTCACTAATATAAAGGTCAAAATTGCAATAGCACCAAAGAATATGAATTAAAAATAAAATATAACTTGTATAAAAGTCTTATTTTGTAATTAATATTATATTAAAGATTAGTAAAAACATATTTATAGTATGATGCTCCGTGCTACGCACAATATATCTTAAAAAGTGTAATTTTTACATTAAAAATTGTATTAATGTTTTTATAGGAAAAAATGTATTAATGTTTAATTTCTATTAAAATATTCATCTACAATATTTCTTTCATGTAAAATTCCTATAAACTTTACGATATATCCTTGTTGTGTAATTTACATATTAATGGATTTTTAGAAAATTAATATGTTTTCATGTAAAATGTTCATTTTTTTATATGATATACTTTTAATCTTAGTTTATCATATCTTTATTTGTAATTACTTCTATGAACTAAACATTAATGTGTTCATATAAAACTTACCAACAAAATAAAATAGTGGACACAATGATACATCACCATCTTAATGACAACCAAAGTTTGAAGCTCTTAGATTTGGTGAAATCTCTCCTTTAGACAAATTATTGCAGGCGACCAAATCCTAATATGGTATAATTTTCCTATAGCTATATTCTTGTTCATAAAAATAGTATTTGCTTTTAAGAAAAAATTTGAATGTGTTGGATGAGCGGTGTTCAATCAAATTATTAGTAGTTATTGTTCAGCAATTGTTTGATTTCCTTTATCTTATTCATAAAAAGACTATTTACATTTACACTTGGTATTCCATAAAAAGCATAGAATTGTTGAAATATTATACACCGAAACGGATCATCAAAATAAAGAATATGCAATAGAATAATTATGATATGGGTTGTTTTTCACTGGATGTTGCAATATAAATGGATTAGGCTTCAAGTATTTAGTAGAGAGGAAAGTTATCGCTCAGGTTTACTGAATTGTGTACAAAGTGCTATGAAATGCTGGCAGGCCAACATTATTTTATAAGATATAAAGAGTTTTAGACTTTTAATTCCTTATGGTTTGTCTTTAGAAAAAGTTAAGAATGTTATTGGTGTCTACATCCTGCAGAAAATACTCAAACTCAAATTCACAAAATATCTCCTAAATTAAGTGCAAAATTTGCAAAAGCAACCCGATTCACATCTATAGAGTTTTGACAGTCTTATTACACTGATAGCATAACTCAATTGTGGCAACTATTTATATTCAAAGACACTGATAGGGTGGCTCCCAGTATTGAGTTAAGCCTTTTCTTGTGCAACCTCTCTGATATTATCTATTGTTGCGTAGTACGTTAAGCTTGGTCAAGTGAAGGAGGCTATTGTTTTTTCATTGAAGACATTTGCAGCCCTGAGACATTTGCTATTGTATCTTTTCATATTTTAGCTGCTGAACTTGGTTGGGTGTATTGTACTTGGGTCTGGCCCATCTTGTGCCATGACCTTATTATGTTGTTATCAATAAATTACTTTTGCTTCTTGAAAAAATGCAAGCTCGAGAGATTGAGAAGTCTTGGATGACAATGAAGGTGGTAGCATGAACGCAAGTCATCATAAGTAATTTTTATATTACATCTTGTTTAGTCTATTTATATGATATGGTGATTGAATGTGAATCATATTATATTAGGTTAATTTACATTCCAACTCCTTACACAAGTGATAGACTTGCTAATGCATTAGTTGAATGTTTGATGGATTGGAATATTGATGCGAAATTGTCCACTATCACTTTAGATAATTTTTGCACAAATGATACCATGATTGACAAAGTTAAGGATAAGTTGTAGTAAAACACTTTGTTAAGGGATGGGTCCTTACTTCACATGCATTGTTGTGCACATATATTAAATTTAATAATAAAAGATGGGTTGGAAGTGGTGAAAGACGGGATAGAAAAGATTCGAGATAGTGTAGCGTATTGGATTGCAACACCTAAAAGGAAGGAAAATTTTCAGGAGATGACCAAACAATTACGAGTCTTTTGCACTAGAAATTTGGTTTTAGACTGTTCAACTAGATGGAACTCCACTTACAATATGCTTGAGGTTGCCATTTTATATCAGGACGCATTCAGTCGGTTAAAACAATGCCAGTCTCAATACACTTGTTTGCCAACTAGTTCACAATGGAAATTTGCAAAGGATGTTTGTGAAAGATTGGAAGTGTTTAATTCTATCACTGAGATTTTTCTGGCACAAAATATCCTACTGCAAATCTGTATTTTCTTAAGATCTGTTAGATCAAATTGACAATATCTAAGTGGATTGACGACCCTGATGGATTGATTAAACAAATAACAGAAAAGATATCGGACAAATTTGATAAATATTGGAGTGTTATTCATGATATAATGGGAGTTGCTACTGTTTTGGACCCCAGATTCAAAATGGAGATGCTTGAATATTATTATGAGAAATTGTATCCACTTGACACTTTTGAGGAAATTAAGAAGATCCAACAATTGTATTATGACTTGGTTTCTGATTATCAATTGAAAATGAATCAAGACTCTAGTAGTGACTCTCCAATGTTGGATGCTAGTAATGTTGGTAGTGATGCTTTTAAGAGACTATGATGCATATGTCATGAGGAAAAAAAGAGCTATGACTTCATTTGTTAAAACTGAGTTGGATCATTATTTAGAGGAGAGGGTTTTACTAAGAAGTTTAGATTTTGATATTTTAATGTGGAGGAAGTTGAATGGCATCAAGTATCCAACACTCCAAACAATTGCAAAGAATGTATTAGCGATTCTTGTTTCTACCATAGCTTCTGAATCTGCATTTAGTACTAGCGGTCATATCTTAAGCCCTCATCGTAGTCGACTTCATTGGACTACTTTAGAGGTCTTGACGTGTACTAGAAGTTAGTTATGGAGTGCTGAGAATGCCAGTAAGTTTTAAATTCAAATTCATTCAAATATCTTATGAAATGACAAATAAGTTTGTATATCTTAACTAATTCTTTATATTGTATCATATTTCATATTTGTAGGTGGTTTTAATTCTGAAGTAGGCAACAAATTTGCTATTTTACTCAACAAAATAGACTCTGACAATGAAGGTATTATCTACTTTATTTGTTTTACATTTTATAAAGCTTAATGTTTATATTTTAACTTTAATTTTGTTTTTCTTAATATAGGTGAAATGGTTAGTAGTGTTACTTTCATTTGCGAAGAGGATTGGTAGATGCTATGTTATTTGATTAATTGGAACATTGGATTCATTTTATTATGTGTGTTTTCATATGACTTTGTACACAAATTTGGAACATTGGTTGTTATTGATATGTTGGTTTGTAATGTACTTTATGGTTGTTTTGATAATTTGGAATATTGGCAAACACCTTGTTAGTTGTCTATCAAGCCATAAGCTATATATGTCTCACTTTTTAAAAATCATTATTGTTATTTTTTTTTAAAAATAAAAAGGCACTAAAATAGTTAATTTAGGCGATTTTATTTATTTATTTTTCTAAACAATTTAGAAGATTTTATAAAAGAAAGTAATATGTTCAATTTGCATCAATTTGTAAGATGCAAGACGGCAAAAATCTTTTCAACAAGTAATATGTTTTTTTTAATTTTTTTGAATAATTATATATCATAATAATGTGTTAAATATAATATAGTTAAATGAGACGGGGATCGGGGACTTCTTAGGGAGCCGGGGACGGGGACGGGGAAGAAAAAATTCGCCTCCATCCCGGCCCGTTGCTATGCCTAGAACTAATCCGGACAAACCCTGAATCGGAATTTATAAAAAAAAAACCCTTCTCTCTTTTCCCTCATTTCTCCCTTCTTCCTCACTCAAAATCCATCAACTCCACCATTTCTCTTTCACGAAATCCTCTTCATTTCTCCTTCTCAATACTCATTTCCCTTCATTTTCAACATAATTATTACGTCTCAGGTAAGTGCACCTGGCCGTAATGTAGTAATAAATTGGGATTTTAAATTTTGGTTGTCAAACTCACAGGGAATAACGATAAGTACCGATCTACTTTGAGCGTCTCAATTATTTAAGCGAGCGAAAAATTGATTTGAGTGCGTAATAGTGAACACGAGAGCATAAATTTGGAAAATAGTGGAGAGAAAGCCTAAGGTCTTGGTTTCACTTATTCTGTTCGTTTCCTTTCTTAATTCTATTCTACCTTATTCTTCCTTTATTCCACGCTATCGAACCCCTTCTATCTACCAACCTGATCCTCAACAGTCGATAACCTTTTCTCCCTAAGATTAATTTCCTGAACTAACCTTGGCTGAAAGCATGAAGTCCTATGATAGTCTAGGAGTTTGGATTGATCAAAAGTTCCTATAACTCCCCTTCTCGGTTCCGTTATAAGCCCTCAATTTCCTTATAGAACTATTAACTAACCCCGAATCCTCTGCAGATTAATTAACTAAAGCATGCAATTTAATTTACCTAGGGTCCCTTTTCAGCCCCGTCGAATAACCACGGATCCTCCAACAATCATTCAATGTCTCATGCATAAGTAAATAAATCACAAGCAAACATAATAATAAGGCAATTTAACGTGGAGAATAAATTCAAAATAAGAGTAGAACAAAATAGTCACTAAGACATAGCTAGGGAACCTATAGGAAAAGCTACACCAAAACCCTAGAAGAGAGCTTAGTTGCTCATGCTCATAAACAAATAAACTAAACTAAACTAAAGATAGACATAATCAGAAGGAAAGAAAAACCACGAAGAAATCCTTCGAATCTGCTATAAATTCTTGGTCCCACTCCAAAGTTCTTCTGACGGCTTCACAGGCCTAAAGTCCAAAATCAGCAGTCTCCCAGGTCAAAAAGCATGTAGAATGAGGGGTCTTGGGTCCCTATTTATAGATGTGGCAAGATTAGGTCAAGAACCCTTTAGATAGGCCAATTTCAGCTATACGGCTGTATTTCCTATATGTACGGTCATACTTCGCAGTTTCCTCAGCGCTGGGTCGTACTGGATGCTCTGGTACTATGTAGGGCCGTACCACACACATATGTACGGCCGTACATACCTATCCAAACCTGTGCATCCTTGTAGATCTTTTTGAGAGTTTTCCAATGCAACAAAGATCACCTCAATCGGACATTCCTAGCTCAAGTTATGGTCAAAATATCGCGACAACATAAAAGTTGAGTTTTCCAATTTCTACTTGCACAGAAGCACATAATTTGGCTTCTTTTTGCCTGTTTTCCCCTAAAATCGGCCATTTTGCTTTGATCACTGCCTTTCTGTAAAATAAAGGAAATAATTAGCATATCTATTATAAAAAGGATCAGAATCACATAAATTAGTGCTCAAAATACCCCTAAAATATCATAAAATATTCACTTATCAATAATTACAAGGTATTTTCTCTCCCTCACTCTTTTTTCCATTTCCTTTTTCATTCGTTTTTGTGTTTTACAATTTTGGGATTTCTGGCTTTGTCTAGATTCGTACATCTGGATAATGTAATTTTATACGCCCGGATGCACGCATCCGGTCATACTCAATTTTTGACTAAACATGCATACGGATGCACGCATCCGGATTATGCCAATATTGGCTAAAACCTACGCCCGGATGCGTGCTTACGGATTATGGCAGTATTGGATTATGAGTTCTGATTGCTAATTGGATTATGAAATCTCCTTTTATGTTTTGCAATTATGGTGCAAGGCGAGAGTGCTGGTCACGGAGACGAGGGTAAGACCAGGCGGCCTACTGCATCGATCAGTAAGGAGAAGGCAGCACGTGCACGGGCAGAGGCACGTGTACTGGCTGAGGCTAAGGCACATGCGCAGGAGGTGCCGGCGGCTGCGCAGGTGGCCGCAACAGAGGTTCCACCACTTGCTGGACAGGAGGATGCACCACCTGCATCATATCCGGGGGGTCCTAGGATATGTCTCTTGTGACATCCTTTGCGGATCACGCGACTGTCCCCATATAGATTGGAGATGTGAGTATATTTAATTTATTTTAATTTTTGGTACATTTGATGAATATACTTTAATTAGATGAATATATATTTTAATTTAATATTTTGTACAAATTTGTGTGTTTTGTAGGGGCGTGATGTGTTGAAGTGTATCGGCTACGGCCTGAAGGTACCAGATATTCTGGAGGGTGTCGAGTACGAGTAGCTGAGGCAGATTATCGCGGAGTCTGGGCTGTAGCCCTTCGTGCGTGCGAGCTACAACACTATAGATCATGGTCTCTTGTCAGCATTTGCAGAGAGGTGGCATAAGGAGACCATTAGCTTCCACTTTCTTGTGGGTGTGATGACGATCACACTGGTCGACGTGTCCTGTTTGCTGCATCTGCCCATCACTGGTAGGCTGTTGGGGCACACTCCGCTCAATAGACCCGAGGTGGTCCAGATGCTGGAGCAGCTCATTGGCAGTAACCATGATGATGTCAGATTGGAGTGTGAGATCACAAGAGGCGCACATGTGCGGTTCAACTGGCTTGAGGGAGCCTATCACGATCTGGTAGCCATTACAAATGCCTTGGAGGTTAGCGAACCAGATAAGGATGTCTACCTTGAGTATGCCATCCGGACTTACCTCTTGTTGTTGGTGAGCACCACCATATTTATCGACAAGAGTGCGACCCACGCCGACGTGGTATACTTGCGGTACTTCAGCGGCATTGGGGCTATCATCCAGTATGCATGGGGTACTGCTACCCTTGCATACTTGTACGCTCAGCTGTCCAACTCCTGCTTGGCGAAGACGAAGCAGATGACAGGATATATGTCCCTCCTACATGTAAGCAACCCGTTGAAACAAATTCTTAGCTGTGGACTTTACTATATTGTTTTTAGTTATTATTGCAACTAATACTTTGATTTTATGTTACAGGTATGGATTCTGGAGCATTTTATTGACATTTCATCCTACCACTTGGATGAGGATTACGGGAAGCATCACTCTCGAGCCACCAGATTCATGCCAAATAGTGGTCATGCAACGGCCATGCTGTATCGGGGGCGTCTGGATAGTTTGACGATGGTTGACGTGGTGTTTTCTTCGTACAGCGCCCACCTCCAACACTGTCCCCTTCAAGATATTTGCTGGAACTCTGGTTGGATCAAGTGCGGCAGCAGCGCTAGGCACCCACACCTACCTGAGCGGGTCATGCGTCAGTTTGGGTTCGTGTAGGCCATCCCGCGGGATCTTGCCGTATCGACCCCTCCGATGACGTCTCGACTAGAGATAGATGCTGCATACCTCGTGTACTAGCAACATTTGTTTCCTAAGGAGCTCCGAGGTGATCGCGAGACCCATACATGGGATTGTGCTCCAGACTACATGGCATGGCTTAGGCGGATGTCGCATTCGTACTTATACTATTTTAAACAGTAAATTACATTATTTTAATTTTTATGTTGATCTTTGTAGGCTAGGTTGGAGAGTGTTAGGAACATCATGCAGGGCATTGTAGCCAAAGGGGAGATACAGCAGGGACCTCTATTGACTGTGTTTCTTTTTTTTTTAGATATGTATTTTTTTATTTTAGAACTATTTTGAACGATTTTATAATTATTTAGCATTATAATTTATTTTGCGTTATAATTTATGTAGCTCAATAATTTATTTAGTCATTTTAAATTGAAAGTTGTGACAATTTAAAAAAAAAAAACTAAGTAATTTAAAAAAAAACTAACTAATTTCAAATGAGGTGAAAATTAAAAAAATAATAATAATTTTAATGATTTGCAATTATTAAAAAAATTAAATAACCAATAGCCGGATGCGCGCATCTGGACCACAGCAACACACATTCAGATGCGTCTATCCGGACACTGCTAAACCCCCCATTACGTGTTAAAAAGCGGCCGAAAGTGTACATCTGGCCAGGGGTATTCACGTGAAAGAAAATTGTGTGGGGGGTTTTGTAGTAATTAGAGTGGAAAGTAATGCCCTTGTTACTACCAGTACTTCTATTTGTCAAAATTAGGACAGTGCCATTTTGATCTATTCTCAGGTTATTCATATCGTAATAAATGTGCTTTTTTTATTTTTTATTTTTAATGAAATAAGGGATATTATTAATTCCTAGACTCGAAGGAACATGCTCCTCTTGAGTCCTCTGCTAGTAGAATACGTAGTAATGGAAAAGGACATTCTACTAAAGTAATAGAGTAAGGCGCAGTATGGCCTTGATGAGCTAATAGGTCGACACATTTGTTTCTCATTCAATTCAGATTTCTGATTGAAGATCGTGGTATTACGGTCTAATTTCCAAAGAGCAGAGACAACTATATCGGAACATGTAGGCCAATCCCATGGTATCTTGCCTATGTAAATATTCTTATCAGTTAAGTTCCACTTTAGCCAAGCATCAAATCCAAGACTGAAAAATTTACTCCAAATCTCCTCCTTAATGAAGCTAGACCAAAATTCTTGGATATCCGCACAATCCCTAATAACATGCATTAAGATGAGTCATTAATCAAACTATAAGCTGATTTTAATGAAAAATGACCACATGAAGAAGCAATCCAAGTGGCGAAATCCGGTTGTCCAGCTATAGGAGGTTGGACAGAGGCAATTTTGGCACATATGTCAGCAGGGACATGTCTATCGATAATATTCCGTCTCCAATCTGTATTCAAATAATAAAAAGAGACTGGATAGTTGAGTTGTGACCAATGTTTTAAAAACCGGACCGGACATCGAACCAGAGTGGACTTAGGGTCATGGCTCAATCGCTTAACCGCCGAATCGAGACAAACCGCGGTTGAACCGCCAAAATAACCGGACCGTAAACAATGTCGGTTCGAGTTCAACCAAACCGTTGCCTGCTCGGTTTTAAAACACTGGTTGTGACTGTGGAATTAGTTCTATGACAAACCGAGGGTATAACTTGAGAACTACAGTTGGACTTCATAATTCTAACCCAGAGCTTGTCAGGCTTCTCTACCAATTTCCAGACCAATTTCATCATATAAGATTTATTGAGCATTTTCATATTCCTAAAACCCAAACCTCCCTCCTCCTTAGGTTGACAAATCTTCTCCCAAGATATTAAGTGGACTTTTCTTTGATTGTCACTGCTTCCACAAATAAATTTTCTGCAAATGGATTCAGCTGCATCACAAACTGAGCAATGAATAACCATAGATTGAACAATATATCTAGCAATGCTAGCTAGAGTAGATTGAGCCAAAGTGACTCTACCAGCAAGAGAGAGAGAGAATTAGCCATCCAACTAGAAAGCTTTTTTCATCACTCTATCAAGAACAAAGGAGAAACAGTTTTCGGAGATTCTTTGATGAATCATTGGAGCACCAAGATATATCCCCAAATACTGAGTTAGATCAGTTCCAAGACCTTGACTAAAAGTGTAAGCTCTATCCTCTGCAACATTCCTTGAAAGAACACTTTAGACTTTCCCAATTTGACTCTTTGGCTAGATTTGTCACAAAAATCTTGAAGAACAGCATTAATAATATCTACTTGATCAAAAGAAGCTTCAGCCACCAATATCAAATCATCAGCAAAACATATATGAGATAATTTAGGTCCATTACCTCTATCAAAACAGAGAGGTTTCCATGCTCCAATATTAACTATATCTTGAATTTTATGCCTCAGCCTTTCCAAAGCTAGGGAGAAATGGGCAGTTTGATTACCATTCCAATTAATATTCATAGTAGCTGAGGAAATACAATGATAAATCAGATTCTTTAAGACGAAATTCAATGATAAGATACAATGAAATTCCATTCCAATCTATCATAAGCCTTTTCAAGATCAAGTTTCAAAATCTTTAGGAGAATTATAATTCATCTTTAAATGAATGAAATATCTTGAGGTAGATATTACATGAACAAGTATGCAATTGGCACGCCAAAGGCACCAATTACCACCTGAAAAACCAATAGCATCAACTCGGATACCATTATCAAGACCAATCTTCTTCACCACTTTCTCAGTCATGGCACCACTAATCCTAGGCTCAAGAAAGGCAATAAAAATAAAGATTATAAATTCGCATAATATCACGAACATGACTAGGAAAATTAGGGTCCTCAGCTCCTCTACAATTCCAAATTAGACTATTCATTTTGACGATTGTTGAGGGGATGGTAGTTTAGACCCAATTTTTCCATCTTGAGGTATAAAATTAGCCTTCTCAACGCAGACATCAATAGGATTGCTATCATGTACCTGGTTACTAGGAATGATATTCATATCTGGTATGTTGCTAGAAAAATTGCTTCCACCATCTCTTTGTTCCACATTAGAACAATCAACTATCTCATTGGTAACAGCACCTAAAATTTCTTTAGGATTATTGGCAGGGACATTCCATGATTGGCAAGCAGTCATAGTATCATTTTCCTGAACAAGAGTGTCTGAAATATGGTCCAGAATGATTTGTTCCTTTACCTTTTTTGAAACAATAGATTTTTGAATTCACACCACCTATAATTTTACCATAAGCCTTTTACTTAGTGTTCTTGCCCCCCATAGCATTTTTTATCCAAGAAGCTTTAGTTTTAGGAATAGGATTAGAATTAATCCTTTCATCAACAACAACAACTTCAGTATCAATAGATGTGGGAATTATACTTGAATCATTAGCAGTCATGGTTTGCTCAGTCACATCAGATTCCTTGACCACTAAATCCAAATTTCAATTAAAGGAGGATCCTATCAAAATAAGAGATTTACTTGGTTCAGATATCACCACAACAACACTGTTAGAAGTGGTCTTTTCTATAGTAGTATGCTCATCATTCAAAATTGAAAATCTTGATCCGTTAGATCTCTTCCTTGAGCCAACTTCAGACCCTTTCACTTCACTTTTCTTCTCTCCTACAGTACCATCCAACTTCTTTTGCCCCTGCTGTTGTTTCATAGGTTTACGAGAAGAAGCTTTCATCCCTTGCCCATATTTAGCACTCCATTTATTAGTATTCCCAGTATTTGTGATCACATTCCCATTATTATTCCCCTGTAAAGATTCCATCACCATGACAGGCCCTTTATCAGTTTCAATTTCCTTTTTATCACCATGAAGTTCAACACATTGAGAAGATTTATGCCCTTATCTTCCACAATGGAAACAAATCATATGCAGTCCTTCATATTCCAACAGAAGTTTCTGGCCACAAACTATTATATAGGATTTGAGAGGTTTATCAAGATCAATCTCAAGTCTCGAACCAATACGCCAAAGGAACTTAGTATTATACAACTCAAAAGAAAGTCTAGGAATCCTTATCCAAACAACGACCTTCTTTACTGATTCAGGGTGTGTTTGGTTGGGGGGTTTTGGAAGGGAGGGGAGGGAAGGGGAGGGGTTATTTTAAATTATGTTTATTTGGTTCAATTTTTTTAAGGGGAGGGGAGGGGAGCAAAATCCCTCCTAAGCCAATTTTGGCTCCCCTCCTAAAGTGGAGGGTTTTGGAGGGGAGGGGATGGGAGATTAAATTATTTAAAATAAAATTACTTAAATATCCTTATATATAATATAATATAAAAGACTATAAGGATATACTAGCTAGTAAATTAATCCCTCCCCTTCATTAAAATTCCTCCCCTCCCTTCCTGAACCAAACAAGCAAAGGCTTCCCTCTCCTCCCCTCCCCTTAACCAAACACAAAATCAAATTAAATGCCTCCCCTCCCTTTCCCTTCCCTCCCCTCCCCTTCATTAAAATTCCTCCTCTCCCCTCCCCTCGTTTGAACCAAACAGACCCTTAGTGTTCTGAAGAAACATAGGCCGCCAACGCTGGACAATGAGATAATTATCAAAGATCATGCATGGCCCTTCATATAAAGCCAAAGAATAGTCTTCTTCTCATGAGAAATAAACCAGAAAAGAGGCATCAGGCATGTCAACAAGTTTAATTGACCCTTTCTTTGACTACCGTCGTTGAAGATAGCTTTCAAGAATCTCGAAATTGATATTGCTACCCATCACTTTAACGATCAAGTTTTTTTTTCCCATGGACGGGACCACGGGTTCCATTCTTCATCAGAGAGGGGAATTTAAATTCCTGCACCATCAGTCGTTTCAACTACCTCACAACCTTGTTCTTGTTGCATCCGTTGAGATTCGAACAAGAAAATAATGGAACAACCTTCAACGGCAACCAAAGACTAAATAATAGCAACCAAACAATCAACAAGGTGCAATGAAAATAACACAAACAAAAGAGAGTAGAGAGTAGAGAAGAAAACACCGCAATTTGATTACGCAGTTCGGCCCCAAATAAGATGACCTACGTCTGCGGGAGAGAGCAGCCCTCCGTATCACTATCAATGAGTCTTTTACAATGAGAATACAATTGTTCTAAACCCTCTTCCAACAGTTCAAGACTTGAACAGCCCCAAAGGTTCCCACAATCTCAACTCTCACTCTCTCAATGAAAGCTCTCAAGAACAATAGAGGAAGCCTTCAATCCTCACTCTATGATTCCCTAAGATCCTTAGGTGTTTGAATGTGTTCCCAGCCCCTAAAACCTCACAAAAGACGCACAAGAACGGCTGCACACAACCCTAGAAAACTGCTCGCGTTCATGGATGAAAAACAACGTTCTGATTTAAAAACAGCAGTGGTGAATTGATTCACCAGTAAGTGTGAATCGATTCACACGTATAAATCTTACGCGTTTTTGTGATCCTAAGTGAGTGAATCGATTCACACTCCTTCAATTCGATTCACAGAAAGTCCAAAACTTCTCCAAGGCTCCAAGGCACGTCATGAATCGATTCCAGAGATCCATAATTCGATTCACACCTGTTGAAAACTCATTTTTATGACTTCCAATGATCTCCAACATGATTTTAAGGCACACCAATCTCCACAATTCTCCACCTTGACTTCAAATCAGTGGTAATGTTCAACATTTAGCCATCAACCACTTGCTGCTCTCTCCATTACTGGAATTACGCTTCAGAGAAATTCATCAAGTCCAAGCAGTGCTTGAACCTTGACCTAGGTAGTGACTTGGTGAACACATCCGTCGGGTTGTCCTCCGATGCAACCTTCTCAACCACAATTTCGTCTCTAATGAAATGCAAGCGGATGTCGATGTGCTTTGTCCTTTCATGATACACTTGGTGATTTGCCAAGTGGATAGCACTTTGGCTGTCACAATGCACCTTCACACACCCTTGTGTAATTCCTAGCTCCCCAATCATACCTTTCAACCATATGGCCTCCTTCACCCCTTCAACTAGAGCGATATACTCCGCCTGAGTAGTAGATAGCGCCACAACGGATTGTTGATTTGCCTTCCAACTTATTGCCGTTCCAAACAATGTAAACACAAAACCAAACAATGATTTCCTTGTATCCACATTTCCCGCATAATCCGCATCTACATAACCCTCCAAAGCGTCTTCTCCTTGAGTTGCTCTTGTGTACCTCAAACCACCTTTGAGTGACCCATTCAAATACCTCAAAACCCACTTCAGAGCTTCCCAGTGTGCTTGGCCCGGATTTGCCATAAACCGACTCACTATGCTAACCGCATATGCTAAGTCCGGTCTATTACAAACCATGCCGTACATGATGCTTCCTACCCCACTAGCATATGGAGTAGTATCCATCTTCCTCACCTCCTCTTCGGACTTAGGAGCTTGTGTCACCGAGAGCTTTGTGTGATGACCCAAAGGAGTGCTAACCGGCTTAGCTTCATGCATCCTAAACCGCTCCACCACTTTCTTCAAGTACCCATGCTGAGATAAAAACAATTCACCCTTACTCCGGTCCCTCACGATATCCATCCCAAGTATCCTCTTTGCAGCCCCAAGGTCCTTCATCTCAAATTCCGAATTTAGTTTCTCCTTGAGCTTGCTGATCTCCTCTTTGCTAGAACTTGCCATCAAGATATCATCAACATAGAGAAGTAGGTAGAGAACAACTTCCTCACACCTCTTCAATATGTAAACACAACTATCATACCCACTTCTCACAAACCCCGTCTTCAGAAGAAAATCGTCAAAACGAAGATACCATTGCCTAGGGCTTTGTTTCAACCCATACAAAGATTTCTTCAAAAGACACACCTTAGACTTGTCCTCTACAAAACCTTCCGGTTGTTACATGTAGATTGTCTCTTCTAGGTCTCCATGTAAGAATGCGGTCTTCACGTCCATTTGTTCCAACTCAAGATCGTATTGATTCACGATTGCCATAAGAACTCTTATGGAATAGTGTTTCATCACAGGTGAGAAAATCTCATTGTAATCAATTCCCTCAACCTGTGTAAAACCCTTCGCCACAAGTCTTGCTTTATACCTTAGTTCTTCAATTCCCGGAATGCCTTCCTTCTTCTTGAAGATCCACTTGCATCCAACCACCCTCTGTTTCTTAGGTAGCTTCACAAGTTTCCAGGTCTGGTTCTTCTCCAATGAATTCATTTCCTCATCCACTGCCTCTAACCACTTCTGACCTTCTTTGCTCTCAACTGCTTCCCTGAATGTCTTTGGTTCTGAGCCTTGCATCTCTTCAGCCGCATTTAGAGCATAACAAATTAAGTCTTCATAGCCGTACCTCTTAGGTGCCACAGTTTCCCTCCTTTCCCTATCTCTTACCAACTGATAGCCAGGATCCACTGTTGGTTGTCTTCCTCTAGAACCTGATGGTGGAGGACTGTCCTCCCTGTCATCCCTAGTCTCACTAGTGGTAGACTCCATCTCAAACTGAGTTTTCTCCACCTCCACTTCTGAGCTACTATCCTCCAGGTCTTTGCACTTCATCCCCATGCGGGTCTCATCGAAAGTGACATCCCTGCTTATGATAACCTTTGACCCTCCAGATTCTAATTTCCACAACTTGTATCCCTTCACACCTTCCGGATAGCCAATAAAGACACATTTCACAGCTCTAGCTTCAAGCTTGTCTTGTCTGACATGAGCAAACGCCAAAGCCCCGAAAACCTTCAAATTTGAGTATTTTGCTGGTTTCCCACTCCAAACCTCCATAGGTGTCTTGAAGTCTAACGCCGTTGATGGACATCTGTTGATCAAATAAGCTGCTGTACTCACAGCTTCACCCGTAAACTTTTAGGCATCCCAGCTCCCAAAAGCATACATCTGACCCGCTCCAAAATGGTCCTGTTCATGCGTTCCGCTAGGCCATTTTGTTGCGGTGTGCCTGCCACAGTTCTATGCCTCTTAATTCCCTGTTTCCTGCAAAACTCATTAAACTGCTCTGAAACAAACTCCAGGCCATTGTCAGTCCTTAACACTTTCAGTTTAGTTCCTATTTGATTTCCTATGAGGGTATGCCATTCCTTGAATTTTTCAAATGTGTCACTTTTATTTTTCAAAATGTGAACCCATACTCTCCTAGAGAAATCATCAATCATAGTGAGAAAATAGGAACCCCCTCCATGAGTTGTCACTCTTGAAGGACCCCAAAGATCCGAGTGAACATACTCAAAGGGCTTACTAGAATGATGCATGCCACTTCCAAACCTAACCCTATGTTGTTTGCCTAGTATGCAATTATCACAAAATTCTAGCTTATCCAATTTATCACTACCTAGCAAACCTTGTTTAGCTAGTTCAACTAAACCCTTTTCACTAACATGCCCTAACCTTAAATGCCATAATTTGGTTTTATCATGCGGAGTTTGGCTAGCTAATGATGCATGTCCAATAACAGTAAAACCATCTAATATGTATAAGCCACACATTTTAGTCCCTTTAGCAATTATTAATGCACCATTCGAAATCTTCATCATGCCATGCTCAATTCTAGTACTATAGCCTAATCCATCAAACATGCTTATAGATAAAAGATTTCGTTTGAGTTCAGGAACATACATCACATCTTGTAAAAGGAATTCGCGGTTGTCATACATTTTAAGACGAATTGAACCCATACCTTGCACCTTACAAGCTCGGTTGTCACCCAGGCGGACGACTCCACCTTCTTTAAGCTTCAAAGTCTCAAAGTATTCCTTCCTAGGACACATGTGATAAGAACATCCCGAGTCCATGACCCAATTCTTTTCCGTTTCCAAACTCGACGCCGCTAGAGCCCCTGCACTCTCATAACCATCCTCCATAGCAATTGCAACCTCCACGGAATTTCCATTGCCCCCTCTCTCGGGACAATCCTTCTTAAAATGACCGGTCTTGTGACAGTTAAAGCATTTGTACTTTACCTTATTGTCCCCCTTTGACTTGGATTTCAACCTAGGCTTCTTCCCTTTGTTATGGTTTCCTCTACTCTCACTTCTTCCCCTTGACACACTTAAGCCTTCACCACTATCTTCCACCTTCAAGTCTTGAAGCTTGGTTAGCTCTTTGGTCCTAATTGATTGTTGGACCTCCTCCAAGGTAATAGTGGACTCCTTGCCATAAAGGAGTGCATCCTTAATGTGTTCAAAGGACCTAGGCAGTGAATTTAATAAGAGCAGAGCCTTATCCTCATCATCGAGCTTCACATCAATGTTCTGTAGGTCATCAATAATCTTGTTGAATTCCGTTAGTTGTTCCACAATAGGTTTGGTCTCTACCATCTTGAATGAATAGAGATGTTGTTTCAGATATAGCCTGTGAGCCAATGACTTGGTCATGTACAACGATTCTAACTTGGCCCACATCTCCGCCGCGGTCTTCTCCCTTTCAACTTTCCTCAAAGCCTTATCACCAAGGCACAAGATAATAGCACTTATTGCCTTATCTATCATCTCCTTCTTTTCCGTTTGAGACAGGGTAGCCGGCATTCTTGCCTCACCCTTCAGAGCATCCACACACTTTTGTTGAATAAGGATTGCCTCCATCTTCACCTTCCATAGACCGAAGTCATTGTTACCGGAAAATTTCTCGATGTCCCATTTAGTACCCATGGTGCTCACTTGAATGATTTGTTCCTTCCCACAGACGGCGCCACTTGTTGAGATTCGAACAAGAAAATAATGGAACAACCTTCAACGGCAACCAAAGACTAAATAATAGCAACCAAACAATCAACAAGGTGCAATGAAAATAACACAAACAAAAGAGAGTAGAGAGTAGAGAAGAAAACACCGCAATTTGGTTACGCAGTTCGGCCCCAAATAAGATGGTCTACGTCTGCGGGAGAGAGCAGCCCTCCGTATCACTATCAATGAGTCTTTTACAATGAGAATACAATTGTTCTAAACCCTCTTCCAACAGTTCAAGACTTGAACAGCCCCAAAGGTTCCCACAATCCCAACTCTCACTCCCTCAATGAAAGCTCTCAAGAACAATAGAGAAAGCCTTCAATCTTCACTCTATGATTCTCTAAGATCCCCAGGTGTTTGAATGTGTTCCCAGCCCCTAAAACCTCACAAAAGACGCACAAGAACGGCTGCACACAACCCTAGAAAACTGCTCGCGTTCATGGATGAAAAAAACAACGTTCTGATTTAAAAACAGCAGTGGTGAATCGATTCACCAGTAAGTGTGAATCGATTCACACGTATAAATCTTACGCGTTTTTGTGATCCTAAGTGAGTGAATCGATTCACACTCCTTCAATTCGATTCACAGAAATTCCAAAACTTCTCCAAGGCTCCAAGGCACATCATGAATCGATTCCAGAGATCCATGATTCGATTCACACCTGTTGAAAACTCATTTTTATGACTTCCAATGATCTCCAACATGATTTTAAGGCACACCAATCTCCACAGCATCGTTTCCTTGCCCTTATCCGAAGAATCGGGCTCCCTTGTTTCTGTAGTTTTTGAGAAACCTCTTCCCCAAAAATATTCAGCAACTTATTCTTATACGAATTTGGAGCATGAGTTTATGTCTTCTTCACTAAATGAGGGATGGTACCGCCATCAGGAGGCTTTCTTGGTGGTAGCCGATTAGAAGTGAAGCCAGAGAAGGCGTTGCCTTCCATGGCAAGAAACGCAGAGAGGTAAACCCTAGCAGAGAGCTAGAATTCGACCGTTCTATTATAGCACGACAATGTTGTGGCTAAGCATGTTGTGTATTATTTTGAAGGCCCTGTAAATAAAAGGAGCATTATTTATAGGAGTGTTTCCACCTGTGGTTTTAGGATGATGACTTAAAAAGGCGATGAACAGGATATACAATTATTTGAAGTACCTATTGTCTATTCACCTATTTCGTACTGCCAATTTTTCTTTCTTCACTTCATTTTGTACTCAATTTTTTACTATTTGTGGTTAGGTTGAAATGAAATATTCATAGTTACATATTTTCTTCTGCATTCTGTTCATTGGACTTGTTTGTTGATCTGAAAGTTGAAACTATTGATTTTCCTATGCGCTTTCTGTGCATCCCCTGTGCTATGCAGCACACTTGTGCATGCAACGGAATTAAGGGTTCTTGCATTCCAAAGGGGCTTTTAAAGCCTTCCTGAATTCGGTCCATGCCATGCCATAGTGGACTAGTTTTCTTGATAAAATACCAGAGAGGCTAGACATTGTTACACAACCTCTTTATGCTGTTTTTGTTGCATTCAGGATTTGCATTGCTCAACCAAGATATGTATCGTCGGAGTATTGCCCTTGTTAGAATATATGAAATATCTCATAATATATTGATATTATGTTAGCATATCTTGAATTATCTCGTGGGATTAGTTTTGTATCTTAGATTATCTCTTAAGATTAGCTTCCGTATTATGTAGTTATTATCATGATTTGTTTCCTGATTTTCCTATGTATTTAGGATTATGAGTCTTGTATCCTTATAAATATGAGTTAGTATTTAGTCTTTTATATCATCATCAACTCATTATCAATAATGAATAATAACACATATTTCAAGAATCTTTATTTCTCTTCTCCTTAGTTTATCTAAATATCCATAACTTCAACATGGTATCAGAGTGTCACCATCCTTCATGAACTGTCACGTCACCATTCTGTTGTCGAGTTTTCAAAAATTTGAGAATGTAATAACAATTACATTCAGAATTTATTGTGCCCCTGCTCATCTCTGTCATAGCCGCGTTTACATTTTCCAGCATGTCTATCACGATATCCGATGTTTTTCGATGAAAGTTGCACCATCAGAAGCGGAATCTCCGATCTACGAAACCTTGAAGTTAAAGATTCTGGCTCATTCTTACACACTCCCACGTGCCTCCACCAGTTCCAGTGATTTCATTTCCGGCCACCGCCCTCAGTTACGGGTACGAGCGCGTCCGACAAGCTTTCTGATGTTGTTTTCACTTGTATATGTCGCCATAACAGTCTGGTTCTAGATCCGACCTTGTTTTCATTTTCAGAATGCGGTGACACAGTTTCCTTTGAAAACAAACTTATCCCGGTGTATTTTCTCTCTCTTCTAATAGAATCTATCCTCTTTTGGTTATGTTGTGACTCAGGAACATGACTTCCAGTTGTTACAACCATGATTCCGCTCCTTTTTTTGCTGCGACATTACCTTCTGCATGTTTTCTGCTGGTTTTGTTGCTCTCTTTGAGGTCCATACACCTCCGTTCATTGTGTCGTCAGTGCCATTTGACATGTCAGACCCTCTTAGCTTGTTTGGACTCCTTCCAGCTTGTGGATCCCACATTTGAGGGTATCTTTGCTGCTGTTTATTGCCCCCAATTAGTGCTTTTGAGCCGCATCTTGTTCATTTGCGTAACTGTTTACGCATTTTTGCATCTTTTCAATGCTCGTTTGCGAGTTATCATACAGATTGTGTTTTCTTCTGTCTGCATGTTTTTCCCGTCTTCTACCTGCTCTGGCATCGGCGTCTTCCCAGATGCAATGGTCTCAGTCTGGGGTGTAATTGAGGGATGGATTTGGATCCTCTTCTAAACCCTATTTCTCCATCCCTCTACAAAATAATTCCCAATTGTTAGATTAATCTAATGGCGCGGCTGATTAAAAATTTAAAAAGCAAAAAGTAGTTTTTTAAAGATTTAAAACAAAAAGTAGTTTCTCCTAAAAAAACAAAAAACAAAAAGTAGTTTTTTTAAAATTTAAAAAAACAACTTTTTGTTTCAATTTTTTTTTAATTTTTATTGTGTTGTGCTGTTTGATTAATGTAACGGTTGAACATTAGTTTTGTAGAGGGATGGAGATGTAGGATTTAGGAGAGGATCCGAATCCGTAAATGAGCTGAGCTATTCGTGAACTATTCGGGCTTGACTCGTTAAATACTTGATTAAGCTCGGTTATTTAATTAAATGAGTCAAACTCAAGCTTGAGATTTTGCTTAATTATTTAAATGAGTCAAACTCAAGCCTTACAGGCTCGGCATTAAACGGCTCGTGAATAGCTCATATAGGTGTTGCGGTAAGTTCTTGCAATGTTTTTTTGTTGGGTGAAGTTGCTCTGCTAGCATTGGACTAAATATCTCAATAAATAGATGGTGATCATGTTTTTCTTTTGACTCATGCTTTTGTAATGGTTAAACTTAAATTGTATATTTGGACTCATGTTTTTTAAATGGTCAAGCTTAAATTGTATTTGGTAAGGGCATGTTATTAGGATGTTTTGGTCAAACTTTTGAAGTTTATTTATTTATTTATTATTTTGTAGTAGTCAAGAAATCTTGAATTTCACATACTATATGTTAAGTATACATCTCTATTTTTATAGATTATCATATAATATTAAAATCATTATTAAGGACTAAAATTTATAAATTTAAAAAGTAATTTAAAAAAATTCATAAATGCAAAACTAATTTATTTATAAATGAGCTAAACAAGCTGAGTTCAAGCTTTATTATTTTTAAACAACTCAAGCTCAAACTTTTAGTTAAGCTCATTTAAATAAATGAGCTAAACTCAAGCTTCACTATTTTTTTTACATGTAAAGCTCAAGCTTCAAGTGCTCGGCTCGGCTCAACTGGTTTACACCAGTAGCCTCAGTCTCTTCCTACATGCACTGACCCTGTCTTCGTCCCAGATGCACTGGTTTCGTCTCTGTCCCAGAAGCTGTTATCAGACGTAGTTTCAAGTTTAAATATTTTGGAAATATTCTTGGTTTGAAGCTTCCGAATTTGGTTTTGAGAAGAATGAATCTTGTTTTACTTCATTGCTTGCCAAGAAATTTCTCTCAGGCTTATGGTCATTCCAGCCATATGGGCTATCTTTTTACTCTCCGACTTCTCCAGCTTCCCTGAGTTGCCTTCCCAACCTTTATTTTTGTTTGTGGGAAAATGCATTGTTTTCTTGTAACAAGCTTAAAGCGTAGTAAGCTTTAGCTTGAAGGAAAGTGTTAGAATATATGAAATATCTCATAGGAGTTCATATCTTAGATTATCTCATAAGATTTGTTTCTATATTAGTAGTTATTATCATGATTTGTTTCTTAATTTCCTTATATATTTAGGATTAGAGGTCTTGTATTCTTATAAATACGAGTTTTTTTGTTTGACAAACTTATAAATATGAGTTAGTGGTTATTTTTTATCATGTTATCATCAGCTCATTATCAATAATAACACATATTTTTACGGTCTTTATTTCTCTTCTCCTTATTTTATCAAAATCTTCATAACTTCAACTGTCCTCAAAGTCTAAGTTGTAAATCTTCTTATAGTTACGTGAGTCAAGCATGTTAGGGACACGTCATTTTATTGCTGGCTGCTGGATTAAATTAAGATGCCTTATGGGTAATAGGATTACGTTTCTGGTGATTATTTGTCATTGGTGAGGATAAACTAAACTGAATTGTTAAATTTTAATTTCCAATTTTCTACCCTTGTGATTTTGAATTTAGTTTAGTTTTATTTTCTACTATCAAATACTTGTACAAAAAACAGTAAAAAATTAAATTCGTATCTTTCTATTATGATATTACGGATTTGACCAAGTAAGCTCTATACAACTGATTCTGTTGTCATGTACAATGTTCCTATATACCCAAGCAAGGCTTCCACTGCCTTTGACTAGTTCCGCTATTATTTCCCTTTTCTATTTTGAATGACATGGTATTTAGATTTTCAATGACTTCGGACAGATGTTGTTTATGGTTTATCTGTTGATGAGGTTTATTCAAATTACGACAAACCATTCATTGGCTTGTTGCGGCTCAGACAAGTGCACCCGATCGTAACTCGTAATAAAAGTAGAGTATATTTAAGACTCCGAATGTCGAATCCACAGAGAATGCACGAGTACCAACGTAATAAAGACTCTATATTGTTTAGGCTAACGAAGGTTGTAAATAGAGGATTGCAAAAATTGTCACGAAAATAAAATAGCAATTAAACGATGTGCAAGAACGTGTTAAGATTATTATGGAAGGCCTAAGGGAACCAGATTCACCAATACTTAGCTCTTGAAATTACTAATTAATAGCTATGAAATCTATTTTCCGATTGAATGATAATCACTCACTCTAAAATTACTAATAACTACCCAGATAATACTCTTCTTCCTAACTAACTACCCTGTTTGGTCATGCAAGGCAATTAAAGGATAGAACATTAAGAATATGTGAGTTTGTTAATCTAATAACTAATTAGAAACAAGCAATAACCTTGTCGTGGCATACAAAGCGAGTTCTTTTATTCCTAGAGATCCGTTAACTAACTGTGGTATGATCGCCGCCAATTAAGTCAACTAATTAAAGGTTGATCAAGCCTTATAGGATTAGCATGCTAGGGATAAAACAATCAATCAAAATAATAGAAATTCATGGAACTAATTAGAAAAATATCAAAAACATTGTAAAGGATCTCCCATCATCCCTAGTGATGCTTTTAGCTACTCATGTCTAATGATAATAACATAAACTCAAATCCTTAATAGAGTATAAATCTAAACCGGGAAACTCTTTCGGTATGACGACGGTCCTTAATCACGTTCTTCACGTCCTCACGAGTTCCGGTGGCAAAACGGAATTGGCACCAAGCTCCAAGGAAACAAGGATCAATAGAAAAACAAGGGAATTGTGAGAAAACTCTCAAAAAGGGGGGGTTGAGATTCAGAATTCGTCAAAAGGTTCTTAAGCTTAGGCTAAGAGGGCCTATTTATAGGTTGAGATGCGGATTAGGTCGTCTAGCTTCAAATCTGCACAATCTGGGGCGAGAAGTGCAGGTCGTGAATATATACACTACCGCATCGACTTTGTTTGCGACGCCGTCTGCATTTGTGCATTCTACACTCCCTGAAATCAACTGTGTACGGTCGTACTGCCTTTGACATGACCGTACTGAACTTTTTCATCAGCGCCATGCTGTACTGACTAAGGGGGTATGCCCGTACTGCTTCTCTGATATAGGTACGGCCGTACTGACTGACTGTCAGGCCGTACCGCTTTTCCAAAAGTGCTAAAACTCTCCAAAACTTGCCAGTTTTCAGTCTATTCTTGTATCTTTTACTCTGAGTGGTGTCTTTATGATATTTCTTCAAAATAGGACATAAGTGAGTACTTTTATGCTTTAAATAGTACAAAATGATATAATTAAATACTAAAAATGCTCTATAAAAGTTGACAATTTGTTGTGATAACACATCCCCACACTTGAGTTTTGCTTGCCGCCCTCAAGCAAATCACTTGGATAATTATAATACACTAGTGCAAATTCAGGATTTAAAATCGATTATTTGGGGGTTTAAAATCGGTTGGACAACCGATTTAAATGCTTCGGATTTAGTAAGTTTGGGGATTTTAAATCGGTGATTTAACCGATTTAAATTCATTTTTTAAATCGGTTATTTATATTAACCGATTTAAAAAGTCTGGTTTAGGGTCAGAATTTGGTCTTTAAATTAGGGTTTTTAAATCGGTTGTTTACAAACAACCGATTTAAAAGGTCACATTTTAAATCGGTTGTTATTAATCAACCGATTTAAAATGTCTTTTTAAATCGGTTGTTTGTAAACAACCGATTTAAAATGTAATTTTTTTTTTTAAATTTTATATTTTTTTACAGCAACCATATATACCTGTAAAAACTAAAAATAACCAGAACAACCACAGCAACAAACTTTTTCCAGCAACCAAATACAAACTAAAACTAAACCAAATCAAATACAAACTAAAACTAAGCCTAATATTCAAATACAAACCTAACTAAATCAAAAACACAAACTTAAACTTAAAATTAAACTTGAACTTTACTATTTATTTTTTTCACCATTTTTTCTATTCTTTTTCCTCTTTGGCTCGTATTTCAACTCGGTATGAAATTTGCAAAAAAATTCTTCCCAGAGTTGTCTTATGGTCAAAAGCTCATCATTTGACATTGGTGTTGTGTCATTGAATACCTGTAAAAAAAAATATAAACACTAATTAATATAACCAAAATAATGCTTAATTAAGTACAAAATCAATTAAGCTTATTGAGTTTTTAAATATTACCTCCATCCAATTTTCGCTTATCCCCGCCGAGATAATGATTATCATATTCCTCATGACATATATCCCACATGCCCACCCGTCGGTTTGATGAGCCACCTACAAATAAATATAAAAGTTGTGCACTCAGTTAATATTAAATATCCTAATATTTGTAAATGAATATTTTTAATTTAAACCACTTACTCTGGGCAACATCCATTCAGGCGGATTACTTCTCCTAACTCCTTTAAGCTTGTTATATCCATCGATTGCACTGATAAAAAAATATTCATGATAAGTCAAAGTTCTAAAATTATATCATAAAGTATATGTTAAGAATTAAATTGAATCTTACATATTAATTCTTTCTACAATGGTTTGATTAGGCCGATAACCCAGGGAGCACAACCAGACGACAACGTGATCTTCAGGACAAATAACGGTCAACTGCCAATGGTCATTGCAATATTGGACAACAATAATGGTATGAAGAAACAGACAAACAAAAGAAAACTATATAAACACACGTAAATAAACTTACCTATAGCAGTATGGTGCTAAATAACATTGCCTCTTCTCTTCCCACATCTTGTTCTGGATGTATGCTTGAATTTCCTCCATTTTTTTGGGAGCAGACTTGGGACATAAAGAACTAATCTGGTAAGGCGAAAAAATTCCATACCTATCATCATATCCCCTATCCTTACATAGGCGCCAACAGTACCTAATATATTGAAAAACACATTAATTAATATTACAAATGATTTAAGCATGCTTATAATATAAACTTAGATTGACATATACTTACGAGCACCATAATGTCAGGTGGCATAATTCAAGCCAACGTCCACCCATAGTAATGTCGGTTATCTCCTTCTCACCAATCCAGTAATGTTCTACGGACATGGGGTCATAATCCATCAGTAGCCCCTGTGACTTGCCCCCAAAGTCATATAACATGGAAGATAACTCTATCAACCAATTAGTGGGGGTTGGCATCCCCGGTTGGGACGGTGAGCAACTGTCCTTAGCGCTTTCGTGCATAGGAATCTTCATAGAGTTGGGCTGGCCAGATGAGGGTTGACTTACACAAACCATATTTGCAAGTCTCTACAAAATGAAATTTTATAAATGAATAACCTTCGCAAATTTACTTAAACTACTAAATTTATATTATAGCATTTTATACATACCTCAGCTACTGTCTTCTCTATCCTCTGACTAATTGTCTCCTGTAACTCTTGCATGTTGATGGCTGCGGGCTGACTTACGCAACCCTGAGTTACAAGTCTCTGTAAATGAAATTTTATAAATTAATATCTTCCTAAATCTAGTTAAATTAACTGCTTATTTTATATTGTAACATATTATACATACCTCGGCTACCGCCTTATCTACGCTCTTATTGAAGGTCTCCTCAACCGCCAGAGCATTGCCTTGAAGGACTCCATCTCCGCATAGGCTTTTGCTTTGCCACGAGGTGCAACACTTCCATAATATGTCTTCAGACCGACACCAAAAGGGGCAACGCGGGGATGGCCACAGTGATCAGGTGTCCCAATGGCAGTAGTTAGGATATCCATACGTGTATCAGGAACAAAAGTTCCTTGAGTGGCCTGATCCACAAGGTCATCCTGCCAACATATATGGTGTAAGTCAATATTATGCAAGGCATTACACTAAAAATGATATATTGAAAGTTTTACTTATAATTTTTTAGGCAACAGTGGCTGTCTCCTCATTTATATACCCTCCGGTTGGCTTTATTCGGGTCAACTTCCATTGCTCGTGACGTGGTGGAGAATCAACATCATCCACCGTCAACAGCATAATGCCACTCTCTTTTTGCATTTCCTTCAACCTATTATCCTTCCAGGTGGCCTTCAAATATGCATAACCACCACGAGAAGTTTTGTGGTAGTACTTGTTCTTGGCCTGGTTTTGTTTTGCCTTTGCTCTTTTCTCCTGTTACAAATAACGTACATGTAAATTAGCTAAACGTAAAATCAATTAACATGAGAAATTAAGAAAAAGTACTAACCAAAAACTCAGGCTCATGTCGACTCTTCACAAACAACTCCCATGTTTCTTCTGAAATGCCTTTATACTTATGACATGGGGTCTTATATCCGTCCTTGTCACCAGGGCCAAAAACATAAGTCCTGGTGAGCATAGTCTTGTGTGACTTCCAACGATCAGCAGCATAAGATAGCCATCTCTTCTTAAGCCCCTTATCGCCAGGATCAACATCAAATGTTTCCTTAAATAGACAATAAAATGGTATTAGTAATAAACAGATTTAGTTAAATGGTATAAGAAATTAAAGGAGTTTGTAAAAAGAGGTATTACCGTCACATCCTGCCAAATGCAGTTTTTTGTGCCGTCATCCACGTTCTCCCATTCATTTACCAATATGCTAACCTTGTTTCTAGCCAACATAGCCACAAATGTCATGAACTTAGTTGCATAGTGCCCTGTAGGCTGGCCTGTCTCCCCATCAAACTCAATTGGATACCTGTATCCAGTTGGACGTCTAGAAGTCAACTCCTGACAAGAAGTGGTCGATCTAGTCTTCTTTTTTGTAGATGTCATACTATCTACAGGATCTGTCATGATATCTGTTTAGAGGATAAAAGATAAATGTCAGAAACAATAATATAGGACAAAGTAGCATATAAATCATTAATAAACACAAGAATAGCATATAAACAAACAGGTATTAACCTTTAAATTTATTCCATGGGTGAAATACAGATGTTTTCCCATATCCCTTCATTATGATCACCACGAGTGGTACGTACATCGTCCACATCCCTTTCTTCAATGAAAGTAGGAATTCGTGTTGTGAAGGAAGGAGTCTCGGAAATATTAAGGGTTGAATCTTCATTTTCATTATTATCATGAATGTTTTTTCCTTGTAGGACCACTGACCAATTTTTTCTAGAAGGATCATTGACATAAAAAACTTGTTTTGCTTGTTCAGCCATGATGAAAGGCTCGTCCTTGTAACCTACTTTGTCAAAGTCCACCAATGTAAAACCCATTTCATCGCCGAAATATGGAAACAGAGTATCAATTTTCTTCCATTGCAAAGAATCGGCAGGATGGCGAAGTTGTCCGTCACACTTCCTCTCATCCACATGCTATCTAATACTCTTTGCGTCTTTTTAATTGGCAAACAGTCGCTTCAATCTTGGAATTATTAGAAGATACCATAAAACTTTTGCAGGCGGACCCTTTGTGCTCTCATCGTCGCAACTGTCAATGTCGTCCTTCACCTTGTTGCGTGATAGCCCACACGTGGGGTACTTGTGAACATTTTCAAACTCTTTTTGGTACAATATGCAGTCTTTGGAGCATGCGTGTATTTTCTTATACTCCACATCCATCGGACACAAGATCTTCTTCGCATCATACGCACGGTTCGACAATGTATTGCCCTCTGGAAGCATATCTTTCAACAACTCAAGCAAGTCGGTGAAGCTCTTGTCAGTCCACCCATTTATTGCCTTCAAATTAAACAATCTCAACACGGTAGACAACCGTGTGAATTTTGTGCACCCCTTATACAAAGCCTCTTCATTATCTTTTGTCAAGGATTCATAAACATGTGCTCGTTTAAAAGACTCATGTCCAATATCACGGATCATGTCTTTTAACCGATCGTCCATTTCTACTTCAGCTTTCTTTCCTTCAGACACACTTGACATTTCCTTCTTCTCACCATGCCATGTCCATGTTGTATAACTACTACAAATCCCATAGACAATTAGGTGTTCCCGTATTTTGTCGACTATTTATGGTGTCTGGTTCACACAAATAACACACGGACAAGAAAATGTTCCGCCACTTTTAGGAAGCTTCGTTTGAGCAAAATTCAGAAACTCTTCTACTCCCTTCTCGTACTCTTCACTCAATCGATTTTGTTGCATCCAACTACGATCCATAACTAAGTTTTGAAAAAAAAAATATACACACTTCAGGGAACGTAAACCATAACTTGTTATCGTCTACCTAGTTGAAATTCATAACTATTTCTAACAATGACATGCTTAATTAGAGTGTATTTAATGACATGCTTAATTAATTAGAGTGCATTTAATTAAGAGTACATGCAGTTCAAAGATATTTGCATACCTCACAAAGTATTAAGGTTAAGAGATAATGTTGGCTTGATACCTTTAGAAATAACATCGAATCTAATTATTTATAGAACCACCATGCAGTAGAAATAACATCAAAATAAAATTAGGATTACAAAATGATAAATATTTAAATGTCAAAACTTTAAGTCATTATTGGTTATTGATTATTACTCAGGAAAATAATTGTAAATGCAAAGTAAAACAAACTGAGGTTTAACTAGTCATGAACTCTCAATTAAGCCAAGCCACACAATAATGGGGAAGCAATGCAATGCAATACCACAAGAAGTGCTTTGACAATAGAGATTGAAGCAAGTAGTAGAGTCCCATCAACAGCTAAAGAAACCTGAATTTCCCCATACACATGGAAAGCAAAACGAGGGACTAAAAATAAAAAGAGAAAGCAGTCAGTCAGGGACAAATTAATTAAAGGTTAAATTTCAGTACATAATAAACTTTCTGAAAAGCAGCAAGCAGCAGCACATTCAAATTCTACCTTGCCTAGCGTCTAGAATCAAAAGGGAAACCATGAAGCAAGAAAAAAATTCTACCTTGCCTAGCGTCTATTAACATACAGTAAAATAATAAACGACCAACAATCATTTTCTTTGCCATGAACAATATCAGAGATAAAAAGATTTCAAGATGGAAACAGGTAACAAAATAACATATCAAATAAATTTATTCAGGAAATAGAAAATGAAACGAAATAAAAAACTTACTATCAAAAGAGGTTGAAGTTGAAACAGCCTAGCAAACGAGATTCACTACAAAATTAACACATAAAAAAGCCAAGTGAGGTGTTGAACAGGTGCAGACATCCACATTGTATTCCATAAAATCTTTTAAATTGGTTGGGATAAACAACCGATTTGAAATGTCAAGCTGAATGTTAAAACTTCAATTTAATTTCAAAAATGCCACCACATTTTTTTTTTAAAATCTGTTGTTTAAAACAACCGATTTAAAATCCTTGTTCCGAAGGTCAGTTTCGTATTGCAACCACGTTGCAACCACAACAATTTTTCCAGCAACCAAATACAAACTAAAACTAAACCAAATCAAATACAAACTAAAACTAAAACTAAACTAAATCTAAAACTTAAACTTAAACTTAACTAAATCTAAAACTTAAACTAAAACTAAAACCAAATCAAATACAAACTTAACTAAATCAAAAACACAAACTTAAACTTAAACTTGAACTTCACTATTTGTTTTTTCCACCATTTTTTCTATTCATTTTCCTCTTTGACTGCATAATGATAAGATAAAATAAAAAAATAAAAAAATGCTAACATAAACAAATAGTAGAATTATGATGTGCTTATGATATAAGACAACAAATCAACACCGAGAAAGTGATAACTGACATGCTGTAATCCAAAATCTCCAAGGGCAGGGTGATGAAAAATAACAGTATTTCTTGATGTAGTAACCCTCCACTTCCTCTCATGCTCTACTGCCTCAAACAATTCCTGACTGTCATAAAATGCATATAAATTTGATAACATAATCAACTAAAGAATAATAGCATAGATAATGATCCTTAATAGAAAAAATCATAACCAACCTGGTAGGATCCTTCAAGCTAATAGGTCGCCAACACATAGGACACTGGGAGCTTCTCTGACACCTACAAACAAGAGCCATGCTAAAGTATATTCATCCATTTGCATATATATATATATATATATATATATATATATATATTTATAAGAATTGAAACATAAAATGTATTATGATTAATGGAAATAACAAGAATATCTTCGACAGTGAACAGACTCCCCTCCCAAACAAATTCATACTACACATACATAGGCCAATTTATGATATTCCAGCCAAAAATAGTGTTAGAAAATTCCAATTCTTAGATCACAAGTCATAACTAGCAGTAATGAGTAATGACCTTAACATTGACAAAAGTCAGGCAGAACCAAAAGTATAGGACAACATTCCGATTCATGCCATTTAACAAGTTGATGAAATTCTACTGATCAAAATCTACAGTAACCAAGTCAACTAACACAACTAAAAATCTGAATTTTGAGAGACATAAACATTAAAACTAATGGATGTTAAGTTGTACCATTCAAGAATGCACTGCAAGTGAAACTCATGCCGGCAAGCAGTGACCTGTAAAGCAAGAGAGAAAAAAGTAAGTAACCTCATGTTCTTCAAATAACATGTACTTATATTTGCAAAAGCAAGAGAGAAAAAAGTACTTATCGTTATTCATTCAATATCCATCACAACAACGAATAAACCTCAATATTTCATAGCAATAGGACCGTGTAAGGATGCAATAAGAACCAAACCAAGGTAAACTACAGGGCGCGTGTCACGAGGTCCACCTTTGGGCCCCGCCATTCCCAACAAATCAAGGGTAGACTGACTTTTTAATACTATAACTCTATACTGATAATTAGCAAAAAATATCAAAATATAAATAATGCATATCATGTTGTCAAGCTGCCTTACCAGTGAGAGTAAGATGATGGCAGGAATTACTAATGTCTTGACCAAGACAATTCTTTTACCTGTCACACAAGACTGGCAAACTCAATTCTTTTAAAAAATACATCAGCAACGGTACATTGGCTACTTTTGATATAGAGCTTATAAAAAATGTGAAAGTTGATTCAGAAGAAAATTAAAAAGAAAAATGAAATAGAAGCTATGAACAATTTTTTCCAGGTTTGCAACCAAAATAAAGATAAGACAATGTCAGCATGGGAAAAAAGGAAGGGACCTAAGGGAAGTAAATAGGCCAATTGAAGTAGTATGAATCTCGGGTGGCCCTGTCCCAGGTCTTGTTCCACTGCAACAGCACAAATTTTAATAACATAACCACTTGCTCATATTAAATAAAACACAAAGTAAAAATAGTTTTAGGTCTGTTCAGTTAAAGCTCTCAAGAAAAATTAGGTAGAGGGAGGGGAAGTAAAATAGCATACCATGAACTCATGGCTGATTCTTCTTCATTGCCCTTTTCCAGTGATATTGCTCAAATAACATTACTCTATCATGCCAACTGCATGTTAGAGGATCTTAGAATAAGATGTGTAAAAATGAGTTGATGCAAAAAAAAAAAAAGCTTCACAAAGCAAAACATAAATAATGTTGAGAGTAATGGTGTCAGGTTATCAAGTAAGCTCAAATATCAGAAGCAGGACATAGGGAAAATAAACCAAGAATGGGTACATTTTGTGCATTATAAATTATAATGAACCTCCAAAGAAAATCATTGATAATTTGATTCATATCACTAATCAGTGCAATAGATAAGCCCAGACCTTAATATCAAATCATTTCAAACTCTCGGGAATAAGCAAGATACTAAAGTGACTGCAGAATGCAGTTTGAAGAGGAAATTAACCTATTCTGGAAGAGGCAACCTACATATATATTGGACTGCAAGCATCAAACTGTAATTTATGCTACAAACACAAATGGTATCAAATTTCCCATATGTTGAATGAAAACAAACCAATACTGCACTTTGGAGATCTTCTACTAAATGCAAAAGATGGCTAATTAAGACAAAAACAAACCAACAAGAATAACCAGAAGGTCTTCTAATGAATGCAAAAGATGAAAGCCTTATGAGAGCAGCTGAAAGAAAAAGGCTACATAATCCTTCCTTCAAACACTTCAACGCCTTGAGATTGCTTTGGCCTTTGAAAGCAAAAACCAATACTGCACATAGAGATCAGTAGCATGAATTCAGTGATAAGAGGAGATTTATATAATCACTATTTGCTTTGAAGTAATACCAAATACATACATTTATCTATTCCTTAAGTTAGATTTCCTCTGTTTATTTTCACCAACACAAACAAACATCACCTTTTTCATATCAACAAGAAGCGGAAGCACAAAAGTAACCCTTACCAGAACCTCCCAGTGGATACAGCAAACCTGTAGAATCCGTATAACTTCTTCCACTCAGAAAATCGAAAAACCTAATACCAGAAAATTCGATCATAGATTAGAGAAATTGAGATCGGAATCAAAACAATGGCGTCTAGAGAACGGCGATGAACCGAGGATATGAGAAAGAAGCGCTTCCCAACCCGAGCTTGAAGAACGGCGAGCAAAACAATGGCGTCTGGAGAACGGAGAGCAACCCGAGCTTGAGGCCTACGCGAGTTTGAAGAACAGCGAACAATGGCGTCTGGCATGTGCTGGTCGCGAACAAAGGCGAGCTTCCCAACCCAAGATTGAAAAACATGGCGGCATGAGGGACTATAGGGTTTTTTATTTCTGTCACAGTGTTAATATTTCGACTTCTAAATCGGTGGTTTAATACGACCGATCTAAAAGAATTCTGTTAATTTTTTTTTGACCTTTCAAATCGGTTGTTTAGCACACCCAATTTAAAATCTTTTTTCGTAAAAGATTTTAAATCGGTTGTGATAAACAACCGATTTAAAAAGTGTAGCAGAATGTTAAAACTTCAATTTAATTTCAAAAATGTCATCACATTTCTTTTTAAATCGATTGTTTAAAACAACCGATTTAAAATCCCTGTTCCGAAAGATAGCTTTGCAGTAGTGATAGAAACTATTTTCACTGAATAGCGGCAAAAACACAAGTGTGACAACAAATTGATATCATCAGACATGTCAATAAATAGAATGTCCAATTAGAGGTGTAAGTTCAAATAAGTCAACAATCTGTGATTGACAAGTCACATTCTCACAAATCTTAATGTGTTTATAGGTATAGTCATTGACGTTCAAATTTTTCAAATGAAGTGATATTACCATAGGCTTGTACATTGACTGAAAGTATACTATTAAAGTCTATTTATCAAGCAAAAGAGGAATGACGGTCTTTCATTGGTTATAATGGGGCATGGGTAATAATGTCAGGTATGATAAAAGAAAGAAAATGTCATGCAAAAGGGTCAGAAACAAATCAACTATAACAAGCAACATTTTTCTTTTTCACCTTATAGAGCAGGCAAGAATCCCCAAATTTTTTATCAATAAATTTTGCATTTTCTGAAGGCTCTATCATATAAACAAATATTATTTTTTTCCATGCTTTTTCTTTTCTTTTTATTTCATTTCCTTCTTTCATGCATTTATGCAGCAAATAAACATTTTTAAGACCTAGAAGGAGAAACAGATACTAAGCCTTCTTTTTGTAAACAAATATAAGGGATTCACGACATTATTCTTTTGATCTTTGCCACTAATTGCTCTTAAAGAATATTTTCTAAGGTTGCCTTCACAGAGTATAATCAACAGTAACAAGAAGTGGTACCAAAGAAATATAATAAAGTATTTTTAGGCACAAAAGTGGGGCAACTAGTGATAAGATGCATTCAAAATAGAAGCTGCCTGAAAAATTCCTAAAAATTTCTCTTTCCAAATTCACATGAAAATAAACTTATATTCGCTTTGTAATATTGGTCTCAGCACAAGTTCTAGAATGTACATTCATAGAAAAATATCACTCAAACAAAGAAAAGAGACAAAAAGTATAATGTGACCTCGTGTCAGACTCAAATCTCACATTTAATAGCTTACACAGAGAGTTGAAACTTACAGAACTTCAATACTAATTTTTAGTAAATTCTAATACTAACAACAGACTTATTTCAATCACACGTTGTTAGAAAAAAAATTAATAGCCCCTAAATCAGTAAAAATTTAAAGTTCTCTATAATTATAAGCAATTGTAAGCATAGCCAAGTAATAAGCAAAAATATAAAACCTTCCTCACACTTATTTCTAGCAGTGTCCTCACTGCGACTGAGATAGATCTATCACAAAAAGGATAAAATAAAATAAAAATAAATGTGCTAAAGCAAAAGAAGGTGGAAAGAGACTCCCCTCTGAAAAATATCACGAGCAAATTGAAAGGGGATATGAGCAAGGTATGATGTTTCCTTTCTCAATACCGATGAAGCTGGTAAGCGGGCGCAAGAACTGTGCATCATAACAACTAAAAATTTAGAAATAAAATAAAAAGAATAAAAATAAAATAAAGCAGCAAAATAAAAATAAAAGCAATAAAATAGAATGTATCCTGCAAGCATGCCAATATATACAAATCTCTTTTTAATATAGAAGCAAAAGCCTAAGTACTAAAAGAGAAAAGAAAATGTAGTCTTGCATCACTCGATGGGAAGGTAAGGCTGGAGACGCTGAAGGTTCTCCAAAACGGCTGCCAGCTGCTGGTCCACATGGGTTCTATGCTCCTGAAAGCTTGTCTGCATCTCGTCGAGACGCGCCATGACGTCCTGGTAGGAGTGGCCCTGTGGTGCTGGCTATGGCTGTGGTGGTGGTGGTGCAGGATGCTCTTCTGCTAAGGGTACAAAATCTACAGCCTGATCCTGCTGCTGCTGCTGCAGCTATTGCTCTTGCTCCTGCTCCGGCCTAACTACCTCGTGCTCGCCATGCCCCAGTCTCCGCAGAACACTAATGTTGCAGAGAGTCGAAAACCCAATGGGCTCCATCTCAATGACTGTGGCCCCTGCTCCAATGCGAACTCCAAGATGGGCTGCCAGTCTTGAAATGAATGACCCTAAAACTATATGGCTGGTGTTCTGGGTCTGCAAATGAACACCCAGCTGGGTACATGTGTGCGAGAAAAACATCCCGAGGTCGCAGCGGTGGCCCTGATCCTGCGTCATGGCCCAAAGAATAAACAAATTTGGCCGGGTGACTGTGTCGTCGCTCAAGGCTCTCCCGTTTATAGAACGGGCTAACCATACTATGCAATGCCCGCACAGCTGGGTCTCTAATCTTGCTGGCCTTCGCGCGGCTGGGGATATAGTGGGCATCCCCTGTGAGAGCTCTCCAACTCTCTGAGTCCTGCCACCACTCTGGGATCTCCAAGAAGGCTCCCAAATACTCTGGCGTCTGTACTGTCTCTGCCGTCTCAAATCCTAGCCTGATGTTAAACTCAGCTAGGGTGATCTCATAGTGAACCCCACGGAGCCAGAATGTAACTACCAGATCTTGGTCTGGCTCATCCTCCATCTCTGGATGTTGGGGCTCCCTGTCCCTCATATGATAGCCACAGATGGCTAGAAAATCAAGGATAGCCTCCACATGAGTGGGTTGTCTAGCTAAGGCTGCCCAGAGCCATCCGATCCTCTGCAGCAAAGTCTCCATCTCCCCTCGCAGGCCGACCTGTTCGAGGGCATCAAAATCTAAGTATACCTGGGTGTGAGTGTGAAAATCCCGCAGCTGTCTGTATCTCTCCCTGTGCTGTTGTGGGATATAAGATGGCACGGCTTTAGATGCACGTGCTGCTGCAGATGAGGAAGCCTCATTTCTTTGGCGTTTAGACATTTTCCTGCAAAAATAAAAATAGGAAAAATCAGATTTTGATGCAGTATTCTGTATTAGGTATGGTCGTGCTTCGTGAGGTACGACCGTACTTCATCACTATGTACGCCCTAATTAAAACAGTAAGTACGACCTGACTTAAGCATTATGTACGACCGTACATTGCCACAGGTATGCCCGTACCTGTGATCTGTCTTCAACCCTAAGGCCGCCAGTACAACCTTCAGTACGACCTGTTCTTGATAGGTACGGTCGTACTGCGCTACGGTTTTGTGAAAAATCTACCCTATAATCAGATTTTCTCAATTTTAAGCCTAAAATTTAACTCTCTAATCATTCCTAGGGTCTCTAAGCATGCAAAACCAAGCCAAAACTACTCCTAAATTGCTAAAGTTAGAATTAAACAAAATTAAAAACCTAAAACAACTAAAAACTTAAAACAACCAGTAAAACAGACAATCAATCCAAGAATTAAGTTTAGAATCAGTACCTGGATAGTCTTGGAATGAAAAATACGAAGAAATTGAGAGTAAAGCTGCTTAAATGGAGAGGATTTGGGCGTACGAGGGTGTGTACACCATTACCTCTTACTGTTACCTTAAATATTTAGCCTTTGGACACGGAATACGGTCGTACCTGGTTATATGTGCGGCCGTACTAACCTGTTTCTCCGCTTTTTTAGGATGAAGCCGCGGGGTACGGCCGTGCCTAAAGAAAGGTACGCCCGTACATACTGGTTTTCGAGAAAATTTTTGTTTTTCAAAATATTTCATTTTTTTTCTTTTGCATTTTTAATAATTAATAAAAATAAAGTCAAAAATAAAATAGAATAAATAAAATAAAAATAAGAATAAGAAAAATGTTAGTAAACACAGGTTGCCTCCTGGTAAGCGTTTGTTTAACGTCCCGAGCCTGACAGTTCGGAGGACTTTGAATTAGTCCTCAGCGGGCAATGACCATTCTTTGATATTACCTTTTGTCTTCTTACCGTTGGGGAGGATTGCAATATAGTTGCCTTCATCAGAGTGACTCATCCAAGCAGGGCCTTAGCACTTCTTTGGTGGGTTCATTGCGTACCCACATTCTTCGCAGATGTAAATTGGCTCTTTTATAATGGGTAAAAATGTCCTAATAAATTTCTTTACCAAGTCATTCCACGTCTCTATTTCTTCAACTGTAGGAGATATAGCCATATTTTAACTTCCTCATCTAATGAAAACGGGAAGATCTTCAATTTTGCTTCATCTGGAGACAAGTTCTCATATTTAGTATTTCTCATCTTTTTGCAGAATTGTCTAATGTGCTAAATAGGATCTTGTCCTATTATTCTCTTAAATTGTAAGGTTGAAACCTCTGAAATAATAGATGGGTCTAAATTAAAACTAGCAAATTCTTCAGAAATATCATCCTTTAATTGTTGAAATCCTTGGATATGATCCTCTGTGTCTTCTTTTTCCTCAAATGTGGGTTGGAATGCCCTGACAACCTCTTCGATTAATTCTTCCCATGTTGCAAAGTGGAATTTCGGGTAAATTGAGAACCATTGCTTAGCCACTCCTCCAAGAAGAAGGGGGAATAACTTCAGTCTTATCTCATTTGCGGTGGTTCCTGCATATTTGTCAGTCTTAACCAAGTCATAAAAATTTAATATATGGGGAATAGGATCCTCCCCCGACAATCTTTTGAATTTAGGCAAACATAGTGCTTCCACTATTAAGGAAGGGGTTCTTATTCTGTTCAATAAAGTTGTTATCTTGTTCCTCAACTTGCTATTCTTTTTCTTTCTCATGTTTAGGTTCTATATCCTGCAAGAAATAACAAGAAGCACTAGAGGAAGAAGCTTTGTTAGCATTGTAAATATTGAAAATCTCTTCTTCATCCTCAATTCTTAGAGTCATAGTTCCCTTCTTTACTTGAATAGTGGCATCTCCTATTGCCAAAAATGACATTCCCAATATAATAGGGACATATGTGTCTTCCTCCATATCCAAAACCATAAAGTTAACTGGAAAAATAAATTTCCCCACCTTAACTAGCACATTATCCCTCTTGGGTAAACAAGAGTTTTGTTAGCTAACTGCAAGGACATATTAGAAGGGTGTGGTTCCTATAGATTTAATTTTCTAAAAATAGACAGAGACATTAGATTCACACTTGAACCCAAATCACATAGTGCATTGAAAGAGTTATTACCAATTGAGCAAGAAACGACAAAGGTTCATGTATCTTTAAGCTTAGGTGGTAATTTATTCATTAACGTAGCAGAACAATCTTTATTTAAATTCACTGTCTCAACCTCTTCCAATTTATTTTTATTAAAAATTATTTCCTTTAAAAACTTAATATATTTAAGCACTTTAGAGACAATATCAGCAAATGGAATATTGACATGTAATTTTCTAAGTTTTTCTAATAATTTAATTGCTTGCCTATCCTTATAAAAATTTTTAGAACCTTGAGGAAAAGAGTTACTTACCTACTGAGGCTTAGTTTTATCTAGTTTTATCCTTCTTTTCTTCACTTTCCTCCGGAATGTCCTTCATTGTAATGCTTGGTTCCTCCTTCGCCATAAAGATTGCGTTGCACTTCTCGTTTGGATTTAGTTCCACTTGACTTGGAAGCGATCATTTTTCTCTTTGAACCATCATATTTACCAAGTTTGCCAATTGGTCTTTTATTGATTTCTGGTCTTCTGAGGTGGTGCCTGCTAAATTTTTCTAAAGTCTTGAACCTCTCATCCACTTGTCCCATGAAGTTGTTAAAGCCATTCCAACTGAGACTTCTATCATTTTGAGCACGATTCTGTAAATGTCGAGGCTTGTAAGTATTCTGACTCTGGCCTTCACTACTAGAAACATCGATTTTAGAGAAGGAAATTTGAGATGGACGCATATCCCTCACTAATAACGACAGATTTAGTGACGAAAAACAAGATATCAGGTGGACTTGGACTTAAGTTGTATCTAGTTTGTGACGGATTAGTGACGAAAAAAATCTGTCGCTAATTTATCCGTCACAAAATCCGTCACAAATTGATTAAATACATTTAGTGAGGGATTTTTGAGACGGAAAGATACCATCTCTAACTCCTCTGTCACTAAATTCGTCATAAAATTTGTAAGATGCAGTTAGTGATACAAAACATCCATCGCTAATTTATCCGTCACAAATAGAGAAAGATATTTTCCCTCACTAATAGCGACAGATTTTGTGAGGGATTTTAAACTCAATGATTAGCGAGGGATATTTTTCCTCACTAATAGCGACGAATTTTGTGAGAGTTTTTAAACTCAATGATTAGCGAGAGATATTTTCCGTCACTAATATTTTTTTTGAAATGATTATTTTTTTTCAATATCTTATATCTAATTATTTAAAAAAAAATTCTACATTTTAAAATTATATACTTTGTCAATTGAGTATTTCTTATCTATTTGAGATATGTTTGTGTGTGTATTTTGGTTAAATACTAATAACAATATATAAATTCAATTTCGTTAATTAAATATTTCTAAAACAGCTGTCATACCCCAATTGTTCGGCCCTTTTCTTTTAAATTTTTGCTTATTTACTATATCTATATATATATATAATAAAAAATAAAAAATAATATTTTTGGCCTTGAAATAAAAAAGAAGAAGGCAAAAAATGAATAAAGAAAAAAAAAGAAACAAAGTGATGTAAGAAAGAGGAAAGAAAAAAGAAAAAAAGAAAAGAAAAAAGGCAAAGAAGGGTTGTGATTAGCAATACCGAGGTGCAAATAGCCGCCCAGCTACAGCATCCCTTTAGCCCACACTCATTTAACCCCGCGGCCCAACTTCCAACCAAATCATCCAAACCCTAAAAAAAAACACACACACACACGGGCGCGCACGCGTTTCTCCCTCATTTCTCTCACTCACATTCTAGGTATCTCTTCCTTCTATTTCACGTTCTCACTGTGCTAGCCACCACCGCTGCAGTCGCGAACCAGCTCTTCCACTGCCCGTTCACCCCTTGTTTCCTCATCACAATTCAACGGCGCGACCAAGCCCATGCGAGTAGCGGCGTGCGACCACCGTCCAACCACCTCTGCGCATGCTCCTCATTTGCGACACCATTTTTCCTCTGCAGTTGAGATTCTAGGACACTCATTTTTTCTCTCTTTCTTCACCAACCTCTCTTCTCCTAAATCTACGGCGCCTATCCATCCTCCCTCTCAATCTTTTTCTTCCATTTTTCCTTTCACCCAAAAAAAAAAAAAACTAACCCTAAAAAGAAACCTAGCCACAGCGCTCTCTCCCCAAATCTCTCCCAATCAAAAGTCCATATCAAAACCGAATCAAATCAAGATCTCTATCAAATCACGGATTCAAACGCAAAGAAAGGGGGATTTTCGTTCCAATTTTTTTCCATTTTTCTTTCTATTTTTGACTTTTCACTGATTTGATTTTTGATCTTATTTGTATTCTTTGCAGGTCTATAAGAGGAGGATGAATGCTCATGAAAAAGGAGGAGTTTCAGATCTGAAGAAAAATGCAAGAGGGAACACAGCCCAAAAAAGGCAAAGAGGGCTCTAGGTATCCTGGAATAGAAAAGAGCAGAAGCAGAAAAGATGGCAACTTGAGTGAGGTCGTCAAAAAAGAATAAAACCAAAAACACTTTAGTTCTAGGTTTTTTAGTTTTCGGTTCTTTTTTGGCTTCTGTTTAATTTGTCTTGGAAAAGCTGAAAACCCAGGTTTCTTCTTCTTCTTCTTCTCCATTTTTAGTATTTCTCATTCTGATTGTATAGTGATGTAGTGGATTGAATCTGTGAATGTGATCATGACATTAGCCTTGTTCTTCATTCTGCATTTTTTAATCCATTTCTGCTTCTTTTTCTCACTGTTTGGCCGCGCCTCCATGTCGTTTAGGATTAGGGTTCCAGGTTAAAATTAGATTTTTTTTATTCTTTTTTAATCTGTATTTTGTAAGTAAAATGTTTATTATTAAATTGGAACTGAAACGTTTAATATTGAATAATTAAAATGTTATTTATCTTGTTGGAAAAAAAACAGAAAAAATGGTTGATTTCAGATTCAGGGTTCTCTGACTGGATCCTTTCTTAAAATATGTTGTGAATATTGGTTACAAATCTCGGACTGCCATAATTTTTCATTATTTTTTTTGTAATAAAATGTAAATAGCGAGAGAAACAAATCCGTCACTATTGTAAAACAGAAACAAATACTTCTGTATATTTTTATTCATAGAATAGGGTCTCTTTTATAGAGAGATTACAAAGAGGAAATTAGGGAAATAAAACCTAATGTAATCAATGTAATAAATGACAATTAAGGGGAAATAGAATCAGAATAAAATCAGAGTAAAATAGAACCGAATCTTCTACAATCAGAGTAAAATAGAACCGAATCTTCTACAATCTTCTACACCCCCCTCAAGTTAGTGCATAGATATCGATCAAGCCCAACTTGTCTAATAAATTCTCAAAGGTGGGCCGAGCTAAGCTCTTGGTCAGGATGTCAGCTGCCTGTTGGCTGGAAGTCACAAAGGGAATGCAAATAATGCCAGCCTCTAGTTTCTCCTTTATGAAATTTTGATCAATCTCAATGTGCTTAGTTCTATCATGCTGGACGGGATTGTGAGCTATGCTTATTGCTGCTTTATTGTCACAGAATAACTTCAATGGGAGGTCAACCTTTATCCTGAGTTCTTTCATAATTCTGTAGATCCATATCCCTTCCTATATACCTTGGGCCATTGCTCTAAATTCAGCCTCAGCGCTACTTCTAGCAACCACGCTTTGTTTCTTGCTTCTCCAAGTTACCAGATTTCCCCACACATAGGTGCAATATCCAGAGGTTGATTTTTTGTCAATAACTGACCCAGCCCAATCTGCATCAGTGAAGGCAACAACATTCCCCTCACAACTCTTCTTAAAGTACAGGCCCTTCCCAGGATTGGCCTTCAAGTACCTCAAAATTCTGTAGACCGCCTCAAGGTGCTCTTCATAAGGAGAGTGCATAAATTGACTTACAACACTCACAGGGAAGGCAATATCAGGTCTGGTATGGGACAAATAGATTAGCTTGCCAACTAGTCTCTGGTATCTACCAATATCAACAGGGACTTTCCCTTTCTCCCAAAGCTTCACATTTGGGTCCATGGGGGTATCAGCTGGTCTGCAACCACTCATTCCAGTTTCTTTTAAAAGATCCAGAATGTATTTTCGTTGGGAAACCACAATTCCCTTCTTTGATCTGGCAACCTCCATGCCAAGAAAGTACTTCATTGCTCCCAAATCCTTGATTTCAAATTCCTTTGCCAAGTTTCTCTTCAGTCTGTCCATCTCTTCTACATCATCCCCTGTAAGCACGATATCATCAACATAGACAATTAGTACAGCAATCTTCCCATCGGAAGAGAATTTTGTGAATAGTGTGTGATCAGCCTGTCCTTGGTTGTATCCATGTTTCTTCATAGATTTGGTGAACCTGTCAAACCATGCTTTCGGAGACTGTTTAAGACCATAAAGTGCTTTTTTTAATTTATACACATTTGACCCAAACCTTTCTTCGATCCCAGGGGGAGCATCCATGTATACTTCTTCCTCTAGGTCACCATTGAGGAAGGCATTATTCACATCCAGTTGATGTAACGGCCAATCTAAGTTGGCAGCAAGGGATAAAAGGATCCTAACAATGTTTAGCTTTGCAACAGGAGCAAAGGTCTCTGAATAATCTATGCCACAGGTCTGAGTGAACCCTTTAGCCACCAAACGAGCCTTGTATCTATCTACGAATCCATCTGAATTGAACTTCACAGTGAAGACCCATTTACAACCTACTGTTTTCTTTCCAGCTGGCAAGTTCAGAACACTCCGGGTGTTATTCTTCTCAAGAGCTCTCATCTCCTCAAGAACAGCATCCTTCCACTTTGGAACTTTTAGAGCTTCCTGTACATTACTTGGAATTTCTATATTGGACAATTGTGAGCTAAAAGCAGCATAGGAAGAAGACAAATTTGAATATGACACAAAATTAGACAAAGGATGCTTAGTACAAGATCTAATACCTTTCCTAAGCGCAATTGGAATGTCTAAATCAGAGAATTCAATGTGGTTCTTAGGTTCAGAAGAGGACTTACCTGTCTCGGGTTGACTGACCGGATTTTCTCTCAGTTCGGTTTCATGGCAGTCTTTGGGCGTTGGAGCTTCATTTGTGTTTTTCTTCGTTCTTTGAAATATAGAACTTTCCCTTGAACTTTCGGTCACCTCCTTTGAATCTGTTATTTCCTTCTTCACAAGAATCATGTTGTGGCATTTCAATTAGTTCTTCAAATGTTTCTATTTCCAAAGGCTGTTTGTCAGAGTTTTGATTTTGAGGTGTAGACCCAGTTCGTAGGAGCCTTACTCATGATAGGAGTAGGTCTAGATAGTGAATCATGGTCATTTGCTATTGGTGCAGTAGTTGTACAAGTTTCAGAATCATGTGAGTTTTCAGATAAAGTAATGATTTCAAAAGAATCTTCATTTTGACTCCCCCCTGAAGATGAGTGTCCTCAAAAAACGGTTTGTTTTCAAAAAACGTGACATCCATGGTCACAAAATATTTCTTTGATTTTGGATCAAAACATTTATAACCTTTTTGGGTTGGAGAGTATCCAATAAAAACACATTTTATAGCACGTGGTTCTAATGTTCCAAGATTCTTGTGTTCATGAACAAAAACAGTAGATCCAAATATTTTTAACGGTAAATTAGCAGAAAGATGAGCCATAGGGAAACATTCCTTGAAAACATTGATTGGTGTTTGAAACTGTAGGACCTTGGACGGCATGCAATTGATCAAATATGCAGCAGTTAAAATCGCTTCACCCCACAAGTATTTTGGAACTTTGGTTTCAAATAACAAGGCTCTAGCAACTTCTAGGAGATGTCTATTTTTTCTTTCTGCAATTAGTTACATTTGCGGTGTATGAACACAAGAACTTTGATGCACAACCCCATGCTCAAGAAAAAAATCCCCCAAAATCATATTAAAATATTCCTTTCCATTATCACTTCTGAAAACTTGAATATTTGTTTGAAATTGAGTCTGCACCATTTTAAAGAAATTTTTAACAACTTGACCAGCCTCAGATTTTTCCTTTAGCAAATACACCCAACAAAGTCTAGTGTGATCATCAATAAAAGTGATGAACCATTTTTTATTTGAGGGTGTGCTTGTTTTATTAGGGCCCCAAACATTGCTATGAATCATAGAAAAAGGCTTGTTGGCTTATAAGATTGCAAAGGAAAAGTGGAGCGATGATGCTTTGCAAGTTCACAAGTCTCACAATTAAACAACGAAGGATCTTTATTATTAAACAACTTAGGAAATAAATGTTTTAGGTACCTAAAACTCGGGTGACCTAACCGCAAATGCCATAACATAATATCATTATTGTTATCAGAAATAAAACTAGATTCAAAACAGGAACCTCTCGGTTGAGATTGTTCTGGTCCAAGTCCATTATCAAAGTAATAGAGTCCCCCACTCTCCTTAGCACTACCAATCATCATCCCCGAGTTCAAATCCTGAAACACACAATGAGAAGAAAAAAAATGAGTTTGACAGTTTTTATCTCGGGCAAGTATACTAACTGATAAGAGACTACATGATAATTTTGGAACATGAAGGACATCTTGGAGAGTTAATGTCGGAGACAAGACAATGGACCATTTTCTTGCAATGGCTGATAAGGAGCCATCTGCAATTTTTATTTTTTGGTTACCTGCAGAAGGACTGTATGAAGAGAAAAGACTAGACTCTCCTGTCATATGGTCAGTTGCACCTGAATCAACAATCCAAGTATGATTGACACTAAGAAAAGCAGTTTTAACAAAGTTACCTCTCTGTGCTATAGAACAAGAAGGGGTTTAAGAAGTTTGTACAGTTGATCTATCTGTTCCTTAGTAAAAGGAAACGAGCTTGAAGAAGACTGCTTCTCTTGATCAGAGGTATTAACTTGAAGTGCACGGTTCTCACCGCCACCCTTTTTCTTCCAATTCGCAGGCTTGCCATGGAGCTTCCAACAAGTCTCACGGGTATGCCCTGGGCGTCTGCAATGCTCACAACATTTGTCAAATTTTTTTCCATCATCCCTATAGTTTCTGGTAGCAAGTGCAGAGCCCTCTGTTTCTGAAATTTGCACTGTCTTACCCATCATAACTCCTTGTCTGGCCTCTTCTCTCCTGACTTCCGAGAAAGTTTCACGAATAGTAGGCAAGGGAGTCTTCCCTAGAATCCTACCTCTTACTTCATCTAGTTCCTTATTCAGCCCAGCAAGAAACATAAACACACGATCATTCTCTTGCCTTTTGATGAACACAACACTATCTTCAGTACACTTCCAACTGTCCTCATAGCAGAGATCCAATTCCTGCCACAAAGTCATCAGTTCATTATAGTAAGTAGTCACATCTCTATTACCTTGTTTGGCATGCCATAACCTGGATTTTAAATCAAAAATTTGAGAGGAATTCTGAATGTCAGAGTATGTATCTTTAACAGCTTCCCAGACATCCCTTGCAGTCGGTAAGAACATGAACGGCTTTCCAGTAGCCGGTTCCATGGTATTGACCAGCCACGCAATGATTAGAGAATTCTCAGATCTCCAAATCCCAAAATTTGGATCATTGTTTGGAGACTTTGGCGTGTCTCCTGTAAGAAATCCAAATTTTCCTTTGCTCTCCAAGATCAAACGAACTGTCTGGGACCACTCAATATAGTTTTTTCCATGAAGTTTTGGGACATTAATTTTAAGAGAGTTAGAAAACCCTTATTGTCCATTGAAGCAGCCACTGAGACCACTTGGGCCGCCACTTCCAACTCCTGGACCTGGGCCACCTCCGGCGCCACCTACGCCGGGACCTGCGCCGCCGTTTGGGACACTGCCGGTGCCTCCTGCGGCTGGACTTGCCCCTCCAACACTCGCGATGCCTGGGCTGCCTCCACCAGTCACGATTCCACCTCCAGCACCGACGCCTGGACCACCACTGGCTGGGCCGCCTCGTGGTCTTCTTCTTGCCGTCGTCGGCCGCCCGATGAGAACTGCCTCCATGTTCTTTGGCTTCGTCATCGCGCAGAGGGAAAGAAAAAAAAGGAAGAGGGACCGAATCCTAAAACAGGGAAGAAGGATCGAAGCCTAAAGCTCGTGATACCATATTGTAAAACAGAAACAAATACTTCTGTATATTTTTATTCATAGAATAGGGTCTCTTTTATAGAGAGATTACAAAGACGAAATTAGGGAAATAAAACCTAATGCAATCAATGTAATAAATGACAATTAAGGGGAAATAGAATCAGAATAAAATCAGAGTAAAATAGAACCGAATCTTCTACAATCAGAGTAAAATAGAACCGAAGCTTCTACAATCTTCTACAGGATCCAGTCCCTCTCTATTAGTGACAGATTTTTTCCCTTGCTAACAGCGAAGGATCCAATCCCTCTCACTAATAGAGAGGGATTGGATCCTTCGCTGTTAGCAAGGGAAAAAATCCGTCACTAATAGAGAGGGACTGGATCCCTCACTATTAGCAACGGAAAATGCTATTTTTTCTTTGATTTGTTCTTATTCTTTAGTGACGGATTATTATGCAATTGTGAGGGAGATTTTTTGTCACAAATTGCGACGGATCCTGATTTCTCTCGCTAAAATTTTTGCGACGCCAAATTCAGTTACAAATTCTTGTTCATCAGAAAATCTGTTGCTAATATGGTTTGTGACAGATTTTTGTATGTTTAGTGAGGGATTTTTTCCCTCTTTAAAATCGATTTTTCTAGTAGTGCTTGTGATTTCTATTGGCCTCCCTATGAGAAATTGGGGTGGTTTCTCCATTTGGAATTATAAGTGCTTGAGTGGGGTCATTTTGTGGCTTATTTCCAATCAAATTCACCTTATCGGTGCAGTCTTTAGAATCATGATCTGTTACCCCACAAAAATTACAGGAAGCTCTAGTTGCCTTGGTTTTAATAACTTTGAGTATTTCTCCAGTCTTCTCCATGAAACTAGCTAAAACTCCCATACACGGATGTCCGTGTCTTTGCATAAACTTCAGTTTGGCTTCTTGCATTCCTGTCTTTGGATCAAAATCCTTTTGGCCTATAGCATTAACTTCTTCCAGTTGGCTCTCAATTGACATGCATTCCCAGTCATTATTAGATGCTATTGCATTAGATTAAAGTTGCGCTGCCATTAGAGTCTCTATCTTTTTTGTCATTGCTTCCAACTTTGATTTGAGTGTTGTGTTTGCATCCACTTTATAAATTCCTACCTGCTGGTTCTTCCTTCCGGTTTGTCTTTCTCCTGCTGACCATTGAGCATTATTCTGGGCCATTTCAGTCATTACATCATAAGCCTCAGTGAGTGTATTCTTTCCGAAAAATCCTCCATAAGCAGCATCAACAACACTTCTAGTTTGCATGGTGAAACCATTGTACAAAATTTGAACCAGCTGCCATTTGGTAAAACCATAATGAGGGCAGCTTCTAATTAAATCTTGAAATTGCTCCCATGCCTCATGCATTGGTTCTCCTTCATTTTGAGCGAACCCAGATATGTCAGCTCTCAGCTTTGCAGATTCTTGGTTTTCAGGTCCTCCTAGGTGGTAATAGAGTATGGTGGAAGAATCCAACCATAATTGAGCCTTCCCCTGTAGTGAGAATGAGAAAAATCTTAAATCGATGGTCTCCGGTGTCACACCTTGACACTTGACAGTGTTAGCAACCTTCTGGAATCTTTTGAGAAGAGCATTTGGGTCTTCAGAAGGTAAGCCAGAAAATTGCACTGTAGATACTATTGAAATCAGTGTTGGCTTTAGTTCGAAATTAGTGGCCTCGATTGCCGGATAGTTGACGTTGTCTACCACATCTGTAGTTAGAGTGAAGTACTCATTCAACGTAAGTTCATTCTCCATTTCTAGCTGCTATTTTCTCAATAAACGAATTGCTCTTTCAATTTCGGGATCGAATATCAATTCAGGATGTTGAGACCTTGTCTGCATACACCAAAGGAAACCAAATTAGAATAAAAGTGCACACAGGGTCATTGCCTACACCACAAAGACTCTATATTGAAATAAAAGAACATTGACCAAACTTTTATTCGTTAGCCGAGGATTTATTTGTTCAGAAATTTGGTTTTCAGGTCCTCCCAGGTGGTAATAGAGTTTAGTAGAAGTGAATCCAACTATAATTGAGCCTTCCCTTGCAGTGAGAATGAGAACAATCTTAACTTGATGGCCTCCAGTGTCACACCTTGACATTTAACAGTGTTAGCAACCTTCTGGAATATTTTGAGATGAGCATTTGGGTCTTCAGAAAGTAAGCCAGAGAATTGCACTGCAGATACCATTGAAATCAGTGCTGGCTTCAGTTCAAAATTAGTGGCCTCGATTGTCGAATAGTTGACGCTATCTGCCACATCCGTAGTTGGAGTGAAGCACTCGTTCAACGTATGTTCGTTCTCCATTGCTAGTTGTTGTCTTCTCAACAAACAAAGTGTTTTTTCAATTTCGGGATCGAATGTCAATTCAGGATGTTGGGACCTTGTCTGCATACATCAAAGGAAACCAAGTTAGAATATCCTTAAAACAATAAAGTAAACAAAAAAAAATAAAAAAAAATGCCTAAAGTAATTAGAATCTCGCTCAATCAATATCGCTAAAACATTCCCCGACAACGACGCCAAAAACTTGTTGTGGCTCAGGCAAGTGCACCCGATCGTAACTCGTAATAAAAGTGGAGTATACTTAAGACTCCGAATGTCGAATCCACAGGGAATGCGCGAATACCAACGTAATAAAGACTCTATATTGTTTAGGCTAACGAAGGTTGTAAATAGAGAATTGTAAGAATTGTCACGAAAATAAAATAGCAATTAAACGATGTGCAAGAACATGTTAAGATTATTATGGAAGACCTAGGAGAACCGGGTTCACCAATACTTAGCTCTTGATATTACTAATTAATAACTATGAGATCTATTTTCCGATTGAAAGCTAATCACTCACTCTAAAGTTACTAATAACTACCCAGTTAATAGTTTTCCTCCCAACTAACTACCCTGTTTGGTGATGCAAGGCAATTAATGGATAGAGCATTAAGAATAGGTGAGTTTGTTAATCTAATAACTGATTAGAAACAAGCAATAACCTTGTCCTAGCATACAAAGCGAGTTCTTTTATTCCTAGAGATCCATTAACTAACTGTGGTATGATCGCCGCCAATTAAGTCAACTAATTAAAGGTTGATCAGGCCTTATAGGATTAAGCATGCTAGGGATAAAACAATCAATCAAAATAATAGAAATTCATAGAACTAATTAGAAAAATATCAAAAATATTGTAAAGGATCCCCCATCACCCCTAGTGATGGGTTTAGCTACTCATGTCTAATGATAATAACATAAAGTCAAACATAAAAACCATAGAAATCCATAATAAAGAGTATAAATCTAAACCGGGACACTCTTTCGGTATGACGATGGTCCTTAAGCATGTTCTTCGCGTCCTCACGAGTTTCGGTAGCAAAACGGAATTGACACCAAGCTCCAAGGAAATAAGGATCGATAGAAAAGCAAGGGAATTGTGAGAAAACTCTAAAAAAGGGGGCTGAGATTCAGAATTTCGTCAAAAGGTTCTTAAGCTTTGGCTAAGTGGGCCTATTTATAGGTTGGGATATAGATTAGGTCATCTGGCTTCAAATTTGCGCAATTTGGGACAGGTTACGCCCGTACCGAATATATACACAGTCGTACCAGACTTTGTTTGCGACGTTGGCCCGTACTTGTGCACTCTGCACTCTCTGACATCAACTGTGTACGGCCGTACTGAACTTTTTCATGGGCACCAGGCTGTACTGACCAAGAGCGTACGCCCTTACTGCTTCTCTGATATAGGTACAGCCGTACTGACTAGCTAGCAGGCCGTACCGCTCGTCTAGAAGTGCTAAAACTCTCTAAAACTTGCCAGTTTTCAGTCTATTCTTGCATCTTTTGCTCTGAGTGGTGTCTTTATGATATTTCTGCAAAATATGACATAAGTGAGTACTTTTATGCTTTAAATAGTGCAAAATGATATAATTAAGTACTAAAAATACCTTATAAAGGTAGACAATTTAATGTGATAATAGTCTTCTCAATCAATTCCAATATTATGATTTTATTGATTTTAAGTAAATTATTGTGTCTTGCTTCATGTGTGTGACCATCAATTGTCTTGCATGAATCCTTAATTGTTTCATTTTAGTAGTTAATATCCAAGATTCACATCTTTATCAATTTCCGAGCAGTTGAACTTTGTATAAGCTGTATTATGTTTAAAATTTTGATCCTTCATTGGCCAAATCTCTCCATTAATTTTGTGTGAGAATTTCAGAACTTTACTACACGTCCATATCTTGAATTTTGACATGTCCTCGTGCATTCTGGCTTATGTTAAACAGGAATGCAAGTGCAGAGCCAAAACAGAACCTTTTCAGATCTTAAATGGCATATTTTGTGGTCAGTGAGTGAGATATGCTGAATCTGATTTGCTTTCTCCTTATTATTAATGTTATTGTGGGCAACTCATACCAGTTAAATTTTCACCCTGAAAGTATTTGTATGTTTGCACATCACTTCTTCATGGTTTCCCAAAGTTAAGTTGATTTTAACTCCCCAGTCTTGTGAAATATATATATACACAATAACTCTTTGTAAAATATGAATTTAATCGATCCAACCGTTGAATTGAAAATTCTCATTAAGTAAATCAAGTCTATAAAATTTCACATAATTTAAAAACTATTTGATACTTCATTGTATGACTTTATTTTAACGTTTTATATGTTATTTAGAATATATGTAAATGTGGAATATCAAATTATATACTTGTGAATAACCGAATTGTTTCAAAATTTGTATACACAATTATCAACATAATATAAGATAATTCAACGGTTGGATTGATTAAATTCACATTCTATAAAGAATTCTTGAAGATGTAATTATGCTAAGTTTGACACATGGTAGAGCCAACTGATCCTGACTATATATATATATATATGAGGGATCAAAGAGTTACACTAACAGGTTACACTCATTCAATAGTATCGCACCGGATAGATATTTTTCAAAATCAATCATTGGATTGAAAGTTACAATCTTATAAATTATATCTATAAATTTTAACATTAATTTATAATTATTTACTATATCATCAAGATATATTAAAATTAATATTATTTGTAATTACATCATTGATGACACCGTAAGACCCCTTAGACGAATCACTTGTTAGACGGAATGCACATTAAACAAAAGACTCCTTAGACAGAAAGTTGGCTTTTTTACGTGTGTCAGGTGCATTTTGCTTTTAAAATTACGGATGTAGTGTAAACAAAAATTTAACTACATAGATAGATGGGGTAAGTCAAGGTGGGCACCTACGACTTCCCCTAATTTTAACTTTTTTTTTTAATTTAAACCGAAGTTGTGTATATTATTTATTTTTTTTAAAAATTACATAAAACCACGACTCATTTTACTTTCTCACATCTTGACTCACTCTCCTTTTTATTAGTGAGTGTTATTTTTTGTCTCTGTTTCTTTCTTTTACTAGGTTCAAATTTATTCAATTTAGACTAAATCCCTAATCTGATCCCTCTGTTAGTTTTCTCTTGTAATTTTTTTGTTGTAAATGGCCATTTGTTAATTCAATTTATTTTGTTTTGTTATTTTCTCTTTTAATTTTTTTTAATTCCGAAACATTTCTATTTTTTTAAGTCCGAAAACGTGTTTTGCTTAATTTTAAGGGAATGTCTCATCCATTTACGCTGAATTGACAGATGTCATAGTTGCCATTGAGATTGCTCAGTTGTGGATTGAGTGTGATTCCATGCTTGCAGTGCGGGTTTACAAGTCTATTGACGCTGATTTTATTCCTTGGCAATTGAAGACCAAATGGAACAATTGTTTGGTTCTTTCTAAAAACATGCATATTAGTGTTTCTCATATTCATAGGAAAGGTAATATTTGCGCCGACAAATTGACAGCTTTTGCAATTGTGAATAGAGGTTTCACTTGGTGGAACTTAGTTCCTAGTTTCATTATGACGGGTTTTTTCATTAACATGTTAGGTCTTCCCAGCTATAGATTCAGATAATGTCTTGTTGCATGGGTTTTGGCCTAGTCCCCCCATATTTTTTGTTCCTTTCTTTTTCTCTTTTTTTAATAAATTTTAGTGTGCTGCAAATAATTGTTAGGGATTGTGGTGCCAACATAGTTGGGATCAACTCTTACTATAGTGATGCTCTTACATGCCTTTTTGTTTTAAAAAAAAAAAATTAAGGGGGTTGTGGTTGATGGTTATTGGAAACTTGAAATGTTCTTGTATTGAAAAATTTTTCTGGTAATAAATATTGAAGAATTGTTTGAACCTGTGGTAATCAATATTATTTTTTCTGGGAAATTTTTATGGAAGAACATTAGGGTTTGATTGAAAGGGAAGGTTTTGAATTAAGTTGTTTTTTTAATCTTTAATTTTTTAATTTTAAAAGTAGAAAAATGCCCATGTGGCATTAAAATATTATATTTTTTTACCACATCAGATAGCCTTTGCCACGTCTATGCCACATCAGATAAAATTAACACTGCTAGTGTCATTTGGACGGAAATGACTAACTTGGGTTAATTTTGTTAAATTAAATGACCAAATTGACACTTTTAAAAGTTATGGAAGTAAACTGAACCTCAAAAATAAGTTAAAGAATGAAAAATGTAATTTAACGTATAAATTTCAACCAAGCTCAATTTAATTGCAAAAGCTAAACAGTTTTGAAGACACAACAAGTAGGATAATTACCAAATATGGAGAAGCAGCTACTTCCAAAACTGAGAAGAGTCAGGAGGAAGGTAACGAACGCACTTTGCTGAAGAATTAATGTTGCTCGAACTGACAGTTGCACACCTGTGGCTTAGGCTTACTTTGTGTTTTATCACCTTTAACATTATTATATTTGCACGGGGGTCACCTTAATTTGTAATCAATCTTATGTAAATATTGAAAAGTGGGGTAAGGCTGGAAAATTGACATGCAAATTAAATACCAATAATAATATCATTAACACATGAATGTATGGGCTGGAAAACATCACCTGATAGCTTGTTATGAATGGCATGCACTTAAGGCCAGATTGCCAAGAGCATTCTAGCAGGGAACATCAATATCTAATGGGCCAGTTACAGGGGACTAATTGTATTGATATATGATTATCTAAAATCATCAGTTTTTAATTGGATATGTGCCCTTTACCTACCACACTTGGCAGTAGAGGTACTTAGTTGATGTCTGAATTACGTTTTTTGGACCACCGCATAATATGGGATGCAAACCAAGTTTTGTGGAAAAATTGGACAATTCCTTTCATATAAATAAAAAAATTGTTCTATACGGCTAAGTACCATACTTCAAGCCCTCCTTGAACATGTTTTAAGCGTGCGACTATATGGGGCCTCATTTTTTAGGAGCACCAAAAAAATTTATATGATTAAATTTTTTTTATGTGAAGTCACTTAATCAATTAATAACAAAAGAAAACCAATTTCTCTCTTTCTTCCGGTCATATTTGCGCACCCTTTAACTTCTCTACCATTTTCCCCCTATTAAAACAGTAGCAAAAGCAAGACAACCATTTTTTTTCTCTACCAAAACCACCACCACCTCCGGACCGCATCACGCCCTCTCCTCCGGGTTGCCTCACGAAAATAAATATTGCATTCAACTCGTCGCCGGACCACCTCACCTCCAATCACTATTGCTTTATTGATAAAACATCATTTTCTTAGTTTACATCGGACACCCAAAATCTCATCTGACATCATGATGAATGAAGAATGTGGTTCTTTGCTTTTGCTTTGAACCACTAGTCTATCTTTCTCTTCTCTCTTCTGCTTAATTATATGCGTTTAAAAAGCCAAACAAATCCAAAAGAGTGAAAAATATGAGGTTTTAAAAATGGAAGACCCGAGAATCATTAGGCCTCTCTGTTAGCATTTGATAGTCTCACCTGCAATGTACTGATTATGATCTCTACATGGAAATTTAAAGTAGAGGTTAAGCCATAAAGCTTCCCAACAGAAATCAATTTAAGGCATGCCTTGTCCCCTTCTCAGGTATCAATCATCCTTTCACTCATCTGCCCCTTTGGCAACTTTCTCTTCAGCCATACACATAAATCCATAGTTCTCACATTTCGTCTAATTCCTCCCTCAATCAAAAAGCAACTACTCCCGCGCGTCTCATTTTACTTGTCCTTTTAAATTATGAAAAATTTTTAAGAAAATAATTGAGTTTACAAATTTTCATGATAAAATAACACTTCTTGACTAAAATACCCATTTTTAATTTGAGTAGTTAGATAAAAAAACTCATTAATATAATTAGTTGAAATACAAGTGGTATCGTTAGAAAAGAAGTAATTAATACTTCTTAGTTTTTAAAAAATACAAATAGTTTGAGATAATAAAATATTTAAAAGAGTAAAGCTAAAACAAGACAGAGGTTGATCAAAAAAAAAAAAAAACCAAGACAGAGGAGTAGTAGTGTGTGTCAGAGTGACAACAACTCAGAATACATACATCCATTACATTCCATGAATGCATTTTATCCTCTTAGTACTGTCTTCTTCAAGCTTAAAATCATACACTCCAAGTTCATGGCTCTAGGAACACAGAGAGTGTGAGGACAACCAAAAGGTAAACAGTACCACAAAACAGAACCACTTGCCCCCCACCCTAAAAGAAAATCAAAAGCATAATGTAAAGATGGGGAAATCAAAACATTACATGCATGATGATGTCTGTAGGGACTTCAATTCCAGCCTATGCATCTTTCCAGGTAATCAAAAGCAAGTCTACACCCATTACACATTATCCCACCATGCATTTTCCATCACTAATCATTCAAGAAAGCAAAAATTGATCTTTCAACAAACAAACAGCAATAATTGCAAGACTCGGAAATTAAGCAACCATGCTTTTCTTTCATAAAACTAATGTGTGCAGATTTTATCTATATTAAGCTTAAAGTATTTTAGTAAACGATAAAATTATTTATATATAATTCTGAGTTAACAAGAATAAATAACAACAACTAAGGAATATGAATATTGAAAATATATTTACTAAAAAAAAAAAAATACTTAAACAACTGAAGCAGAAAGAAAGAGTAGAAGTCAATCAATAGCTTTTTCTGCAAATCTCTTTTGCTTTTTATTTTTTAATTATATTTGTTTTATGTTCTTCAACTCTATATATAAGCACATGCTACACTAAGTTTTTTCCAGTGAATACTCCGGTCAGTGAGAGAAGAAGCTCACCGGAGAACTTCGCCGGAAAATGGACGAGTCGTGGAGGATGCGAATGGGATTAACGCCGGGTCTTCCTCGCCGGCGATCCATGGAGGACCGGTCATCTTCCCGCACACGGCAGTCCATCTTCGCCGACTCCGGCGTTTCCCAGACAGAAATCATGGACGCCGGCGACTTTGCCGACGTGTTTGGGGGCCCACCCAGAAGCCTCCTCGCCCACAAGTTCTCCAGGTCCAATTCGTTCTACGAGGAAATTTTCCGGCCACCGGCGTTCGCGTCTCCGACGCCTCCTAAGGGTGGCCGGAGCTTGCCGGTGTTCCGGATTCCGGCGAAAAACGATGTTTTTTACAGCGATATTTTTGGGTCAGACGATGACAGGAGATCGAGAGAGCGATCAGGGTCACAATCCAAAGCGAAATCGAATTCATCGTCGGCGCTGAGTTCCGAGGAATTGAGCCCTCTTCAGCCGGCGATCGGTGATGACGTGGCATTGTCAGCCTTTGCTTCAAAGCTCAGGTACTGAAACTGAAATCCCAAACAACTAACTGTCTGGCTTCGGTCTGTTATGCCGTGAATTGACATTTATGCCCTCGATTAGCTGTATTTGCAGATGTACTCTTGCTGTGGCTGTGAAAATGGAATACAAGTTGGTTAGAAAGAGAATAACATTTTTTTATATTTTAGGTATCTTAATTCTTAAGGCTTAGATGTTGAGCAGGGCTTGCTGAAGTTGGAGATTATAGAAAATGAATAAATATAATTAGTTTTAGTTTTATCAGCAGATTTGTTTTTTGACCTCAGCAGATTTGGACCTAAATTTTGATATGAATATAATGTCAATTTTTTTTTAATTACCATGTAGTAGGTATAAAATATTCATCGGTTTCGACGATGATTCTGCCACAGAACCTGGTTGATCACTTTTAGTGGGGTCTCTTATCCAACCACATTTTTTCATCCATGAGACTCGAACCCAAGACCTTCATTAAGGAATTTATGTCTAGTTCCTCTCATACCAATGTAATTTAATGTTGTTAGTAGATTTTTATGCAATTGATTAGGAAACAACCTAAATTGCTTGAAAAGCATATTTTGCTGATCTATAATCCTGAAGTAGCCTAATTGTAGGTAGCTTTCACCATTTATTGGCCAAGGGAGTAGTAATTAACAAAATCATCATGGTCATGGCCAAAAATTCGTTGTCAATGCAATTGGTGCTGGACCTTTGTGGTTTTATGTTGCTTTGGTGTTTTAGCAGAATTGTATTGAAAATTTAATGACTTCCGAAGCTATGGTAACCTAGGTATGGTTATTCTAAGGCTTTTTTAGTGATTGTTACAGGCCAATCAATGTCCCATATAGATGGAACTCATCCACTGTGATGCCTGAGGAACACCCAATTGAACAAAGGAGGCCTCTTTTTCCATGCAATGGTCAATCATTTGAAATTAAGTGTCAGGATAATGAGTACAAGGAAAGCTTCAAAAGTCCTCATTTAGGATACTCAAGAAGAGTCCCATCTCCAGAAACGATTAGTGTTGAATGCAATTCGTATCAAAGCATCAAAGTATCCATTGATGATTGGGAACTCAGTTCCCCATTTTCTGCTGTCTCCGGAGTTTGTCAAGAACCTGATGCGAAATCTTCAGTTCATGATCATGTGCTTCCGGAATTAGTTATAGAGCCAGATGAGGATGATGATGAAGTTATGAGCTCCTATGTCATAGAAGTCAACTCCAACTTCAGAGAGGAAAATTGCGAAACCGAAGCCATTGATGAAGCAATTGCATGGGCCAAAGAGAAGTTTCAATCACGAAATTCTAATGAAGAATCAGCTTTGAGAAATGATTGCAATGAACAAACTACTGGAATGGAAGGTGATTTTCTTAACCACTCAAATAGAAAAATGTCTCATACAAATTTAATGCACTATAGGTCTTGTAACAGAAAAAGGCAGACACTTCATAGATATCTGATCATCTAATGCAGGAAGGCATTGTGCAGGTGAATACCTTGATGATGAAATCGAAATAGTTGAATCTCCGAAGGTAATTTTAATTGGTTCGGATAACTGCATATTGGTTTGTTGAAGTTCTCATTTTTAGTTGATTGTTCTCAGTTCTCACTGATAATTATAAAAATGTCCTACTTTGTAAAGTCTCATTAGGATTTTCCTTTGATTTCACTTCTTTTATCTGAATAAAGACTTATGTGGATTTTTCTGCTGTTTCTACTGAAGGTACAGACAGAAACTGAGAAGTTGGACACAGATATAAGATTGTGGTCATCAGGCAAGGAAACGGACATCAGGCTACTGCTTTCGACGCTACATCATGTAACGTTTTCTTTGTTGTTGACCTATTTTCCTTGACAATTTATTCAATTTTTCGCAATTTTATACCACTTTGATGTATACAGATAGATAAGAGGAGAATTGACATGGTTGTATGTTTTGGTTGACAGATTCTGTGGCCTGAGAGTGGCTGGTATGCTGTTCCTTATATGAGCCTAATAGAAAGCTCACAAGTGAAGAAGGCCTATCAGAAAGCAAGATTATGCCTCCACCCAGATAAACTGCAACAAAGAGGAGCAACACTCATCCAGAAGTACATAGCAGAGAAGGCTTTCTCCATTCTTCAGGTTTGTAAATTATGTTGATAAGTTCTACCATTAAGTCTCTCATATTCAATAACTTAGACTAAGGATAAAAGTGGAAGTTAAGTTACACATTTTCTATTTCTGAACAGGATGCATGGACTGCATTTATTTCAGAAGATGTTTGCTTCTAAACAGAAGATGAAGCTTAATTCTTGATAACTCAGTTTTGGTTTACGGCTTGCGAACAAACATCAGGCATTCGGAATGATGGATGTGTTCGTTTCCACGCAGAAAATACATGTTGAGTACATGAGTTTTGAAAACGGCATCTCCTTTGTACAAATAGTAGTCTGATGGATCATGGATCTACTGTTTGTATCATAAGTTGTTTGATGGTTTTGTAAAGTATTGTTTTGGAAGTAATTAAGAGAAAGTTATTTGATTGGTTTCAGTATTTGACTTGTATATGATGACATGGAACCAAGAAATTAGTTTTTTAGTTATTCTAATGGAATCCTATTCCATTGAGATCTCATCTACTGCAGTCATTTACATTTTGAGTACTTCTGATAGATAAGCTAATCCTTACAGAACACTCAGATTGCTTTTCTAAAGCCGGAGCATTCTTGGTGGATCTATAAATATGATCAAATTGTAAAGTTAAAATATTTCAGGTATCTGATATATGTTACTGCTTTGAGCTAGGCCTTGGTCCAGCTGCAACCTCCATTCAAATTTCCATTTTCAACTACTGATAGAAAGAAAAATAAAGAAACTTCTCACACCTACATCATGTAATATTTTAGTTTTTATCAGATCTTTTATCTCTTTTATCTCTAACAATTTATTGAATTTCCATTCTAGCAGAAACTGTTTTTCTAACAGCTAACCTGGAAGATGAAATTCCAAGTTCCATTGAAAAATACAAAATTACTTAAACTTGTTCCTCTTAAGATTACATTTCATCTTTCTTTTCTTCCCATATCATCAACACAGTCAACAATATTTACAGTAGCAACTTATAACAATATCTGTTATACAGCTTAAGGAGTCGGTACTAAGGAATTCAAAATGCATAAAGCATATAAACAATTTGTCAAATTTCCTAACTTTCTTGAGAAAGTATGCATTCACATACATAAATACACATAACATAATGCTCCTATTACAGTCATCCACCTCCACTTCCCTTCTTTAACAGCTCCCTAAATTCATCATCAGTACTTTTAAGCATCAATGACAAAGGCAAATTGATCTCACTTTGCACAACCTCCATGTGTCTAGGTTTTATCCTGTTCTCCAAACTAAAAGAGAAGTACTGAGGAAACTCTTTCAGCTCCTCCAATTTCCTCCCCATTTCCACAGAAAAGTACTCAAATTTTGGCTGAAAGTTATTCTCAATACTGAAAGTCAACAATGCTGGACATCTCAACACCATACTTCTAGCCTCATCCTTGGAAAACCCCATATTCTCCAAATACTTCAGCTTCGGGATGAGGGTCCTTTCAACATTGGACACCAAAAGAACACAATCTTGATAAGCCAAGGCCTCCAAATCCTTGAACCCAAGTCTCTTGAGGTAAAACAAAGCTGGCTTAAGCTGGTCTATGACACTAGATGTAAGCAATCTTGGACACTTTTTGATGACTTTTCTAAAGCTGTGATCTGGGACATTGAGATCCTGCATGAGAAAATCAAAAACTGGGTTAAGATCAGTTTTGATGTCAGAGGTGAGAATCTTGGGGCACATGCCAAAGATCCTGGGGAGGTCCTTATGTTGCATGCCTTTGGAAAGAAGGAAGGAGATAATGGAATTAATGGATTCTAAAGTAGCTGTGTGAAGGTCAGGGTTTTGTGACAGTGCTTTACCTGCATCAACACCCATTACCTCAAGGCAGAGGATTTTTTCTTTGAATTGAAGGGAGAGTTTTTCATGGGTTGGTGTGTAAAGTGGGTGCTTTTGGAGGAGGCTTTTGGGTTTGGCAGCCAAATGGGTGTTTGAGTTTGGTTTTAAAGGAGATGATGATTTATCAGAAGAGATGGTGCAAACGGAAGAGTGTAAAGCTACGGCTCTAGCAGCTGGGAACATGGTGGATAATAGAGAGGAAGGGGGTGGGAGACAGAGAGAAAGATGGTGCTGAGGATGTTTTATTATGGAGAAGATGTCATAGCACTGGTACACGACACGTGGGGATGTGTTTGAAATTTGATTGGCTGTTACCGGATTTCAAAGAGATTGTTATGAGATTGAGTATGGTCCATGCCCCGAGCAGTTGCTCGTAAGGGTGTTCCCGGGTGTGCGCCGACCGATTAACCCGAAACCCAAACCCATTGAAAGTATTTTTTTTTTTTGTCTGAATCCAATCAAACTCGAAGTAGCTTAGTTCAGGTAACGAGTTTTTCACTTTGAACTCGCGAGTCCAACTAGGTGATGTGGTATTTAATATTTTAATATTTTCTAATACATTTTATCACAATATCACTAACACTTAGTGTCCCTACCAAAAAGAAAATTTATTTGAAGTTGAATTGTTTAATATTTTTTTGAGTTAAATATGTTTTTACTTCCCATTAAATTACGATTTTTTAAGTTCAGTCCCTATATACGTTTTTAGTCCCTACTTTTCACAAAACTACATGTTTTTAGTCCCCGGAGAGGGACTAAAGCATGTAGTTTTGTAAAAATTAGGGACTAAAAATGGATAAATTTTTTATAAGGACCAAACTTAAAAATATCATAATTTAATAGGGACTAAAAACGTATTTAACCCTTTTTCAGTTTTGGAATTTTAAAAATTGGTTTTGCGTCTAATGACCTTCGAGCCCAACCCGAACCAACCCACCCATCACTGGGTTGGTTTGGTTCGAATTTTACAAAAAAAAAAAAATACGAGTTTTTTACCCAACCCAAACCAAGAAAAATTGATTGGTTTGGGCATTGGAACCCATGTACACTCCTAGTTGCTCGCATTACTAGTTTGATTTCAATTTTTTCCACGGACTATTTATCTATTATATCTATTATAATATTTAAAAACTGACATGCAAGTTTATGCGATGACACATTAGCTTTTGTATGCCACATAATCCCAATTGTGCCACCTCATGAATACACTGATTTGCAACTTAAAAATGATTCTCTTTCTGTTCTCTCATGTTCATATCTCTCACCCAGTTGTATGACTATTTTGTATGAATTTAATAGCCATTACATTTACATTAGTGCACTTTAAAAGGTTTGCATCAGTTATCAATCCAAAATGGCATAACCTTTGCTGTATGAGTTTTCAAAAACTTAACCGTCTGAAGTTTGTTCGCCACAAATCTCCATAGTCATACTGTGACACCTATATCTGTTGAGCTAAAAATCAGAAAAATTTAAAACTTTAATCAAACACGTGAAAACATACAAGAATTTAATACCAAAGTATTCATATCAGAGTGCGTACACCAATAGAAATAACAGACTCTTCACTGATCGTGGTACAAAACTACAGGAGACTCAACAGTCTCTCCTAGACATCAGCAACCACGCCAAGAGTATCTTCCGCCTTGATCAATATCAATCTCCTCAACGCTTTCGCCAATAGCCACAGACTCATCGTCTTCTAATCTCAACACAAAAATACAAGGATACACAGGAATGTAGTATACAACACAATAACATGTTCATCTCAATATGTACACATGTCGGCAGATCCACAAGAATTCACAACTGGAGAGTATACTAGGCTACTGTACTCAAAAACTTTCGCACCTAGCACGTCGTACTCAACTATTTCTGACACTGACCCCTAACTTAAGATCAACACTCTTTCAACTGTGAAGACTTGTGCATAGGCTCACATGGTTCATCACAACTACAACACATGCAACTAAGTTTCTCTACTTTTAGACCAATAGATCATCATCAGGGAGTATACCAAGTTGCCGTATTCAACTATTTCAGGACCTAGCATGTCGTACTCAACTGTTTCCGTCACTGATCCCCAACAGTTGAATCAGCATTTCACCCGACCATGAGCTATTCTCCTTTAAGCAACTAAACAACACAACTACAACATATGCAACTGAATCTACCAACATTTAGGCTAATAGATCATAATCGAGGAGTATTGTTCCCCAACAGTGGAAACAACACTCGACACTGATTCGCAACTGTGGAATCAGCACTCACTCGACCATGAGTTATTCTCCTTTAAACAACTAAACAACTAATACGATCAAGAGTTCATTGAATATGTGGAAAGAATTCTACAAGGATACCACTGATCATCAGTTCCTTAAGCATGTGAAAGGAAAACTGTAAAAAGGTCCATTCAAGAGCATGCAACCAGTGCAAGAATCAAATATTTGTGTGACAAATAAAATTAGCTAATACCTACAAAGCAACTTATGGTATTTCCAATTTAATATTCTCGTGCAATGTTATTAAACTCGGCTCGGACCGGCCGGTCCGACCGAGTAGTTCGATTGGATATGCCATGAAGCCGGTGTGACCCAGTGTGAACCGGCCGGTTTTTACTGAAAACCATTTGACTCGGCCCTCAAACTCGGGTTGAACCAATGCTGCGCTGACTGAGAAATCACAAAGGGAGGAAAATTGCAAAATGCAATTCGCTAGGTTCAAACCCAGCTCCTATTACCTTTGGGAAAAGGCGTTTGCCACTGAGCCAGATGACCAATTTGGTGTATGTTTTGTGTTACATATGTATATATGTCATATAAAATTTAAAATTTTCACATGCACCGGTTCGTGCGATTCAACTAGTGACCCACTGGTCCGACCAGTGACCCACTAACCCAGTGGCATGACCGGGTTGACGACCGGTCCAAGTTTTATAACTATGTCCTCGTGTGATTGCAGCTTGCAGAATAACTCTCGCGTTCACAAAGACGTAATGACATGCAGCAGCAATTGGGAAAATCAATCAGCACATGGAAAATTAATTAGTGCTTTCATTAGCCAATGGAATTAAATTGAATGAGATTGAGATAATTTTGGAAACAGCCTAAGGTTTTCAATTAAATCCTTTATTGGCTATAATTTCCTTTCAACTAGGTTATGCAATTCCTCACGTGCTATACAAAGGAAAACGGGCCCCGTCAGTGCATGTGAATTCCAAAAGGAATATTTTCCTTGTGTCCAGCCCATTATGCATAATCATGCATTTTCATTTAATTGGATTTTTAATCTTACGTGAAGAAATTCCAAGCACATTTAGTCAATTCAAGGCTAAACTAATATTGTGGTTCACTATCTGATTCATTCAAAAGAGGACTCCTTGCATTCAGCCTATACGTTGCACACAAAGAAGAATGGTCGCCGTTTGAAGATCAGTTACTTGTTACGTGATTTTAGTGCTTCCTTTTAAGAATTAATTGTAAGGCATAAATGCCAATTTATTTATTTCTTTTATTTAGGATTTGAATTATTTAGGTTCCTTGAGTCAATTAGGACTCTAACCCCCTATATAATGTAATCCATTATTCAGAAATGAAGTTAGTTTTGGATTGAGTTAAAAATTGGAGAGGATTCTCTATGGTTCTTTGTGAGTCGTGTTTAGAGCTTATCGGCTTGCCGTGGCGCTCAACCCCGACTTATAAACCAGAACATCCATAACCGATTGTGGCATTTTCATTTCCACCTTACGACTCTTGATTTGGGTCCGACGGCTCCGAGAATTTATATCAACAACACAACTACAACATATGCAACTTAAACAACAGAGTACCTCTCCCAACAGTAGAAAGGTTTCCCTCCAACTACGAGGGTCTATACAACTAACAACATGTTACAACACATAATAAGTTAGCATACATTAATAGATGCTACAGCACACTAGAGCATAGCATTAAACACATCATAATATCACACAATAGTACATGAATAACATGTTATAGCATCATAATACACCCAAGCATGTTATGAGGCATCACATGTTATCACACTCTCTTGATCAATATACAAGTCTGCACTAGTGTCGCGAATGCGACCAACTATCATGTTATCAATTAAGTACACAGGTTGTCACACATAATCAATTCATCATGCATATACAAATCCATTGTCATACCATCAAGTCATCTATCCTAATATCACATGTTATCAATCATCTAAACACCATGAATCAATCCTAAGTTGGTTTATGGGTATACGAAGCCTATCCTTAGACACCGTAGACCGTAACTCCTATCCTTAGGTGTTACTAACATCAACCCATCAACCCATAGTAGCGTTTGAGGTACCCTACACATGTTAAATATTATATAATACACTTGAAATTCCGGTGATTAAGGTTTCATCCTCCTCACCTGGTAAAGCTCCGGTTTTGTTCCACTAGATGCTAAGCCTTACTCACGAACTCACAAATGCATGAACTTTGGAAACGAAAGTCACAAACACACTTCCACACAACATATATATGGTTCTGCCCCTAGATAGTGTAATCAACTATACTTGTCCACAAATTCCACCAAGCACGCCCACGGGATCCACATTTCGCCGGAAACACAAAAACACTGCCAGATTAGAATATGGGCAATGAACGGACGACGAATAATTCATGGAAAGAATGAACGTAGTTTTGGTCTTACCACACCAAGGATGGCAGCCACGAAACTACAAGCCTTGAAGTGGTTTCTAACACTTACAACAGCTGAAATTACGCACCGGACTCCAAACTGCGAAGAATACACGGTTAGGGACCAAAACCAAAACGAATGGTGAATTGGAATCAAAAGTATAGACTCTGGAGTAGAGCCATACCACATGATTATATACTCACCAATAAAAATAATTGAAGTTCTGGATCAAGTCCTAACTCATTCGGTAACCAAACTTGCACCAAAACCCTGAAAAACGAAGAACAACACTTGAGGGACTAGAATTACCAACCAAGGGTCATGATTTTACCATGAAAGAGTCAAGATACAGAGGCTTCCTCCTCTATTTCGTGACTCAGGGCCTAAAACAACACCGGATTAAGATTAGGAATAAGAACCATAAAAGATATCATGAAATCAGATCTGAGAGTAGTATTAGACTACTAAGGAACATAGCTTTACCTCCACCAAGCGGCGTTCAGAGATAAGCCTTAGAAAGCATGAATAGAAATAGACGAATTGGTACGGTCGGATTTGGGATCACACTTCAAACTCAAGAGAACTCATTCATGGTGTTTCAAGATCTGTTCATGAGCTTCAGGTCGTGAGGGAAGAAGAAGGAAGTGAAAGAAATGGAAGGAGCTGAAAAAATGGCCTTATATAGAAATTTTGCCACACTGGCCGTGTGCCCCACTCGCGCCGCTTCTGCTCTGTGCGCGTCACGTGCGCTTGCGCGTGCTCCAAGCGAGTTTCTTCAGCATGAAGTTCTCTCCTGCATGCCCGCCACTTGGGGTCACACTGTTCCAATCAGGATGCGCCATGTGGCACAGAAGAATCGAGAACTGCTATCCCACCATGGACCAGCGCGCCTCAAGCGTGTCCCACGCTCTTCTACGTAGTTTTGTCTGATTTCACGCGATTTCTTCGATTCCGACGCTCGTACGACCTAGAACCTGATATCCTAACACTTAAACTTCATTCTAAACACATAGGACACCTAATTGACCTCAGAATTGAGAATTTAAAATCCCAATTACTCGTCCGAAAGCTTACACTAGCTCTAAGTTACGAATACACTAAAACCCTAATCCTAACTCCGATTGCTCTCAAATTCTACGAGGCTTCTAAGACTAATACTAAAACCCTATCAAGCACTTCTCCACCTCTCTATAACCTTCACAACCTCACTAGTCTCATACCTATACTTACACAAGGGCACAGAAAGTGAATACACCACTGAACACCCAAGTACACTGTCAAACTCCACAAAACACTCCTAGGCACACACAATTACACTTAATCCCATATAATCACATACTAAGCAAGGTTTAGAAATTGAGGATGTTACACATACCTTTGCACAAAGTAGTTGTTTTGCAAACACAGGACTAGGTACGCAACATCACTACAGGCCCTAACACTCCAAACTTGCGTTGAAGATTAGCTGATCTACGTACACAGGACCAACACTTCCTAGAGTAAGGACTCACACAAGACTAGGCCGAGAGCCGAATGTAACACCCCGAGCCCTACTGATATAATATAATATCTAAATGCCGAAAAGCATTTGGTGAAAATACTCCTCTTGCATGATTTTCGCAAAAATGTGGGTCTATATTTTTTTTTCTCATTCTAAACCTTTTTAAAAATAGCAATCAGAGTATCACAGCATTTTCGAAACGTGATATACAACTAAAAACACACTAACCATGCAAATAAATACATATAAACAAAAACATTCGCACAAAGGCGATCTAGGTTTTTGAACATACAGGATGCATAATACAACTTAAAGAAAACATTAAAAACACCTATAGTTGGTCAACCCTACAACGCTTACTGGTTCCCACAGTAAGTCTAATAAACCATAACTTCAAAGAAAGTAGTCGAACGGAGTCCTCCTCCGCATCGCTTGCTGACCTCGAGTGACAACATCTCTCCAGCTTGCACCATTGTCTAGGTGACATCCATGAGAATGCCCGAATATAGAAAGGGTCATCTTTCCAAAACAATCATATAAAAGGCACAACATAAACGCAAATCATATTATACTAACAACGTATAATTAAAGACAGAGCATCATAGCACAAAAACATTCAACAACAATCAACACAATAAGGATGCACCACAAATCCCTATTAGTTAGTCTATATGCCAATGCACATGATTTTGAAATATCGCCACACCACCCTCGCAAGGGTATCATCGACACTAGTCCCCACAGGATTGCTTCAAGTCGGCATCTCCTTAATCTACCCGCAGGGATACATGTCCAGAACCACACAGGGATTACCGGTAACATGTCATCGACACTGGTCCCCACAGGATTGTTTCAAGTCGGCATCTCCTTATGCATGAAAATGCACCACCACAGTTAGTCACCACAAGGGGATCACTCACACAGAGTGTCCGAAATTATTCAACTCCCACTCTAGACTCACCTAGTCTAGAACCACGTGTCATCGCATCATCTTTTCCTTTATTTCTAAGAAGTTCAGTTCCTTGTTAAAACACCTATTATTCAACATGAAAATGCACCATCTTCAAGTTCAGTTCAGTTCCTTTATTTCGCATCATCTTTTCCTTATGCATGAAAATGCACCACCACAGTTAGTCACCACAAGGGGATCACTCATACAGAGTATCCGAAATTATTCAACTCCCACTCTAGACTCACCTAGTCTAGAACCGCGTGTCATCGCATCATCTTTTCCTTTATTTCTAAGAAGTTCAGTTCCTTGTTAAAACACCTATTAGTTCGAAAATAATTATTTCTAATGATTCTAACACTCACTTTATTCTTTTTAAGAAAAGTAGTCTTTTACTAATTTAGGGTTTTGAGAAAAATCCACATTAAAGTGTCTCATTGATTTGAAATAAAAATCTCGTTAGGTTTTGTTCGAAAAATACTTAACCACAACGACGTAGTTCATCACCCACTTGTTCTTGGTAATCTCTTATTACCCACCGTTTATTGAACATACATACACAACATACATTTGATAATCACAGCATAGCAACAACACATAATCAATCCATTAAAGCATAACCACATATAAGCAATAAATGGAAGATGCCCTGACCTTAGGCGCTTTGCTCACAAGCTTGTCTACTGGTGTCATTAATGAACAAATCACGATCTCACTACAACATAAAGCGAAATAGATAGGGCTTATTTTTTACCTTTGCTAGCGCTTAAAAGCAATTCCTATTCAGCTGCTAGTGATCTACATAAAAAGACAGCGTTTTATAAGCGCTAGCGAAAATCAGAATCTATAGCGCTTCCTTGAAAAAGCGCTATCTATTGTTGATAATAGATAGCGCTTTTTCAAGAAAGCGCTATCTATTAACGGAACTTCGCTAGTGCTTCCTTGAAAGAGCACTATGTGTTATCAACAAAGCCTCTCTTTATGATCATGTCTAATATATGTATCATCCTCTGTTGATGTACTTTCCTCACCAAACAGTGATTGTATCGCAACGAACGGGTCATCTTCAATATCAGCATCTTCAGTTGCTTGATCATCAATCTCATTAACAATTTTGTTGTTAGTCAACAAAACAACGTACCAATTCATATCAGATGGATCAGTGACATAAAACACTTGTCGAGCTTGAGATGCTAAAATATGAGCGTCATCTTTATATCTCAACTTATTAAAATTCACTTGTACGAACCCCAAGTCATCCGTTTCTACACCGTAATTATTGTCAACCCACTTACATTGGAACATAGGCACCCGGAATATTGCAAAATCCAATTCCCATATGTGTTCAATGACCTCGAAGTATGACATATTCACATAAATGGGATTTCTATATTTGGCACTTGAGATATGCATAGCTTGAGCAACAAGAGTGACCCCACTATTTTGCATTTTACTCTGATCATCATGTTCTTTTGTATAGAATGTGTACCCGTTAATCAAATAACCGGTGTAAGAGATAACATGTATAGCTGGACCTTTAGCTAACCATGATTTGCATTAAACTCTTCAGAAATGTGATCTCTTAGCCACGTTTTAAAACACCGATTGTGTTCTCTTGTTAACCAATTTTGATTCTTATTTGGGTACATACGCTTGAGAATTTCGTTGTGTTTCACAACATAGGACTCAACCTCATCGGCGTTATGTAAAACAAATAAGTGTGCTTGCTCCATCAGTTACCTTGATATAGTCAATATTTTACATCAAGTAATCCCTTTCCGTTCGCTTCCTCCTGTGTGACGAGATGTCGGCATCCCTATGCTACATCCAATGTTAGATAGGTAGTCAGAACAGAATTCAATAGCTTATTTGACTGTGTATCGCTCAACAATACAACCCTTTGGCTGTGATCGGTTTTTCACATACCCTTTTAATATCTTCATGTAACGCTCAAACGGGTACATCCATCTCATGTAAGCTGGTCCACACAATTGTGTCTCCCTAACTAGATAAATTGTCAGATGAATCATTAAGTCAAAGAATGAAGGTGGGAAATACATCTCAAGCTCACACAAAATCAAAACAATTTCTATTTTCAATGGTGGCAACTTTCCTGGGTCAATCACTTTGCTGCAGATTGCCTTGAAGAAGAAACAAAGTTTAGTTAAGGTATTCTGCACTTTGATGGGAAAAATGGATCGTATGCCAATGGGTAGCAAATTCTCCATGAGAACATGGAAATCATGGGACTTCAGACCCTTTAACTTGAGATCTCTCATTGATACGAGGATCATAATGTTTGAAGAGTACCCTTCTGGAACCTTAACTCCATGAAGAAACTTACAAATAACCGTTTTCTCTTTTCTAGACAAAGTATGAGCAGCTGGAGGTAGATATGTACGTAGTTTCCCCTTTTTTATTGGTCCCAATTCTTGTCTCAATCCCATATTAACCAAGTCCTGCCTTGCATTGATGTCATCTTTAGTCTTCCTAGGCACATTGAGTAAGGTACCAATGACACTATCAAAGACATTTTTTTCAACATGCATCACATCAATGAAATGTCTCACGTACAATGACTCATAATATGGCAGCTCAAAGAAAATTGACTTTTTCTTCCACCCTCATGTGACAAGCTCTCCCGCAAAGGTTTCCCGAATTCAATACTTAAATCTTTTACCTTTTCAAACAGTTGTACACCCATCAAAGGCAAAGGAGCTCTATGTTCTTCAGTATTCCCATTAAATGCTTTCCTCCACGACCGATAATGATGCTTTTGAGGCAAAAACCTACAATGCCCAAGGAAGACATTCTTCTTATCATGTTCCAATCGCATCCAATCAGTACCAGCTTTACATATAGGGCATGCACACTGGCCTTTAGTACTGTATCCAGACAAATTACCGTATGCCAGAAAATCATTAATTATGCCAAAGATCATAGTCCTCAAGATAAAACCTTCTTCTCTGTACCCATCGTACACATTTATACTCGTCTCCCACTTTGCTTCAAGTCTTCAATTAAAGGCGCCAATAATATGTCTATATCATTTCCTGGTTGTTTGGGCCCAGAAATTAACATAGACAACATCATATATTTGCGCTTCATGCATAACCATGGAGGTAGGTTATAAATCGCCAAAATCACTAGCCATGTACTATAAGAGCTACTCTGAACACCATGCGGGTTAAACCCATCAGAAGATAATGCAAGTTTTAGGTTTCTTGGTTCTTTCCCAAAATCAGGATACTCAATATCAGATTTTTCCATTGAGGAGAATCTGCTGGATGCCACAGCATGCCATCCTTAATCCTTTCATCCTAATGCCATGTCAAGTATTTTGCATCTTCTAAACCACGGTACATGCGCCTGAATCTGGGAATTATGAGGAGATACCACACAACCTTCTCTGGAGCTTCCTTCTTCTTATACCGTGAGGCTTTACATTTAGGATACGAATTTAACGATGCATATTCATTTCTAAATAAAATGCAACCGTAAGGACAAATATGTATCCTCTCATAGCCCATGCCAATAGAGCGTAACATTTGTTTAGCCTCATATGTCTGACCAGGAAGCACATTATCATCCGACAACATATCTTTCAATAAGGTGAGTAAGTCCGTAAAGCTCTTATCAGTCCATCCATTGCCTAATTTCAAGTTATACAACTTTAACATCGCCGATAATCTCGTGAATTTTGTACAACCCCCATACAATGGCTTCTCTGCATCACTTACCAACTTCTCAAATATTTGAGGACAATCACGGAGATCTTCTTAAACCGCATTTGCCATCTCCTCAAAACGGTCGCCATAATATGCATTTGTATCGACGTCATCTGACACATATCTCCCACTCTTCCCATATTAGAAGATTCACCTCTTTTATCACCGTACTTTGTCCAAACAGGTATAACTCAGATCAATTCCATTGCTCACTGGATGTCCTTCCAATTTCTGAACATTAACTCAGCCTACATAACAACAACTCAAACAAGGACATACGATTCTACTCAAGTATAGTTCTTTTTCATGCTGAACTACAAACCTAATAAAATCTTGCACTCCATCCCTATATTCCTTCGAAAAATGATTGACAGACATCCACTTTCGATCCATTCTAACTTCAACCTTTACAAATTCAACAGTTATTCCCATTAATATAACATCATATTAAACATCAATATTTTACCACTAAACAAGGTCAAAACTTGATAATCTTACACATCGGGCTATAGCCGTCAATCCACAATTCACAGTTCGTATTCAATTCATAGTTTGAATTTTTAACAAAAATTTGGCAGACTCTCCCCTAAAATATGGACATTCCAAAATATATCTAATCCAATCAAATATAAAAAACTTCAAAGTTCAACACATGTTCAATCTTTTTACACAATTATTCCTTTTGTAAACCACCACCAAGGTAACCAAAACTTCCTATTCTTTCAACCCAAAAGAACATTATAAGAACCAGCAGAGCAACAACATCAAAACAGCCCCAGCATCAAAACAAACTCTACTATAAAACCATACAAATCAAGCAACACTTAATTTTTTCTACCTCATAGTGAGATGCAAACAAAAAGCTCACAGCAGAAGCAAGAAAGAGGAGAAGGAGGACTTACCAACAGGAAAAACCAAACAGAGACTTTCTTCCAAGAATTGAACCTTTCTTCTTTAGTGCGAAACCAAACCCCGAACCCAAAAGAGATAACCACAGTAGCAGGCTTAAACTTACACAAACAAGGAAACACAACAAAAACAAAACCCAAAAGAACAAAACTAAATAAAGAATGCGTCGCAGCTCCAATCCAATGAACAGAACAAAACCTTTATATAATGATGAGAGAAAACGAGTTTGAAGCCCTCCAATCCAATGACAGAGAGACGCGTCGTTGCAAGAAATACATGAACGCTGTGAGAGACAGAGCAAATGATCGAGTAATAGAACGAAATGCTCAAAAGGAGATATGGCGACGGCGAGCTCAATGGCAACGAGAGAAAGAAAACGAGATGGACGCTATGAGAGAGAGCTAGAGAGAGCAAAATATCGAGTGAGCAAACTGAGTAAACAGAGACAGAATATGGGATATAATTTTTTTTTGGGCATAGATAGCGCTTTTATGGGAAAGCGCTAGCGATTATTGTTTAGCGTTAGCGCTTTTCTGGAGAAGCGCTAATAAATACTGATAAAAGAAAACGCTTTCCTGAAAAAGCGCTAGTGATTCTTGACGCTAAAATATTAGTAGCGTATTCCTGGGGAAGCGCTAGCTATTAACGAACTTTCAGTAGTGTTTTCTTATGTAAACGCTATTGAATATTTTTTCGCAATTTTAGCTAGCGCTTTAGTTTAAAGCACTGTTTAAAGTGGCACTATATTTTATAAAATATGTTGGTGTCTCACCCACAACACGATCACTAGAACCTTAATCAACAAAGTATTAAGGTTTAGAAACAACTCTAGGCTATTAACTCTACTATTAGGGCCACGACTCCTAGGCCAAACTAGTAATACTAAACCCTAGTTTTGCCATGGTTTTGGCTCTAAAACACAAGGACAAATTCATTTTCTTCTCCTACCCAACACATAACACAAAATTGTCACTTAGAGTACTCAATCACATAGGTTAGTGTGTAAAGAATTGAAACTTATCAATCCCACTAATGGATGCTCACAACTTGATTCCTTTTTGGACAAGTCTTTGTTCCAAATTATTTTAACACATACTAGGCTCATCCATTAAGGAATTCATAGCCCAAAACCATAAGTCACTAAGTTATAAAAATAAACATTTAATCTCACATAAAAATGCTAACTTTTTTTTTTAACTTTCAAAGATTATAAACTCCAGGTTTATATCTCATCATCAAGTACTAGAACACAAGTAAAGAAATGAAGATTGGCTTCCCACAAATACATAGGCCTCACGGCCTAGTCCTTAAGAGGAAGGGAAAAGTTTTTCATTTTTTTTCCTTTCCTTTGGATGTAGCTTTCGAATGGATCAAATACAAAGGATCACTAAGATTTCTCTTAGTTCACTTTCAAAATAACAATTTACTAAAAATTCATTTAACAAGCCTCAAGATCATCATGTTTTTAATGCTAAAGATCAAATCTTGTTTCCTATACAAGTTTTGAAACCTTACTATCAAAATCCTTTAAATCTTTAAACTATAATCTCTAAATAACCATAACTACTTATTTTCTTTCAGACATCAAGATCTAAACTTACACTTCTTAAAACCTTTGAATCATAAAACTAAAATCTTTAGATCATCATCAAACATAGACACACCCTCACGGTTTGAAAGAGAACATCAAGATCAAACTTTTTATATTATCCAAACCCTTCGAGAACTTAAAGCAAGGCAAATGAAAAAGTTTTGATGAAGAACATAAAACTTCCTCAAGACTCAACCTTCTCTAGGAATACAACGATTCCATCAAGATTTATGTTCTCATTGTCTTAGAAACATCAAAATACATTTTGAACAAAAGATTAAAACTAAATCTAGAACTAAATCAACAAAAACCACTCCTTTTTGGAAAATCTTTTGAATCAAAACTCTCACTACAACTCCTTAACAACAACAACAACAACAACAACAACAACAACAACAACAACAAAAACAACATCAAAAATCCAAGTATAAAAGTTTTGAAATCATCCCCTTTTTTTCCCTTAAGTTCTCACGGTTTTGAATCAAAAATATAGGGAGGAAAAATTCAAAACTTTACTACTTGATCTAGCTAATCATGCAAGAAATAAATGGAAGAAAACAAGTTAGAAAATCTTACCCAAAGACACAACAAAGGTCACAGTTTTGGGGAAGAAGATGGAGAAGGAAATATCTCTCAAAGTTTACCAACACCATCTAACAAGGAATGAACAAATGACAAATGGAGAGAAAAAAAAGAAGATGGTCGCGACCAAATGGGAAGGAAAGGGAAAGAAATTGGCTCTCAAAATTTAGGTCTCATGACAAGGCTAATCTAGGTTATGTGACACATCTATTTAACCATACCTTAGGTCATGCTTCACCATGCTTCCACCATGCCCATGCCCCCACCAACCACTCTCCCACCAACTAGATCCTCTTTTTGACTCTAGGTCAAATAGGGCTCGGCGTCGCAATATCGCAGCGTCGGGTGATCGCATTACCGATTGTTTGTTTGACGTTAATCGCGTAAATTAATTTAATGAGAAGTTAATTTAACTCGTGACTAAGAAATTATCCGCGAATAATTTCTTTGCCGATAATTTATAAACTCACTCTAAATCAATCACATAAAGTCACACCAAGCTACGATTCAAATTTCGTCAAAATCAGAATTCATTAGAATTTTCTCTCGGCTAAAGTTTACCCGGCGACTCAAAACGCGACGAAACTTCATTAGAATTTTTCGATGAGATTTGAACCATTGATAATAAATATTAATTCTCAATTATCATTTCATCTTGATGAATTTCATTCACTTGATTGACGACAAAAGTACGCATCACCGCGTCAAACCGAAAACTCATAGAAAAATATGTTGGTGATTTCATATTAAAAGCAGCATTCATCTACGATGTCTAATAATTTGAATTGACACCGAAATAGAAATCATTGAAAATAAATCCACACAGTTCTTCGTACGCTCAGAAAGTCATCGAGGTGACCATTTTCTACGACTTACCTTCAAGTATTCAAGACTTTATTGATAAAACAATTTTTCATAAAAATTGGGGTGTTACTTTACCACCCTCCTTAAAATAGTTTCGTCCTCAAAACTACGCTCACATACTAAACCAAAATACTGCAATATATTTTATTCCAATCAAATCCATGAAAATAGTAGTAGGGAACATATCATAATCTCAAAATCATAATATAATTTCAATTTTCAAATCTAGTACAACAGCAAAAATACGTCAAAAGTCAAAATACTTATGTGGTCTATACTTAGAACCACTTACACACCAAAGATCATACTAAACGATAATAATAACGTCTCCTACAGACGATCTCTCTTTCCAATCTCTATCCACTCATAATTCCTTCGTGTCGCGTTCCCCAGGATGAAGTCTTTAGATGGTGAGCTCTTCTCTCCGCTTAATGAGTAAATAGGTCCCTTAGTAGTTGGTCTTGTAGTGCCAATATTGTTGACAGCAGGCTCAGCTTTCGGTACCCGGCAGTCTTTGAGTGGATGCCCCAGCTTTTTGCCGTTGAAACACAACATCTCCTTGGATGGACACTAGTCAGCCGTATGCCCATCATCTCCACAGTTGAAGCAGTGCGTCTTCGATTATCGATACTTGTGATTCCCACTTCTGCTTATCATGTAGACACGTCCTCCAACAGTTGAGCGTGCAACCTTCACAGCATTTGCAATTGATTCCACCTTTGGCAATCGACAATATTTAGAAAAGTGTTCTGGCCTCCTACAGTTGAAACAGCTCTTCTCCTTGGAAGTGCATTTGTCGACTACATGCTCCCTACTTCCGCAATTATAACAAAATGGACTCCGCTTCTGGTTGTTTCCCTATGGAAGGAAATAAGACGCTTTCTATTGTTGTTTTCCTCGTTGTCCTTGTTCTTGATGATCTGGCCTAATCAGCCCTCCAACATTGTTTTCGCGATTGAACCTCTTGTGCTTCATCGTCTCCACCTCTTTACACTTCTCCACCAGTGATTGGAATTCCTGAATTTCCAAAGGCAGTATGGAGTCCTGAATCTCATCCCTTAGCTCCCCCAAGGACTTCAGAGACTCGTGGTGACGAAAGTCAACCAATCCCTTGGCCTCCGCATCTCGCTCCTCTCCTTGCTGTCTCAGTAGGTCGCGTTGATTCTTCGTAGCGGTCTGTTGGGAAAAAGTAGCTGCCATCCCTGCCATAACATGGGTCACTTGACTCATATCTAGATTTTCAGCTCCAGCAGAAAGAATTGCTCGTCTCGGAGGCATTGGTTCCTATAAAGTCTATAACCCTAGCCAGAACCCCACACAATTGGTGTGTCAACACATATTGCTTCAATTAAGAAACAATTCAAACACTTCTAAGCAGAGTTGCTTCACTTCAAGAAACAAGCCAGACATACAGCACAAAGTTCACACAACTTAGCACACTACAGATCTACACCCGACAAAACCCGACAACTTGACCAGCTATAGCTACCCAACTCACAGTCCAGTTAGGACCGAACTGCTCTGATACCACAATGTAACACCCCAATTTTTAGAGCACAACTGATCTAATATAATCTCTAAATGTTGAAAAGATTTTGGTGAAAATACCCATCTTGCATGGTTTTCGCAAAAATGTGGGTCTATATTTTTTTTTCTCTTTCTAAACCTTTTTAAAAATAGCAATTAGATTTTCATAGCATCTTCAAAACGTGATGTACAGCTAAAAACACACTAACCATGCAAATAAATACATATAAACAAAAACATTCGCACGAAGGCGATCCAGGTTTTTGAACATACAGGATGCATAATACAGCTTAAAGAAAACATTAAAATCACCTATAGCTGATCAGCCCTACAACGCTTACTGGTTCCCTCAGTAAGGCTAATAAACCATAACTTCAAAGAAAGTAGTCGGACGGAGTCCTCCTCTGCATCGCTTGCCGACCTCGAGTGACAACATCTCTCCAGCTTGCACCATCGTCTGGGTGACATCCATGAGAATGCCTGAATATAGAAAGGGTCATATTTCCAAAACAATCATATAAAAGGCACAACATATATGCAAATCATATTATACTAGCAAAGTATAATTAAAGACAGAGCATCATAGCACACAAAATTTCAACAACAATCAACACAATAAGGATGCACCACAAATCCCTATTAGTTAGTCTATATGCCAATGCACATGATTTCGAAATATCGCCACACCACCCTCGCAAGGGTATCATCGACACTGGTCCCCACAAGATTGCTTCAGATCGGCATCTCCTTAAACTCCCTGCAGGGATACATGTCCAGAACCATACAAGAATTACCAGAAACATGTCATCGACACTGGTCCCCACAGGATTGCTTCAGGTCGGCATCTCCTTGTATGCATGAAAATGCACCATCACAGTTAGTAACCACAACGGGATCACTCACATAGAGTGTCCGGAATTATTCAACTTCCACTCTAGACTAAGCTAGACTAGAACCCCGCATCATCGCATCATCTTTTCCCTTATGCTTAAGAAGTTCACTTCCTTGTTAAAACACCTATTAGTTGCAAAATATCGATATTTTGGAAATTTCACTATTAGTTCAAAAATAATTATTTTTATTGATTCTAACACTCACTTTATTCTTTTTTAGAAAAGTGGTTAATCCTTTACTAATTTAGGGTTTTGAAAAAAATCCACATTATAGTGTCTCATTGATTTGAAATAAAAATCCCCTTAGGTTTTGTTTGAAGAATACGTAACCATCTCAATGACTAGTTCATCACCCACTTATTCTCGGTAATCTCTTATTACCCACCGTTTATTGAATATACATAGACAACATACATTCAATAATCACAACATAGCAACAACACATAATCAATCCATTAAAGCATAACCACGTATAAGCAACAAATAGAAGATGCCCTGACCTTAGGCGCTTTGCTCACAAGCATGTCTACCGGTATCGTCAACGAATAAATCACGGTCTGGCGCACAACGCGATCACTCGAACCATATTCAACAAAGTATTAAGGTTTAGAAACAACTCTAGGGTATTAAATCTACTATTAGGGCCACGTCCCCTAGGCCAAATTAGTAATCCTAAACCCTAGTTGGCCACTGTTTTGGCTCTAAAACACAAGGAAAAATTCATTTTCTTCTCCTACTCAACACATAACACAAAAACATCACTTAGAATACTCAATCACATAGGTTAGTGTGTAAAGAATTAAAACTTGTCAATCCCACTAATGAAAGCTCACAACGTGATTCCTTTTTGGACAAGTCTTTGTTTCAAATTCTTTTAACACATACTAGGCTCATCCATTAAGGAATTCATAGCCCCAAACCTTAAGTCACTAAGTTATAAAAATAAACCTTGAATCTCACATAAAAATCTAACTTTTTTTTCCTAACTTTCAAATATTATAAACTTTAGGTTTATATCTCATCATCAAGTACTAGAACACAAGTAAAGAAATGAAGGTTGGCTTCCCAAAAATACATAGGCCTCACGGCCTAGTCCTTAAAAGGAAAGGAAAAGCTTTTCATTTTTTTCTTTCCTTTGGATCTAGCTTTCTAATGGATCAAATACAAAGGATCACTAGAATTTCTCTGATTTCACTTTCAAAATAACAATTTACTAAAAATTTATCTAACAAGCCTCAAGATCATCATGTATTTAATGTTGTTCTGAGCAAGGAATGTTGAGTTGGCCGTAAAGATCGTCGCGTGCGGTGGAGGCGACGATGGAGAACGGGTGGGTACCTGCAAAAGGCACTCGACGCCCAAGTCAGTATATTCTCTGATGAGGTAAGAATGATGTAATAATGAGTACCTTATTTTGTTATGGGCCATCCTTTTATATGATTCCTTTTAGGATTTGGAGTACATGGACGGTGATAAGGCAAGTACGTCGCGTGGGATCTACTGTGGTCCGTTGATCTGATTTACGGTCCTAGTTCGGTTGCCTAAATAATATGCGAGTTAGGAGCCGTCTATGGAGTAGATCGGGCGATCTTGACCAGTCATGCCCATCAGCTAGGTTGGGCCATTGCGATAGTTTGGTCTTTGTCGGAGTGGGCTTGGCCTAGTCCGAAACAGTTGCCCCCAAGTCGATGTCCGATAGTAAAGGAACTCGACTTAAGAAGTGAATATTTGGAAGTGAGCGATGAAGTCGTGCCCGATTTTGAGTGTGGAATGGTTATGTAAGTCGAAGTTCGATGGCAGAGGATTTTGGCTTAAGGAGCAGGCTACTTCAGATGTCGAATTTGACTCATCTTGGCTGTTTAACCATGGCATCATCCAAGACCTTCAGATCATCGACCCCAAAGATATGGGGGTCCTTTTCGATGCGGCTCCTACATCGGAACTAAATGTGGAAGATGCTTGAAGGACTGGATTTCCAGTCGAAACTTGTAATTTTGAACAATCTATATTTTTGGACCTCTTTGGAGGCTTATTTTATAACTAACACTTTGTTTGTGTTTTAATTTCAACGCTTGTTTTTGCAATTTATCGCAACTCTTCATTGCTTGCACATGATCTTCGGAGATTGTTCCGACTTGATTTCTCGGATGGTCCGACTCGGCTAGGGGTGGTCCTCTTCTTCCCCGAACTTAGGGAAGAAATTCCCTTTGTCGGGTGAACGTTATGTCGGTGTGACCTATCCTCGAAAGGCTGGCTAGGTAGATCAGGTGGTCTACCGCGTGTTCCTCAGACGCCACTTTCGAGGTTCTTCAGAAGCATTACTCGACTTCCCAAATTCCTTCGAAGTGTGTACTGGGGATTATAGAATTCGGTGTTGTTTTTCCATTAACCAAGTAGTTGGGGTCTACCATAGGTGACTCCCATTAGAGATTTCGGGCATTGGTCGGTGTGTTAACCGGACCCCGCTTCTCTTCCCCTAATACAACATAGGAAATATTATAAGTGTAACTTGCATTGCATATTGTTGTCAAATTACAACTTAGAAAAACTGTAAAAACTTTAGTAGAATTGAAACATAGGATAGCTTAAATAGATGGGTCGATAAGCAAGTAAAATGAGAGATGGTGGAGTAATATCAGTGGTTGATCCTGGTCATAGTGACCAGATTCAACTATAGTACTTCCGAAGTTTGGTTGCATTCCAAGTTCGAGCTATGGCCCTTCCTTGGAGATCTTCCAAGCAATTGGCTCCAGTTCCGATCTTCACGGTGACTCGGTAAAGCCTTTCCCAATTTGGGGCTAGCTTTCCTTGTGTCGCGGTCTTTAACCCGACAACTGCACTTTGAAGAATGAGGTCCCCGATAGCGAAGTCTCACAGAACTACGCGTTGGTTGTATCTTGCAGCTATGCGTTATTTAACAATAGCTTCATTAAGGGCAACAATCTCCTGACTTTCTTCCAAAAAGTCCAGTTCTTCTCGGAGGTACTGGTAATTTAGCCTCGATTCTGTTGGGTGTAAAGTTCTCCAGCTCAACTCACCGACCTTGACTGGGATTACAGCTTCCAATCCATAAGTTAGGCGGAAAGGTGGTGCCTCACATTGAGGTCGGCAAGGTTTTTGCGGAACTGTTGGTCGATGAACTGCATGCCGTTGTCGGTTACGACAACCTCCGGAATCCCAAACCTAGTTAAGATTTGGGAGTTGAAGAACTTGATCAAGTTCTTTGCTGTTATCTTTGCTAGAGGTTGAGCCTCTACCCACTTCGTGAAGTAATCTACAGCTACTGCTAAGAACTTGATCTGCCCTAGAGCCAAGGGGAATGGGTCCAGATTGTCGATTCTCCACTAAGCAAAAGGCCATGGTGATAACAAGGTAGTCATCTCGGCTGGAGGAGCGACATGGACATCAACATGTCTCTGGCACTTGTCACATTGTTTCACATATTCTATTGCGTTGGGTCCCATTGTCGGCCAGTAGTATCCGGCTCTTAATGCTTTCTTTGCTAGGGCCCTTCCCCCTAAGTTTTGCCCACAGATACCTTCGTGGACTTCGGCTAACACATACTTGGCCTCCGACGTGTCGAGACACTTCAGCAGGGGCATGGAGAACCCTCTTCAGTACAACTTCCCTTCGACGACAGAGAACGAGAATGCTCTCTTGCGGAGTTTGGATGATTCTTTTGGGTCCGCTGGCAACTCCCCCAAATAAAGGAACTTTAAGATCGAGATCATCTAGGAGTCTCCGAAATCAATATTATTTGAAATTGTCAGGTTATGCACGTACGTTTCCATAGCGACCTTTGGTGTTTCGACTAAGGCCTCCGAGGAATGTTCGGCTATGGACTCCTGGACACTGGGAGTAGTCAACGTCTCCTGGATAACTGATTGGTGCGAGGTTGGCATCTTCGTGCTTGCGAGTTTGGAAAGGATGTCGGCTCGCACGTTCTGCTCCCTTGGCACGTGTATGAGTTCGGCTTGGATGAATCGGTCCATGAGTGTTCTGACTTGGGCGAGGTATTTCTGGAGTAATAAATCCTTGGCCTGGTAATTTCCATTAACTTGCGAGACAACGAGTTGTGAATTGGAATAAACGACAACTCGTGCGGCACCAAGTTCGTAAGCAAAAGTGAGTCTGGTTATGCATGCTTCATACTCAGCCTGGTTGTTTGAAGTCGGAAACACGAATGCCAACGAGTATTTGACAACTAAACTATCTTCGTTCTCAAGGATTAAATTGGCTCTGCTCCCTTTCGGATTAGAGGATCCGTCGACAAAGACTGACTATTTGACAACTGGTGATGAGGACTTCGGAGTGAGCTCTGCCACAAAGTCTGCTAGCGACTGCGCCTTAACCGAATTTCTTGGTTCGTAACTGATGCCGAACTCAGAAAGCTCGATTAACCACTTAATCATGCGACCTGTGAGATCGGGTCGATACAGTATTTGTTTGATCAGTTAGTCGGTTCTGACTACAATACGGTGAGAAAGGAAGTATTGGCGAAGCCTTCACCGATACGACGAGAGCTAGAGCCACATTCTCGACTTGTTGATACTGCAGTTCGGGTCCTTGGAGGGCCTTGCTGATGAAGTATACTGGTTTTTGTCCTTCAATATCCTCCCTTACCAGAACGACGCTTAAGGCCTCTTCAGTCACCGACAAGTAGAGATATAAGGTTTCCCTCTCTTGGGGTCTGCTTAGTACTAGTGGGGTAGAGAGGATATCCTTTAATTGGGCAAAGGCCTATTGGCATTCCAGAGTTCACAAGAATGGGACCTCGTTTTTGAGGAGCTTGAAGAAAGTGTGTGCTCGCTATGCCGAGGTTGATATGAACATGGTTAGCGCTGCCATCATCCCATTCAATCGTTGTATTTCTTTCTTTGAGATCAGTTCCTTCATCTCGGTGATGGCTCGACACTTGTCTGGATTAGCCTCTATTCCTCTTTCGGTCAGGTAAAATCCGAGGAACTTTTGTGCCCTCACATCGAAGGTACACTTGTCTGGGTTCAAGTGCATGTTGTGTTTGCGGAGTTTAGATAAAGCTTCGGCGAGGTCGGCAATGTGGTCTGCGTCCTGGATTATTTTGACGATCATGTCATCCATATAGACTTCGAGCAATTTTTTGATCTGCTTCTGAAAGACATTGTTCATCATTCTTTGGTACGTGGCACCTGTGTTCTTTAGGTCGAAAGGCATGACTTTGTAGCAGTAGTTCGCACCTTCGGTCATGAATGTTGTCTTCTCTTGGTCGGGTTCATACATCGGTATCTGGTTGTAGCCAGAATAGGCATCCATGAAGGACAAAAACCGAAAACCAGATGAGTTGTCGATGAGCTTGTCGATGTTGGGTAGTGGATATGTGTCTTTCGGGCATGCCTTGTTGAGGTCAGTATAGTCCACGCACATCCTCCACTTTCCGTTTGACTTTTTGACGAGTACCACGTTCGATAACCAAGTTGTGTACTTCGCTTCCTTGACAAAATTAGCTTTGATCAGGTCTGAAACAGCTTTTTCAGCAGCTTGGGCTTTCTCGGGCGACTGTCGGCGTCGCCTCTGTGAGACCCATCGCGCCGATGGGTTCAGTGCCAGCTTGTGGCATGCCACATTGGGGAATATTCCTGGCATTTCATCAGCAATCCAAGCGAAGAGGTCAACATTATCCTGGAGGAATTTAATCAGGCTTGCTCCCATCTCCTTGGGCAGATCGTCCCCTACTTTCTTTGTTCGTGAAGGATCCTTCCCAATCTAGACGTGGGAGGATTCTCCATTGGGAATTGGTCTTTCAATTTTCTTGGCGAGTTCCTTGGCCAACTGGTCGCCGATGTCCTTGGTCTTGACTCTGACGTCTTCGGCCCCGAAGCGGGGGTCGACGTCTGTTAGCATCACACCGTGTCTGGACGATGAATGTTTCGTGGTTGTCGAGATCTTTTCTACCCGACCAACTTGTGTCCTTTTAAGACTTATTTCGAAGCATCTTCTGGCTGCCTCTATGTCCCTGTTTAGGGTGACAACTTCGCCGCTGGCGATGTAGAACCTCATCTTCAAGTGGATCATCGATGTCACTGCCCCGAGAGTGGCCAGAGTGGGTCTGCCAATAATACAATTATAGTCATAGTCACATGGGAGGACTAAGAACTGCACCTTCACTATTTTTGACTTCGGGTAAGCCCCAAAGGTTATGATTAACTCGACATAACCTAACGGTGTCGTCTTGGCCCCGTTGAAACCTTACAAGTTCATTCTTTCATAAGGTATGAGGAGGTCCTTCAAAAGCTTCAGCGTATCAAACAATCCCTTGTACACGATGTCGATGGAGCTTCCCTAGTCGACGAGAATTCTCCTGACATCGATATTTTCCATCATTGCTCGGATTAAGAGCAGAATATCCTTGTTGGGCTCTCCTCCTATTAAGTCTTCGTCATAAAAGGCCAGTGGGGGTCTACTTGACTTCTGACGATTGATAGGAGGATAATTAGAGGTAACCGCAGCTACGGTGATGTCTTTGAATTTTCTTTTTCCGGTCTTGATGGATGGGCCCTGGTGATGACCATGGCGAACGGGGTGGTATGGGCCTGGTCTTCCTCGTCATCGATCTTGTGCCTGGTATCTCGACCTGTGGACGCGTCATGAATGTGGGGTGCGGGAGAACTCGACCTCTTCTTTCCCGGCTTCTTACGGGCATATTTCTGCAGCTTTCCTCTTCTTATCAGCTGATCGACGACATCCTTCAATTGGAAACAATCTTCGGTATTATGGTCGTTGTTGCGATGCCATCGACAGTACTTCATTTTATCTGTATTCGGCCTTCGTTTCAGCTAGTTAGGGAGTTTGATTCCGGCTTCCTTGAACTCTGTGTGCAGACACTCTTCGAGGATGCGGACCCGCGAAGTGTTCAGAGGTGTGTATTCGGTGTATTTGATTACCAAACTCTTGGACTCTTTCTCCTTCTTTGGTTTAGACTCCTTATGGGTTGATCCCTTTCCTTGCGCCACTTCCCCCTGGTCGGTCAACATGTATTGTTCTTCATAAGCGATGAATCTCTCAGCATGACGCAAGAGGTCGTTGTAATCGCGCGGGCGATTGATTCTGATATGGACATGGAATAGGCTTTTCTTGATCAACCCCTACTGGAGTAGGTATATCTTCATGTCCTCTCGAACTTCCCTAGCCATCGTGGCCTCTTTAGTGAACCTCTCGATGTATTTCCTAAAGGATTCGTTCTCTCCTTGTTGAATAGCAGTGAGGGTTGCTTCCGACCTGGGTTGAGGCCGAGAAGTGGTAAAATGGTAAGTGAATCTCCTGCTGAGTTCGCCCCATGACCTGATGGAGTTCGGCTTCAGCCCCTGGAACCAAGCCAAAGCTATTTTTGACAAGGTTAAGGGGAAGAGTTTGCATTTGACCGGTCCCTTTGCGTTTCGATATCGCATGATGGTATCAAGGACTTAATTTGTCCAATTTTGTTTAGGGCTTTGACTTATCCATTGTTGTATATTAAAAAAATATAAAAAAATGAAAAAAAAGAAAAAAAAATTGCTTATTCTTGTGTAAATATTACTTATTGCTTCTTGATCAATTGTGTTGGGGGAGATTTGTTTAGAATGAATACAAGGGTTGGATGTAAATGTCGTGAAGTGGCGTATTTCTAACTCCAAGTTTGTGAGACTACTATCCAAAATAATTTCTACCCTTACCTAAGCCCCATTACAACCTTAAAGACCTCTTGAATGTGTGTTGCATTGCATTGTATTTACTTCTTTAGAGCTTTGTCAAGCCTATGGTAGGGTGTTGCATGTGATGTGATCGAGAGAATGACTTGACAAACACTTGAGTGAGAGTGAAATATTCTTTATTGAGGAAAGTGTAATAAGTTGAGTAGAATTAATGATTGTATGTTATGTTGCTTGATGTACTTAATTTGGGAGATTTGAACTGAGAAAGCAAGTGATTTAAGAAGGCATGAATTGTCACTTTTGACAAGTGTGATTGAAAAGAAAGTTGATTGAGTATGTGTTGATGGTGGAGATTGGAAATGCATCCATTAGTTTCACTTTAACCCTTGTTTTTAATTGATTTTTGCTTGAGGACAAGCAAATTGCTAAGTTTGGGGTTGTGATAAATCTTCATCATATGTGAATTTAGAGTGCTTAATTGAATTAAATGCATGATAAATTGAGAGAGTTGAATAAATATTGAAGCTTAACATGTGAAATTCTTTACACTCTAGTGATTGATTGTAAATTTAAGTTCTATATTTTTCTCATGTGTTGTCACACTTGATTTGTCAGGAATGAAAGCAAGATCAAAAGAAATGACTCTCAAGAACTCAATGGAAGGCAAAGAAGAGAATTCTCGAGTGCCTATGATCCGAACGCATCCGAATACACAAAAAAAGCCAAGTATCTGAGCTGAAGCGCGTGGCGCGCTGCTGAAGGCATTGGATTGCGCATGGCACGCATTTCAGATTTTTGCTCTCTGTTTCTATGCATGTGACACGCACTTGTGACCATGTAAGATGCGCGTGACGTGCATCGTCACTTTTCTGACACCGATTCTGTGCGCATGGCGTGCACCTGAGAGGCGCTGGGAGCGCCCTGTTCTGCAGAATTCATCTAAATAGCGTGTTGTTCACTTTATGAGGAGGCTGATACTTTTTCTGAAACCCTAAACACCGTGGGGCTGTGACAAGGAGTGCTAGGATTCCATTTTTCTTCATCTTCAAGGAGGATTAAATCTTGGGAACAAGGTTTTGGATCATCAATGAAGTTTTCTTCTTCCTTATGTTTGTTTTTCTCTTTTACTACTATGAGTAGCTAAATCTTTTAGATTAGGATGAGAGGAATCTTGTTGAAACTCTTATGTAGTTAGTTCTCTTATATTAATACAAGTATATTTCATGTAATCTGAGTTTCCAATCTCTATGCTTCATGCTTTTCAATATTTGATCACTATTGCAATGATTTTAGGTTTTTTATCTTAATAGGAAAATTGGATGAATGAACTTGACCAGAGATTGGTAGCCATAATCATGATGAGTATAGGAATATAACTTTGTGATTATGTGTTCTTATGAATCACTACTCTTATTGCTTCTCTCAATTTATCATGCATTTAATTCAATTAAGCACTCTAAATTCACATATGATGAAGATTTATCAGTATCGAAACGGCCGATGTGCTCACCGGGATCCCCAGTTCTGTCGTATAACTCAAAGGTCAGTGGCTTTCGAGCGAGTGAGGAATTGGAAATAGAGTGATTTCCTCAGTGAAGGGTCCAGCCTAGAGAAGATCGTCGTCATCATCGTATCTTCTCGGACGGCAAGGCGAAGTGCTTCCGTTGGAAGCCGATGACGCGTACGGTGATCGACTCGACAGAGATCTCTGGGAGTATGGTGAGGCATTACGCCTTCTGGTCGGTGATCAATCCGTGGTTCTGTCGGCATGTGACGATCGGTGGTGCATCTCCCGCCTAGTAGGAGATCGTTCACCGGATCGTCTACGACTCAACGACCCAGTGGTACGGTGTTCTCGAGCAGTGGATCGGTGAAATTCTCCAGATCTGGGATTCTCTCGGTATCTCTCAGTTCTGGACTCTCCAGATTTAGAAGGTGATCGAGATCTACGATGAGATCCGGGTTGCGTAACGGCACGAGCAGAGAGCCCTGCCTATTGATTCTCCATCCTTGCGATCCTACGGTTCTGATCTTCGATTATCTGAGTTTGCCTCTAGATGATTGAGAGCATATTCTAGAGCAGAGACGGTTGAGAATCGACATGTGGTTGAGTCGCCACTACTGCTGGTGGAGCTCCATCGTGAGGAAGCGATGACATCGAAACCTCTTCGACTGTCATGGGAAGCAGGATTGGTTCCGGTGTAACGGAAGCCAACTGTCCGTCTATTTGAGGTGACAGAGGGAGGGATTCAAGGTTGTGCCTCGTAGACCGGTGGACTAGTTGCGACGGGCCAGCCATCGTGTGAAATTGAGAGATCTATTTAGTACGAAATAAATCTCCCACTGTGGTCACCAATCTTCTGAGCAAGGAACGTAGAGCTGGCCGGAGTCGTAAAGATCGCCGCGTACGGTGGAGGTGACGATGGAGAATGGAGGTGGGTACCTGCAAAAGGCACTCCGACGCACAAGTCAGTATATTCTCTGATGAGGTAAGAATGATGTAACAATGCGTACCTTGTTTTGTTGTGGGCCCTCCTTTTATATGTTGGAACCTAAACGATTGAGAAGTTTAGACCCTCATTAATTTTGATGATAACAAAATATTTCTCAAGAGAACAATTTATCTTCTAACATATCTTTGAGTGTACAGGTATCAAAAGCTTCATTTATATATGTACAAATCACTCAAGGAAGCAGAAGAAATATACAAAAGAATTGAATACAATCCACTAGTGTCAAAGATCCAACCCACTTCAGGCCTTGTTTACAAAGAAGCGCCCAAAGAAGGTGACTTCTTGACACGTGGAACACACACAATTGCTCTGACGTCATCCTCTGCATTACGAGTGAGCGTCGATCTCTTTAATGAAGCGTGGTGATCACGTTTTGCTCTCGACCTCGGACTGATCGAACGGAATTGAAGTTGATTTTGTGCGCTCATTTTGATGTCTGAGGAAGCAAAGGTGACACCTTTAGCATAAGACAAAAATCGTACAAGGCAATTGCAAATTGCGAGATAGTAAAACGGTAATGTGTACTATTCGATATTCTTTGGAAAGGATGAAAAGGACTACATTTCAAATTACCTCACTTAATAGCAAGGAGATATTTTCTTTGCAAGAATACCCTTGAAGACTCCTATAAATATCCAAAGGTATTCATTGAAGAAGAGTTAGAAAGCGTGAAGAAACTTCATTCAAAGCAATATTACTCAAGTGTGCAATCAAGTTTCGTGCCAAGTTTACGGTCTACATTGAATCAACTTCGGCGTCTTATACTTTCTTGTAGAAAGCTATTCTGTTTTGAGCTTAATCTTTTCATCCTCTCTGTGAGAGTTATTTTGATTGTTATCAAAATCATAATCTATTTTGTAAAACTGTATTTGGCCTAGTTAAGGCTCTGTTCCTCAAAGACTCGACTGTACTGAGTCGTTTTGAGAAGTTGAGAGTATTGTCAAGTTTGTGACAGAAGAATACTCTTGAGGAAATTGTAATCAGTTGATTATAGTGGAAAATCCTTCAGGAATGAAGGGACTAGACGTAGCTACCAGTTGGTGGTGAACTAGTATAAATCTCTGAGTCTCATCCTTTACTGCTTTATATTATTTATCTTTACCTTGCTCAGTAAAATAAGTTTTTATAAACTGTTTAAATTTCTGCATCCGGTCTTGTTTAATTCTCTACATCCGATATACAAAACAGTTTTGAATAACTTATTTTGAAGTTTTTACGCATAGTTTGCGAAAAGTTTTTAACACAATTCAACCCCCCTTCTTGTGTTCACGTTCAATTGGTACCAGAGCTCAGCCTGTTGGTTGAGCACTTAACAGTGTTAAGAGAAAAGATCCTATACTGTGAACATGTCTACTGAAGGTGGTCATAAGAACCGTCCTCCTCTATTCGATGGAGAAAAATTTGATTACTGGAAAGATTAGATAAAAGCTTTCTTTGAGACACAACAACTTGAGTTGTGGGATATAGTTCAAAGTGGTTACATTCCTCCCACTAATCCTCGTGGTGTTGCGATAGCCAGAGAAGATTGGAATGATGAACAGAAAAAGAGATATCAAATCAATCAAAAGGCTAGATTCATTCTTATCTATGCTATGACAGAAAAAGAATATGATAAATGTGGCAAATTTGATACTGCCAAAGAAATCTGGGACTCAATTGTTTTATCTTACGAAGGCTCTGCCCAAGTAAGAGAAACCAAAGCTAGCATGTTGGTTCGCCAATATGAGTTGTTCAAAATGGAAGATGGTGAAAACATTGAAACCATGTTTGGAAGATTTCAAACACTGGTTCATGGGTTACAGGCCCTTGGAAAAAGTTACACTACACCTGACCATATTAGAAAGATCTTAAGAAGCTTGACTAAGCAGTGGAGACCCAAAGTCACTGCTATTCAGGAAGCAAAAGATCTAAATGTCTTACGACTTGAAGATCTTATGAGTTCGTTGAAAGCTCATAAACTTGAGCTAAATGAAGAAGAACCGGTCAAAAAGGGCAAGTCTATTGACTTAAAAGTCTCTCAACATAAAGTCAGTTCTTCCAAAGCCCTTCAGGCTGAAGAAGAAGAATCAGAAGATGAAGCTTCAGAAGGAGATGTTGACACATCAGAAGATGAGCTCGCGTTTATATCCAGAAAGATACAAAGAATGTGGAAGAAGAGAAACTTCAGAAGGAAGTTTCAGAAGAAAGATACTAAGGACAAGAAAGAGGGCAAGGACAAGGCTCAAGTCATTTGCAATGAATGTAAAAAGCCTGAACATTTCAAGTCCGAATGTCCTAATCTTAAGGAGAAGTCCACAAGAAGTTCTTTCAAGAAAAAGAAGAAGAGTCTCATGGCTACATGGGAAGATCTAGATTCATCCTCATCTGAGGAAGATAATGAAGTAGAAGCAAATATCGCTCTCATGGCAGACACTGACCTCGATTCAGAAGAAGAAGTTGAAGAGGTAATAGTATATGATTCCTACTCTGAACTTCAACTTACATTTGATGATCTTCTTAAGGACTCTACCACTCTCTCTGCTGAGTATAAGAATTTGAAAAAGAAATTTTCAAAATTATCACAAGACTTTGAAGCTTTAAACCAAGAAAAATCTGTACTCAACAAAGAAAATCAGAAGCTGAAAACTGAAAATCAGCATCTGATGGATAACCAGCGTCTGATCGCTAACAAGCAACCAGAAGCTGAGAGCTCTCAAGCTGAAATCTCTAAAGTTACAGGCAATTCTAAATGCAAATCAAATGATGATGAGTATGCTTTTCAAAAGTTTCTTGCAGAGAGTGTAACTCGTAGCAAGCAAGCTTCAATGATTTGGGGTGTCAGTAAAACGACAACTCATGGTCTTGGTTATATATCAGATGAACTTCTTTTAGAAAATGATTCAGCATCTGATAAATCCAATAATCATAGTAAATGCTTGCATTGTACTTACTGCAATAAACCTGGTCATTTGAAAAGTGCATGTACTGTTTTTAAAACTGTGAAGGATAAGCCTCCTTCAAGAACTAACAAGAAAGGACCCAAAAAGATATGGGTACCTAAAGATAAAATAGTCTATGTTGCAGACATGCTTAGCAACAAAGTCAACACACCTATCTTGGTACTTAGACAGTGGATGCTCGCGTCACATGACGGGAGAAAAGCATATGTTCCAAGAACTAAGGCCTAAAGAAGCTGGATTCGTTGGTTTCAGAGGAAACCAGAAAGGTAAAATAGTTGGAATTGGTCACATTGGTAAAGGCTCTCTTCCCTATATTGATAATGTATTATATGTTGAAGGACTTAAAAATAACTTATTGAGCATAAGTCAATTATGTGACAATGGTTATGAAGTCATCTTTACAGAAACTGGATGTCTAGTAAAAAGCAAGAAAGACGGCACTACTTTCTTTACTGCAAAGAGGAAACAAAATATTTACAAAATTGATCTCTCTGAACTTGCAAAACAAGATGTCAAGTGTCTTATGTCTGTTGACGAAGAACAACGGATTTGGCACAAGAGATTGGGTCATGCCAATTTGAGAATAATCTCAAAATTAAACAAGCACAGTCTTGTCAGAGGCTTACCAAATCTCAAGTATCAATCTGATGCTCTCTGTGAGGCATGTCAAAGAGGAAAACAAGTTAAAACTTCTTTTCATTCAAAAAATGTTGTTTCAACCTCTAGACCACTTGAGCTTTTGCATCTTGATCTTTTTGGTCCAACAAGGACAGCCTCTTTAACTAGAAAGAAATATGGGTTAGTCATTGTTGATGATTTCACTAGATGGACACGGGTTAGATTCCTTGCCCACAAAGATGAGTCATACAAGGTATTTACTGTATTCTGCAAAACAGTTCAAAATGGAAAAGGAATTTGCATATCTTCTATTAGAAGTGATCATGGGAGAGAATTTGAAAATGAAACCTTTCAAAAATTTTGCGATGATAACGGCATCTCCCACAATTTCTCCTCTCCTAGAACACCTCAACAAAATGGTGTTGTAGAAAGGAAAAATAGGTCCCTCCAAGAAATGGCCAGGACCATGATCAATGAGGCTAATATTGCAAAACATTTTTGGGCAGAAGCAGTAAACACAGCTTGTTACATTCAAAATAGAATTTCTATTAGACCTATTTTGAAGAAGACTCCATATGAACTGTGGAAAGGAAGGAAACCAAACATATCATATTTTCATTCATTTGGTTGCACGTGTTACATTTTAAATACTAAGGATCAGCTTGGTAAGTTTGATTCAAAAGCTGACAAAGGAATCTTTTTGGGATATTCTGAAAGATCTAAAGCTTTTAGAATATACAATAAAGAAACTATGACAGTGGAAGAATCCATTCATGTCAAATTTGATGACAAGAAGCCTGACACAGCCTTATCAGAGCTAGATGAATTGTTTTCAGAATTAAATATAGGTAATACTACAAATAGTGAACCTACATCTTCATCGTCCGGTGGTGACCAGACACAAGAATCTTCAGAAGCTGAATTCAGAAAGAGCTGGAAGTACAAAGCCAATCATCCTAAAGATCAAATCATAGGAAAACCTGGAGATAAAGTAAGAACCAGATCCTCTTTTAAAGAGCATACAGATATGACACTACTCTCAGAAATGGAACCTAAAATGATTGATCAAGCATTGAAAGATGAAGGCTGGATTATGGCCATGCAAGAAGAGTTGAATCAGTTCCAAAGAAACGATGTATGGAAGCTGGTTACCTTACCAGAAGATAAGCAAGCTATTGGTACTAAATGGGTATTTAGAAACAAGCTTGATGAAGATGGAAAGGTTGTGAGAAACAAGGCAAGATTGGTTGCTCAAGGGTACTCACAGGAAGAAGGTATTGATTTTACAGAAACATTTGCACCTGTTGCAAGGTTAGAAGCTATACGTATTTTGCTTTCTTTTGCTGCACATCATGATATAATTCTTTATCAAATGGATGTGAAAAGTGTTTTTTTGAATGGTTTTATAACTGAGGAAGTCTTTGTAAAACAACCTCCTGGATTCGAAGACATTGAATTTCCAGAACATGTCTTCAAACTCAAAAAGGCCCTTTATGGTCTTAAGCAAGCTCCCAGCGCTTGGTATGAAAGACTGAGTACATTTTTGATGAAAAATGGATTTACCAGAGGTTTAGTAGACACTACTCTTTTTAGAAAAACATCAAACAAGCACTTTATAATTATTCAAATATATGTCGATGACATTATTTTTGGAGCTACTAATGAAAGCCTTTGCAAAGAATTTTCTAAGCTAATGCAGGCTGAATTCGAGATGAGCATGATGGGTGAACTAAAGTTTTTCCTTAGAATTCAAATCAAACAATGCAATGATGGTATATATATACATCAAAGCAAATATATCAAGGAATTGCTAAAGAAATTCAAAATGGTGGACTGCAAACCTATGTGTACTCCTATGCATCCCACATGTATTTTTGGTAAAGATGAAACTGGTAAAAAGGTAGATCAGAAGATGTAAAGAGGTATGATTGGATCTCTACTTTATCTTACAGCTTCAAGACCTGATATTATGTTCAGCGTCTGTCTGTGTGCTAGGTTTCAATCAGATCCTAGAGAATCACACTTGAGTGCTGTTAAAAGAATCTTTAGATATTTGCAAGGATCTACTAATCTTGGTTTGCTTTATAAGAAATCAAAAGATTACAAGTTAGTAGGTTTCTATGATGCTGGCTTTGCTGGAGACCGAATTGAAAGAAAAAGCACAAGTGGAAGCTGCCAATTCCTTGGAGCAAATATTGTATCTTGGTCAAGCAAAAGGCAAAGCACGATTGCACTCTCAACAACAGAAGCTGAGTATATTTCAGCAGCAAGTTGCAGCTCTCAACTTCTGTGGATGAAATATCAACTTGAAGACTATCTGATAAAAGAGAGTAACATTCCTATCTTTTCTGACAATACTTCTACAATCTGTCTTACTAAAAATCCCATATTGCATTCACGAGCCAAGCACATTAAGATTAAGCATCACTTCATAAGAGACTATGTTCAGAAGGGTATTCTAGAAATAAAATTTGTAGACACTGATCATCAGTGGGCTGACATATTTACAAAACCCCTTGCTGAAGATAGATTCAATTTTATAAGAAGAAATTTAAATTTTCATCTTATAGAAGAACGATTAATCTCAACTTCAGATAATATACAAAAGCTCAGCATCTGGTATGACATAAGCATGTATATGAATAACCATCTTATTTGTCATATGCATCATAACTCATCGTCTGGTGAATCGGTTGCGTGCGTCCTAGCACACCCACACGTGTCACACGTGTTAAGGACTTAAGCGTCTCATCACATCTACTGAGTCATAATTATTTATGTCTTTCGATAAAATCTTTTTCTTGATCTTACTTTTCTTTTGGCGTCTGCATTTAATGAAAAGGCGAATCTTTATTTTCTTTTCTTTTTGATTTAATTTTTATGTGGATATACGAAGCGATTTTTTGAAAAAGGACTGTACCATTTTCTATCAACTTTCCCACTACTCCACATTTTTCGCTCCATCACTTCACTCTGCATTTTCTGCAAAACCGTTCTCTTTCTCTCTGTCTCTCTCTCTCTCAATGCGTGTTTTCGAACCCTAAAACCTCCATCACCTTCTCTTCAACTGCTACAATGGCCGACAGAAAGGTTGGACAATACACTGCTGCCTTCGACGTCTTCTCTGAGGCAAAACTTCTGAATGAGAACCGGGTTGATTTTGAGAACTTCAAGCTGTATGGTTTTGATTTTGAAGAAGGTCTTGAGAAACTGGGCTGGAAAAACTACTTCATCTGGGAACCAGTTGACGTACTGAGCTACGCTATTAAGGAGTTCTGGGGGAATGCGTACTTACTTCCGGGGGAAGTCATAGAAGGACACATCAGAGGCTTCAAACTACGCTTCACCATCAACTCTATTGCTCAGACGATCAATTGTCCGTGTGAAGGAATCAGTTACCATTCAAACTGGGCTGATGCTTACAGAGGACTTGAAAACGTCAACGAAGCCCTGTTTGAGAACTACCGTGAACTGAAGAAGAAGAACATCACTCCCATGGCCAAAGACTTGAAAAGCCACTACCGAGTACTACACAAAATCATCGCCAAGAGCGTGATTCTGAAGGTTGGCTCAAGCGACATAGTGAACTACGAGCAAAAGTTCATTATGAGGAACTACATGAATGGGAAGAAAATCAATCTGCCAAGGTTGATTATCAATAATCTGATAAATGCCCTTGTCTTCTCAAGGAGGAGTGTCGATAAGAAGAATATCGTCAAGATAATCCCTTATGGAGTTCTTCTCTCCATTATGATGATCAAAGACGGCGTTGTAAGGAACAGGAAGTTTTTGGAGTTGGTGCTGTTGTTCGTCCAGAAGTTTTTGGAGTCAACAGTTTGGTCAGGATGCAGCTAATTACTGGCTCTATGATCAAGAAAGTGAAAATAGAGCAACAGGAAGGAGAAGCTGAAAAGAAAACCACCAGAAGCTCAATGACTGGTGTGAAAAGACTCTTGAGTCTCCTTGAGGAGACAAGAAGAACAAAACAGAAGGTGGCTCCTGCACCTACTGTTGAAGAACCAGAAGATGAGGATAGAATTCCCATCAGAAAGGTCTTGGAGAAACAGTTTAGACCAGCAGCTGAAAAGGATGCTTCAGCGTCCGGTCAAGGGAAGCAAATCCCTCCTCCTCCTCCTGCTGTTGTTGTCACGAGAGGATCGAAAAGAAGGCTGGTTAAGTCTTCAGAGGTTAACCCAAAGGTACTTGATTTTACTGCTGATGAATCAGTATCTGTCTTTGATGCTCATGATGTTATTCCTGCACCCCCATTGTCTGTTTCACAACCACAAACACAACCACAAACCAAGAAAACCAGAATGAGCCTCCGACAAACCTCTACCCTCCCTAAACCTACCCAACCATCATCCTCTACACTCAACCTTGACCTACCACAAAATTCCTCAAATACTTCACTTACCACATATATTTCCAAACTTCACTCTCATCCCTTTAATCTATTATTCAAAGTACCACCCGTTAATCCCTTCAAACCCTACACACCTAAAACCTATAAAATCACTAAAACCACTCCCACCTTACTCACCATTACCCATAAACCTACAGACGCTGGTGGAAGGAAGAATGTCTCATGTATTAACAAACCACGATTTGTTAAGTATGAGATATATCATAGCATCTACAATCGTCCCTCCACATGGCATTTGAAAACCTTCACCTCTGGAGCTGCCAGACTGGAGATTGCCTCTCCGATGAGTGCTACCTTCAAGGATGGAGAAGACCACTTTCAGATGTCATTTAAAGGAAGATTGAGACCAGCATCTGGTAGTAGAGCAATTCCCTTCTCTGTTGACCTTCCTAGATCCCTACCGCAAACTGAACCGCTCACATTGGAAGAATGCGGAAGGTGGATCATAGATGAAGAAGCTGCCTTCATGGCACACTATCTTGAGATGAAGAAGATTGAAGTAATCAGACAGTTCATGGATCCTTCGTCTGTAACAGTGAAGATTGTACCAGACAGACAAAGGTGGCTACCTTGGTCTATCTCTGGGAAAAGGAAAGAACCTGCTCCTGGCAAGCAGCCATTTAGCAAGATCGGGCTCACGGAGTATGAGAAGGCTCCCAAGAAGTACAATCTTAAGGAATTCTCTAAGCTTCCGATTGCCAACATCTCTGAGGATCATGCCAGAAGGTTTTACCTGAATTCTCTGAAGGAAGATGAATGGAGAACTGGCTCTTCAAACTGCTGCAATGCCGAGAAGGCCACTATTCCAACGATTAGCACAATCGCCAGTTGCGACATCAATCTGGGAACAGTTTACTTGATGATATGTTCGGATGCTCGATGTCGGACCACGATCGCATGAAGACTTATGTCCAATGGGCTGCAGTGAAAAAGCACTTTGACATTGAATTCACTTGGAGTCAATGGTCAAAGACATGGAAAGACAAAGCCTTGTTACCATGCCTCGTCCCCCTGGTGCTTCTGAGAAGATGTGGGGAAAATCTGAGAGGATTGTACCTGGCAGAAAATGAAGGAATCTCTTTTGCTTCTGAAGCATTGAGTGAATTCATCAGAAGGATATGCGGAGAAGAAGCTGGGAATAAGTTTGAGGCTTTCACTGCTGATGTGCTTTTGCATAGGGAAACGGTCTTCATGGATTTGCTGTATCCAGAAAAGGTGGAGAAAAGGAGAAGAATTCAGTCAGAATTTGAGCAGAGGAAACTTGGAAGTCTCATCAAATGGTTTATACCAAATGATGCATTCTTTCAAAAGGCTCAACAAAAGAAGGACTTGAGACTGAAGCTTTCCAACTGGGTGCTAGCAGAGCATCAGAAGATGACACCTGCACCAGAAGCTGGACCTTCTACTTCTACTCCTGCAGTTGAAATGATCACCATTCCTAAAGCAGAGTTTGAAGAAATGAAGGCTACTAATCTGAAAGTCACTCAGCTGGAGAATGCACTGAAACTTCTTTATGAACGTCTTAACATCCCTCCTCCACCACCAAACCCTTAAATATTTTTTTTATATAAATTTTTTTTGGTACTCTTATTTTTTTATATATTCAGTGTTTTTCTGATTATCTGACTATACATGCCTTTATCTGATTATTTGTTTATATACATTCAAATTTTTCTAAGCCATCTTTTTGACTATGATGTGCTTTACACTCTTTTTGTCTGATGACAAAAGGGGGAGTAAAAGAAACGTCTGATGAACACACGTGAGAAGAGTCTGATTAACAAATTCACCATCCGATGAATACACTAAAACTGAATTTATCATGCATATCATTTCATACATAGCATTTTTATGGTTATTCATTGCTCTAATATCTATTAACTGCATTAATATTCATTGACCCAATAATCTAACAATGATCAATAAAGTTAGTAATATGAAAATCTTTTTGATAAAATGAAAATCAGCCTCCGATCTCACCGTGTTAAAAATATGCTCTGATTCATCTATGTATTTTTGCGATCACTTAAATGAATTTGTTTATCAACAATAGCCTTAATACTAGAATTGTCTTATACATCAATAGTGTTAAAGTCAGGGGGAGACCTTTAATGTTATTTTGAAATTAAATTGTTCATCAACCTTAGATATTTGTCATCATCAAAAAGGGGGAGATTGTTGGAACCTAAACGATTGAGAAGTTTAGACCCTCATTAATTTTGATGATAACAAAATATTTCTCAAGAGAACAATTTATCTTCTAACATATCTTTGAGTGTACAGGTATCAAAAGCTTCATTTATATATGTACAAATCACTCAAGAAAGCAGAAGAAATATACAAAAGAATTGAATACAATCCACTAGTGTCAGCATCCGAATTCACTTCAGAGTCTTGTTTACAGCAAGCGTCCAGCAGTGTGACTTCTTGACACGTGGAACACTCAATTGCTACGAGCGTCCGTCCTGCGACGGCGGCGTCGATCTCTTTAATGAAGCACGTGGTGATCACGTTTTGCTCTCGACCTCGGTATTGCAGGCGAATTCGAATTTGATTTTGTGCTCATTTTGATGTACGAGGAAGCAAAGGTGACACCTTTAGCATAAGACAAAAATCGTACAAGGCAATTGCAAATTGCGGATAGTACAACGGTAATGTGTACTATTCGATATTCTCTGGAAAGGATGAAAAGGACTACATTTCAAATTACCTCACTCAATAGCAAGGAGATATTTTCTTTACCAGCGGTAATACCCTTGAAGACTCCTATAAATATCCCAAGGTATTCATTGAAGAAGAGTTAGAGAAACTGTGAAGAAACTTCATTCTGAAAGCAATATTACTCAAGTGTGCAATCAAGCTTCGTGCCAAGTTTCTGGTCTACATTGAACTGAACTCAGCGTCTTATACTTTCTTGTAGAAAGCTATTCTGTTTTGAGCTTAATCTTTTCATCCTCTCTGTGAGAGTTATTTTGATTGTTATCAAAATCATAATCTATTTTTAAAACTGTATTTGGCCTAGTTAAGGCTCTGTTCCTCAAAGGCTCGACTGTACTGAATCGTTTTGAGAAGTTGAGAGTATTGTCAAGTTTGTGACAGAAGAATACTCTTGAGGAAATTGTAATCAGTTGATTATAGTGGAAAATCCTTCAGGAACGAAGGGACTAGACGTAGCTACCAGTTGGTGGTGAACTAGTATAAATCTCTGAGTCTCATTCTTTACTACTTTACATTATTTATCTTTACCTTGCTCAGTAAAACAAGTTTTTATAAACTGTTTAAATTTCTGCATCCGGTCCTGTTTAATTCTCTACATCCGATATACAAAACAGTTTTGAACAACTTATTTTGAAGTTTTTACGCATAGTTTGCGAAAAGTTTTTAACACAATTCAACCCCCTTCTTGTGTTCACGTTCATTATATAATTCCTTTTAGGGTTTGGAGTACATGGACGGTGATAAGGCGACTACGTCACGTGAGATCTACTGTGGTCCGTTGATCTAATCGACGGTCCTAGTTTGGTTGCATGAATAGTACGCGAGTTAGGAGTCGTTGATTATATGGATGGAGTAGATCAGGTGATCTTGACCGGTCATGGCCCATCGGGGTTGGGTGTAACGCCCCGCTGAGACAGGGCGTCACTTTATCCTGGCTCAGTAACAATACATCTTCAATTCAACATCAACAGGACATACTGGCCGTGACGCAATACTGTTTCCCAAGCTTTAAGTACTTAATCTTCTTATTCATCTGTTGTTTACCATCGAACAACCCAGAAAACACAAAGATACTCATTAACCCCCAATAAAATAGGAAAACAATATAACAGATAAACTGTTACCATGCACACACACATAATCATCACAACCACAGGTATCACAAACAGTAAACATCTGAGTATACGGTCACAGGCCAGACTATACTATCACGTCACACTAACAAATCTGACCACACGGTCACGCTGACACTCTGTCACCGATCATTCAGGCTCAATTACCAGCCTTACAGTCGTAGGTCAACATGTCAAGCTCAATTACCAGCCCTATGGATATGTCAAACCTAGTTTCTGAACATGCCAGGCTCAATTACCAGCCCTATGGACATGTCAGATTGTACCAGAGACTTCAAGCTCATATCCAGCCCTACTGACTCAATCCATGACTGAATGTTGCGGGCCATTACTGCCCTTCTTCCTAGACTCATTACCAGTCATAGGGCACAGAATCAGATAAGTTGGTTGTCCCGAGAACATATCCTGATACGCTACCATCTCCGATTACCGGGTATGGCATCCCATACTACCATATCCAATTACCGGAGTAAGGCATCGTCCTGCGCACTAGGACGACATTGCCCGTACAGAGAATGGCCAAGACTGTCCACCTGTCAAACGTGGAGTCCTGGAGACTCGTCCACATGACTGAGTCCACATACCCTCAAGGTCAGTGACTATCTCCAAACTACTCCATACCTTTAGTACCACGGACATGGAGAGACTCGTCAGAAAGACCGAGTGCACATACCCTCAAGGTCTTGACCGAGTCCACATACCCTCAAGGCCACCGACTATCTTATAACCATTCTGCCCGTACTTCGGTACACCAACCTCGAGTACACTGACTCGGCTATCACCACTATCACAGGGTATCGATGGTAATACTCACTATTACCAACTAGGGATTCGCAAACCTCTAACTAGAGGGCATCACCCTTGACTTATACACCAAACTCATATACAGTCATACCAAATCAGCTAGTGTGACACCCTCTACCTCGCATGTTATCGTTACGAAAATAAATTAAGAAAAAATGTAACTGCTGAAAAATACAGTCAAATAAAATTTTCATAAATAAGGATAGAGTCATCACACTCTCATAAACTTGCGAAAATAATCAATTGACAGTCACGAATAAAATTCAAATGATACAAACACCCCGATGTCACAACGTCTCAGAGCTGACCCTAAACATGTACTTCGAAAATAACAACATCGATAATAACCAAAACATCGAAAATCCTAATCTACGATGACCGCGCCCATAGATCACTCCTTAGCCACGTCGTCATCGTCACATGCAGTCTCATCGTCTAAACACACACAATGGTGTATGAGTAGCCACAGTAAAAAGGGGTTAGACATCATATACAATCATGGCACAAAACGGCAAAGGACATAGCTTAAGCAATGCGCATACAACACGTTAACTTAATCAACACATAACATGAATGCTTGACTCAACGAGTACTTATGCAATCCTATACAACGTCTACTTCACCGAACATGTGGATCCAAACCAACTCAGATGAGCGAGTGAGAAAACATCATCACTCTTGAGTACGAACAGTGTCTAGTCAGGGTAACCAGTATATTTATTGGTCACGCCCCAGCTGTGGTAGCTATCCACCGCCTTTATATAAGACGCTCCTACCCGATTGACCCCCAAGGCCGGGTACCTTGCCCATCATGGCCGATACTATATCGCATCATCGTTGCTCACCCCCAATAACGTTAACTTAACAAGACACATATGATGCATGAACACAAACCAAGCAAGTGTCTAACAATAACAACAACAACAACTCACCAACCATCTCATCAAGCGTAGGCTATAACAACGATAACAAGGTACTACTCACAAGAACCGACAAATTTCCCACAACCTTGGAACAAGTCCAAGTTATCAACCTACCTCACCACACTCAGTCTAGCCTACCTTAACTAAATTTCTAACTCTTAACTCAGATGTTTCACCTTACTTATTTGACCGGACGCACTGCATTACTCCCTAAAATTATAGGACACTATCCAAGAGAGTTTGGGTCAATACTTATTATATCCTGAATTTAAAAAATTCAATTAGTGAGACTTTGCTAAAATAAGTCTAGACTTAGTCATCTTTCTGCATAATTTTTCTGTATAACTATTACTCTAAGTTGTCAACTAGGCTGAAATACTCATAACACCAAATCTTGATTCTAAAGCATTTAAACCATCGACACCACAATATGACCATCATATCCTAGTCCTAAGACTTGCTTGTACCATAACTTAAATGCTAAAAATATCATTATACCTCAGTTAACTCCTAACAATTACACCCATCATCCATACTTTATCCTTTCACATAACCATGATATACCACCTAGAGAATCTAAGTGTAACAAACCACCCTCTATGATCATCCAGCTCTCACTCAACACAACAAATCCAGAACATCAAATAGCAACAAGCAATCTCATTTAAACACATTTACATACATTTATCAATAACAAGCCAAGACAACCAAATCATCATATGATCCATACATGACATTTCATCATAACACATCAATTCAAACAACACCTTATAAGACAATTTCAATTAACATTAACATCATGACATAATTTAATATCAAATTTTCCCATCACAATGGCAATGGTACTTATTTTGCACAACCGCGCCAAGTCTAGGGACCATGGGACGTCCCTAGTGCCTAATTATATCCATAAGCCCACTAATCTTGTATCCATCTACCCCCTTACCTCAATTAAAAGTTTGAAGTATTCCAAGGCGAAGAAAACTGGCTAAAACGACAATTTGAGCACCAACTGAGCACAGGATAAAATTTACGGAAGAGCGAAACGCGGCTGGAAAAAATAATAATTAGTATAATATATATTTTTTGAATTTTTAAGGCTGAAACGAAATTAAAAGGAAGCAAAAAGAGTGACCGGAAAACGCCATACCGAGACAAAAGGGTTACAAGGGGTCCGGCGTCAACTTCACCGAATCGAGCAAAGGAGAAGTGCTTCTTGAAGGTTTCGACGCGAGGAATCCGAAAATGGGGTCCGTTTTTCGAACCGAAAACTGTGGTGTCCAAAAAAGTGAATTTACAGTCCACCCAACAATAAAATACGCTACGAACAGAGTCACGGTTGAATGAACAGAAGCCGAAAACGTGTTCTATGGTCGATTTCGAGTTGGGTTGTAAGTTTTGGGATTTTTCTGTGGCCTAGGATGTGAGAACTAGAAGAGAGAAGAAAAGGAATAAGGGTTCGTATTTTTTTTATCAGCTGAATGAGCAAGACGATGAACAGCCACAGTAAAAGAAAAAGAACGTGACCTGCTGGGCTTGGGCCTTCTTCCTATTTTTTTTTTATAACGTGAGCAGCATACATATATATTACATATGATTATATCTTTTTTTTTTGTTTTCAAAGCATCAGCAGCATCAGCATCCATATATACATACATTTAATATTCACAAAACAAAATAACACATCATTTCTATACTACTCCTAGAATAAACTATTGTTATAAAATAAAGTATTCACAATAAATTCAAGACCAATTTAATAAAATAAGGTAAAATAATATAATTAAAAATATACTAATTATTAAGGCAAACACACACAAATTGTCACAAAATTACCATATAAGCACACAATTTATTGATCCTAAGAACTTAAATTTGAGGGTGTTACAATTCTCACTTAACAATAGTACTAAGAATAATAATAAAATATCATTCCAATACTCCTTAAATTTAAATAATTATTATTTCAAACTAATGTTTTACAAAAATAAAGATAATAATAAAACAATAAAGCATTACTAAAAATACTAATTTCCAAAGTAACTTACATAAAAATTATCACAAAAATTATTAATATATTCAGGCATATATACATATGTATTAATACGAAAATTGGGGTGTTACAATTCCACCCCCCCTTAAAAAAATATTCCGTACTCAGAATTTCTCTGGGTGCTATTAAACGATACGGTTCATGTCCCTAAAACATCATGCAACCTTCTTCACTATTGCTATATATATTCCACACAATTCTTTCTTAAGAGGGTCAACTAAGGTCACTAGCTGGAGAACTTAGTCCTTCTAAAGGTCTAGAATTTTAAAAGTTCTAACTTAAATGTCTGGTATACTAACCAATCATGCTCAAGTGACTTTCATGGCTCTTTCTAGGATTAACTCTTTAAACTAAGGAATACTAAAACATTACTATCTTAAGGCTTCAAAATTACAACAACCACAACGAATTAACAAGGCTAACATCTAAATCCTTAAGAACCACTTCATGATTTAAGATTCAGTTCTTAAGCTAAGAATTAGTTTCCTCCTACTCAAACAAAATAGTCTTCCTAATCATGACAATTGAAATAAGCAATGATTTTTTTCTTAGGCATTAATCATTACGTCTGATCTTTCTTATAACGTGCTACAACTTAAAAGCACTATTTCATTGTATTCTCATATGTCTATACTGTAAGACACCTAGTTTCATATCGCTACGCATTCTATATCAGGTTCCATAAAGGCAATGTTTGCTCAACCTTCCAAACCAAAAGCTATGAGTTCCAACTCTTTCCACGAATCTCAACTTAAAGGTGTTGATTACCGATCCTTATTTCGCACAACCACGTTCCTTAAACTTTAATACAACACATCGTACAAGGTCTATTAAGGTCAGGTGGAACTAAAATGAGATTGAGGTTAACTATCTTATGGTAAAATCATGCGAAGCTAGACACACAACCTTTATAAAACCAAATCATAATTAAAGCTATATATATATACATTTAGTAACATATCATAAACAACAATTCAGCAATCAACATTCACTTAAACATAATATACAAAAGTTAACGACCAAAGTACGACAGACTAAAGCGTCAAGTAAAATAAATAAACGTATATGTAACATCTTTAATATAAATTTTTTTTTTCTTGAAAGAAATAATATGTTTGTATGCTGTATTTAATAGAAAGTCAAATGAAGCATAAAATATAGAAAGATCAATTAACCGCATGTCAGTAAATGTAACAAAATAATTTTTTTTTTTAATATCATATCGAAAATAATTCAGCAATCAAGACTTAGTTAAGCATAATGCACACACAAAAATTATAGGCTAAAGCATGTTAGACTAAAACGTTAAAATAAAATGAATAAAAAAAATTATTCATCATTTTTAATCTATTTACTCCGTAAAAAAAATAGAAACCTATTTATCCTAAAAGAAATAACATGTTTGCATGCAATGTTTCATAGTCATTAAAGTTAAGCACACAATATAGCAAAAGTAGTTTATCGCAAATTAAGGCATGACTAACTACAGTATTTATCTTAAGGTACCCTACGCAAAACCTTTATTATTTCTACTGCTCAACTTACTCTAGGAAAAATATTCTATAGGGTGCTACACAATGATAGACTCGGTTTCTGTTAGAACATCTAAAATCGGTTTTGTGGTCTTATCAGAAGGCGAAACAATATATTTCCCAAAGATTAACTAATGTCCCCCATTACGTTCTACTTCTATCCTCACTCTAAGCTTGTCTCTACGCCTAGGAAAAATTACTTTCCACCTTTAGAATCTACGGTTTCAGAGCCTTATGCCTATCCGAAGCCCTTAAGAATTTAACTGCAATGTAGATAATCTATGCCCATAACTAATTCTAGTAGCTAAGGTAATTCAAAAAACTAATACTATCCACCAAACTGATTATCATTGCTTTTCTCACCGGCGGTAAGTGATTGGGCTGCAGTCCCTCCTACTCGTTCAGCCAGGTAATCCAAGCAATAATAACCATGTGCAACAATCACCTATTCTTCTATAAGGTTCTCTGATAGGGGCTTAAGCGTAAAGATGTCGACGCCACATGATTACCCTCAAGCTCTACAAAAGATCCTTCCTATAGCATAGCCACGATTCCGTTGCGCTACTCTGATAACATATTTCCCAGCTAACAATGTTGTAAATCTAAATAAGGTCAGCTTATCCTTTCTAGTTAAGCTACTAGCCCATTGTACTTACTAGAATTCCTTTAAGGTAATGGATAAAAGTCTTGCACCTTAAGTGCAATAACTAAGGGTTAACCTGCATCTCTCAGTTCTGGGGTTGATCTTTCTCAATTCACTAAGCGTAATTTTAAACAAGATACTAAGAAATTAACAACTTAGGAAATTGCTAACCCAAGATTCATAGCTAATGGTTCAGGTACCTACTATCTTAGCTCTATCTATCATATACTCCTGTGAACTTAGCCCACTGAGAATTGTTCGTGTACTAGAACAAACAAAATTAAACAAGTAATGCATGTAACTCAACTCAGAGTTCACGCCTTTGAAACACAATAGACCACACACAAAGTCAGGTTAGAACCAATCGCTCGATACCACTAAATGTGACACCTCTACCCCGCATGTTATCGTTATTTAAAATAAATTAAGAAAAAATGTAATCGCTAAAAAATACAGTCAAATAAAATTTTCATAAATAAGGATAGAGTCGTCACACTCTCATAAACTTGCGGAAATAATCAATTGTGATCACGAATAAAATTCAAATGATACAAACACCCCGATGTCACAACGTCTCAGAGCTGACCCTAAACATGTACTTCGAAAATAACAACATCGATAATAACCAAAACATCGAAAATCCTAATCTACGATGACCGCGCCCATAGATCACTCCTCAGCCACGTCGTCATCGTCACCTGCAGTCTCATCGTCTAAACACACACAATGGTGTATGAGTAGCCACAGCAAAAAGGGGTTAGACATCATATACAATTATGGCACAAAACAGCAAAGGACATAGCTTAAGCAATGCGCATACAACACGTTAACTTAATCAACACATAACATGAATGCTTGACTCAACGAGTACTTATGCAATCCTATACAACGTCTACTTCACCGAACATGTGGATCCAAACCAACTCAGATGAGCGAGTGAGAAAACATCATCACTCTTGAGTACGGACAGTGTCTAGTCAGGGTAACCGGTATATTTATTGGTCACGCCCCAGCTGTGGTAGCTATCCACCGCCTTTATATAAGACGCTCCTACCCGATTGACCCCCAAGGCCGGGTACCTTGCCCATCATGGCCGATACTATATCGCATCATCGTTGCTCACCCCCAATAACGTTAACTTAACAAGACACATATGATGCATGAACACAAACCAAGCAAGTGTCTAACAACAACAACAACAACAACAACAACTCACCAACCATCTCATCAAGCGGCCGGCTATAACAACGATAACAAGGTACTACTCGTCAGTAAACTGACAAATTTCCCACAATCTTGGAACAAGTCCAAGTTATCAACCTACCTCACCACACTAAGTCTAGGCTAACTTAACTAAATTTCCAACTCTTAACTCAAGTGTTTCAACTTACTTATTTGACCGGACGTACCGTACTACTCCCCTAAAATTATAGGACACTATCCAAGAGAGTTTGGGTCAATACTTATTATATCCTGAATTTAAAAATTCAATTAGTGAGACTTTGCTAAAATAAGTCTAGACTTAGTCATCTTTCTGCATAATTTTTCTGTATAACTATTACTCTAAGTTGTCAACTAGGCTGAAATACTCATAACATCAAATCTTGCTTCTAAAGCATTTAAACCATCGACACCACAATATGACCATCATATCCTAGTCCTAAGACTTGCTTGTACCATAACTTAAACGCTAAAAATATCATTATACCTCAGTTAACTCCTAACAATTACACCCATCATCCATACTTTATCCTTTCACATAACCATGATATACCACCTAGAGAATCTAAGTGTAACAAACCACCCTCTATGATCATCCAGCTCTCACTCAACACAACAAATCCAGAACATCAAATAGCAACAAGCAATCTCATTTAAACACATTTACATACATTTATCAATAACAAGCCAAGACAACCAAATCATCATATGATCCATACATGACATTTCATCGTAACACATCAATTCAAACAACACCTTATAAGACAATTTCAATTAACATTAACATCATGACATAATTTAATATCAAATTTTCCCATCACAATGGCAATGGTACTTATTTTGCACAACCGCGCCAAGTCTAGGGACCATGGGACGTCCCTATTGCCTAATTATATCCATAAGCCCACTAATCTTGTATCCATCTACCCCTTTACCTCAATAAAAAGTTTGAAGTATTCCAAGGCGAAGAAAACTGGCTAAAACGACAATTTGAGCACCAACTGAGCACAGGATAAAATTTACGGAAGAGCGAAACGCGGCTGGAAAAAATAATAATTAGTATAATATATTTTTTTTGAATTTTTAAGGCTGAAACGAAATTAATAGGAAGCAAAAAGAGTGACCGGAAAACGCCACACCGAGACAAAAGGGTTACATGGGGTCCGGCGTCAACTTCACCGAATCGAGCAAAGGAGAAGTGCTTCTTGAAGGTTTCGACGCGAGGAATCCGAAAATGGCGTCCGTCTTTCGAACCAAAAACTGTGGTGTCCGAAAAAGTGAATTTACAGTCCACCCAACAATAAAATACGCGACGAACAGAGTCACAGTTGAATGAACAGAGGCCGAAAACGTGTTCTATGGTCGATTTCGAGTTGGGTTGTAAGTTTTGGGATTTTTCTGTGGCCTAGGATGTGAGAACAAGAAGAGAGAAGAAAAGGAATAAGGGTTCGTATTTTTTTATCAGCCGAATGAGCAAGACGATGAACAGCTACAGTAAAAGAAAAAGAACGTGACCTCCTGGGCTTGGGCCTTCTTCCTATTTTTTTTTTTTATAACGTGAGCAGCATACATATATATTACATATGATTATATCTTTTTTTTTTTTTTTTCAAAGCATCAGCAGCATCAGCATCCATATATACATACATTTAATATTCACAAAACAAAATAACACATCATTTCTATACTACTCCTAGAATAAACTATTGTTATAAAATAAAGTATTCACAATAAATTCACGACCAATTTAATAAAATAAGGTAAAATAATATAATTAAAAATATACTAATTATTAAGGCAAACACACACAAATTGTCACAAAATTACCATATATGCACACAATTTATAGATCCTAAGAACTTAAATTTGAGGGTGTTACAATTCTCGCTTAACAATAGTACTAAGAATAATAATAAAATATCATTCCAATACTCCTTAAATTTAAATAATTATTAACAAGATAATATTAATATTTCAAACTAATGTTTTACAAAAATAAAGAAAATAATAAAACAATAAAGCATTACTAAAAATACTAATTTTCAAAGTAACTTACATAAAAATTATCACAAAAATTATTAATATATTCAGGCATATATACATATGTATTAATACGAAAATTGGGGTGTTACAGCTAGCACATAACCATCATCATATTCAACAGATTATCAACCATCCTCTATCAACTTAAGGATCAGTCCTAGTGTCGCTCAGGTGATCTACTACTAACATATTATCAATCAACACATCAATAGTCACATAATTATAAAGCTATCATATCAAGACATCACATCAATTCAGCATCTATCTATAAATTTCAATAGATCAATCCTATGGTTGGTAGGTCTACAGTGACTCTCCTAAGCCACCGTACACACGCAACCCCTCTCCTAAAGTGTTGCTACTACCGACCCCTAGTAGGGCTAAGGAACCCTACACATGCTAACAAACAACTCTACTACCTATTTTCCCTAGAGATTAATGTATCTTCCCCCTTACCTGGCTAAGAAGATTGCTGCCGCTCTCGTTCCTCACGTCCTATTGCTCTTCCTTCTCCCTGAGCCTTCCTCGTACTCTGAATGGCCAAATGGAGTGCCTAGCCAAAATGGGAGAGGAGAGCCCTATATATAGGCATAAATTGGCTCCATTACGACACCCCGCCGCGTCGCGACGTGGACACGTGTCACGCATCCCGTGCGCTGATCCACCGACCTTGCCACCGACTTACCGTCGCGTCGCGATCCAGTTTACACTGGTCTCCATTGCGTCGCGATCCGCGCAGTCTTTCAAAATTCCATTTTTACCCCTCTACATAATTCTAGGGTTTTCTAGGCCATTTTAGGTCATTCTAGGCTTCATTTAAGTCCAATTTAATTCTAACTAATGCATTTAATACTCAATTACTATTTAATCATCATTAACAAGTTATTTAAGACTTATTTTAAAAAATCAAGATGTCACATTTGGCCATTGCGATAGTTTAGTCTATGTCGAAGTGGGCTTGGCCCAGTCCGGAACAAATGCTAAAGATCAAATATTGTTTCCAATACAAGTTTTGAAACCTTACTATCAAAAACCTTTAAATCTTAAAACTATAATCTCTAAATCACCAAAACCACTTCTTTTCTTTCAAACACCTAGATCTAAACTTATACTTCTTAAAACCTTTGAATCATAAAACTATAATCTTTAAATCATCATTAAACACACACACACCCTCACGGTTTGAAAGAGAACATCAAGATCAAAATTTTTATATTATCCAAATGGTCGCGTCCAAATGGGAAGGAAAGGGAAAGAAATTGGCTCTCAAAATTTAGGTCTCATGACAAGGCTAATCTCGGTTATATGACTCACCTAGTTAACTATACCTTAGGTCATGCTTCACCATGCTTCACCATGCCCCCATCAACCACTCTCCCACCAACTAGATCCTCTTTTTGGCTCTAGGTCAAATAGGTCTCGTCATCGCAATATCGCGGCATCGAGTGATCGTGTTACCGATTGTTCGCTCGACGATTAATCGCGTAAATTAATTTAACGAGAAATTAATTCAACGCGTGACTAATAAATTATCCGCGAATAATTTCTTTGCCGATAATTCATAGACTCACTCTTAATCAATCACATAAAATCACACCAAGCTACGATTCGAATTTCGTCGAAATCAGAATTCGTTAGAATTTTCTCTCGGGTAAAATTTACCCGGCGACTCAAAATGCGACGAAACTTCATTAGAATTTTTTCGAGAATTTGAACTATGAATTAATAATAAATATTAATTCTCAATTATCATTTCATCGTGATGAATTTCATTCACTTGATTAACAACAAAAATACACGACACCGCGTCAAACTGAAAACTCACATTAAAAGCATCATATGTTTACGCTGTCTATTAATCTGAATTGACATCGAAATAGAAATCATTGAAAATAAATCTACACAGTTCTTCATACTCTCAGAAAGTCATCAAGTGAACAGTCTCGACGACTTACCTTTAAGTATTCAAGACTTTATTGATAAAACAATTTTTCATAAAAATTATGGTGTTATACCGAGAGTGCGGAAGTGCATCCCCTACGGCGGTGGCTTGGAGGTTGCAAATCAGGGTGGGGCTATTGTGGTCGTTCATGGTGAAGAGGGGATGGGGAAGCCGCGACGGTCAGCCGGTAGGGACAACCGGTCCCTTATTTGCTTCTTTTATTTTTTTTCAGATACCACCTTTGATCTTTCCTCTCCTTTATCGTTTCCGACTTTTAATCTTTTCACAGGAATGTTGCTTGTAGGTTTTGCTCCATAGTGGTGAGGTGAGGTGTATTGGGAGTGGGTGAGGACGATTAAAAGTGGTAACCTGTTCGAACTGCCGAGGCTCTTCTCTTTATCTCTTGTTCCATTTATATTTTTTGTTTACATTCGATTTCGATTATTTGTAATAATGGCAAATGGTATTGGTGTCGAGTGAAATTCTTTACTTTCTGTATGACACGAAATTATTTTGTAATTTGCATTTTTTGTAAATTTAATAATGTACTACCGAGTGCAGCTCTTTGTTTTAGTCATTCTGCCACTCTCTAATGATTTTGAAGCCTAGGGTGGTGACAAGTTGATTTTGAAACACACAGTGCGACCTCCTTACAGAGCACTTCAATATCATTCAACCTTTGCTTTAGTCTTTTTAATGGTTTAGAGTACCTATTGAGTGTGTATTTGTCCTGTTTTCTGGAGTGTGTTTTCAAATTTAGTCGGCTGGGTACGGTGGCAAAAAAATAGAGAAGCTCAAAACAGCAAGATTTTTTTTTTTTTTAATATCAGTAGTAATAATAATCATAATTGAACGGTGGAGTTTGTTTGGCTTTATATTTTGCACGTTTGTGACGCAATGTTGTCTTCAACACTACTCGGCTTTTTCAGAACTGTTTCCTTACCTAAATTGATTATTCCCCAAGGCCCATGAATGTAAGTATTAAATAAAGGTGGTAAAATGATTCATTTATTCATTATCCATCCAATTCATCCATAAAAAAAATCTATCTAATTCATCTATTACAAACAAAAAAACTAAATGTATTGGATCCAATCCATCCATTTAATTTAATGGATAGTTAATCATTCATCCACTATTTTTCTAAATCCATTAGGGGTGACAAATTGATGGTAAATGAATATTTTTTTGAATTGATCATAAAATATATTTTAATTACAAAAAAATATTTTTAAACATAAAAAAATATTTTACACTCTCCCCCCTCTTTCTCTCCCCTCTCTCTTCTCTCTCTCCTCTCTCCTGTGTCTCCTCTCTCTCCCCCCTTTCTCCTCTCTCCCTCCCTCTCTCCCCTCTATATCTCTCTCTCCCTCCCCTCTAGCGGAAAACAAGTTGGTCCAGTGACAGACTCCTGTTGGATATGGCCGGACCACTTTACTTTTTTTTTCCGCTATCTTTCTTTTCACGGTATCAATATTTCTGTTTTTTTTTTGTAAGTACGGTGAGAATATTTCTATCATTTGAGACTAGATAACTTTCCAGCTTCCAAGTAATTTTCAAAAGGGCACCTTCGTATTGGGAGAAATTCCTAGAAATTCCATGTAATGTTGGCTAAGGAGTTGAATCCCAATAATTAAGACCAAAATTCTGCGAGTACTCTGGGTCTACGGTCAATTTGGTGGTTTTAGACTTTCAGCGGTTGGATTCTTGGCTCACTACTTCATATTGACTATTTTAAATATGACTATAATTTTAATTTTCATCGCTGATGAATACCAATACTAATGCAGTGAGATAAGAGAGAATGAAGAGAGGGGAAAAGAGAGAGGAGAGAGAGTAAAATATTTTTTTATGATTAAAAATAATTTTTTGTCATTAAAAATATTTTTAGTGATTAAAAATAATTTTTATGGATGGATCGGATATCCATCCATAAAAAAGTGTCAATGGATGGTGTTAATGCCGGGAATGGTTGAGCTTTTCTCCTCCTTGGAATTGAATACTCCTTCTTCTGGAGTCGAAAGGGGGTGGTACCTGCAAAGACACTCCGATGCCTAAGTTAGATAGGGCTTTGGAGGAGAAGGAGAGCAGAGTGAATTAGGGTTTAGAGTGAGTAGAGAGCATGCAAACCTGGGGGGTCAAGTCCCCTTTATATAGTGGAGTCTCGTCTAAGGAGGATAACCACCGATCCGGATTCCGCGCGCGGTAACTCCTCCCCTACGCTCCCGGGATCAGCTCATCTCTTCATAATATCTCGCACCCGCTAAGTCCATCACATACTGGCTACGTGATCCTCAATCTTCGGAGTGGCAACGGCTCCAAGCGTCGCCTCAAGGCGCGTCCCTTTCTAGAAGGTTCGAGAGTCATGAGTCGGCTCGCCCCTGACCTGCTCGGTGTTATTACTGGGGCAAGTGTACCGGAGGACGGGTTTGGCGCGTCCCGGGTCGGACGTAGCTCGTCGGGCTCGGAGAAGGTCGGAACCGAGCCGGACCGGCTCGGTTTGGTGGGTATACTAGAACTCACCTCGGGGACCGGTCCGTAACACAAGCCCCCTAGACTCTTTGCACGAAAGGGCAGAGGGTCTACCTATTGCTCTTGGGTCGGTACCCGAGCTGAGTTATTGAGGTCGGAGGCGTATCCCGGAAGCTTATTTGTCTGGGGCGTCACGCCCTACGTGTCGCATCTTTACTCGGTGTTCTGCCACACGATGGGACTCGGATGGGACGTCTACTCAACTGTTCCTCTTCCCACCGTCGATCATATGATACGGCCGGGACCGTTGGATCTACATCTGGTTTTGAAGATGGAGGGCTCGGATTGGTTCGCCCTTTCGTTTCCCTTCCGCGGGGGTTATAAAGCCACCCCTTCTCCTTCCTCCTCCCTTCTTCTTCATTCTGTTATCTCTGCGACGTTTCTCCTGCCATCCTTCTCTGCGTTTGTATTCCGAGCAACCATTTCATTCCATTCCTTCGCATTTCCTGGTAAGTCTCGTCACTATTCTTCATTAATGGCTTCTTCATCTTCTTCCCGTCGTCCCCCTCCCCCATACCTTTGAGTTCTGGGGGCGGCTCGTCGTCTGAAACGACGAGTCGATCGCTGACCTTTCCCACGCCGCCATACTGCGGAGGCTACGCCATAAGGAGTTCCCCTCCGACGGTGGTTGCGGTCCGGTGCCCCTCCAGGTGGTTTCCCCTGCTTCCTGGGTTCCAGCCTCTCCCCCCGTCGCTTCTGTTCCCTCGTACTCTCTTCACAAGGGGGCGAGCGCCGAGCGGGAGATGATAGGTCTCCTTACTCCTGGGTGCACCCCGATGTACTCAGGGTGCCCTCCAACGTCTTTTCAGACACTGGCGTGGCCGCTCTTCGGTCTAGTGTATCTTTCACTCTGAACCGGGATCGAGACGAGGAGGTAACGTGCCTTCCTTGCTCTCCCGAGGACCGAGTGTGCTTTGACAAGGGTGAATCTAGTTCACCAGACTTCTGTTTCTTCTACAAAACCTTCTTCACCCGAGTCGGCCTCTGGTTTCCCCTCGGCGGGTTTGAGTGCGAGGTCCTCCAATGGTTGGACGTGGCCCCTTCGCAACTACACCCTAATAGCTGGGCTTTTATCCGAGCTTTCAAGCTCGTGTCCGAGTACTTTGGGGTTACCCCCTCTGCTGCTCTCTTCTTCAGTTTCTTCCAACTTAGGCTTGGCAAGCAACTTAAGTGGTGTTCACTCAATAAAATACCTGGCTTTTATATCCTCGAGCTTTTCGACCAGTCTTATAAGAACTGGAAATCCGATTTCTTCAAAATCCGGGTACAAAGGGGGGATCCCTTTTTCTTTTCTGCTCAAAACGAGCCTTTGTTTCCTTTTTATTGGAGTCCAAGTCCTCGCCCCATAAAAGAGGTGGATTTCAATTCATTGTCGGTCACCAACCAGACGATAGTGAACTTTCTCGCTCGTTTGCTCACATTGCATTGTGGTCCTCTCCTTACCCAAGCTCTGAAGGACCCTCCCCAGTGGAGGGATTACTTAAGTAAGTTTTGTTATCAACTTCTAGCATGGTTCTCAGCCTGAACTTGGGTGTTAATTTTCACTTTCTTTTCAGGTACGATAGCTCTGAAGATGACCAAGAAAGAGATGGACGAGCTCCTCAAGAGAGCTCAAAGAGAGAAGGTCGCCCAAGTTCCCGGGTCGGTTCCCTCCGATGCCGCAGTTTCCCCTTCCCCTGCCAAGGCTGCTAAAAAGCGACCGCGCGTTTCTCCGACTCCCGGTTCCGATCAGCCCCCTGCGAAGGAGCCGAGGGGGCCTCATGGGGGGATTCCTTTGAATATCCCCGATGGTTCCGAGTGGTTTCTCCACCTCGGGGAGTTTGCTGATCGAAGCGAGAACGCCGAGGACTCTCTTTGGAATGTCGGGATCGACCGCTCCGACCAGATCGATCAGATCATGCGTCGATCCGACGATAGGTGCATGGGCGAGGCGGGCGAGCTGGGTTTATGCAAGGCGTTGGGCATTTATGGGCTCCGTGCTTCTGCTATGGCCCAGTTCCTTTCTAATCGGATAAGGGCACGGGCCACCGAAGCCGAGCTGGTGAGGAGGAAGTATCAAAGCAAGGCCACCGCACTTGGTGAGCTCGAGGAGAAAATGGGTAAGTTGGAGGAGGACTATGCTCGCCTCTCGGAGGTGAGGGATGCTCTGAACAAAAGCAACACCTCTCTGCTGGCTCAGCGGGAGGAGCTCCAGGCCCAGAATGACCTTCTGTTGCATCAACTACGGGAAGAGAAGGAGAAGTCCTCGTCCGAAGCTGTTCGGGTCGAGGAGTATCGTGAGTATAGCGCCCTTCAGTATAAGGAGGGGTTTGATAATATCGTTGTGCAGCTGAGGGTGATCGCCCCCGACCTGGACATCTCCGAGCTCGATTTCACCAAGGTGGTGAAAGAGGGGAGGATTGTGGAAGAGAGGGACGAGGAAGAAGGCTGTGCTGATCAGGAGGAGTTTGGGGATGAGGACGTCGGAGTTGGGCTTGACTTGGAGGCTGTTGCCCCAAGTGTTGCGACCGAGGAGGTCGTTGGGGCCCGAGTTGAAGACCAAGGGGATGCCCTTGCGTAACTTGTTTTTTAGATTGCTTTGCTTTGTCTTGACAATGTACTCGCTCTTCTATGAGCTCCTCTTTTGTATTTTTGTCTCAAGTTAATGAAATTGACTAAGTTTAAACATTGTCTTCCCTGTTTTTCAGTTTAGTAATTTGTTGGTTATCGTGCTCAAATAGGGTGGTCCTAAGGTAGCTGCTATTCGGCTAGGGTAGTCCCCAGGTGGCTTCCCCCGAAAGAAAACTTGTGTCAACTGAAGTTGAGACATTTTCTCCGCGCACCGGTACAGGCCGAGTACTAGTTTTCTTACGAAACCTTTAGGTCGGATAGTGACTTTCGGATCCTCTAACGAGCTTACCAAGTTTTTATGCTAACTTGGGTTTGGGATTGAATGGGTCGTTTAGGTCGAGCAAGACCTTCCGAGCCACGAGTGAGCTCGCCAAGTTTTTATGCTAACTTGGGTTTGGGACCACAGGGGTCGGGCTGTGAGCGAGCTCACCAGGCCTTTATGCTGGCTTGGGTTTAGGACCACAGGGGTCGAGCTGCGAATGAGCTCACCAAGCCTTTATGCTGACTTGGGTTTAGGACCACAGGGGTCGAGCTGTGAATGAGCTCACCAAGCCTTTGTGCTGACTTGGGTTTAGGACCACGGGGGTCTGTAGGTCGGTTAAGACCTTCCGAGCTCGGGGCTCGGTGATTCTCAGTGACAACACTCTGAATGCAATGGGGGTTAACTTTTATTAAATGGGGAGGAAGGGGAAGGAAGGATGTGCCTCGTTAAAACCTTTCCAAACGAAAAACCCAGTGGGAAAAAAGGTTTGCAAAGGAAAGAGTACGCCATCCGTTTACAAGTGTTTAACTAAAGTAAGGCTTGAGTTGCGTGGCATTCCAGGTCCTCGGTATTGCTTTCCCGGATAGTTCTTCCAGTTCGTATCTTGCGGTGTCGGTGCTCGATCTGATCTTGATAGCCGCTTCCCATGTTGGCCCGAGCTTGCCTTGCCTTGCGTCTTTTCGAGCCAGATCAACTTTTCGGAGGACTAGGTCCCTTTCTTTGAACGTCCTTGGTTAGACTCTGGAGTTGTAGTGCTTGGCGACGCGCTGTTTAGTTGCAAAGTTTTGTACTCGGGCAAGTTCCTGAGTTTCTTCCAGGAGATCGAGCTCAACTCTCGCTTCCCCTTGCGCCAATGCCTGAACGTGCTCTCTTCTTACCGAGGTGGAACCGAGCTCTACTGGCACCATGGCCTCCATTCCATATGTTAGTCGGAAAGGTGTTTCATTTGTTGCCGACTGGGGGGTGGTGTGGTATGCCCAAAGCACCCCGCAGAGTTCTTCCGCCCAGTCGCCCTTGGCTCTCTCCAGCCGCTTGCGGAGGCCGTTCAGGATAATTCTGTTCGCGGCTTCGACCTGGCCATTGGTCTGCGGATGCTCGACGGAGGCGTAGACGAGTCGGATTCCTAGACCTTTGCAGAAGTCCTTGAACACCGAGCTGGTGAACTGTGTGCCGTTATCTGTGATGATGGTGTGGGGTAGGCCGTGGCGGCAAACCAGGCTTTTCCAGACAAATTTTTTGATCCTCTCGGAAGTGATGGTCGCTAGCGGGCATGCCTCTATCCACTTGGAGAAGTAGTCTATGGTGACTACGATGAACTTGAGTTGGCCCGGTGCAAGGGGGAAAGGGCCAAGTATGTCAAGCCCCCAGGTAATGAAAGGCCAAGGGGCGATGACTTCGTGCAGGACTTCTGGTGGAAGGTGGTCTCGTTTGGCGAACTTTTGGCACTTGTCGCACTTCCTTACGTATTCCAGGCAATCCGACCTGAGTGTCGGCCAGTAGTAGCCCGCTCGTAGGACTTTGGCTGCTAGGGTCTGAGTTCCACAATGGTTCCCGCAGATGCCCTCATGCACTTCCCTCATAACATACTCGGAGTCCGACTTCTCAATGCAGGTGAGTAGAGAATCCGAGCTGATTACTGCGTAGTTTCTGGCTGTCGCGATGCTTGGTGACTTTAAAGTTTGGACGACCACCGTGTGGAGCTGTCCCTCGGTCTTCATACTAGCCAACTTTGCCAGCAGATCTGCCTTGTTATTTTGTTCTCGAGGGATGTGTTCGAGTTGGACTTCTTGGAAGTTCTGAATCATGGCGTAGACCTTTTGAGCATACTGGGCGAGTACGTCATCTCGACACTGGTATTCGCCCTTGACTTGGTTGATCATCAGCTGGGAGTCGCTCCTGACTCGGAGTGTTTGGGCGCCCAGCTCCCATGCGAGTTTGAGACCGAGCAGTAAAGCCTCGTACTCGGCTTGGTTGTTGCTAGCTTTGAATAGGAACCTGAGTGCCTGTTCGACGCTGATTCCTGCAGGGCTTTCAACGATGATTCCTGCTCCACGCTGGAATTGGAGGAGCCGTCCACGTAGAGCGTCCAGTACTCGACCTCGGGGGTCGGTGTTAGTTCTGCAATAAAGTCAGCCAAAACTTGTGATTTAATGGGTCCTCTGGGCTCATACCTGATCTGGAATTCGGAGAGTTCTACCGACCACGCCACCATTCGCCCTGAGAGTTCGGGCTTCTGCAGGATCCTTTTGATTGGGTAGTCCGTTTTGACTACCACCGGGTGAGCTTGAAAGTAAGGTCTCAATCTCCTTGCGGAGGTTACTATCAGGAGCGCCAGTTTCTCTACCTTCTGGTATCTCAGCTCCGCCCCGTGGAGGACTTTGCTCACGAAGTACCTTTGGGTCTTTGCTCGGTCTCTTTCTCTTCTATCATGGCCGAGCTGATCGAGGTGTCGGGGGGCGCCAAGTAGAGGAGGGTGAGGGCTCCTTTGGTGGGTCGCGTAAGCGGCGGTGGTGACGCCAAATTCCTTGAGCCTCTGAAACGCTGTTTCACACTCCTCGGTCCATTCGAACCGAGCTGGTTTCTGGAGTACCTGGTAGAAGGGAAACGATTTATCAGCGGAACGAATTACGAACCTGGAAAGGGCTGCGATGCGACCAGCGAATCTTTGCACTTCTTTGATAGAGCTCGGGCTTCGCATTTCCATCACTGCTCGGCACTTGTCGGGGTTGGCCTCAATGCCTCTGTGGGTGATCATGAACCCCAAGAACTTGCCTCCGAGCACCCCGAACGAACACTTCTCGGGGTTAAGCCTGATGTTATATTTTCTCATAATGTCAAATACCTCCTGGAGGTCTCGGTAGTTTGCCTCGAAGTTGGGGGTCTTGACCACCATGTCGTCCATATACACTTCGATCATCTTTCCGATCTGCTTGACGAAGACCTCATCCATCATCCTCTGGTAAGTCGACCCTGCGTTCTTCAAACCAAAGGGCATAGTGACGTTGTAGAAGTTGGAGGTTTCCGTCATGAAAGCCGTCTTTGGTGCGTCGAGTGGGTGCATCCTGATCTGATTGTATCCGGAGTATGCATCCATGAAACTGAGCACCTGGTACCCCGACGTGCCGTCTACTAGAGCATCGATGCTTGGAAGGGGGTATGGGTCTTTAGGGCAGACTTTGTTTAGGTCGGTGAAGTCAGTGCACATCCTCTACTTACCGTTGCTCTTCTTGATCAATACCACGTTGGAAAGCCAAGTAGGGTACTTGATCTCTTTGATAAATCCGGCTTTCAAGAGCTTTGAGGTCTCTTCTCATTTGCTTCTTTTCTCCTGCAATTCTTCTTTTCTTGCTGCGCGAGGCGGCCGGGCTCGATGGCTAGCTTGTGACAGGCCATTTCGAGGTCTATTCCGGGCATATCCTCCGGGCCCCACGCGAACAGATCTGCGTTGGCGAGCAAGACTTTTGTTAGGGACTGTTCGCTCTGCTGGGGCAGTTGCGTCCCGATTCGTATGCTCTTGCCCGATCCTCTTACTTCGACCTCCTTGATGTCATCAACCAGATCGCCGGAAATCACTCGCCCTTGGGTCGAGCTCAATCATCTTGACTCGACCTGGGCGATCTCTTCTCTGTCATCTACGAGGCTGTTGACATAACTCGCCTCGCCTCCTTCCGTCGGCATGTATCGTAGCAATCGCCCATCGGATAGGAAACTTCATCGCTAAATGGGGGGTAGAGACTATGGCCCCGATCCCGTTGATGACAGTTCTGCCGATTATCATATTGTAGGCGGTGTCCGCGGCCAACTCGGCTTCCACCACCAGGAGGTGGGCTTCGATTGTCTTGGCTCCGACGTCCGCCTTGAAGGTGAGCAAGACGTCGAAGTATCCTGTCACCCGAGCTTTAGCACCTGAAAAACCAACTAACGTACCTCGGTAGGGTCGTATAATCGAGCTCGGTAACTTGAGTCGATCGAAAGCTTCCTTGTAGATTACGTCCGCCGAGCTTCCTTGATCAACGAGCACTCTCCTGACGTTAAACCCAGCGAGGTGTACTGTGATCACCATGGGGTCGTCTTGGTGGCGATCTATTCCCTGGTAGTCCCTCTCCGAGAAGGATATGGTCGGTAAGGCCGTGGGTGGGGCCGTTAGCGACGTTGAGCTATTGACGGACCTCAGGTGCCTTCTCCGACCATTGCTAGATTCGCCTCCACCTGCAAAACCACCTGCAATCAAATTGAGTGAGGGGGTACCTTCGTCTCGGCCCTTCCTGCGTTGACGGGTGGTTGAACACCTTTCTCGCCCTCTCCGAGCCGGCGATCGGGTTGCGCCTGCGCTCGGTTGAACGGGATCTTCTACGATTTGCTTCATTTTCCCTGGGGGCCGCCCCATTCCCTTTGTCCACGTATTTTGCCAAATGTCCTGCCTGTATGAGTTTTTCAATCTTTATCTTTAGTGTCTGACATTCGTTTGTGGTGTGCCCGTAGATTCGGTGGTACTCGCAGTATCTCTGGCGATCCGCGTCCGGTGGGGAGTCCTTCCGAGGGGGCAAGGTAATGAGGTTGCCCGTGTAGGCTTCCTTCAAGACCCAGTCCCTTCCCACTGTCAAGGGAGTGAACCGCCCTCCGTAGTCTTGCCGCCCTCGGCGCTCGTTCCTTCTCTCTGCCCTCTCTCGGGGCAGGTCTCTACTCCTGTCTTGCCGATTCTGGGTTTCCCTTTTGGCGGCGGCGACCTCCTCCATGTTGATATATCCCACTGCTCGGCGCCTCAGCTCGTCCAGAGATCCTGCAGGCCGGCGAGCGAGGGAGTCCGAGAAGGGACCAGGTTTCAGTGCTGACATTATGGCGTGGAGCGCCACATCGGTGCTGAGATTTCTGACTTGAGCCGTTTCGTTGTTGAAACGCTCTATGAAGGACTTCAGGGTCTCGTCCGACCTCTGTTTGAGCCCGACCAGGCAAGTGGAGTTTCTCCAGAAGGCTCGGCTCGTGGTAAACCTGGCCACGAATTACTCGGCGAGTTGCCTGAATGAGTGGATCGAGCGCTGTGGGAGGTTAGAGAACCACATCATGGCCGGCCCTTTCAGGGTGCAGGGAAAGGTCCTACATTTCAGGCCCTCGGATGCGTCGATCAGTAGCATCCGCGCGTTGAAGGAGGTAAGGTGTTCTTCGGGGTCGGTCTTACCTTCGTAAGCGTCCATGTTGGGGATTTGGAATCGCTTCGGGACTGGATCGGCCATAACCCTCTCGACGAAGGGGAGCAAGGTTAGTCCGATTTCGAAGGGTCGGTTCTCACGCCGCGGTGTGTGCCGGGTGTGGCCCTCTCGCCTGGGGCTCTCCGTGGCGCTGGATCCGTCCGATTTGGACGAGTCCCGGTTGTCTCTTCTGGTCCTCGAGGGCGTCTCGTGGCCCTGTCTTTCCTCGCGATCGCGGGCTTCCGCGATCCTGCGCCTTAACTCTTCGTTTTCTGCCCTGAGAAGCTCCAAGACAGGGTCTGGTGGTGGGCGCTCATCCTGACTGGCCGAGTGATGACTCGGCGGGGACGATCTGTGATTCGCCGTGCTCCTGGTGCGCACCATCTAGCTCGGGGTGTTCTTGAGGCCTGGGCTAGTTTTACCGGGCCCCACGGTGGGCGCCAATGTTAATGCCGGGAATGGTTGAGCTTTTCTCCTCCTTGGAATTGAATACTCCTTCTTCTGGAGTCGAAAGGGGGGTGGTACCTGCAAAGACACTCCGATGCCTAAGTTAGATAGGGCTTTGGAGGAGAAGGAGAGCAGAGTGAATTAGGGTTTAGAGTGAGTAGAGAGCATGCAAACCTGGGGGGTCAAGCCCCCTTTATATAGTGGAGTCTCGTCTAAGGAGGATAACCACCGATCCGGATTCCGCGCGCGGTAACTCCTCCCCTACGCTCCCGGGATCAGTTCATCTCTTCATAATATCTCGCACCCGCTAAGTCCGTCACATACTGGCTACGTGATCCTCAATCTTCGGTGTGGCAACGGCTCCAAGCGTCGCCTCAAGGCGCATCCCTTTCTAGAAGGTTCGAGAGTCATGAGTCGGCTCGCCCCTGACCTGCTCGGTGTTATTACTGGGGCAAGTGTACCGGAGGACGGGTTTGGCGCGTCCCGGGTCGGACGTAGCTCATTGGGCTCGGAGAAGGTCGGAACCGAGCCAGACCGGCTCGGTTTGGTGGGTATACTATAACTCACCTCGGGGACCGGTCTGCAACAGATGGATTGAACGGTTTTTTTTTAAATGGATGATGGATAGATTAAATTTTCTTAATGACCTTTTAGTGAATGGTAAATAGATAAATGAATTATTTCCAATCCATCTATTATGATCCATTGTAAAAATTATCTAATTCATCTATTTTGTCATCCCTAGTATTGAAAAGTGGTGTAAGGCTGAAAAATTAACATGCAAATTAAATAACTACTCAGTTACCCGTGCTATCGCACAGGTCCCACTGGTTTCCACACATTTTTTAGCACCTAACGTTTTAAATTAAGAATCTAGACTGTTTTTATTCATGACAATTTGAATATTGTACTCTCATACCATGTATTTCTCGAGTCAACACAATTTTGTATACATGTTAATATATTATCATGATTTAGAGCAAGATATTAAATTCAGCAAAGGAGGTTTACTACAACAAAACAATGTAAATGAAAGAAGTATATATAACAACAATAGAAGCAATTGTAATCTCTTTCCTGATCAATGTTTGACACAAATTTAGAATTAGAGAATGCAAGTCAATGAGGAAAAATTGCAAACGAATAGCTTGCCAATCATGGTAATCAAGATCGGACCAGACCGGACCGGCTGGTTGGACCGGGAACCGGCCCTGTGTCCGATCCGGGTTGGCCCCTATAACCGCCTGGCAGCGGATCGACTGGTTCGACGGGAGAACCAACCAAAACCGGCTGGTTTTGGGTCGAACTAGTTTTCCTTTTTTTTTTAAATTGTCTTTATTTAATAAAAAAATCAATTGCTCTCAACAGGACTTGAACCCTTATCTTCAAGGCCATAATAAGCTATCTTACCACTAGACTGCATGTTATTTTGTGTATAAATTGAAATATTATATTATCTATATATTATATTTTTTTAATATATATATACCATATAATATATATATATACATATATATATATATTATATTTGGTATATATATATATATATATATATATTAAAAAATATTTTATTAAACCCAGTTCGACCCAAAAACCCTGAATCATGACCCTCTCTGATTCAATACCCGGTCCGGTTTTAATTACCTTGTTTCCAATAGATTAATAATTGTTACCAATTAATAAGGTAAGAGATTAATAAACCTCAGCTACTTGTTATCATAATTTGAATAATGTAAATATCAAGAACAGTACCTGCTACTTTCATGCTAAAAACAATATTGGGTGACAATAACCAATTGATTGGCTCCGAGGAAATATAGCTCTCAAAGGCAACCCTCTTCTTTTTGTCAAAAAAAAAAAAAAAAGGCAATCCTTTTCTTATAAATAGAAGACAATGTCGCAAAGAAAAGATGTATATGTCCTGTCCTACAACAAAATAGTGTAATATATTAGAAATTTATGCAGCAACTATTAAATGGCACCAGCTGAAAGTAGTGATTAGGTTTATTAAAATGTTCATGCATTACTACTCATAACCCCTATTGAGAGAGGAGAGGAAAGGTTATTTGATCAAGCAGTTGTGAAAGGTTAGTCGGAGTTGAGGAATCTGGGTAAAGAACAACTTTGGAAAGCATCTCGGAAGGGAATAAATCCAACATTAATCAACAAATTCTGCACTTTGAACCCAAATGTTATTTCAATTAAGCTTTTCTAAGATGCAATATTTGTAGATCAATTTCCAAATACATTTCAATATTTGTGGATCAAAATCAAGCAATAAGATGCAATGATAGAATACATTTCAATAGTAACACACAGCAAGTAAAAAATAAAGCATGCCATAATATGGGATTTAAAACCAAGTCAGTGACAGTTTAAACAACAAATGAGCCACATAAGGCATAATGCAGAATGAATTAAACATCTTATTAACAGACAAAACAAAAAAAGTAATTCAGATGCACCCATTATATTTAAGCATCAATATAAAGAAAACAATTCAGAATCAAGCAACCAAATGCAATATAGTAATGTCATACCAATTCCAGGGCAAGAATTAAAAAATAGAAAAAAATATGGCAAAATTAACAGGCAAAAAACATAAAGTAATTCAGATGCACCAATTAATGTTATAGTAAATAAAAGACCCTACCCTTAGTAAATTGTTAGGAACCAAAATATATTGATAGGAAAAATAGAAAATATGGAGCTCTGCTCCTTACAATCAAAAATAGAAATGTAAACAAGTGTAAAAGAACAGAATATATGCAGAGACTCTTAAAATAAAATAGGAGATGAGCTCCTCCCTCAAGCACAATGCTTGCCCAGACCTTTTCCAAATAATTCCCTACCCCACGTTTCCCCTTTCACTCCCTTTATAACCACCTATCCTCATTTCCCCAAGTGCCACCTGTCTATTTCAGTTACAACTTGCACCCAACCTTTCACCTTTCCTACATGATACAACTTAGCGGCTCATTAATACACGATAAAACTTAGTGGCCCATCATAAAGTAAACAGAAAACTAATTAGTTCTAGCCCTTTCTAATCTCCTCCAAAACCTAAAAATCAAATACCAGAGTCACTTATAAGTTATGTACTATAAGTAGTTACATATCTGAAAGAAGTAAGATGGCCAATGGTTCGAAAACACTATTTCCCTTTATAATATCTATGGTCACAATTTATACACGAGATTGAATTATTGAAAGAAAAGTGAAAGAGAAACAACACAGGGAATGTGAAAGGCCTGCCTCAGAAAAGCACACAAACTCATTGAAAGACACACCTTGTCCAAGCTATAAGTGTGATGAAGAATGACATATTGCCCAAGAATGCTCAAGTTCTGTCAGTTAAGGTAATGTTTAAGCATGTCTTCAAGGTTGTCAAAATTATTTTAGCTATATATTGTCTCTGTTATTGTTTATTTTCCCCCTAACCGTTATCATCATTTCTGCATGGATCTTTCTTTCCAAGGGTAACTTGGTTTGCTTTTTCAGTAATTTCATCTTTTCTCTTAGTATAAGAAACTATTAAAGCATACAGTGAACTCTTCTTAAAAACTTTGACTGGACATGTAATACCCCGCCTAATTTAATTATTTAACTTTACAAATTTAGGCATTTATATGCTTGAATTAATAGTTGAATGATTAAATGGGGTTGTATTTATTAATATAGGGGTGTATGTAGAAATGGTAAATTGAGAGTTTGGATTAAAAGAGAGGGCAATTGGGTATTTTACCTAAGCTAATTTAGGGACAAAATGGTCCCAAGAGTGGAAATCTCCTTTTCCCTTTTCTTTCCCTCTCTCTCTCATGCGCTCAGCTCACACTCTCACTCTCTCCCTCGTTGCTTTTTCTGCTAAGAAGAAGGAAAAGAAGGAAGAAAGGAAGGAGGAGGAAGAAGGGGTGCTAGGGTTCGATCCATTTGAGTGAATAAGAGAGAATATAGTTAGATTTCTTGAATCCTTGCTTAAAGGAAAGGTTTGGGGCTGATTGTTTAGGCATCTTTGAAGATTTGAAGATTTGCCCTAGACTGAAAAAGAAGGGCCACGAATTGGAGAAGAAGAAGAGGAGAAGAGAATCCAAGCTTCATCACATTTTGGTCCAAGGCTTCAAAGTTTATTTGTGAGTGTTCTTCTCACTTAGAGGATGGGCACTCATAAGACCCTCCATTAGGATTTCTTCTTCCTCCCATTTTGTGTGTTTGTTTTGATTTCAAGCATGATTGATTGATGAGCATGGAAATGGGTTTTTGGGTTATATTGATATGTTCAAGATTTTGATGTGTTGATGATAAGAGAAATGTGTGATTGGTTGTGGTTTTGATATTATGTTCTTAATCCTTCCAAGTTACACGTGAACTCCTTGTTTTTGGGTCCTAAATGATGTTGGAATTGGCTTAGATTGTGTAGAAATAAGGTTTGGAAATGGATTATGCAGAAAAAAAACTCTGTTTCTGCGAAATTCTGTAGCACGAGCATGAAGCGCGCCCCAAGCGCGTTCTGCACGTGCCAAAACTGAAAGGGGAGAAGTAATGCGCGTCAAGCGTGCAAGGAGACAGAACCTCCAGGTTCTGCGTGCGCGAAGCGCACCAGTAAGTGCAGAATTGTGTCATTATCACTTTTTTAAGGCTTTTTGGCCACGAATACTTATTTTTAATGTTCTAAATCCTAGTGGATCAAAGGGATATTATATGATTCCTTTAGGGAAGTCATTTCAACATTATATTGGTTGAAAGCTTAATAATACGGTATTAGGACTAATGAACTTATAATGGTTCTAGTGAACTAATCTCATACAGTGTTGTTAAAAATCGGCCATGGCACGCTGGCGGATTCTGTGCAAACCGCAAGAAACAAGGCGCTGGCGTGTCGGATTCTACATGGCGGTGCTTGGCGTCCGCCTGCGTGTGGCAGCCATGGCGAATGGCGAACCCGGGCGTGTTTGGCTTGATACCCGACTCATGACCCGACCCAGTTCGCTTAAATTAAAGCAAAACCCTAAAATAGAAACGACCTAATTCTCTCTCGCACATCGCAGCTTCAGTCGTCTTCTCTCTCTTATCACAGTTTCTTCTCTCTCCGCATCGCAGCTTCAGTCGTCTTCTCTCTCGCATCGCAGCTTCAGTCTTCTCGAGTCCCAACCCTATGCTCGCCGCACCGTCCAACCTCGCCTCACCGCGCCGACCAGCCTCGCCGCACTAACCAGCCTTGTTGTAACGACCCGTTTCCGGACCGCTACCGAGCTCAATATACCGAGCTCGAGTTACCGAGCTCAACACACCGAGCTCAACATAAACCTATATGAGATGTGTTTTAAAAACAAAACAAAACTCTTGTGCCTTTTAAAAATGCGATATATTTTTTTTTTACAAAACCAACTCGTGCACATCAGAGTAATTACAGCTTTTCGAAACATGGTGCAACTAAGACACAAGACTTAAATTCTAATAAAACATACATGCATAACATACACATATATATATATCACTCGAAATAATAATGTATACAAATACAGAGTAGCAAATGTGCAAAGAAAATACACCTAAGGTACGACAACTTCAAAAGAGTAATCATACCCTGGGGGTACTTCCGGCAGACTCCCACGCAGGGGGCTGCTCCAAAAGTAAGACCACCAGTCTACCCTGTAGCAACAACACAACACTGCCCAAACTGGTCACGACCTCGAACACAAAGGAAAAACAAGTACAGTACTCAGAAAAACAAACATCCAACAAATAAACAATCACGACAGATAGAGGTCGTCACTCGGGTCCTCGTCGAGCACCTCCTCGGCATCGCTTCATCGCCGAGTTACTGCGCGCTCGACATCGCCTGGGTAACCGTCATGGATTGAAGGCACCACGGGAAAGGTCAACTTCTCAACAATTCAAGATAAGCTCGACATAAAAATATAAGCAAACAAAGAAAGTATAACATTCACCGACGTGACTCGACCATCTCACTCTAAACTCGACACAACTCACAAATCCATTTTCTCTCGACTCGACAATTTTCCTAATGCACACGCTGCATCAGTATGTCGGAAAGTCCAGCCAAGCCTTGGGATCCTCGCTCTCCCTAGGATACTAACTCAGGTCTCAGAGCGTGGCGGCGTCTAGTCAATCTCCGTAAACAAAAAGGGGACCTAGCACCCTCAGTTATCCGGGTCACGGCTCAAAAACGTCATACGACTCACCTAGCTCGCTCACTCGATGAACAATTCGCCGCATACGATATTCAAAGAGTTAAACACAAGATATTCAACCGCATGTTAAATAAAAGAGCAAGCTCGACATGAAGAAACGCAATTCAACATGCAATACACACTTCACGACATATATTCAATCACATATTAAATACATGCAAAAACTCAATCATATCACAACATTTCAGCTCGACACAAATCAGGAAAATCCATACACAATAACATAACCACGTAGAATATGAAATGCCCTTACGCTAGCATACTACGAAAATATTAATGTGAAGCGCCCTTACTTAAGGACTTACAAAAAAATAAAGCCTTAGAGATATCTAGAAGTTGCCCTTACCGAACTCCAAGTTAATGCTGCTCGACAACGACCTCGACGCAGCTGTCTTCTAAGAGCTCGACAACGACTTCTCTTACTCGATCTCGACACGGCTGTCTCCAACGAACTCGACAACGACTTCGACACGTACGCTTTCAGTCGACCTCGACACGTACAATCCTCGTTCTGGATTCTGCTGCTTCCGCGTCCTTGGATTCGCTTTCCGTACACCTCGATTCGGAAATCACTCGATCTCGGGAATCAGACTTCCTAAAACAAACATAATTCAGATCGATCTATGGTTCTAATACATCTAGCTCTCTCTTCCCCAAACTCAACCACAACCCAGAAAAATATAAAACTCAAGAACTGAAAGATATTTTTCCTCTAACACAAAGTTAGGGATTTCGATCAAAAATTCATGAAAAAGTTATCTGATGCTTCAACAGATAGATCGACAACAACAATAACCAGAACAACAATTGAAAAACAAGAAATCGAAACGAACCAAAAATGGAGGTTTCTGGGCACTGCCGATTGCAGAAAACAGAGAAAGAAATTTGTTTTACAAGCCCAATTAATCGGTTAGAAAGATAGGTAATATTATGAATAAGAAAACCCATCAATTTGATATGATTTGGAAGCATAAAACTGGTTAAAAATGGAAGAAGAATTAGCGCTAAACAGTAGCACAGATGAAAGAAAATCTGTTCTTCATACCTCAACGGTGATGGTCGATCAGACGAGATATGGGTCGAGAAGTTGATGATGAACAAAATCGATGAAGAAAGCTTGTGCAGAATCTCGATGGAACTCACGGTTTCGTCGATGGAGATTTTTAAAGAAAACAACGAAACACAGAGCAGAAGGAAGGAAGAAGAAAGAAGAAAAGAGAAATGAGTGTGAGGGAAACGGTCGTGGTATACAGCTGGCGAGATAGGGGTATAAACGTAACTCCAGATAAAAGATGCCAATCCCATCAATCATCTACCCGTTAACTCGTTCCTCTCATGATTACCCTCTACTCTGTCGGTCAACGACAAGCCGACAATGTAATAATTACAAACAATATAATAATAACGCTGAATAACGTTCGAAATAATACGAGGTATCATCTCGACACGATGTCGACAAGAGTGCTCGTGCAAGCGTACAAGGTTCTAACACGAGTTCGTGAACGCGGTCTCCTCAGCTCGACTTGCGTCCTCATCAGCTCGGCAAAAGATCTCGGTAAACGATCTAGTCACGGGATCTCGACACAAGGTCTTGGTCGAGGTCTCGATACGTCGTCCTAATACGATGTCGATCTCGTCCTCAGGTGTTACACTTGTCGTGCCGACCTCGCCGCGCCAATCTCCGGCGAACGGTGAACACTGGCTCTGTTTTTCTTTTTTTTCTTTCTCTATTTGTTTCTTTCTCTGTTTCTTTCTCTTTCTCTGTTTGTTCTTTTATGTTTTTTCCTTTTTGCACTTTTTTTTTTATTCTTTTCAGTTTTAATTTTTTTCATTTTAAATTTTTTTATTCTGTTTTAATTTCTTTATGCTCTCTGTTTTTTATATCTCTGTTCATTTTTTTTCCTTTTTCTGTCTCTATTTCTTTATGCTGTTTTCTTGAATTTATGTTTCATTTTGTTGTTATTTTTATAATTGATGTCTTGAACTTAATGTTTATGGTCTTAGATTTGGTACTTTGCCATTTTGTTTATGAACTTATGATATTTACTATCAATTTAGTTCAATTGAAGCCTTATATTTTAGTTATGTAGCATTTTTTCTGCACTACAACTGTTATTCTACAATTTTTTGTTTATATTTACATATCTATGTATATATATATTGTATTTTATTCAGTCCGCCATGACGTCTGCCATTTCCTGCAACGCAATCCGCCATTTTTCTATGGCAAATTTCTGGTTGTCCGCCATGGACCGCCATCCGCCATTGATAACATTGATCTCATAGAGGATACCACTGACCATAAGACTCGCCAATAGGGAGCAGGCAGTGCGGTAACAATACGTCCTGGCTGTTACTCTTAGGGTTGTAAGTGTTGTGCGGTATACCACTGTGCATAAGACTCGCCAATTGGGAGCAGCCAATACGGTAAAGATATATCCCTGTCGTCACAAGCAATCCTTATTGTATGAGATAGTCATGTTACTTTAATGTTCTTAATGAATTGTTATTGTGATTGTGGCGAGTCTTAGTGAGGGGTCCGTGACGGACTCACTGAGATTTTTATAATCTCACCTCTTTCCTCTTTTATTGCAGATAAGTAGGTATCAGAAGAGAAGAAGTAATGATTCTAGAAGTTGCTAATCTCTAGTTTATGTTAGTTTGACATTGTACTTGTCACTTTTGTATTCAAGACAAAGATTAACATTGTATTTTGAATTGTCCCAAGCTTTGGTCTTGGATGAAGTTTTAAACTCTATCTAATAGACTTATGACATCGTACTATGTTTGTACTTGTATTCTATAATTCAAGTTTAAATTTTTAGTAATTCCGATACTTAATGTAATTTGTTTTATTTCAATCATTATTGGAGTATGGGCGTTATAGGACACATCAAATGAAGCTCAAAACAATTTGAGTATAAGTATGAGTAGAGTGAAGGATTTTGTTCACATCAAATGAAATTAATTCTAAATAAAAGTAGTAAAATTCATTCTAAATAAATATGGAAAGGACCTGGGAATCATTGATCCATACAAAAGGGTGGAACTAAAAGAAAAAATAGTTAAAAGGATTGTACTCAAAATATAATTAAAAGGGCATAACGATTGAGGATCAAAGTTGGTTCATCTGTCAAAAAAGGTTAGTATATTCCATGTACAAATAGAGATGGTCAAAGAAACAAGGCTTATAGTAATGATATTTGAATGACACAATTGAAACAGTAAAGCAACCTCGGAAATAAACCGCCAAGTCCATAGTTATCCTTTTCATATCAAAAAATAACCTCCATCACTGTACTGCTTACTTCAAATTAGGAAACAAAAGAAAGATTCATAAAAAATAAAGAAAACAAGAGAAAGATTCACTGCACTACTATACCTTATGTAAAAAGATTGTATTCCAATTGATTAATGATAATTACACAAGATACCTATTTATAGTACAAGGCGTATCTACGTAATAAATACAAATGATCCATATGTGAGTCATCATCTAGTCAGCATCTATTAGGCTACATTAAACATATTTAACACATGTAAAATGTGTTATTCTAACACTCCCCCTCAAGCTGGAGCATATATGTCATATGATCCCAACTTGTTACAAATGTGGTCAACTCGAGAGCCTCTAAGAGCCTTAGTGAACATATCAGCCAATTGGTCCTCAGACTTGACAAAGTTGGTGGTGATTTCTCCTGAGAGCACTTTAATATCCAGCTGGTGAAGAGACCAATGATGAATGGCAGCCATGGCAAGAAACAGACGAACAGAAGTGATTTTGGCCACTGGGGAAAATGTGTCACCATAATCTAGGCCAAAAATTTGTGTATAACCTTTAGCCACCAAACGGGCTTTGAAACGGTCAATCTGACCATCCGGCCCAATCTTCACTGTATAAACCCATCAACAACCCACTGTTGTTTTGTCAGGAGGTAAGGGAACAATTTCCGAAGTGCCATTTGAATGCCATGCTGCCATCTCTTCCAACATCGCCTGACAACAATTGGGATCAGTCATGGCTTCACCTGTAGACTTAGGAATACACACAGAATCCAAAGCAGAAACAAAGGAAACATAGGATGTAGATAAACGATCATAATTTAAAATACAAGCATATTAAGGATTAGGGTTGCGAGATGACCGAATACCTTTCCTTAAAGCTATAGGAAGTTCAGGTGCAGGCGACATAGTCGGAGGGGCGGTTGGAGCAGGAGATGAGACTGGAGGATCAATGGAAGGAGGTACCGCTGGAGGCTGTGTTCACCGCTGGTAGGTATGTAAAGGAGGCGGGTTAGAGGCTACACTGGGTACTGGAACAACAGGTGGGATATCTGGAAGATCGTCAATGAAATTGACATCAAGTACCGCAGAAGAGGAGAAGAATGGGTGAGTCTCAAAAAAGGTGACATCAGCTGAGACAATGTATCATCGTAGTTGAGGACAAAAACAACGATAACCTTTTTGTATACGTGAGTAACCTAGAAAAATACATTTAAGAGATTTGGCAGAGAGTTTATCTTTACGAAGAGGAATAGGATAGATATCCTACTATGGATACAAGAGAGTGTATGGATCCTGACCTTGAAGAACAGAGGAAGGCATGCGGTTGATAAGATAACAAGCCGTAAGAAGTGCATCACCCCAGAAGCGAAGAGGGACATTATGGTGAAGGAGAAGGGTGCGTGCTGTTTCAACTAAATGTCAATTTTTCCTTTCAGGGACACCGTTCTACTGTGGTGTATGAGCACATCATGTTTGGTGAATAATTCCCTGTGAAGTCAAAAAGGATTGAAACTGGGAAGCTAAATATTCACGGGCATTATTAGTTCGTAAAATTTTAATGGAAGTACCAAATTGATTTTGAACTTCAGCACAAAATCCTTAAAAGATATTAAAAACATCAGAACGATTTTTCATTAAAAATAACCAAGTGCATCGAGAAAAATCGTCAATGAAAGTGACAAAGTAATAGTATCCTAAAGCTGAACAGACACGACTAGGACCCCAAATATCAGAATGAACCAAAGCAAAAGGCAATGCAACACTTTTATTGACTCGCTGACTATAAGTATGACGAGAATGCTTCCCTAACTGACATGACTGACTTTCAAAAGATGAAAGTTTAGAAAAACCAGGAAGCATAAGACGCATTTTATTAAGACTAGGGTGACCCAAACGTTGATGAGTAAGGGTTTGAGAAGTAGCAGTGACACAGGCTACCGGTTGTGAAAGATGATATAATCCTCCATACTCATGTCATGTTCCAATCGTCCGTCCTGTACGCTGTTCCTGGACATAAACAGAGTTATTAACAAAGAGAACTGAATAATCAAGGTTGCAAGTGAGTTTGTGAATAGAAATTAAATTAAAATGACAACCAGGAACATAAAGCACAGAATCTAAGTAAAGATTGGGAGGAGGTTGTACTTGACCAATAACTTGAACTTTGATTTTAGAGCCATTTTCGTAGTGACAGAAGGCAAAGTGTAGAATTTGAATATTCTGAATATTATTTCAATCTTGTCTAATTACAAGCACTAATATTGTATATATAGACTAAGCTATTCCTAACGGGCCCGATAAATGGGCTTATTACAATGAATGCTAATAATTATGAAATAACTAAATATTTACAATATTTACAACACTCCCCCTTAAGCTGGTGAATGGATATCTATCATTTCCAGCTTGCAAGTAAGTTAGCCAAATCGCTCTGTTGGTAGGCCCTTTGTTAGTACATCTGCCAGTTGGTGCATAGAGGGAATGTTGGCCGTTGTTATCAATCCACTATCCAACTTTTCCTTGATGAAGTGTCAATCTATCTCAATGTGTGTTGTCCTGTCATGCTGAACAGGATTATGAGCAATACTGATAGCTGATTTATTATCACAAAATAACTTCATAGGACCCTCAACCTTTATCTTCAAGTCATCAAGCACAATTTTCATCCACAATAACTCACAGATTCCATGTGCCATAGATCGGAATTCTGCTTCAGCACTGGATCTAGCTACAACATTTTGCTTCTTACTTCTCCAAGTAACAAGGTTCCTATATAGGAATGTGCAATAACTTGTAGTAGACCTTCTATCACTCACTGAATCGGCATAGTCTGCATCGGTATAAGCCTCCAAAGTCAATCTTTCACCTCTTTTGAACAAGAGGCCTCTCCCTGGAGTAGGCTTGAGATATTGCAGAATACGGTCCACAGCCTGTAAGTGTCTCACCCTTGGATCATGCATAAATTGGCTAACCACACTGACTGCGTATGCTAAGTATGGTCTAGTGTGTGCCAAGTAAATCAACTTCTCCATTAGTCTCTGATATTGGACCTTGTCAACTTTAGCACTCTCCTCTTCAATGCCCATTTTGTGATTTTGCTCAATGGGAACACTTGCAGGTTTACATCCAAGTTTGCCTATTTCTTGTAAAAGATCATGCACATACTTCCTTTGAGAAATGAAAATGCCTTGCTTAGAGTAGGCCACTTCAATTCCCAAGAAGTACTTGAGTTTTCTAAGGTCCTTCATCTCAAATTCAGCAGATAATTTCTCTTTGAGTAGTTGTCTCTCAACTGGATCATCTCCTGTAACAATAATATCATCAACATAAACAAGAAGTACTGTCAGCTTTCCTCCCTGTGAATGTTTGAAGAATAGTGTGTGATTGCCTTGGCTTTGCTTTTTGCCTAGGCAAACCATAGCCTTTGTGAATCTTCCAAACCAGGCTCGGAGAGACTGTTTCAGCCCATACAAAGCTTTTCTCAGTCTGCACACTTTGTTTGTTCCACTAGTGGATCCAAATCCAGGAGGAATCTCCATATACACTTCCTCTTCTAAGTTTCCATGCAGGAATGTATTTTTTACATCAAATTGTTGTAGTTCCCACCCAGAGTGGGCGGCAAGAGAGAGTAAAATCTGGACAGTGTTCATCTTTGCCACAGGAGCAAATGTCTCCTCATAATCAATGCCATAAGTCTGAGTATATCCCTTGGCCACTAATCTTTCCTTGTACCGATCAAGAGTACCATCTGATTTGTGCTTGACTGTATAGATCCACCTGCAACCAATAGGCTTCTTGCCTCTTCGCCTTTCAACAACCTCCCAAGTTCTATTCTTTTCAAGTGCATTCATCTCCTCAGCCATTGCTTTGACCCAATTTACATCCTTTAGTGCCTCTTGCACAGATGTTGGGATTCTCACAGAGTCAACAGCTGTAATAAAACTTTGATGCTGCAAGGAAATATGTTTAGAGGAAACAAATTGAGAAATAGGGTATTTGGCACAAGTCCTTTTTCCCTTTTCTCAAAGCAATAGGTAAGTCATCTAGATCAGGGTCAAGAGTATCAGAAATCTAAGAATCAGAAGTGGAGGGATCATTTCCAATACTTACCTCTGGTTCAGAAGATTGAAGTTGTTTCTGGACCAAGTCGGGTTTTCCTCTCCTTTGGTAAGTCAATGTAGCCTCACTAGCCTTATTCTTCACTGGTACCGAAGGTGCTGATTCCTGCTAAATAGAAGACAAAGGGGACACAGGAGGAACAGAAGGACTAGGAACAGGACCACCAAGAGGATCGGAAGGATCAGGACCTGGAGACAAAGAGTCTGAAACAGGAGGTGAGTCACAAAGCCAAGGACCAAGGAAGAGAAACTCGAGCTCGGACTCAGATTTCAAATTAGAATTAGAATCACTACTCTCCCCCTGAAGCTGAGGACAAGTGAAATATGAGACATGCTCGTGGAATGTGACATCCATAGAAACAAAGAACTTACGACTTGGTGGATGATAGCACTTGTACCCCTTTTTGTTTGGGGCATAACCCAAGAAGACACATCGGATGGCACGAGAAGATAACTTATTTCGGTGTTGTGGAAGAACATGGACAAAAGCCACACAGCCAAATACCTGAGACTCAAGACTCTGCATGATAGGAACAGAAGGAAACTGTGAGATCATAAACAGAACAGGACTAACATTACCTAAAACACGAGACGGCACACGATTAATCAGATCGGCAGCAGTCAATACTTCTTCACACCAGTATGACTTTGGGACGGACATTTGGAAGAGAAGGGCTCGAGCAACTTCAAGTAAGTGACGATTTTTCCTTTCGACAACTCCATTTTGTTGCGGGGTGTCAACACAGGTAAGTTCATGAATGATGCCCTGTTTAACAAGAAAACTGGAAAGGTTATGATTAACATATTCTTTGCCATTATCAGAACGAATTTTTTTAATGCGTCTTCCAAATTGAGTCTGTATCATATTATAAACTTGAATAAACAATTGAGATAACTCAGATTTATCTTTCATCAAGAATATCCAGGTTACTCGAGTACAATCATCAATAAATGACACAAACCATTGTGCACCAGAAATATTAGTAACTGGGGCAGGACCCCAAACATCAGAGTGAATAAAATCAAACGGTTCAGCATTTTTAGTAAGACTAGAAGGAAACGTAGCATGGTGGTGCTTAGAAAACTGACAGACGTCACACTTAAAAGACTCAGCAAATTGTTTTAAAAACAAGGATGGAAACATAGACCTCATTAAAGAAAATGGAGGATGACCAAGACGTTTGTGCTGAAGCCAGATTTGTGAGGCAGCAGAATAAGACTCTGATTGGGACCGAAGTGCGGAAGACAACACCTTCTGACCAGGTCGTTCATCAGAGAGGTAGTACAACCCTCCCTGTTCCTTAGCAACTCCAATCGTCTTCCCCTTTGTAAGATCCTAAAAAACATAATGAGAATGAAAAAACATCATTGTACAATTATTGTCCTGTGTAAGCTTACGAATAGAGATAAGATTATTCGAAAGATTGGGAACATGAAGCACATTTTTTAATTTAAAAAATTGAAGGTCAATGTCCCCACAACCATCAACACGAGTATGAGAACCATCTGCAATAGTAATATATGGAATGCTGGAAGGAGAATTATAAGTCAGAAACAGTTCGGAATGACATGTCATGTGATGAGTGGCACCGGAGTCAAGAATCCAAGCACTCTGAATGATAGTATCATCAACATGAAGAGAATTCAAGGCTGAAATAGCCATATATTTATTGTCTGACATATTAATTGATGTCCTTGCAACTGTGTCTTGCTCAAGAGAACAAAAAATTGTCTACAAACAGCAGTAAGCAGCCTTGAACACAATTGAAAAATGGAGCTCGTGTATCGGGAACGTCAAAAAAACAAACCAAGAGGTTCTGACGAACAACCAAGTGAGAACACAACAATAGGGCAAGCTAAATGACCAAAGCAAACCCACTGAACCTGTAACGCAAAACTGAGATCCCCAAAAAAAAAATTGCAAAAACAGTAGTCTAGGAAAAACGCAGAGCAGTGACAGCCAATAAAACAGATCAATGGCCGTAAAATACCCACAAAAAAGTCCCACATGGGGTGATATCATCTTAGAATTTGGGTTTGGGCCTAACTCAACCCCAAAAGCAAGCTCATAGGGTGAGGGTTGCCCCCACTTATAATCACTAATGAGGCCATATCACTATCCAATGTGAGACTTTAACATACCCCCCTCACGCCCAGGAATAGACATCTGGAGCGTGAAGTTTATAGGACTGAACATCTGCGGGTGGCCCAACGGATCTCGATAGGCTCTGATACCATGTGATAATTCAGGCATCCAAATGGTCCCCTCAAAACCGACTTATGAGGGGGTGGTCTACCCAGCTATATAAGCAACGACCAGGCTCGTTAACCACCCGATGTGGAACTCGCAACACGCCCCCTCGAGCCTGGACTCGTCACCACAAGCGAGGGCTAGCGGCACTATCCACACCACCGGGCAGAACGTGGCTCTGATACCATGTAGAATTTGAATATTCTGAATATTATTTCAATCTTGTCTAATTACAAGCACTAATATTGTATATATAGACTAAGTTATTCCTAACGGGCCCGATAAATAGGCTTATTACAGTGAATGCTAATAATTATGAAATAACTAAATATTTACAACACAAAGAATCAAAGTAAGACAAGTGAGAGAAAAAGGATTTGTTACCATTCATATGGTCAGAGGCACCTGAGTCAAGTACCCAAGGTCCAAGAGAGGAGGACTGAGACACAAAGGCTACAGGATTACCAGACTGAGCAATGGCAGCAAATGATGTAGACTGACGAGCAACGGTCAGTTTTTCAGACGGGATCATCGGAACGTTGGTGAATGTCATAGTATCGGAATTGGAGTTATCACCCATGAGTTTTTTTTTTGAAGGTGAGAAACTTCTGGATAGGGGGCCACCTAGTGGTAGGCAAGGCGGCGGAAGTGGCAACGGACGGCGGACCGGGCCGAAAAACGGTGAAAAATGAGAGATGAGTGCGCGTGCGTGGGGGACACGCGTCGGAGTCTGGCCGTGCATGGATGTGCGTGTGGTGGCGGATGAGGACGCGCTTTCGACTACCGGGTCGACTTGGGACGGCGGTTCCACCAGTGGTGGCATATCGGAGATATGAGTCACGGTTACCGAGAAAAGTGGCTTCTCAGTCGCGGCTTGGCGTGTTGCAGAGACTGAGGGCGCGTGAGGCGGCAGATAGTGGCATTCTTTGGCCGTGGGGGTCACCGAAGGGAGGCGAGTTTGGCTGTGGTCTCAGATCAGAGATCGGACTTGTGGTTGTGGAGAAAAATGGGCTCTCAGTGTCGGGTATTGTTCACACATTACTGTACGCTGAAGGAAAAAAAAAGAAGGAAACGAAGGCTACTGCGGCAGAAACAAGAGAAAATAGGATCAAGGAAAACCTTTGCTCTTGATACCATGTAAAGAGGTTGTATTCCAATTGATTAATGATAATTACACAAGATACCTATTTATAGTACAAGGCGTATCTACGTAATAAATACAAATGATCCCTATGTGAGTCATCATCTAGTCAGCATCTATTAGGCCACACTAAACATATTTAACACATGTTAAATGTGTTATTCTAACACCTTACAATTCTTAAGTGTCAGCTGAAGACTTGTTGCCTTTCAATAAAAGGGGCAGACCATCGATTACATTGAACAAAATTCTAATAGTCAAAATAAAAATCACACAATGTCATGTTAATAGCTGTAAAAAAAAAGTAAGGATGTTAGTATCCAGTAAACCTTTTTACCTATATCAGAAAGGCATCATAAAGCTGCAAGTGTATAGGGAAATAAAACTTGGTGTAAGCTCTATAGAGAGCATAACACCATTCCTAGCATGAATGGTTGGTATATGCCATCCACATTCTACAGCTAGATAGAATATAACGAAATTTGTTTCTTAAAGCACAAAAGTAAGGTTGATCCTGAAAGAAATACAATGATAGAATATCTCCTTGAGTACAATGTTGATTATAAGATCAAGCTAACCACTATAACTTCAAAACAGCGGATGAGAGAGTCCACCTAACAATCACTCCTCTTGAAACTACATCTTCCACTGCCAACACGATCTATAAAGAAGAAAAGTAAGTCCCTGATCTATTTAGTGATGCATCTAGAAATAAAGAGCAATGCAGAAGAAATAGACCCAATAAAAAGTGATAGCCATGCAGAAGAGCAATGCATATTTCCTTCAGTGTATTAAGCCAAGATGTACGAGTTGGAGTAGTATTAATTGTATTCAAAATACATTCTTAAAAATGTCCAGTTCACAGAAAATAAACACAGATACACAAAGACATTTTCAATTCAACTTACTAAATTACATAGATTGAAATAACTAAAGTATCACTATACCTTCTGATGAACCCAAAGGAAAGAGTAACTCCACTATGTTTTTGCATACAATCTCTAGGTGAACTCTACTTTGTCCATTCAATTGCAATCCCGATACCTCTTGCTCATTCTATTAGACAGCATGGTCTTCACCAAAAGCCAATGCAGTTGTTTTTCTGCTTTGTTCTTGTTAGACACAGTCCAACACAAATAACATCATCACCAAGAAATAAACATCACAACACACGCAGTATAAAGAAGTGAGAATAATAAATAAAATTAACCAAAATATCGCTATACAAAGCAAAAGGGCCAACTTTATAATGCAAGTGTTACAGCAAATGAGCAAAAACATAATTCTAAAAAAGCTGACATCTAAAAACAACTCAAACATATTCAATCACTAACATTATCCAACTCCTTGTCAGTAGTTTTGTTGCTTTGCAGACATATTCTTGCATGCATCAAGAACTTTGTGCACCTGTAAACCTGAAACTTTCAAACAAAAATCAATTAGACTTTCTAATGCATTAACTTCCTATTCTACATTTATTTGAAAAGGTAAAATGGAATGTCTTTGACCCCAAATTTTTTTTACTAATACATGAAATTTTTCATCAATCGAAGGAATTAAAAAAACCCAAGAATTTAAATGGTAGCTAATTCAACATCGTCCTAATTCTATTTCTTGTTCTACTACTCCCTCCGTCTTTTATTATAAGCAAAAAAGTAAATGTATTTGGACCAAAGTAGGCCAGACGACGACACTGTAGAGTATGAACGAAAATGAAGAACGAAGGGAACATATCTGAACTCAAGAAATATAAGGGAAAAGATGGGAGAAAAAGAGGGAAGGAGAGAGAGGAAAGAACATACCCACCAGGATGCCATGCCTCCCTTCAACAACGTCTAGAACCGCCGCCATAACCTCCGATCGATCAGCCATGTGCTCCGCCACATCTCAAATTGGGCCAAATGCCACACCTGTTTTAAAAAAATCCCAGGGATGGAATATGGATATAAAAAAATGGCGAGATTTGCAGAGAAGGAGGGAATGAGAGAAATAGAGAGAGAGAGAGAGAGTATGAAACAAATTCGAAATGAGGATATGGGGAGAAGTGAGGCGGGAGTTTTCTGCAGAGGAAGAAACAAAAAGAAACAGGGAAAAAAGGTGAAAGAAACTGTGAAATGGAGCAGAGGGAAAGCAAAATTTTGTTTTGAGCAGAAATAGTGTTTATTGAGAAGTTGACACGTGTATAAAATGCCAAATAGGGGTTTAGTTTTCTCAGAAAATACAGATACAGATATAGATAGAAGATATAGATAATATTATTAACACATGAATGTATAGGCTGGAAAACATCACCTGATCGCTTGTTATGAATGGCAAATTTAAAAGGTTGGTGCAAAGTCTGGTTAGAATATGATTCAAAATTGGTCATCCTTGCCTTATCAAACCCATCTATTGTTCCTTGGCAGATTCACAACCGATGGCTCAATTGCTTGCAAATCACTAAGGAGATGTCATTTATTTTCTTTCACATTTATAGAGAAGGCAATTGTTGCGTTGATAAACTTGCCAACTATGGTTACAGCTACTGGTCTTTGTTGGTGGAACACCATTCCTCCTTTTTTGACAGAAGACTTTACTTGGAATAGGATAGGTTTACCTTGCTATCGTTTTTCTTGACCTTTCATGGGTTTGGCTTTTGTTTTCCACGGGATGACTTCGGTCTATCTAGTTTGCTTTGTTAGTTTCTTTTGGCTTTCTATGGGTTTTGGCCTAGTCCCCCTTGGTTTCTTTGTATCTCGCTTTTTATACTTGTTTGAATAAAAGCAGGGAGGAGTACTATTTTTCCTTCTTGATTTTTTTCCTAAAGAGGGTTTTACATCGGAAGGATTTAACAAGGCTCCTTTCCTTTTTTTGAAAAAAAAAATTACTTTTAGGAAACCCAGAGCTGAGGGGAGTCCACATTCAAACCTAGTAACTGTTATTGGTCATGATGAATAAGAAACTCCCAAAAAGGGTCATTCTCTTGCTTCGATTCATCTCTATTTTGTTGGGAATTTTGCTTTTTCCTTTTTATCGAATTGAGAATGCAGCTGGCACGGCAACTATAGAAGTTGTTGACTCTAGAAGCACAGATTAGTGCATGTAAAATGGTAAGAAGAGGAAGAATGTATGAGAGAGTGAGGAAGAGAGCCACATATCTAGAAAGTTGAGCTTGTTAGAAATTATGAGAAGAAAATGTTGAATAGTATTATGAACAAAAGGAGAAGAAGAATGTTATAGTTTTGACGTGGCAAATACCACTGCCCTGAAAGCAAATTTCGGTGGACCTCTAGTGCAATTCAATTTTCGGTTTGCTCTCTAAGGTTTTCACAGCACCTTGTCTAGAATCGTACACTCGACTCGAGGCCAAACACGTTGGAGCCTCACAAACAATGCCTAAAAAATGGAATCACCAAGAGAAACAACGAAAGTTATTTTTGTTTTCCACAAAACCATCAAACCCACGTGTGGTATATGTCAATTTTTATCCGTTGGCTCAATTAATTGCAATACATAGCCATAGATTCAATTGCAATAAAAAGCAAATGGTTATACCATGAATTGTCACCAACTTATGGAACGCAAAGGAAATCATGAAGGATATATATCAACGGTTCTTGTATATTTTAAAGCTATAAATTATTTAGGCTAAATTACAAAATTGATCATCTATGTTTATTTTAGGTTTTAATTTGGTCCTCTATGTTTTATTTGTTTCGTTTTGGTCCCTTACGTTTTAAAAGTTACAACAGGTTAGTCCTTTCTGTCACTAAAAGCCAATTGTCCGTAGCTAAAAGCCAAATAACATTTTGAAAAATGGACTTCTAGCTACGGACAATTGACTTTTAGTGACGGAAAGGACCGAATTGAAAACTAAAATAAAACGTAGATGACCAAAACGAAACAAATAAAACGTAGAGGACTAAATTGAAACCTAAAATAAACTTAGAGGACTAATTTTGTAATTTAGCCAATTATTTAGCATTCAAAATAACAAATTAATTGTAAATAAAACTTACCAACGGTTCTTTAATATTTTAAAGCTATAAATTATAAAATATTGAAAGGTCATTTATAAGGGAAGTTAATTATTATAAACCTTAATAAATAAATAAAATATTATAAACGTGAATAAATAAAAAAATAAATACACTTGAATGCAATTATCACCACAGAGTTTTCCCAAAAAAGAAATGAAGATTTGAGAAAAAATGAAGAATGAGAGATATGGAAATTTGATTTTTCTGGGTTTGGGAAAAGATGAACACTAAGCATGAGAAGAATCAAATTAAAAAAAAATTAGATAAAAAATGATAACAGTCCTCCACATAAGCATCGTTACGTCCACATTAGCATCGTAACAGCCACATAAGTTTTTTTTAACGGGTCTTGACGGAAACTCAAAAAAAAGCAACTTTGTTAACGTTTTAAAACTTAAAGGTCTACACTACAAGAAAACTTGCTACTACCGGGGGCCAAAAGCCCTCGCTAACAGTAAAAAACCGTCGCTAAATCTGATTTTACCGAGGGCCAACTGAGGGGCCCCCTGTCCATTGGTTAATCGCCTATCGGTAACTGTTTCGAGGGTTTGGCCGTAGGTATTAGCGAGGGCCTTTTGGCCGCAGGTAATTTTTTCGTTACCGGGGGCCTATGGCCCTCGCTAATAGTAGAAGTTTTTTTTTTTAAATGTTCAGCACCAACGCTGAACCGGGAAGAAGAAACCAGAAATGTTCAACCCAGAAATTACCCCAAATGAAAAAAAGCCATACCCAGAATTTCAATCACAGTCTCATAAATTGAACATTTTTTCCCATTAAAATGAAGAAGAAACCAGAAAACAAGAAAACCAGAAAAATGAAAAACGAAGAACGAAGAACGAAGAACGAACCTATAGAAGGAATTACCACAAAATCAAATAGAGAAGCAATTGAAACAGAACGAAAATCACACAGAACATAAATTAACAAAAAATCAACCAGAACGAAAATAATAAAAATAGACCAAGACATATAAGTTGTTCCACCATTGTCTGAAAAAAATGAAACAACCTCAGTCAATAAAACAACAAAATATATTCTGTGAATCAATAAATCTAAGAGTGTGGAAGAAACACACAAAAAAAATTGAAGAAGAAAAGATAATAAGAGAATGATTACCTAAGTGAGAATAGAAGAGAACAATTTGGGGAGAGGGAGGCCCAGCCAGTGTGAGAAGTAGATGGGGAGGGAGGGCGCTGGGACGTGCTGAGGGGGGAACTCACAAGTTGTCTTCTTATTTTTCTATCTAGTGTGGGTGTGGCTTTTATTAATAGTGTGATAATGTTAGAAAAATAATAATAAATGAGGGGGGATGGGTCACCAGCGTTGGCAATTTTCTGCTGGGACGTGAGGGAGTTTCATTTTTTGTTTTTTTATTCATTTAATTTTTCTTTTCACTTTTTTTTAATTTATGACAAAAATATTGTTATTATTTTTGCCTTATTTTTATTTAAGACAAATTATTCAAAGAAATATTAGGTTTTATTATAATACCAAAAGATTATTCATTTAAAAAATTAAACACTTGAAAATATATAGTGTGATGCATATATTACGTGACAATTAAAAAATACATTAATAAAACACTAAGAGACAATACATTTTAATTAAAAAGACATTACATTTTAATAATAAGGATATTAATAAAACACTAACAGACATTACATTTTAATAAATAAGACGTTATATAAAACACTAATAGACATTACATTTTAATAAATAAGATATTAATAAAACACTAACAAATTTGTTTAAACATTACATTGTTATGGTTCACTCAGGTCAGTTACGTCAACATTAGCATCATATTTAGCTGCACGGACACACAACTCGATTGGGAATGTACGAAATGTATGCTGGAGGTGGAGGGTGAACATCATGCGTACGTCAGCAGTGTTTTCTATGTCCATGCTCTGATATATAATCCTCCCGTGTGCATCAAACCGAGGACGCCAATATATTACCTTCTGCACCATAAGCTCATTGAGATTGAGTTTACGGCGAATCTTTGATTTCAGATCCTCAAACTTACTGTTCTCGTATTGAAGCCTAAGTGGTGTTGGTTGTGATTGGAATGCACACACAAACTTTACGCCATCAGAACAATTTATTATTGACCCCCCATAATATAGATAGGAAAAGGCTGACCCCGGATAAGGGTAAAGCTCAATCGAGCACTCGTCATCAACAGGCCTATATTGAAGCAACTCTTCAAGAATCTGGTTAGTCTGTCTTTGCAAAACAGCATATAGCTCTATAGGACCATAACTAGTATGTTCACCGAATGCTTTGAACATCCCTTCTAGGTTGCCACCATTTTCAAGTTTCATCTGGAAATAAGTAACACGCCTGTAATCAACGGACACAGGGCATCGATAATAGATCTCGTCCACCCTTCTTGATCCAGATCTGGTCTCTCGATGAATCTTCTGCTTCAATTTATCGATGGTGATGTCTTCCTTTATCGTCATTTGTCTTGGATCACAACATTCAAACTTCACGCCATGAGCAGTTGTTGTAATTCTACCATCATAATACACAATGGCCATGGTCGACTCCATAGAGAATTGGGTTGACTGGGTCAGTGCCACCATGGACTGAGTAATGAAACAATTTAGGGTTGTGATTCTTTACGAATAAGGGTGAAGCAGAATGGTTGTATTTATAACAAATGCGGTGAGATCTCATCTGTTAAAAGTGTCGATCGGATATCGTCCGTTAAAAGTGTCAGTTGGATCTCATACGTTAAAAATTGTCGGTCGCATCTCGTCCGTTCGTAAATAATCCTAAGTATTAAATGTCGGTCGGTGCTTGACCTTTTCTCCTTTAATCAACACAACCGGACAAAAAGTAATTGATTCTGTCTTTTACAAACATATTAAAAGTGATTACTACTACTAGCAGCTGGCCATTACAGAAAAGTAAAATACATTACTTACTAAAAATATAAGTAAAATAAAATATAACAAATCCACAAACAAATATCATTACACAAAGTCTAAGCACCACCACGATTACTGTAATAATCTTCTTCGTCACTGTTGTCACCGTTTTCTGCCTGTCCATCAGGATGCGGGTTGATAAAACTTGACACGTCCATGTCACCGAAAGGATCGCCCATACCTTGTGTATACGTGGTTCCCTGGCCTGGATGTGGCTCCTGACTATGGATATGGGGTTGTGGCTGCACCGGTTGTGGCCGGTATAATTACTGTTGCGGCGGTGGTTGCATTGATTGCTGGTACTGTGACATTGGTGTTGTTGGCCAAAAGCAGCCGTAGTGGAGTGGCTGGGGATGTGAATGTTGGGGCGTTGGCTGGGGATGTGAATGTACATGTGGGGGCAGTGGCCCATAGTAAACCCCCTAGGGTTGTGCGTATGGCGGTGCCATTGGCCTAACTGCCTGCTGTTGTAGTAATTCTAACAACTGTCTCTGCTGCTCCTCCATCTGTTGTACCTTCGCCTGTAAATTCCCATAGTGCTCCTGTAATACCTCCTGCCCCCTTCTAGACTCATCCCAATGATGCTGCAATTCAGATACTTTCCTCTGCATCTCCGTATATTCTTCTATGGTGTAAGAGCGTCATGTACTGGTGGCAGAAGAAGAAGAAGAAGAAGAAGAAGAAGAAGAAGAAGAAGCATTAATATCAAGGTGAGAAATCTCTTTCCTGTAACATGAGGATAGAACCCCAGCGTTGTACACCCTTCCCTTCTTCTTGCCGCCAGAAACCTCCACCCATTTGCTTAGTTGAACTTGACTCACATCGTCAGTAGGGGCGAATGATTCACCAGTACCTTGAGCCTGAGAAAGATATTGAGTCATCGCTTGCTCAAATTGTTCCTGGTATGCATATTTAAAAACAAGTAAGTCCAAATTAAGTAGGAACCACGTAAAAATTGAGAATTAAAAAAAATTGTATATATTTAAAATTACCTAAACCTACCTCGCGCGCTCATCAACAAATTCGCCAGTTCCTTTGCGAATGTGGACTTTTTTATCAGATCGTGAATTCCCACTGGTCGCCCCGATCTTCTTTTCCTTTAAGTAACACAACATCAAATAAATAACAGTAAGCATAACATAATTAATTAAGTTTAAAAGAATATATATATATATGCACCTACCATGCGTTCCTGGATCTGTGCAGTGTTGATGGAACCTCCAGTGTGCAAGGTACCACCTTTCTCGTATGCCCTGTTACTCTTATTACGTGCACGAATTATTTTGTACTCTTCGTTGTTCCAATGTGCAATCAACGTTGTGCAAACATTACCTCCCATCCAATAGTGACGCTTTCCCGAGGCGCATGTCCAGAAGCATATCGGATAAGCAGCGTTCAGCTCTGTGGTGAAAGTTTTACTTTATAAGCTCTTCGTGACAGGGATCCCAAGTACATTTTTCCTGTATTGTACGAGAGTAAAAATAACGTAGTTTTATAACAGCATGTCTATTTAATTTTTCAAGATAGTTAGCTAAAGCAACAAATTCATGCATGAAATTATAAATCACATATTACCTTAAAATGCTTGAACATCATGTCTGCATCATCTTTAATTCTTTTATCTGTCCCCAGGAGGTCTAAGGACGTTGAAACTTCTCTTTTATAACGGCTGTGATTGCCTTGGAAGATGGTTTAGATGGAAGAAACCTTAACAATAAACATTCATGTTAAATAGTTAAATGTGAATTATTGTTTAAGAAAATTCAAATAATTAATAAAACTTCAATATGGCATAAAACTTAAAATGCATTAATACTTACGCGCTACCAGCAGGTACAATACGAACTCGCCCATCATCGTCTAACACCTCTTCGTCGATGACATTTTCATCACCTGAAATCGGTGAGGGTGAACAAGTAGTGCCGGGTGAATCCTCATGAGGAATCGGAGATGAAGTATTGCCATGCTTAAGTTTAAAAGAATATATATATATATATATATATATATATATATATATATATATATATATATATATATATATATATATGCACCTACCATGCGTTCCCGGATCTGTGCAGTGTTGATGGAACCTTCAGTGTGCAAGGTACCACCTTTCTCATATGCCCTGTTACTCTTATTACGTGCACGAATTATTTTGTACTCTTCGCTGTTCCAATGCGCGGTCAACGTTGTCCAAACATTACCTCCCATCCAACAATGACGCTTTCCCGAGGTGCGCATGTCCAGAAGCATATCGGATAAGCAGCATTCAGCTCTGTGGTGAAAGTTTTGCTTTATAAGCTCTTCGTGACAGGGATCCCAAGTACATTTTTCCTGTATTGTACGAGAGTAAAAATAACGTAGTTTTATAACAATGTCTATTTAATTTTTCAAAATAGTTAGCTAAAGCAACAAATTCATGCATGAAATTATAAATCACATATTACCTTGAAATGCTTGAACATCATGTATGCATCATCTTTACTTCTTTTATCTGTCCCCAGGAGGTCCAAGGACGTTGAAACTTCTCTTTTATAACAGCTGTGATTGCCTTGGAAGATAGTTTAGATGGAAGAAACCTTAAAATAAACATTCATGTTAAATAGTTAAATGTGAATTATTGTTTAAGAAAATTGAAATAATTAATAAAACTTCAATATGGCATAAAAATTAAAATGCATTAATACTTACGCGCAACCAGCAGGTACAATACGAACTCGCCCATCATCGTCTAACACCTCTTCGTCGACGACATTTTCATCACCTGAAATCGGTGAGGGTGAACAAGTAGTGCCGGGTGAATCCTCATGAGGAATCGGAGATGAAGTATTGCCATGCTCAAAGTGAGAACTATCACTGCCACCACTAACATGTACATTGCTTGTAGGTGCAAAATGTGGACTAAACTGTGTTTCTGGAACAGGCAGACTGTCCTGTGTGGCTGGAATGGAATGAACCTACGATGGGACGATGGAACGACCTACGATGGTTATTAGTATCATCAGCCTTCTCCTTCCCTCGCCTCCTGATGTCATGTCTATGCATGCACACACACACACACACAAACATTTGGATCATTAAAAAATTGCAGCACTAATTCATACAAATTACGTACAATTACAATATTCGGCACTGAATAACCTACAATAACTATACAAAGAAAGTAAATGAGCCTCGTTAAAACCTTCTGATGCAAAACCCTCCTTAGGAAAAAATCATCAAGAAGGAAAAAGAGTACTCCCCATGATTTTATGATAAATGAGAAAAACATACAAAAGTGATGAGGGGACCAATACTCATGACAGTCAAGTAATAAATCTGTAATTGGGAAGCCAACATTGACTGCTGATACCAAATTAAAACTGGTAATCTATTCATCCCATTCTTCATCGAAATCAGCTTCGGATTCAACAGCATCCACCGATTCATCTCCATCAACTTCTTCACCAATGTTTGGCAAGTGATCACATTGGCGACTAAACCTTTCAACTTCAATCACATCATTTATATTGGACATTTCATACGTTTGATAAGACACGTCTTCCTCTGCATCATCTGCTTCAATGGAGACCTTGGTTTCATCTTAATTGCGACACACCAGTCTCGTTTGTCCGTTCTTGTTGATGGATAAGGGATATAATACACCTGTCTCGCATGTTGTGCCATCATGAACGGATCGAACATTGGATATCTTCTGCTCATTTTTATGTCCACTGTATTAGATTTAGGATTCTTTTTCATGCCTCTATCAGATGGATCAAACCACATACAATAAAATAGAACCACTTTTGTGCTATAGTCTAAAGTAGTGTAAGCTAGTTCGTATATGTGTTGAATCACACCGTAGAAGTCATTTTCACCTCCTCCGCTGTCACCTTTGATGTAAACTCCACTATTTATTGTTTGTTTGCCCTCTGTCCATGACTGCATGTGAAATTTGTACCCATTCACAAAGTATGTGTGCCATTCTTTGACACATGTTCGAGGACGGTCAGATAAGTTTCTCAAGTATTGGTTAAGAGGAGTTGGTGGCTGGAGATAAACCTATATGAATGCAATTAAACAAGTTATAATTTATTTACGAACAATACTATAATTATAAGTTTAATAATTTTACGTACCTGTTGCCTAAACCATTGTGGAAAATTTACATGTATATGAGAAGAAGATTGATCTTAACCTATTTTCTCGGATGACAAAAATGCCCTGATGAAATTGGATAACAAATCAATAACGTACGGTTTCTGGATCGAGAAATTAAGATTATTATATGACATACTTACTCTAGATAGGGTTTGAATTCGGTGTACTTAATCAGTACATGAACATGTGCTGATGTTAACTCTTTATTCATTAGCCAATGAATAGATTCTCCTCCAGCATGACGACCAGCAAGACAAAAGACTGACAGGGCTAATGGATGTCTTTCGTAGTCAACAACCACTTCATTTCGTCTACTTCGTGGGGATAACATTGATTTGTTGAAATAGATGAACAAAAAAAGGTTGTTTCGCGATGCAAGTAAGACGAACAGATTAATCCTTTAACGTTAACTTTTTTTTTGACTGAACGTTTTGAATCACCTATGAACCTGTATAGAAAGGTTAAAGAAATTGGTTTCGTTGACAAGAATGGAAAGTTATAGTCACTAATTTACGAAAAAATAAACCTTTCAAATGGATACATCCACCTATATTGGACGGGTCCACCAAGTCTAGATTCTTTTGCAAGATACACTGGGAGATGCTCCATAGAGTCAAACAAACCAGGGGAAATATCTTCTCCAACTTACACAAAATCAATGGAATGTGTTGCTCCATCTTAATAAGATGAACCTTTCTCAATTTTGCAGAACACAAATTCTTAAAAAATTGACTCAATTCTGTTAATGGGATCAAAACATGTGCTGCCAACTTACTAAAGGCAATATGAAGTAAACACTTCATGAATACATGACAGTCATGACTCTTCATTCCTTGCATATTCCCATTGTTCACATTGGCACATCTTGATAAATTGGAAGAATAACCATCAAGCATCTTCAGCTCCGTTATCGACTGATAAACTGATTTTGCATCCCCTGGGGATAAAGTGTAATTGGCTACCAGTTTTAAGGTCTTCCCAGTAGCCTCGTCATCCACCAACAACAAGTCTTTTCGCCTGCGATGAATAGCTAAGTCCATCCTAGATTTTTCATTGTCCTTGGTTTTGCCCTTCACATTCATCACTGTGTTAAATATGTTGTCAAAGATATTCTTCTCAATGTGCATGACATCCAGATTGTGTCTCAATAAATTGTCTTTCCAATATTCGAGATCCTAAAAAATACTTCTTTTTGTCCAATTATGCCACTCTCCATAACCTTCTGGTCATTCGATATGACCATTTATTGGTTGTACTTCTGGCAGATACTTAACTCTTCTCCATACCTGTTCCGATGTTAGCCTACGGGGTGGGTCTTCAGTTTCAACTACCCGCTTCACGAAGGCATTCTTATTCTTCCTAAATGCCTTTGTGTCCTCCATGCAAATCGGACACGCCAATTTACCATGAGTCCCCCATCCAGATAACATGTCGTAAGCAGGGAAGTCATTAATGGTCCACATTAAGGCTGCTCTTATCATAAAATTTTGGTTTCGCGTAATATCATACGTCAAAACCCCAGTCCACAACCTTTTCAAATCATCGATCAAAGGTTGTAGATAGATATCAATACCAGTCGTCGGTGAGGTTGTGCCCGGAATTACACACGATAAGAACATGTAAGGTTTAGACATACACATATCGGGAGGAAGATTGTATGGGGTGACAATAACTGGCTAACAAGAATATGATTTAGTCAATGTCTGGAAATACGGTGAAAACCCATCAAAGCATAACCCAAGTCGGACATCCCGTGGATCCATGGCAAAATCAGGATGTACCCGATCAAAATGCTTCCATGCCTCACCATCAGACGGGTGGCACAACTCACCTGAATTTCTTCTATTGTCATAGTGCCACGTCATTTTACCTGCAATTTGCATTGATGCAAACATTCTTTGCAGCCTTGATACGATAGGCAAATAAAACATTGCCTTCCTTGGAACTAGTTTACTCCTACTTGTCCCTGTTTTGCGAGGACGATATCTTGGCTCTTGACAAAACTTACATTCAGTCAGTGCACCGTCATTTGTGCTAAATTCGTTGTCATAGTATAACATGCAACCTTGCACACAATAGTCGATCCTCTGAACACCTAATCCCAGCTTCGAGACCAACATTTTAGCATCGTAATAATTTAGTGGCAAACCAGTATTAACAGGTGCTGCGTCCAACATCATTTTGGTCATATAATCCATACAAAGCTCGGGAATATTAAAGGCTCCTTTGAGTCCCAAAAGCCTCATACACATTGATAATATATAGTGTTTAGACTCTTCATACAAGGCTTGTTTGCCTCTATCAATAGATTATAAAATGTTTGTGCTGCCTCATTCAGAAGTTCCTTTTTGTCATCATATTGCTGCTCTCCGAATGACACATTCACCCTGAGAGCATTGGAAATCATCCCCTGCATTACGTCAAATTGTTCATAATTTTGAAATCTCATATCCGTTGGGCCACTGCTCGAGGCACCTGTGCCACTGTCTTCAACATACTGTAAGTTAGCAGTGGGAATAACTTCGCCATGATTAGTCCAAATCCAATAATTAGGCTGGAACCCATACATATACAAGTCATGTATGACTTCGTCTGCAGTTTTAACACTTTGACACTTGCAATTGTCGCACGGACATCTAACCCCCTTCAATAAGGACAATATCCTGGTGCATTGTATGCTTAACAAACTTATCAACCCCTTTTACAAAAGGTCGTTTCAAACCCCTTCTTCCAGGACAAGTCCTATCATACATCCAACTACAGTCCATTTTCTGCAATTTACTAAAAATGTATATTAATTACAACATAACACACATTTTTCCTAACAGGTGTTTTTTCAAAACATAATATATTAAAATATAATATAATCCTAGCATAACAATAACATTTAATTCTAAACATATAATATAATAAAACCTAAAACTATCATATATTCTATAAAAAACAAATATTTAAACAACAACACACGTATTTTTTTTTAGTGTTAACACACATTTTTCCTATCACGTACTTTTTAAAAAGATAATATATTAAAATATAATATAATCCTAGAATAACAATAACATTTAATTCTAAACATATAATATAATAAAACCTAAAACTAGCATGTATTCTATAAAAAAACAAATATTTAAACAATAACATACGTATTTTTTTTAGGTGTTAACACACATTTTTCCTAACACGTGTTTTTTAAAAAGATAAAATATTAAAATATAAAGAATAACAATAATATTTAATTCTATACATATAATATAATAAAATCTAAAACTAGCATGTATTTTATAAAAAACAAATATTTAAACAACAACACACATATTTATTTTTTAGGTGTTACACACATTTTTCCTAATACGTATTTTTTAAAAAACATAATATAATTCTAGCATAACAATAACATTTAATTCTAAACGTATAATATAATAAAACCTAATTAACTAGCATATATTCTATATAAAACAAATATTTAAACAACAACACACATATTTTTTTTTTGGTGTTAACACACATTTTTCCTAACACGTATTTTTTAAAAACATAATATATTAAAACATAATATAATTCTAGCATAACAATAATATTTAATTATAAACATATAATATAATAAAGCCTAAAACTATATAAAACAAAAATATCTAAATAATTAAATTTATAAATAGCGTTCTCCTAAAGTATATTTCTCTATTTAAAACAAAACAACTATTTTATTTTATGTTCAGAATTTTCTAAATATATTTATATATTATAACAAAATTTAAGGTATATCAATATGTATATATATACCATTGTGTAATTAATATATAATATTCTGGCTATATTAATAACTATTATGTCAAAAAATAATAATAAATTACTAAATAAATAAATTAAAAAATTAATAAGTATTCAGTCAAAAAATTCTAACCTGTAACTGAGTGCGTCAAGGTGCTTCAGATCTACTAAAAAAACATAAGTAAGAAAGAATGTATCTAATTTTTTCATAACAGAAATATAAATAGATCGAATCGGGCAAAAAAAAAATACAAATAATGTCGTATAAGAACAAATAGCGTTCTCCTAAGGTATATTTCTCTATTTAAAACAAAACAACTATTTTATTTTATGTTCAAAATTTTCTAAATATATTTATATATTATAACAAAATTTAAAGTATATCAATATGTATATATATACCATTGTGTAATTAATATATAATATTTTGGCTATATTAATAACTATAATGTTAAACAATAATAATAAATTACTAAATAAATAAATTAAAAAATTAATAAGTATTCAGTCAAAAAATTCTAACCTATAACTGAGTGAATGTGGTTCCGGTGGTAATTATTTCGTCAAGGTGCTTCAGATCTACTAAAAAAACATAAGTAAGAAAGAATTTATGTAATTTTTTCATGACAGAGAAATATAAATAGATCGAATCGGACAAAAAAAATAAATACAAATAATGCCGTATAATAACAAATAGAACTTATACAAATAATGTCGTATAATAACAAATAGAACTTACTGTGACAACATATAAGAGAGGAAGCATGAACGAGAAGCAGGAAAGAAGTGAAGAAGGAAGTGTGAAGAAGCAGCTAGAAGCATGAACGAAGAAGCAGGAAGAATGAAGAAGCTTGCGCTCGATTTTATAAATAACACCAAAGCGAGGGTCTGGCCGTAGCTAATGTGGCCGTAGCTAATAAAGTGGCTTTTACCTATAGCCTTTGGCTGTAGCTAATTTATGGCGCATCAATCTAGGCGTGTTACCGTCGACAATACCGTGGGCTAGGCTCTCTCTAACATTAGTGTCCGAACGATCACCTGCTTTTACGTACCGGGGGCCAAAAGCCTCGCTAACTTTCGCCATATTTTTTTCCTACGACACATACCCTCGCTAACAAAAAAATTACCTACGACAGTGAGACCCTCGCTAAAATTCCGCAACTAACTGAGCAAATTCTTGTAGTGTTAACATGGGAAAAAAAGATAAATGACGAATCTGAAACTTGAAATTGAGTTAAAGAATAGCGGGAGTAATTTTGCCTAAAAAATATAAATGGCCGGTCTTTTCTACCGAGGAATCTTTTATACTCTACAACAAATGAATTTCAAACTTCAGAGATAAGTTCCATCCGCAAAACAAGGAGTCAACAAAGCAACTTAAAATCTAACAAGCCAGAAAGACAGTAAGTTTCTGGTTACACATTTTAAAGGATAAACCAGTAAATATAAACCATAAATATTGCCATGAAATTCGAATACTACCTCTACTAAGATGAAATAATGATTTATAAAACCTAAGCTTAATAAAAAATATTAAAATCTCAAGCTTCAAAGAAGGGGGAAAAAGAAAAGAAAGAATTAGAGAAGTTTCACCTCTTGGTGGGCAGACCTACGAATTCTATTGGTCTAGAGAGTAAGGCGGACCTTCTTTGGCACATACCCAAATGCACAAAATAAAATGTGTTTATCAGTAAAACCAAACACAATAAATAAGTTCACATATATAACTTAGTGTGTTAAACCTGCAAAAGACACATTAAATAAAGTAAGAGTTAGGAATCTGGGCGGCCTCACTTTTTGATTTTGTGCTTGTGCCTTACTACTTACAAGCAGAAGCAAAAGAGCCGTAGCCAATCTGTTCTAGAATTTCATACTATTTTATTTTGAACTAAAAAATAACTTTCATGTCTTCACATCAACCTCCTGTCTGTCATGGTTCCTTGAAACATTAGAGGACTATGTTGAGTGAAGTTCTTTGTTACAACAACTCAACCCTCAATCGTGCAAGAAAAAGAGGGATACCAGCTCAGACCTCTAATTTACCCAATAAGCAAATGGAAGAAAGGCATAGCAGTTCTGATATGTTCCAATCAATCTACATTCATATATGACACCAAGTGTGTTTATCTCACTCTCAACAGGGACAACATTCCTGGCCCACACTGGATCATCAATTAGTGTTCTTCTCTAAATGAACTAATCTAAGACAAAAAAACATTAGAACATAACTCACATAACTCTTTTGTTCATGATCACTGAAACCAAAATTTATCAAACGTGTGTATCCACAAGGGACTTGGCAAAAAAAAAAAAAATGTGTATCTAGAAGGGTCCTGACTCTTTGTTTCATACAAAAAATATGGCCATATATTGCACAAAAAAAGTATGGCTAATGAACCATCTCTTGAGCTTTTCTTTATCCAGCATCATCCTCATCGTGATAAAAGAAGTAACTATTTGTTATTACTTTTCAATTCAATTAATTTTTTTTTCTTTCATATTTCTTATATTAAAATTAAAATTTGTTTTCTTATTCTTAATTGTTTATTTATTTACTTAAGTGATAACACTCAACAAAGATTTATAACTTCACCATTTGGAGAACCAAATTCACGCCAAGTCATCAAGTTATATAAGGTGTTATGGCCTTTTTTTTTTATAAGGCTAAATTATACTTTTAGTCTCTTATGCTTATTTTAGGTTTCAGTTTGTCCCCTATGTATTATTTGTTGCGAATTGATCCCTTATGTCTAAAGATTACATCAATGTGATCCCTCTGTTTCAAAGTAGTCCCTCATGTTACAAAAATTATAACAGTATGGTCTAATTTTTTGCAAAATAAAGGAAAAAAAAGGACCACATTGGTATAATGTGGTAAAAAAAAAAAACCAATCAATTAAAAAGAATGAAACCTGGGAGTTGGTGCCACAGCCAGAAGGGAAGAAACCCATTGATGTGAAATGGGTTTACAAAACAAAAATGAAGCCAAATGGTGAGGTAGTAAAATATAAAGCTAGGCTAGTTGCTAGAGGGTTTTTGCAGAAACCCGGACTTGATTTTACTGAGGTCTTTGCTCCAGTTGCAAGGATTGAAACAATAAGATTGATTGTTGCAATTGCAAGCTACAAAGCTTGGTCTTTGTATCAACTAGATGTAAAATTAGCTTTCCTTAATGGACCATTGGAAGAGGAAGTCTATGTGAGTCAACCACCTGGATTTGAAGTAAAGGGGCAGGAGGATAAGGTGTATCATTTGAGAAAGGCATTGTATGGATTGAAGCAAGCTCCTAGAGCTTGGAACAAAAGAATTGATGGATTCTTGCTTCAGCAAAAATTCGTGAAGTGCATAAATGAACATGGTGTGTATGTGAGAAGGTCTGCAGCAATCAGCACAATGATATTATGTTTGTATGTAGATGACTTGCTAAGAACAGGAAGCAATGAGGCTGAATTGATTGAATTCAAGGAGAGAATGATGTTGGAATTTGAAATGTCTGATCTTGGAGTGTTATCATATTTCCTGGGCATGGAATTTACAACTACTGAGAAAGGGATATTGCTACACCAGAAAAAGTATGCTGAAGATGTATTAAGGAGACTTAACATGTATGATTGCAATCCTGTGACTACTCCAATAGAAACAGGTCTGAAGCTGAGCAGAGAAGGGGATGAGAAGCTTGTTGATCCAACTTTGTTTAAGCAAATAGTAGGTTCCTTGAGGTACTTATGTAATACAAGACCTGACTTGTCCTATGGTGTAGGACTGATAAGTAGGTTCATGGAAAAGCCAAGAGCATCACACTTGGCAGCAGCTAAAAGAATCCTCAGATATGTGAAGGGAACAAGTGGCCTAGGTGTTGTATCTCCTAATCAGCAGAACCAGAAAAATCCAGAGGTGTTTGGTTATTCTGATGCAGATTGAAGAGTATAACCGGTTATATGTTTATGTTTGGCAAGGCTCCAATGTCCTGGAGTTCCAAGAAGCAGAATGTGGTTGCATTATCCTCATGCGAAGCTGAATATATAACAGCTTCAATGTGTGCAAGTCAAGTTGTGTGGCTCGAAATGTTGCTGGAAGAATTGTGTTTAAGAGAAAAGGAGGTGATGAAATTAATGGTAGACAAGAAATCTGATACACTTATCATCCCTCATTCTCAATTTCATTTTCTAATTTCTGTGTGTATGTGTGAGCATTGTGATCAATTAGCGTGATTGCATAGAGTGTGTGAGTGAACGTGAAATTGTCCCGACACCAACAACAAGGGAAAACAAAGTTAAAAAGAAAAACATAAAGCCAAACATTGTTGCAAGAATAGCAGAGCAGAATATATATTGTGTGGCACAAAAATTTCAAAAGTTATTTAAAAATTATATTTAACCACTTTAAAAATGCAAAACAGAATATTACAACATTAACTTAGAATCGAATTAATTTGGTGTTACTTCCGGCCATTCTATTAATATTGTTAATTATTAATAATGGCTGTCTGTATATATATACTCTTGTGAGTTGTGACAGAAAGAATAGTCATTGACTAAATGATATTTATTCACTTATTCAATTATAGTGGATGGAACATAAAATAAAAAAGATTACTAGTATAGTCCCAAACAGAAAACAATATTATTGAATGATTTAAGTGAGAAATGAAATAGAGTGGCCTTAGCATAAACATTCTGCACTAACCAACCTGTATATCAGTGGTGTTTAAGCTCTGTCTTTGGCTATCTTCCATCACATCATTAATCATCATACATCCATCTTCATGGCATTACATGTTCCATGTACCCTCCAAAGTGAACAAAGACAAGCAGACATCACAGAATTTCAAAACAAAACGAATATACCCACTAACCAACAATTTTTAGAAATCTGTCTTGTCTTCTATTTGTTTTTTTTTTTTTTTGGATTTAGATCCCAAAAAGAAAAATAATTGAAACTAGTGAGTAATTTGTTGCAAATCCTCTTGTGCTACAGATTTTCAGGATGGAATGGCAACCATCTATATTTGTGAAGGTTCTACTTTTTCTCAAGGTATCATAATTTCATAAAGAGTTCCATTTGATGGTTTCCTAACCGATTGTTTTTGCCTTTCAGTCTTTCTGACTCTCGAATCAACCCTTTTGATGTCGCTGGGTATTCCAACCACCCTTACTAATACTATTGCTTTTTTGTCCTTTCCAAGAGATCTTAATTATACACAGAATTGATTATGTTTTCCTTAATACACAAAATCTTCAAAGTATTATGATATATTAATATCATAAAGATTTAAAAATAAGATTATTTGAGATATTTTGTTATTCTTTTAACTCTGAACTAGTATGTAACTCATGCCATGCACGGGAACATTTTTATAAATGAGTTTCAAAAAATATTTGGTTTCAAAAATGATATATAATAAATATTATGATAATAATTATTAATTTTTAGTGATGTTATAAGAAACCTAATGTACGATATGTAAATAAACTAATATTAATTGAGTTGCATACGACACAAATAATCTGATGGTGCACACCATCGAATTGAATTAGATAAAAATACTTTATTAAATTGATGAAAATAAAAGAATAGCAATATGTAATTTATGGGTTAATAATACATTATATATTCATACAAAAAAATTTAAAGAATTGATACGATGAAATTTCCTCATAATTTAAATATATTTAAATACATATTTAATATATAAATAACAAACCTATATGAAGTATATATTATTGGAAAGTAACAATATTTGATATTATTATATAATATTAGGTAAAAAATATTCGAACTAAACAAATATAAACAAAACATATCTATTTTAGAAAATGTTAATAGACAAATTAGTTATTTATTTAAAATCAAATATTGTGAAACAAAATCTAAGATCCACTGTTTTTTTTGTTATAAGATCCACTTTTGTTACTTAATGGATTGAGGTTTATAGTAATTTTTTTTAAGAAAGGTTTATAGTAAATTGGACAAATTTAATTAATTCAAAAATAAAATTAATATATATATATATATATATATATATTATCTAAGAAAGTAACATATCTTATTTTATTTAATTTAAAATCAAACAAATTCAAAATTGGAAAGCTGATATTTTGACTATAATCAAATAGATTTAGTTTGGTTTTTATCGAATTGGCCAAAACATGTGTAGCAACTAGTGTACGGACCCGTGTCATGCACGGGGATTATGTTCATTTTTAATATTTCGTTAAACAATATGAAATTTATTTTTCGTTATTTTTTGTTTAAAAAAAATTGTTTTGCCTGGACCATCGATCACAAAATGTGTTGACCCATGTCATGTACAAGACATGTATTAGGGAGGGTCATGAATGTCTCTACAAAAATTAGGAAATAAAAAACATAATTGTGTGTGTGCGCTCGTGTGTTTGTGTCACACATATTAAATATTATTATATAACTCATGTTACACACGGTGTATACTTAAAAAAATTTTAGTAAATAAAGATGAAGAGAAATTTCATAAGAAATATATCTAAATTGCACATTAAAAATTTAAAAGGAATTTGTTTTCAAAAATTATAAAAATATTTAAATTTTATAAAGAGAATAATAATAAATTTAAATAGGAATTCATTGCACTGCTAGAAAAAAAATTGAAACATATTGCATTGCATTGTCAAAAAAAAATTGCATTGCTAAAAAAATATTAAAACAATATAATAAGAAATGTTTTTCATAGGAATAACAACTTGAATATTATAGAATATATCGAAAAGAATCTAAAAAAAAAGTACTTAAATATAACTAATGGAGAAGGATAATAAAATTTTTCATATAATATCCATCTTTATGAGATATAAAAGTTCATCAATATAACTATTAACTAACAGTTAAAATTTACTTTAGTAATTAGAAACGCCAAACTTTTGTAAGAATTTCAAATAAGAAATAAAATTAAAATATAACTTATTTAAATATTTTATTAGTTTGATTGGACAATGGCCCGTGCACACGGTGTATATTAAAAAAAATAAAAATTTTACATTAAAAATTATATTGATGTGTGATTTCTATTAAAATATTCATTCATTGTAATTTGGATATTAATTTTTTGGCAAAATTGTTCTATAGGTCCCTTAACTTATTATTTAGTAACGAATCAGTCATTTATTTTTTTTTCCCGAATAAGTCCTTTATCTTCTTTTTTTTGGGAACAGGTTCTTCAAGTTTTTAATATGTTTCAAAAAGGTCCTTCAAGTTTTTAGTATATTTCAAAAATGTCCTTTAATGAATGGATACGTAGGACTGTTTTTAGTATATTTTTCAAACCTAAAGGACCTATTCCGGAAAAAAAAGATAAAGGACTTATTCGTTACTAAAAAATAAGTTAACGGACCTACAGAGCAATTTTGCCTAATTTTTTCATCTAAAATGTTTAATCTCTTTATGATTCCCTAAAAAGAAAAATCTCCTTATGATATATTTTTATCTTATAATTTAAATATTAATAGACTTTTCAAATAGACATATGCTGATTTTTTTTATATAAAATATTCATACTCTCTTATATATTTTTACTATTAGCTCATCATGTGTTAAAATTTACTATTCATCTCACGAGTTGTCCAATAGTTGAAATTTATTTTATTCATTAGAAAATAAAACTCTAATATAAAATAAGAATAAGAATTAAAATTAAATGATATATTGTATAACGGTTATATTCAGTAATTTATACTAAATTAAATTTTATAAAAAAATTGTATCTAAAGTACGATGATTCGTGCTCTGCACAATATATAATAATAAATATAAACTTTATCCTAACAAAATTATATTAACATGTAATTTATATTAAAAAATTCATATATTAATATTCTTTCATGTAAAATGGCAAATCTCTTTATAATAAATTTTTTACTCTTATATCAAAAAAAGAATTTAACTCTGTAATTTAAATATTAATAGATTTTCATGTAAAATGTTCATTTGTGTGTTATATTTGTTTAAATTACATTTATAGCTTAGATATTAATTGGCGTTTGTGTAAACTTTTCATTCCAATGTAATGTAAGTATTTATCTCTAAATCTTAATGTTTTTATCATGGCCGTGTAGAGAATTATTAGGGCCTAAGGTAAAATTTTAAAAAAACTTGGTAATACATAGTTCTTTACTCATATATTTTCCAGCGCACACTTATATTTTTCGATGTGATTTCATACAAAAAAAAAAAAGAGGGCAAGTTTTTCTATTAGAGATTTTCACATAATTTTTGTCAAAGAAAATGAACACACAATTTTTTAAGACAAACTCACAAATTTTGTCAGGGTTTTCTTATTTATTATTTACACGTTTTTCACGTAGCACAATTATATAAAAGTTTATAGTGGAAAATTTATTTGCTTGGAGTCACATTTTTTTGGGTACAAAGTCACATATTTTAATTATAAAAAGAACTCACTTATCCTCCCAAATTTAGTACGACTATATTTTTTTCTAACGCACAAATCATTTTTTTACGTGTCTAATGCACAAATCATTCAGTTGTCTAGCAATATAATTATTTAAGAAATAAAAAAAATATTGACAAATATAACGGTTGGCTACTAAATACTACTAAATGATGCAATTTTAAATGAAAATATTTCTATTATTTACTCCTGAATCGGTGCCTTTATAAATTATAGGAAAGTGGAACATTTAAGTTATTTTTTTTGACAGCAAAACCGTTTAAGTTATCAAGACATTAGAAATTGCGTTTTCAAATTTACAACTCTTGATGTTTCTCTAATTAATTCTTTAATGCGTAATTTCCTGCATAATATTATAATCACTATATGCAATAAATATAGTATTCAGGTGAACTTATTTTAGTGAATTATATAAATTGGTTTACATTTTATAGTAAGACTATTCATAAGAATATTTTTTTTTTTCAGAATATAAGAATCATGTTTATCGATATCTAAATATATATCATCGTA